>OX352765.1:54049797-55249797 GCA_947095585.1 Nephrocerus scutellatus | reverse complement strand
CAGTCCCTTGAGAAATGGCTTGGTTCCAAAAATTCCAGACCCTCTTGACCAGATCCCAGAATGAGTGAGTTTCATACAAATCCCTTTAGAATTGGCTTTGTTCCAAAAATTCCAGACCCTATTGGCCAGATCCCAGACTTTCCATAGGAGCTGTGGCCGTAGTAATATATGTATTTATATATACATATACAGTTATATTTTTAGTTATATACATATATAGTTACATACATATAAAGTATAACTATAGTGTACAACAGAGCTGTGAAAATTGTTGCCCCCTCCGTAAAAAAGTTTCACTTCAAAAAATCAAAAAAGAAAATCGGGTAAATTTTGTAAAATATTTGTATGGGAGCCCCTTGACCACGAGGCCCGAGGCCCCAAATTAATAGATGTGTCGGAGATATGCATGTGTTCAAAATTTAGATGAAATATGACTTTGGGAAGTGGGTTAAAAATTGATCGCAAGATTCCACGACAAACAAACCCACAAACAAACACACGGGCATGCGAAGTTAATATAGAGAATTAAAAAAAGTCGGGATATTCAAGCGACCAAAACATAGATTGCGTCCCTTATTCAGCGAAGAAGACACAACAAATCTAAGGCCACTAACAATGGAGAAACCGAATCCGAAACGGCAGTCCAAGATGAGGGATTCAAGAAAAGGAGATCAGTGGCCAGCGGCCCATCACTCACTCAATGCTGATAACACTACTCTTTCTACCATTGGTATTGGCATCTCAAATTCAAATATCCAAATTTGAGGCAAACCCCGGGATTTACTTCAAAGGAATAGGTACTGCACTGCTATCAACTGGTGCTTGGAAAATTATTGTGTACTACGATTTGGCGCCATTTCATCAACAACTTCATGTACTATCAGAAGGAATCCAAGCTTTGAAAAAATTGAGCCTATATCCAACATCATACCTTTCATTCCACTCACTCATTATCATCAAGTCGAAAAAAAGAGCAGCATTTAATATAATTGGAAATGTTGTTCACGCTTTGTTTGGCGTTCTAGACTCTGATTACGCCGATGAAATGTCAAACACAATCAACAAAGTTAAGTCGAACGAAGAATATCTGCTACAGCTGCTCAAAAATCAAACATCAGTTATCGACTCTACAATCAACATTATAAAACAGGATGAGAAAGATACATCTTTACGCCTAGCTGAAGCTGAAACATATAATCAGGAAAAATTTGAAAAGCATTAACAACTCAGTTACTCAATGTCGACGATTACAACGGTTTACTGTCATAATTGTTCAACTATCAGCGATAGTCACAGACTTACAACAAATCCAATCAGAACTAACAAACATTCTGACACATACCAGTCACAGAAAAATAAGCCCGCAAATTCTCACGCCACAACAACTCGAAAAGGAGGTTATTCTTAAAAAAGGCATCTGTCACATACACGAGCTCTTCCAATAACCGAGACACACCTATTAGGATTTTATCAAATATTGGACGGAAGGACTACTATCACAAATTACCGTGTGGTGTTTGAATTAAAATTGTCGTTAGTCGACCATCAAGCTCTCGACTTGTTTGCGATTGAACCTACTCCAACACAACTCAATGACACTCTTGTGGTTATCACACCAAGAACCCACAAAATCGGAATCAGCGGAAATCGTGACCAATTCGTTGCCTTAAGCCAGTGCGAACTTACAGCAGTAACCACAATTGAAGATACTTATTTTATTGACAGAAAACAATTAAAATTTGGAAGAAAGTCTGGCAAATTTGATTGTGCGATTCAATTATTAAATAACAAAACCTCTCAGAGCTGCATATTCAGGAGTATGGGAGAAAAGATATCATTCAAACTAACGAATCGGCCCAACCAGTGAATTTTCGCCACGAAATGATGGCAGTGTGCGAAAACGATACTGTTCAATTTACATTGATGGATTCAGGATTTCTTACAATTGGTCAGCACTGCGTTTTGAAAAGTGACACCATTAATATTCAAGGGAACACGGAGATTTCCAGTCGTGTGTATTAATCGTATACTTCGAGCACTTTGACAATAAATGGGAACAACTCACCAATCTCCAGTCAAAGTTGCTGTACGAGGATTTTGATAATCTACCTGAACGAATTCATTCATCAAACACTCATCATCATGTGGTCAGCTACCTTGCACTCACCCTATCCACGGTAGTTATTATCCTGCTCATTACTTGGAAGTTGATTAAGTACTGCCAACAAACACCGACACACAACATCGCAACAAATCCTTAACCGACACATGACATCGCAACAAATCCTCAACCGACACCACGTCAACAACCTTCAAATTTTAAGATTTGTGTGACATAATTGAGTCAGTCACTCCACGGAGGGAGAATGTTTGGATCAGCATAAAACACCGTTGGAATCGCTTGTCGCCGCATCTTCAGCCTATTGCAGCACAACAGCAAGCACTGCAGCTCTTGCCGAATCAACAATTTTTGTATTTTCTTTGATTTGCACCAAGATATTACTCAAATTACAGCACAACGGTGACGACAGTTATTTGCCGCATCAGCCTAAATGTCTATTTTTGTATTTTTATTGTTTAATGTTATTGTAATTAATTGTATATTGTTATTCTAAGCATTTTTTGTGTATAAAAGGCACCACATTTTACTTTCTTTATATTGTATATCGGAGGTAAATGGAAGTATAGTAATCATGAAAATTTTCGAACTCGAGATTTTTACAGATTTACTCATTACCGTATCTCCTTAGTCAGAAAAAGCGGAAATAAAAAATCTCTGTCTGTATATCTGTCTATGTCCAAATTACAGCCCAGACGGTTGAACTTATACGGATGAAAATTTATATTTAAGCTTTTTACATAAATTATGAGGGGCTAGATGATTTTGACGGAAATCTGACAAACGGAAGTCACAGTTTTTTGAGTTTTTTAAAATAACTCAAAAAGTATAGCACTTAGAAATCTGTTAAGTGCAAAAGAAATTTAAACAAAAACTCCAGACCCTATTGGCCAGATCCCAGAATTTCCATAGGAGCAAATCTTACAGTCGCATATTAGTCCTACGTTCCGAATACCATACCAATCCCTTGAGAAATGGCTTGGTTCCAAAAGTTACAGATGTTATTGACCAGATCCCACAGTTTCCATAGGAGCAAATCGTACAGTCGCATATTAGTCCTACATTCCGAGTTTCATACGAATCGCTTGAGAAATGGGTTGGTTCCAAAAATTCCAGACGCTATTGACCAAATCCCAGAATTTCCATAGGAACAAATCTTACAGTCGCATATTTGTCCTACATTCCTAGTTTCATACGAATCCCTTGAGAAATGGCTTGGTTTCAAAAATTCCAGACCCTCTTGACCAGATCCCAGAATTTCCATAGGAATAAATCTTACAGTCTCATATTTCTCCTACATTCCGAGTTTCATACGAATCCCTTGAGAAATGGCTTGGTTCCAAAAATTCCAGACGCTATTGACCAGATCCCAGAATTTCTTTAGGAACAAATCTTACAGTCGCATATTTGTCCTACATTCCGAGTTTCATACGAATCCCTTGAGAAATGGCTTGATTCCGAAAATTCCAGGCGCTATTAACCAGATCCCAGAATTTCCATAGGAACAAATCTTACAGTCGCATATTTGTCCTACATTCCGAGTTTCATACGAATCCCTTGAGAAATGGCTTGGTTCCAAAAATTCGAGACCCTCTTGACCAGATCCCAGAATTTCCATAGGAACAAATCTTGTATTCGCATATTAGTCCTACATTTCGAATTTCATACGAATCGCTTGAGAAATGGCTTAGTTACCAAAATTCCAGACCCTAATGGTCAGATCCCAGAATTTCCATAGGAACTAATCTTACAGTCGCAAAAATTGTCCTACATTCCGAGTTTCATACGAATCGGTTGAGAAATGGCTTGGTTCCAAAAATACCAGACGCTATTAACCAGATCCCAGAATTTACATAGGAACAAATTTCACAGTCTCATATTTTTCCTACATTCCGAGTTTCATACGAATCCCTTGAGAAATGGCTTGGTTCCAAAAATTCCAGACGCTATTGACCAAATCCCAGAACTTCCATAGGAACAAATCTTACAATCGCATATTTGTCCTACATTCCGAGTTTCATACGAATCCCTTGAGAAATGGCTTGATTCCGAAAATTCCAGACGCTATTAACCAGATCCCGGAATTTCCATAGGAACAAATCTTACAGTCGCATATTTGTCCTACATTCCTAGTTTCATACGAATCCCTTGAGAAATGGCTTAGTTCCAAAAATTCCAGACCCTCTTGACCAGATCCCAGAATTTCCATAGGAACAAATCTTACAGTCGCATATTAGTCCTACATTCCGAGTTTCATACAAATCCCATGAGAAATGATTTGGTTCCAAAAATGCCAGACCCTATTAGTCAGATCCCAGAATTTCCATAGGAACAAATCTTACAGTCGCATATTAGTCCTACATTCCGAGTTTCATACGAATCCCTTGAGAAATGGCTTGGTTCCAAAAATTACAGACGCTATTGACCAGATCCCAGAATTTCCATAGGAACAAATCTTGTATTCGCATATTAGTCCTACATTCCGAATTTCATACGAATCGCTTGAGAAATAGCTTAGTTCCAAAAATCCAGACCCTATTGGCCAGATTCCAGAATTTCCATAGGAACAAATCTTGTATTCGCATATTAGTCCTACATTCCGAATTTCATACAAATCCCTTGAGAAATGGCTTGGTTCCAAAAATTCCAGACCCTATTGGCCAGATCCCAGAATTTCCATAGGAACAAATCTTGTATTCGCATATAAGTCCTACATTCCGAATTTCATACAAATCGCTTGAGAAATGGCTTAGTTCCCAAAATTCCAGACCCTAATGGTCAGATCCCAAAATTTCCATAGGAACAAAACTTACAGTCGCATATTAGTCCTACATTCCGAGTTTCATACAAATCCCTTTAGAATTGGCTTTGTTCCAAAAATTCCAGACCCTATTGGCCAGATCCCAGACTTTCCATAGGAGCTGTGGCCGTAGTAATATATGTATTTATATATACATATACAGTTATATTTTTAGTTATATACATATATAGTTACATACATATAAAGTATAACTATAGTGTACAACAGAGCTGTGAAAATTGTTGCCCTCTCCGTAAAAAAGTTTCACTTCAAAAATTTGAAGAAAATCGGGTGGGTAAATTTTGTAAAATATTTGTATGGGAGCCCCCCGACCACGAGGCCCGAGACCCCAAATTAATAGATGTGTCGGAGATATGCATGTGTTCAAAATTTAGATGAAATATGACTTTGGGAAGTGGGTTAAAAATTGATCGCAAGATTCCACGACAAACAAACCCACAAACAAACACACGGGCATGCGAAGTTAATATAGAGAATTTAAAAAAGTCGGGATATTTAAGCGACCAATACATAGATTGCATCACTTATTCAGCGAAGAAGACACAACAAATCTAAGGCCACCAACAATGGAGAAACCGAATCCGAAACGGCAGTCCAAGATGAGGGATTCAAGAAAAGGAGATCAGTGGCCAGCGGCCCATCACTCACTCAATGCTGATAACACTACACTTTCAACCATTGGTATAGGCATCTCAAATTCAAATATCCAAATTTGAGGCAAACACCGGGATTTACTTCAAAGGATAGGTAATGCACTGCTATCAACTGGTTTTTGGAAAACATTGTGTACTACGATTTGGCGCCATTTCATCAAAAAGTTCATGTACTATCAGAAGGAATCCAAGCTTTGAAAAAATTGAGCCTATATCCAACATCAGACATTTCATGCCACTCACTCATTATCATCAAGTCGAAAAAAAAGAGCAGCATTTAATATAATTGGAAATGTTGTTCACACTTTGTTTGGCGTTCTAGACTCTGATTACGCCGATGAAATGTCAAACACAATCAACAAAGTTAAGTCGAATGAAGAATATCTGCTACAGCTGCTCAAAAATCAAACATCAGCTATCGACTCTACAATCAACATTATAAAACAGGATGAGAAAGATACATCTTTACGCCTAGCTGAAGTCCAACATATAATCACGGAAAATTTGAAAAACATTAACAACTCAGTTACTTAAGTTCGACGATTACAACGGGTTACTGTCATAATTGTTCAACTATCAGCGATAGTCACAGACTTACAACAAATCCAATCAGAACTAACAAACATTCTGACACATACCAGTCACAGAAAAATAAGCCCACAAATTATCACGCCACAACAACTCGAAAAGGAGGTTATTCTTAAAAAAGGGCATCTGTCAATTACACGAGCTCTTCCAATAACCGAGACACACCTATTAGGATTTTATCAAATATTGGACGGAAGGACTACTATCACAAATTACCGTGTGGTGTTTGAATTAAAATTGTCGTTAGTCGACCATCAAGCTCTCGACTTGTTTGCGATTGAACCTATTCCAACACATTTCAATGACACTCTTGTGGTTATCACACCAAGCACCCACAAAATCGGAATCAGCGGACATCGTGTCCAATTCGTTACCTTAAGCCAGTGCGCACTTACAAGAAGAAAGTCTGCCAAATTTGATTGTGCGATTCAATTATTAAATAACAAAACCTCTCAGAGCTGCATATTCAGGAGTATGGGAGAAAAGATATCATTCAAACTAACGAATCGGCCCAACCAGTGAATTTTCGCCACGAAATGATGGCAGTGTGCGAAAACGATACTGTTCAATTTACATTGATGGATTCAGGATTTCTTACAATTGGTCAGCACTGCATTTTGAAAAGTGACACCATTAATATTCAAGGGAACACGGAGATTTCCAGTCGTGTGTATTAATCGTATACTTCGAGCACTTTGACAATAAATGGGAACACCTCACCAATCTCCAGTCAAAGTTGCTGTACGAGGATTTTGATAATCTACCTGAACGAATTCATTCATCAAACACTCATCATCATGTGGTCAGCTACCTTGCACTCACCCTATCCACGGTAGTTATTATCCTGCTCATTACTTGGAAGTTGATTAAGTACTGCCAACAAACACCGACACACAACATCGCAACAAATCCTTAACCGACACATGACATCGCAACAAATCCTCAACCGACACCACGTCAACAACCTTCAAATTTTAAGATTTGTGTGACATAATTGAGTCAGTCACTCCACGGAGGGAGAATGTTTGGATCAGCATAAAACACCGTTGGAATCGCTTGTCGCCGCATCGTCAGCCTATTGCAGCACAACAGCAAGCACTGCAGCTCTTGGCAAATCAACAATTTTTGTATTTTCTTTCTTCTTTGCACCAAGATATTACTCAAATTACAGCACAACGGTGACGACAGTTATTTGCCGCATCAGCCTAAATGTCTATTTTTGTTGTTTAATGTTATTGTAATTAATTGTATATTGTTATTCTAAGCATTTTTTGTGTATAAAAGGCACCACATTTTACTTTCTTTACATAGTAAAAGGAATTATGTATAGTAATCATGAAAATTTTCGAACTCGGGATTTTTACAGATTTACTCATTACCGTATTTCCTTAGTCAGAAAAAGCGAAAATAAAAAAATCTCTGTCGGTATATCTGTCTGTGTCCAAATTACAGCCCAGACGGTTGAACTTATTTGGATGTAAATTTATATTTAAGCTTTTTACATAAATTATGAGAGGCTAGATGATTTTGACAGAAATCTGAGAAACGGAAGTCACAGTTTTTTGAGTTTTTTAAAATAACTCAAAAAGTATAGCACTTAGAAATCTGTTAAGTGCAAAAGAAATTTAAACAAAAACTCCAGACCCTATTGGCCAGATCCCAGAATTTCCATAGGAGAAAATCTTACAGTCGCATATTAGTCCTACATTCCGAGTTTCATACGAATCCCTTGAGAAATGGCTTGATTCCGAAAATTACAGACGCTATTGACCAGATCCCAGAATTTCCATAGGAACAAATCTTACAGTCGCATATTAGTCCTAAATTCCGAGTTTCATACAAATCCCTTGAGAAATGGCTTGATTCCAAAAATTCCAGACCCTATTGGCCAGATTCCAGAATTTCCATAGGAACAAATCTTGTATTCGCATATTAGTCCTACATTCCGAATTTCATACAAATCCCTTGAGAAATGGCTTGGTTCCAAAAATTCCAGACCCTATTGGCCAGATCCCAGAATTTCCATAGGAGCAAGTCTTACAGTCGCATATAAGTCCTACATTCCGAGTTTCATACGAATCCCTTGAGAAATGGCTTGGTTCCAAAAATTCCAGACCCTCTTGACCAGATCCCAGAATTTCCATAGGAACAAATCTTGTATTCGCATATTAGTCCTTCATTCCGAATTTTATACAAATCCCTTGAGAAATGGCTTGGTTCCAAAAATTCCAGACCCTATCGGCCAGATCCCAGAATTTCCATAGAAGCAAGTCTTACAGTCGCATATAAGTCCTACATTCCGAGTTTCATACGAATCCCTTGAGAAATGGCTTGGTTCCAAAAATTCCAGACCCTCTTGGCCAGATCCCAGTGTTCAAAATTTAGATGAAATATGACTTTGGGAAGTGGGTTAAAAATTGATCGCAAGATTCCACGACAAACAAACCCACAAACAAACACACGGGC
Organism: Nephrocerus scutellatus; assembly: GCA_947095585.1. NCBI lineage: Eukaryota > Metazoa > Arthropoda > Insecta > Diptera > Pipunculidae > Nephrocerus > Nephrocerus scutellatus. The sequence continues at coordinate 55,241,150 of OX352765.1, read as the reverse complement.
ATGCGAAGTTAATATAGAGAATTTAAAAAAGTCGGGATATTTAAGCGACCAATACATAGATTGCATCACTTATTCAGCGAAGAAAACACAACAAATCTAAGGCCACCAACAATGAAGAAACCGAATCCGAAACGGCAGTCCAAGATGAGGGATTCAAGAAAAGGAGATCAGTGGCCAGCGGCCCATCCCTCACTCAATGCTGATAACACTACACTTTTAACCATTGGTATAGGCATCTCAAATTCAAATATCCAAATTTGAGGCAAACCCCGGGATTTACTTCAAAGGAATAGGTAATGCACTGCTATCAACTGGTGTTTGGAAAATCATTGTGTACTACGATTTGGCGCCATTTCATCAACAAGTTCATGTACTATCAGAAGGAATCCAAGCTTTGAAAAAATTGAGCCTATATCCAACATCAGACATTTCATGCCACTCACTCATTATCATCAAGTCGAAAAAAAAAGAGCAGCATTTAATATAATTGGAAATGTAGTTCACGCTTTGTTTGGCGTTCTAGACTCTGATTACGCCGATGAAATGTCAAACACAATCAACAAAGTTAAGTCGAACGAAGAATATCTGCTACAGCTGCTCAAAAATCAAACATCAGCTATCGACTCTACAATCAACATTATAAAACAGGATGAGAAAGATACATCTTTACGCCTAGCTGAAGTCCAACATATAATCACGGAAAATTTGAAAAACATTAACAATTCAGTTACTTAAGTTCGACGATTACAAAGGTTTACTGTCACAATTGTTCAACTTTCAGCGATAGTCACAGACTTACAACAAATCCAATCAGAACTAACAAACATTCTGACACATACCAGTCACAGAAAAATAAGCCCACAAATTATCACGCCACAACAACTCGAAAAGAAGGTTATTCTTAAAAAAGGGCATCTGTCAATTACACGAGCTCTTCCAATAACCGAGACACACCTATTAGGATTTTATCAAATATTGGACGGAAGGACTACTATCACAAATTACCGTGTGGTGTTTGAATTAAAATTGTCGTTAGTCGACCATCAAGCTCTCGACTTGTTTGCGATTGAACCTATTCCAACACATTTCAATGACACTCTTGTGGTTATCACACCAAGCACCCACAAAATCGGAATCAGCGGACATCGTGTCCAATTCGTTACCTTAAGCCAGTGCGCACTTACAGCAGTAACCACAATTGAAGATACTTATTTTATTGACAGAAAACAATTAAAATTTGGAAGAAAGTCTGCCAAATTTGATTGTGCGATTCAATTATTAAATAACAAAACCTCTCAGAGCTGCATATTCAGGAGTATGGGAGAAAAGATATCATTCAAACTAACGAATCGGCCCAACCAGTGAATTTTCGCCACGAAATGATGGCAGTGTGCGAAAACGATACTGTTCAATTTACATTGATGGATTCAGGATTTCTTACAATTGGTCAGCACTGCATTTTGAAAAGTGACACCATTAATATTCAAGGGAACACGGAGATTTCCAGTCGTGTGTATTAATCGTATACTTCGAGCACTTTGACAATAAATGGGAACACCTCACCAATCTCCAGTCAAAGTTGCTGTACGAGGATTTTGATAATCTACCTGAACGAATTCATTCATCAAACACTCATCATCATGTGGTCAGCTACCTTGCACTCACCCTATCCACGGTAGTTATTATCCTGCTCATTACTTGGAAGTTGATTAAGTACTGCCAACAAACACCGACACACAACATCGCAACAAATCCTTAACCGACACATGACATCGCAACAAATCCTCAACCGACACCACGTCAACAACCTTCAAATTTTAAGATTTGTGTGACATAATTGAGTCAGTCACTCCACGAAGGGAGAATGTTTGGATCAGCATAAAACACCGTTGGAATCGCTTGTCGCCGCATCGTCAGCCTATTGCAGCACAACAGCAAGCACTGCAGCTCTTGGCGAATCAACAATTTTTGTATTTTCTTTCTTCTTTGCACCAAGATATTACTCAAATTACAGCACAACGGTGACGACAGTTATTTGCCGCATCAGCCTAAATGTCTATTTTTGTTGTTTAATGTTATTGTAATTAATTGTATATTGTTATTTTTTGTGTATAAAAGGCACCACATTATACTTTCTTTACATAGTAAAAGGAAGTATAGTAATCATGAAAATATTCGAACTCGGGATTTTTACAGATTTACTCATTACCGTATCTCCTTAGTCAGAAAAAGCGAAAATAAAAAAATCTCTGTCTGTGTCCAAATTACAGCCCAGACGGTTGAACTTATTTGGATGAAAATTTATATTTAAGCTTTTTACACAAATTATGAGGGGCTAGATGATTTTGACGGAAATCTGAAAAACGGAAGTCACAGTTTTTTGAGTTTTTTAAAATAACTCAAAAAGTATAGCACTTAGAAATCTGTTAAGTGCAAAAGAAATTTTAACAAAAACTCCTGTCCCTATTGGCCAGATCCCAGAATTTCCATAGGAGAAAATCTTACAGTCGCATATTAGTCCTACGTTCCGAGTTCCATACGAATCCCTTGAGAAATGGCTTGGTTCAAAAAATTACAGATGCTATTGACCAGATCCCACAATTTCCATAGGAGCAAATCGTACAGTCGCATATTAGTCCTACATTCCAAGTTTCATACGAATCGCTTGAGAAATGGGTTGGTTCCAAAAATTCCAGACGCTATTGACCAGATCTCAGAATTTCCATAGGAATAAATCTTACAGTCGCATATTAGTCCTACATTCCGAGTTTCATACGAATCCCTTGAGAAATGGCTTGATTCCGAAAATTACAGACGCTATTGACCAGATACCAGAATTTCCATAGGAACAAATCTTACTGTCGCATATTTGTCCTACATTCCGAGTTTCATACGAATCCCTTGAGAAATTGCTTGGTTCCAAAAATTCCAGACCCTCTTGACCAGATCCCAGAATTTCCATAGGAACAAATCTTACAGTCGCATATTAGTCCTAAATTCCGAGTTTCATACAAATCCCTTGAGAAATGGCTTGATTCCAAAAATTCCAGACCCTATTGGCCAGATTCCAGAATTTTCATAGGAACAAATCTTGTATTCGCATATTAGTCCTACATTCCGAATTTCATACAAATCCCTTGAGAAATGGCTTGGTTCCAAAAATTCCAGACCCTATTGGCCAGATCCCAGAATTGCCATAGGAGCAAGTCTTACAGTCGCATATAAGTCCTACATTCCGAGTTTCATACGAATCCCTTGAGAAATGGCTTGGTTCCAAAAATTCCAGACCCTCTTGACCAGATCCCAGAATTTCCATAGGAACAAATCTTACAGTCGCATATTTGTCCTACATTCCGAGTTTCATACGAATCCCTTGAGAAATGGCTTGGTACCAAATCAGCGATAGTCACAGACTTACAACAAATCCAATCAGAACTAACAAACATTCTGACACATACCAGTCACAGAAAAATAAGCCCACAAATTATCACGCCACAACAACTCGAAAAGAAGGTTATTCTTAAAAAAGGGCATCTGTCAATTACACGAGCTCTTCCAATAACCGAGACACACCTATTAGGATTTTATCAAATATTGGACGGAAGGACTACTATCACAAATTACCGTGTGGTGTTTGAATTAAAATTGTCGTTAGTCGACCATCAAGCTCTCGACTTGTTTGCGATTGAACCTATTCCAACACATTTCAATGACACTCTTGTGGTTATCACACCAAGCACCCACAAAATCGGAATCAGCGGACATCGTGTCCAATTCGTTACCTTAAGCCAGTGCGCACTTACAGCAGTAACCACAATTGAAGATACTTATTTTATTGACAGAAAACAATTAAAATTTGGAAGAAAGTCTGCCAAATTTGATTGTGCGATTCAATTATTAAATAACAAAACCTCTCAGAGCTGCATATTCAGGAGTATGGGAGAAAAGATATCATTCAAACTAACGAATCGGCCCAACCAGTGAATTTTCGCCACGAAATGATGGCAGTGTGCGAAAACGATACTGTTCAATTTACATTGATGGATTCAGGATTTCTTACAATTGGTCAGCACTGCATTTTGAAAAGTGACACCATTAATATTCAAGGGAACACGGAGATTTCCAGTCGTGTGTATTAATCGTATACTTCGAGCACTTTGACAATAAATGGGAACACCTCACCAATCTCCAGTCAAAGTTGCTGTACGAGGATTTTGATAATCTACCTGAACGAATTCATTCATCAAACACTCATCATCATGTGGTCAGCTACCTTGCACTCACCCTATCCACGGTAGTTATTATCCTGCTCATTACTTGGAAGTTGATTAAGTACTGCCAACAAACACCGACACACAACATCGCAACAAATCCTTAACCGACACATGACATCGCAACAAATCCTCAACCGACACCACGTCAACAACCTTCAAATTTTAAGATTTGTGTGACATAATTGAGTCAGTCACTCCACGAAGGGAGAATGTTTGGATCAGCATAAAACACCGTTGGAATCGCTTGTCGCCGCATCGTCAGCCTATTGCAGCACAACAGCAAGCACTGCAGCTCTTGGCGAATCAACAATTTTTGTATTTTCTTTCTTCTTTGCACCAAGATATTACTCAAATTACAGCACAACGGTGACGACAGTTATTTGCCGCATCAGCCTAAATGTCTATTTTTGTTGTTTAATGTTATTGTAATTAATTGTATATTGTTATTTTTTGTGTATAAAAGGCACCACATTATACTTTCTTTACATAGTAAAAGGAAGTATAGTAATCATGAAAATTTTCGAACTCGGGATTTTTACAGATTTACTCATTACCGTATCTCCTTAGTCAGAAAAAGCGAAAATAAAAAAATCTCTGTCTGTGTCCAAATTACAGCCCAGACGGTTGAACTTATTTGGATGAAAATTTATATTTAAGCTTTTTACACAAATTATGAGGGGCTAGATGATTTTGACGGAAATCTGAAAAACGGAAGTCACAGTTTTTTGAGTTTTTTAAAATAACTCAAAAAGTATAGCACTTAGAAATCTGTTAAGTGCAAAAGAAATTTAAACAAAAACTCCTGTCCCTATTGGCCAGATCCCAGAATTTCCATAGGAGAAAATCTTACAGTCGCATATTAGTCCTACGTTCCGAGTTCCATACGAATCCATTGAGAAATGGCTTGGTTCAAAAAATTACAGATGCTATTGACCAGATCCCACAATTTCCATAGGAGCAAATCGTACAGTCGCATATTAGTCCTACATTCCAAGTTTCATACGAATCGCTTGAGAAATGGGTTGGTTCCAAAAATTCCAGACGCTATTGACCAGATCTCAGAATTTCCATAGGAATAAATCTTACAGTCGCATATTAGTCCTACATTCCGAGTTTCATACGAATCCCTTGAGAAATGGCTTGATTCCGAAAATTACAGACGCTATTGACCAGATCCCAGAATTTCCATAGGAACAAATCTTACTGTCGCATATTTGTCCTACATTCCGAGTTTCATACGAATCCCTTGAGAAATTGCTTGGTTCCAAAAATTCCAGACCCTCTTGACCAGATCCCAGAATTTCCATAGGAACAAATCTTACAGTCGCATATTAGTCCTAAATTCCGAGTTTCATACAAATCCCTTGAGAAATGGCTTGATTCCAAAAATTCCAGACCCTATTGGCCAGATTCCAGAATTTCCATAGGAACAAATCTTGTATTCGCATATTAGTCCTACATTCCGAATTTCATACGAATCCCTTGAGAAATGGCTTGGTTCCAAAAATTCCAGACCCTATTGGCCAGATCCCAGAATTGCCATAGGAGCAAGTCTTACAGTCGCATATAAGTCCTACATTCCGAGTTTCATACGAATCCCTTGAGAAATGGCTTGGTTCCAAAAATTCCAGACCCTCTTGACCAGATCCCAGAATTTCCATAGGAACAAATCTTACAGTCGCATATTTGTCCTACATTCCGAGTTTCATACGAATCCCTTGAGAAATGGCTTGGTACCAAAAATTCCAGACCCTCTTGACCAGATCCCAGAATTTCCATAGGAACAAATCTTGTATTCGCATATTAGCTCTACATTCCGAATTTCATACAAATCCCTTGAGAAATGGCTTGGTTCCAAAAATTCCAGACCCTATCGGCCACATCCCAGAATTTCCATAGAAGCAAGTCTTACAGTCGCATATAAGTCCTACATTCCGAGTTTCATACGAATCCCTTGAGAAATGGCTTGGTTCCAAAAATTCCAGACCCTCTTAGCCAGATCCCAGTGTTCAAAATTTAGATGAAATATGACTTTGGGAAGTGGGTTAAAAATTGATCGCAAGATTCCACGACAAACAAACCCACAAACAAACACACGGGCATGCGAAGTTAATATAGAGAATTTAAAAAAGTCGGGATATTTAAGCGACCAATACATAGATTGCATCACTTATTCAGCGAAGAAGACACAACAAATCTAAGGCCACCAACAATGAAGAAACCGAATCCGAAACGGCAGTCCAAGATGAGGGATTCAAGAAAAGGAGATCAGTGGCCAGCGGCCCATCCCTCACTCAATGCTGATAACACTACACTTTTAACCATTGGTATAGGCATCTCAAATTCAAATATCCAAATTTGAGGCAAACCCCGGGATTTACTTCAAAGGAATAGGTAATGCACTGCTATCAACTGGTGTTTGGAAAATTATTGTGTACTACGATTTGGCGCCATTTCATCAAAAAGTTCATGTACTATCAGAAGGAATCCAAGCTTTGAAAAAATTGAGCCTATATCCAACATCAGACATTTCATGCCACTCACTCATTATCATCAAGTCGAAAAAAAGAGTAGCATTTAATATAATTGGAAATGTTGTTCACGCTTTGTTTGGTGTTCTAGACTCTGATTACGCCGATGAAATGTCAAACACAATCAACAAAGTTAAGTCGAACGAAGAATATCTGCTACAGCTGCTCAAAAATCAAACATCAGCTATCGACTCTAGAATCAACATTATAAAACAGGATGAGAAAGATACATCTTTACGCCTAGCTGAAGTCCAACATATAATCACGGAAAATTTGAAAAGCATTAACAACTCAGTTACTTAAGTTCGACGATTACAACGGTTTACTGTCATAATTGTTCAACTATCAGCGATAGTCACAGACTTACAACAAATCCAATCAGAACTAACAAACATTCTGACACATACCGGTCACAGAAAAATAAGCCCACAAATTATCACGCCACAACAACTCGAAAAGGAGGTTATTCTTAAAAAAGGGCATCTGTCAAATACACGAGCTCTTCCAATAACCGAGACACACCTATTAGGATTTTATCAAATATTGGACGGAAGGACTACTATCACAAATTACCGTGTGGTGTTTGAATTAAAATTGTCGTTAGTCGACCATCAAGCTCTCGACTTGTTTGCGATTGAACCTATTCCAACACATTTCAATGACACTCTTATTGTTATCACACCAAGAACCCACAAAATCGGAATCAGCGGACATCGTGACCAATTTGTTGCCTTAAGCCAGTGCGAACTTATAGCAGTAACCACAATTGAAGATACTTATTTTATTGACAGAAAACAATTAAAATTTGGAAGAAAGTCTGGCAAATTTGATTGTGCTTTTCAATTATTAAATAACAAAACCTCTCAGAGCTGCATATTCAGGAGTATGGGAGAAAAGATATCATTCAAACCAACGTATCGGCCCAACCAGTGAATTTTCGCCACGAAATGATGGCGTGTGCGAAAACGATACTGTTCAATTTACATTGATGGAATCAGGATTTCTTACAATTGGTCAGCAATGCGTTTTGAAAAATGACACCATTAATATTCAAGGGAACACGGAGATTTCCAGTCGTGTGTATTCATCGTATACTTCGAGCACTTTGACACTAAATGGGAACAACTCACCAATCTCCAGTCAAAGTTGCTGCACGAGGATTTTGATAATCTACCTGAACGAATTCATTCATCAAACACTCATCATCATGTGGTCAGCTACCTTGCACTAACCCTCCCTATCCACGGTAGTTATTATCCAGCTCATTACTTGGAAGTTGATTAAGTACTGCCAACAAACACCGACACACAACATCGCAACAAATCCTCAACCGACACCACGTCAACAACCTTCAAATTTTAAGATTTGTGTGACATAATTGAGTCAGTCACTCCACGGAGGGAGAATGTTTGGATCAGCATAAAACACCGTTGGAATCGCTTGTCGCCGCATCTTCAGCCTATTGCAGCACAACAGCAAGCACTGCAGCTCTTGGCGAATCAACAATTTTTGTATTTTCTTTCTTCTTTGCACCAAGATATTACTCAAATTACAGCACAACGGTGACGACAGTTATTTGCCGCATCAGACTAAATGTCTATTTTTGTTGTTTAATGCTATTGTAATTAATTGTATATTTTTATTCTAAGCATTTTTTGTGTATAAAAGGCACCACATTTTACTTTCTTTACATAGTAAAAGGAAGTATAGTTATCATGCAAATTTTCGAACTCGGGATTTTTACAGATTTACTCATTACCGTATCTCCTTAGTCAGAAAAAGCGAAAATAAAAAAATCTCTATCTGTATATCTGTCTGTGTCCAAATTACAGCCCAGACGGTTGAACTTATTTGGATGAAAATTTATATTTAAGCTTTTTACATAAATTATGAGGGGCTAGATGATTTTGACGGAAATCTGACAAACGGAAGTCACTTTTTTTTTGAGTTTTTTAAAATAACTCAAAAAGTATAGCACTTAGAAATCTGTTAAGTGTAAAAGAAATTTAAACAAAAACTCCTGACCCTATTGGCCAGATCCCAAAATTTCCATAGGAGCAAATCTTACAGTCGCATATTAGTCCTACGTTCCGAATTCCATACGAATACCTTGAGAAATGGCTTGGTTCCAAAAATTACAGATGCTATTGACCAGATCCCACAATTTCCATAGGAGAAATCGTACAGTCGCATATTAGTCCTACATTCCGAGTTTCATACGAATCGCTTGAGAAATGGCTTGGTTCCAAAAATTCCAGACGCTATTGACCACATCTCAGAATTTCCATAGGAATAAATCTTACAGTCGCATATTAGTCCTACATTCCGAGTTTCATACGAATCCCTTGAGAAATGGCTTGATTCCGAAAATTCCAGACGCTATTGACCAGATCCCATAATTTCCATAGGAACAAATCTTACAATCGCATATTTGTCCTACCTTCCGAGTTTCATACGAATCCCTTGAGAAATGGCTTGGTTCCAAAAATTCCAGACGCTATTGACCAGATCCCAGAATTTCCATAGGAACAAATCTTACAGTCGCATATTAGTCCTAAATTCCGAGTTTTAAACAAATCCCTTGAGAAATGGCTTGATTCCAAAAATTCCAGACCCTATTGGCCAGATTCCAAAATTTCCATAGGAACAAATCTTGTATTCGCATTTTAGTCCTACATTCCGAATTTCATACAAATCCCTTGAGAAATGGCTTGGTTCCAAAAATTCCAGACCCTATCGGCCAGATCCCAGAAATTCCATAGGAGCAAGTCTTACAGTCGCATATAAGTCCTACATTCCGAGTTTCATACGAATCCCTTGAGAAATGGCTTGGTTCCAAAAATTCCAGACCCTCTTGGCCAGATCCCAGAATCTCACATAGGAACAAATCTTACAGTCGCATATTAGTCCTAAATTCCAAGTTTCATACAAATCCCTTGAGAAATGGCTTGATTCCGAAAATTCCAGACGCTATTGAGCAGATCCCAGAATTTCCATAGGAACAAATCTTACAGTCGCATGTTTGTCCTACATTCCGAGTTTCATACGAATTCCTTGAGAAATGGCTTGGTTCCAAAAATTCCAGACCCTCTTGGCCAGATCCCAGAATTTCACATAGGAACAAATCTTCTTCTTTCTTCTTTATGTCCTGTATCCCCTTGTGGGTCCTAGGGCCTCTACTACGCCTACGCGCCATCGCGTGCGGTTCCTGGCAATAAGCTTCAGCTCTATCCAACTCTTCCCCAATTGCCGTGCCTTCACTTCAACTGTTCTGCGCCATGTATTTCTCGGACGACCCGTTCTTCTACCATCCTGAGATAACGGGTTCCATTGCATTGCGTAGTTTGCTATGGAACTGTCGCCTTTTCGGAGTGTATGACCAATCCACTGCCACTTCCGTCGTTAGATGGTTGTGCCTATTGGTTCCTGACCCGTTCTCTGGTAAAGATGTTCGTTAGAGATACGATTAGGCCAGAAAACCCTTAAGATGTTCCGTAGGCACCTATTTACGAATGTTTGTAATCTTTTTGTGATAGTAGCGGTCACCTTCCAAGTGCTGCACAGCACAGATTCAACATTTGAGCGGAACAGTCGCAGCTTGGTGTTTAAGTTGATCGCATTGCTTCGCCATATCATGGACATCATTCCAAAAACCGATTTTGCTTTGCCGAGTTTGCTTTGAGAAATGGCTTGGTTCCAAAAATTCCAGACCCCATTTGCCAGATCCCAGAATTTCCATAGGAACAAGTCTTACAGACGCATATAAGTCCTACATTCCGAGTTTCATACGAATCCCTTGAGAAATGGCTTGGTCCCAAAAATTCCAGACCCTCTTGGCCAGATCCCAGAATTTCACATAGGAACAAATCTTACAGTCGCATATTAGTCCTAAATTCCGAGTTTCATACAAATCCCTTGAGAAATGACTTGGTTCCAAAAATTCCAGACCCTCTTGGCCAGATCCCAGAATTTCCATAGGAACAAATCTTACAGTCGCATATTAGTCCTACATTCCGAGTTTCATACAAATCCCTTGAGAATGGCTTGGTCCCAAAAATTCCAGACCCTCTTGACCAGATCTCAGAGTTTCCATAGGAACAAATCTTACAGTCGCATATTAGTCCTACATTCCGAGTTTCATACAAATCCCTTGAGAAATGGCTTGGTTCAAAAAATTCCAGACCCTATTGGCCAGATCCCAGACTTTCCATAGGAGCTGTGGCCGTAGTAATATATGTATTTATAACTATATACATATACAGTTATATTTTTAGTTATATACATATATAGTTACATACATATAAAGTATAACTATAGTGTACAACAGAGCTGTGAAAATTGTTGCCCCCTCCGTAAAAAAGTTTCACTTCAAAAATTTGAAGAAAATCGGGTAAATTTTGTAAAATATTTGTATGGGAGCCCCCCGACCACGAGGCCCGAGGCCCCAAATTAATAGATGTGTCGGAGATATGCATGTGTTCAAAATTTAGATGAAATATGACTTTGGGAAGTGGGTTAAAAATTTATCGCAAGATTCCACGACAAACAAACCCACAAACAAACACACGGGCATGCGAAGTTAATATAGAGAATTAAAAAAAGTCGGGATATTCAAGCGACCAAAACATAGATTGCGTCCCTTATTCAGCGAAGAAGACACAACAAATCTAAGGCCACTAACAATGGAGAAACCGAATCCGAAACGGCAGTCCAAGATGAGGGATTCAAGAAAAGGAGATCAGTGGCCAGCGGCCCATCACTCACTCAATGCTGATAACACTACTCTTTCTACCATTGGTATTGGCATCTCAAATTCAAATATCCAAATTTGAGGCAAACCCCGGGATTTACTTCAAAGGAATAGGTACTGCACTGCTATCAACTGGTGTTTGGAAAATTATTGTGTACTACGATTTGGCGCCATTTCATCAACAACTTCATGTACTATCAGAAGGAATCCAAGCTTTGAAAAAATTGAGCCTATATCCAACATCATACATTTCATGCCACTCACTCATTATCATCAAGTCGAAAAAAAGAGCAGCATTTAATATAATTGGAAATGTTGTTCACGCTTTGTTCGGCGTTCTAGACTCTGATTACGCCGATGAAATGTCAAACACAATCAACAAAGTTAAGTCGAACGAAGAATATCTGCTACAGCTGCTCAAAAATCAAACATCAGTTATCGACTCTACAATCAACATTATAAAACAGGATGAGAAAGATACATCTTTACGCCTAGCTGAAGCTGAAACATATAATCAGGAAAAATTTGAAAAGCATTAACAACTCAGTTACTCAATGTCGACGATTACAACGGTTTACTGTCATAATTGTTCAACTATCAGCGATAGTCACAGACTTACAATAAATCCAATCAGAACTAACAAACATTCTGACACAATTAAACAGAAAAATGAGCCCGCAAATTCTCACGCCACAAGAACTCGAAAAGGAGGTTATTCTTAAAAAAGGGCATCTGTCAATTACACGAGCTCTTCCAATAACCGAGACACACCTATTAGGATTTTATCAAATATTGGACGGAAGGACTACTATCACAAATTACCGTGTGGTGTTTGAATTAAAATTGTCGTTAGTCGACCATCAAGCTCTCGACTTGTTTGCGATTGAACCTATTCCAACACATTTCAATGACACTCTTGTGGTTATCACACCAAGCACCTACACCTACAAAATCGGAATCAGCGGACATCGTGACCAATTCGTTGCCTTAAGCCAGTGCGCACTTACAGCAGTAACCACAATTGAAGATACTTATTTTATTGACAGAAAACAATATAAATTTGGAAGAAAGTCTGGCAAATTTGATTGTGCGATTCAATTATTATATAACAAAACCTCTCAGAGCTGCATATTCAGGAGTATGGGAGAAAATATATCATTCAAACCAACGTATCGGCCCAACCAGTGAATTTTCGCCACGAAATGATGGCAGTGTGCGAAAACGATACTGTTCAATTTACATTGATGGATTCAGGATTTCTTACAATTGGTCAGCACTGCGTTTTGAAAAATGACACCATTAATATTCAAGGGAACACGGAGATTTCCAGTCGTGTGTATTCATCGTATACTTCGAGCACTTTGACACTAAATGGGAACAACTCACCAATCTCCAGTCAAAGTTGCTGCACGAGGATTTTGATAATCTACCTGAACGAATTCATTCATCAAACACTCATCATCATGTGGTCAGCTACCTTGCACTCACCCTATCCACGGTAGTTATTACCCTGCTCATTACTTGGAAGTTGATTAAGTACTGCCAACAAACACCGACACACAACATCGCAAAAAACCTTAACCGACACATGACATCGCAACAAATTCTCAACCGACACCACGTCAACAACCTTAAAATTTTAAGATTTGTGTGACATAATTGAGTCAGTCACTCCACGAAGGGAGAATGTTTGGATCAGCATAAAACACCGTTGGAATCGCTTGTCGCCGCATCGTCAGCCTATTGCAGCACAACAGCAAGCACTGCAGCTCTTGGCGAATCAACAATTTTTGTATTTTCTTTCTTCTTTGCACCAAGATATTACTCAAATTACAGCACAACGGTGACGACTGTTATTTGCCGCATCAGCCTAAATGTCTATTTTTGTATTTTTATTGTTTAATGTTATTGTAATTAATTGTATATTGTTATTCTAAGCATTTTTTGTGTATAAAAGGCTCCACATTTTACTTTCTTTACATAGTAAAAGGAAATATCGTAATCATGAAAATTTTCGAAATCGGAATTTTTACAGATTTACTCATTACCGTATCTCCTTAGTCAGAAAAAGCGAAAATAAAAAAATCTCTGTCTGTGTCCAAATTACAGCCCAGACGGTTGAACTTATTGGGATGAAAATTTATATTTAAGCTTTTTACTTAAATTATGAGGGGCTAGATGATTTTGACGGAAATCTGACAAAAGGAAATCAGTTTTTTGAGTTTTTTGAAATAACTCAAAAAGTATAGCACTTAGAAATCTGTTAAGTGCAAAATAAATTTAAACAAAAAACTAAAAAAAAAAATTTTAAAAAAAATAAAAAAAAAAATTTTAAAATAAAATTTTAAAAAAAAATGTAATATACATTCATACAAAAAATGAAAGTGTGTTCAAGTTCAAGAAAGTTTTGCGGACGGGGCCGGAATTTTCAGTAAATGCAAATTAAAATTTTTTTGCTCAAGGGCCTCAGGAACCGATCACTCTAACAATTTTACAAACATTTTTTTTTCTCAATCTAAAATACACAGATGTTTAAAATTTTAAGAAAATCGGGGTAATTTTTAAAAAAACATTTGTATGGGCACTACTCGGGCCTCAGTGCCCGATCGATCACTCCAAAAAATTTACAAAATGTTTTGTCCATGGGTATTTAAAATATTTCCAAGTGCTTTGCACGACATCACAGTTAGCGACCCAATGCCAGAACATAAGTAAATGTAAACAACCAAAACCGGGTTTTCTGCTAAACCGGTTTTGCGCAATGCAAAATTACTCTGGGAATGTGTGTTACTGTGACTGCAGTAAATAACAAAAGTATTTTTTCAGTTAACGCCCCTATGGCTTCAGGGTCCAATAAATCCAAAAAATTTACAAAATGTATTGTACTCGTACATCGGAGTAACACTTGTGTTTAAAATTTGAAGAAATTCGGGTAAATTTAAAAAAAAATTATATGGCCAAATTTTAATAGAAATAGAAATATTCATGTGTGCAAAGTTTCAAAAAAGTCGGGTTTTGGGAAGTGGGTTAAAAATTATCGCAATATTCTATTACCCAGGCAGCCACGGGCACGCGAGTTAATATAGAGAATTTAAAAATTAACAATATTTAAAAAACTTTACCATTAAAAATGAATGTCTGAATGTATGTACATGTATATGTTCCTTATACGTTTGTAACGTTTGTTGCTCGGGTTACGCTCCTCGGAACCTAGAGTTCGTGATGTCGAGGCGGAGTTACAAACTATATATATACTAGATGCTCCCTGGCGCTTTGCTACCCGCACACTGGGACTCACGACTTCCTCTTACCATCGCGAGGTGGGGGTGTACTATACTTCACTATCACTACATAGTATAAAACAAAGTCGCTTTCTCTGTCCCTATATCCCTATGTATGCTTAGATCTTTAAAACTACGCAACGGATTTTTATGCGTAAAAAGTAAATGACAAAAAAATGTTATTGTGGGATATCCATAAGAGATAGACATATACCATCGCGTAGTTTTCTGTAGACCTTTTCAATGTGTACAATACTTATTACATTATTTTGATAAATCTCGTAGGGTTCAGCCTGCGTTTGCAATGTAAGCGGAAAAAATGTAATTATTTACGACATCACAGTAGAAACTACAAAAACAACAGTACTTCTCAACTATTTAATAGATCTTATTATACATATAAACCTCTTCCTCTTCCATCACTCTCTATTAAAAAAAACCGCATCAAAATCCGTTGCGTAGTTTTAAAGATCTAAGAATATATAGGGATATAGGGACAGAGAAAGCGACTTTGTTTTATACTATGTAATGATATATATATATATATATATATATATAAAATGTATTCTTTTATTTTTAAATTCTTATGACTACTTAATATACTTAACAAATGAAAATAAAATACTTTTATAGATAGGTTGATACTACTGAGATGGAGGGTCGCTATAATCAAACGAGAGCGGTACGATTTGCGCTTTTCGTTTAACGATTGTGATTTACAGACAGACATATACATATTCGTGTAGAACAGTAGGAGCGGTGATGATCAAGTGAAAGCGGTGGGATTCACGCTATTTATTTGATCATCCACAAACTGATATGGTAAACGAAATTAGAAAATTTTTGAAAAACTGAAAAAATGCCGTTTTCCATGGGAAATACTTTAATTATACACATGATTTGTGTATGCAAATGCCTACTGATAGCATAGTTTTGTTAATTTGTTCTTCATAATTTTCAATCTGATCTTCAATAATTTGTTATGATCGACTTCAATTTGATCTTTGACATCAATATTTGTATAAATTATGCTCTATATCTTTGTTGAAATTTGCTAAATTAGAAAAACCTAAAAAAAACCAACAAAATTTACCGCAACAAATTAATAAATCAATTTTCAAATGATTTTGTTTCTCATGTTTTGCAATTCGAGTGTACATCGTTTCAAGGTCACCATGACACGAAAAAAATAAATTTTTGTAATTTTTGTTGAATTGGTATTTGTTAACTTGCTGTTATATTAACCTTTTTTTACAGTGCAAAAAAAACAAATTGGTAAATAAAAAATATCAAAAAAAATCATAGCAACCTTTGAGCGTTACACACAACCAGACAACATTTTGGCCATAGTATTTTATCACAATTTGAAATAATTTGCCTATTAAGACACTATTGGTTTTATAAAGAAAACATGGATGATTTGTATGATCTTAACTTTATTTATTACAACTTACCGTGATACTTTATCGACTGTCAGGCCATCAGCTACTGAATATCCGTAGAGACGTGGGTTAAATTCCTTTAAAATGTTTGGTAACGTCAGATATTTTCGCCAAGTTGCACGACCACCCCCAGAAAATGATAAACCGCGAAATTCGTTTAAGATATGAACTATGTTTTCAGAAATACCCCCATTTCCAGCTGATAATGAATCTCCTATAGACGAAATAACGTCTATGTCACCAGGACGTACTTTATGAACAGATGATGGTACAACACCACTTTTAGCGTTTTTAATATCACAAAAAAATGGAAAAGAATCTGGAATGATCTGTTGCACTTTCTGCAAACGATGTAGAAACATCTGGTTCTTATATAAACTAAATAGAATAATTTTAAAGTTAATCTCACCCCATCTCTTTTATTTTGCATATACAAATCATTTATATGCTCAAATGTAAGATTAAACATAAAACGCCTTAAATAAATAAACATTTCCTTGAAATTATCTAGTTGTGTTGTTTGTATTGGATTATGATCATTGGCATTTGCATACACTAGTAAAATCACACCGACGGTAAAACAAACATAATATTGACCAAACATACTCGGTGATCGCAGGACTTTCGAACTAAATATTACTGTATGAAGGGTTTTCTTAAACTAATTTAGTTATGAACAAATTAAAAAGATTTATATAAATTAAGTTAATTTTTAAAAGGCAAGAAAAGATAATTAAATGTCTATAAACACACAATCGTTAAAAATTCGGTTAAGCGCTAGGGTCAGTGTCATTGTCACTAATGAACTTATGAACCACGTAGATATGTAATTAGTCATTACTACAACGCTAAAAACTTTAATTGCAAATACATAATACTAAAACAAGATATGCAAAATAGGGTACTTTTATTTATACTTATTTATATTTCTAAGTTTGCTGGCTCTGGTATACAGGGTGGAGTGCTGTGGTGAAAACTGAATTGTTTTCGATTTATTCATAGATACATTTTTTTTCCATTTTTACATTGTACAGAACCTCTTAATAAAGTATTTTTCGGCCAGTCTTTGGTATAGCGGGCAACGTTTTTTTCACCCCTTGTTTGGCGGAAACATACCCTTTCGTTGGGAGAGGACTTCAAAGTTGTGATCTTTCTTTTAGAAAAATGATTTTTTCTAAGGGGATTAAAATAGGTCGGTTGTTAATTGCCATCAAATGGTCTGGTTTGTTTAATAACTATGCTACCTAAATCGAGGTGAAGCCAATAACTGAATTTTTCTGAGTCCCAGCACCTGACCTTGTTGAAACGTCGAAAGGGTTTGTCACCACAACAGTATCAGATGATATTTGTTCTACACACGCATTAATCTTTTATGAGCGTAATGTGGAAAAGCCTTAAGTTAATACAAAATATCTTATATTGATCTTAAAAAAACAACCCATAAAAATTAAAATTTTTCTTGTAAATTCTCTAATCGGACACACACACACACACACACACACACACACACACACACACACACACACACACACAATCATTTTGATTTGTCAACTCTTGGGCTGACGTCTGTGGTATTCGGTTACCTGAGTAGGCAAGAGTGAAATTTTGCTGAAATGGCTTTCAGGCTAATGCTACCGGCGCCCCCGTCCCGTTAAAACCCTGGCAGGACTCAAAGTACGCTCAATGTTACGTCGCTATTAAGTTAGTGCTGTAGGTATAGATGAAAAATTCCTGTCTAACACTGATCTGGCTCTGAACACAAGACCCCATAAGGGCTCGTGTCAACCCCCGCATGGCCTCACTGCTTGCATAGATAACCATGGGATCCATAGGTGACTACACACCCGAGCATTGATAACGGCTTTGAGTGGGGACCCAATTTACAATGAATTCCCAGAATTTAGGAGGAGGAGAAGTAGAAGGAGTTGTAGGAGAGGAGAATGTGAATTCTTTTAAAAGGAGTTCGAAGATGGCGAGATCACCAGTGGCCCAAACGTCACAAAGGCGCGAATCACCAGAAACAAGAAAGGTGATAAAGGAAGCCAGCCCCGGCAAATCTGACTTTCATAAACTAGGAGAGCAGATCAAGGGACTGGTAGAAATGTTGGAAGATGGAAAAAGACGTTCCATCCATCAAGCCATGCGGGATGCGATTGATAGCATTAAAAACCTCTATGAGTTATCGGCTATCTACATTAATAACAAGAAGACTCAGGAGAAGATGGTTAATCACACCTCATCTCAAACCTCTCCATGGCTCAAAGCTTCAATGGAGCAAAAAAGGAAGCAGCCTATCCACAGCGAAACGCCGAATCCAAAGCGGAGGCAAGAGCAACGCCAGTCCTCACGTAAGCCTATGGTAATAGCGACGGAAGAAAAAACCCAGGGAAAGGGTATTAAAAATGTTAAAAAAACTGGAGAAGGCGAATGGACAAAAGTCGTCGCTAAAACTAAAAATAAAGTGAAGTCAGACGCATCTGTCAAGAAGTCCGCCGTAAAACAAAAGCCAATTATAAGAAAGGCAAGACCTGACGCCATAGTCATAGAAGCGAAGGGCGAATATCCTATGCGCAGATATTGCGCAACGTGAAGGCTGATTCAAAACTAGAAACAATTGGAAAAGCAGTATCTAGGATCAGAAGGACACAAAAAGGTGACCTCTTAATTCAATTGAAGGAGACAAGTGACAAGACAGCGGAATTTAAAAGCGTCATAAGTGAGGCGTTAGGCGAACAAGCAAACGTAAGAACCCTCACCCAACGCACTAGCATCGAGCTGAAAGACATCGATGAGATCACCACAAAAGAAGACATTTGTGAATCAATCGAAGTCCAAGCCGGAGTCGAAGGCGTTACACCGTCAGACTTTATATCGCTGAGGAAAGCATATGGTGGAACCCAAACGGCGACTATCAGCCTTCCAAATGCAAAAGCAAAGAAGCTGCTGGAAGCACAGAAGATAAAAATCGGGTGGGTAGTGTGTCGCATCCGCGAACGGACACTCCTCAAAAAGTGCTTCAAATGCCTGGAATTTGGGCACATTGCCAAGCAGTGTAAAAACGGAGAAGATCGCTCCAAGCTGTGTAGAAGATGTGGGGATGAGGGCCACATAGCTAAGTCTTGCGCAAAGGAGCCTTCGTGCATGTTCTGTAGAAAGGAACACCCAGAAGATGCGAAGCATGTAGCGGGCAGCAGCAAATGCCCAGTCTTTAGGAGAGCTATCGCCAGCAGAAAAGTATGAAGGTTATCCAGATAAACCTAAATCACTGCGAGATAGCACAGGATATCCTGTCACAGGGGGCTGAAGACGAGAGAGCGGACATAATTTTAATAAGCGAACCGTACAAATCTCGTGACATCAACGCTTGGGCATGTGACAAAACAGAAAAAGCTGCAATATGGATTTGCGGGAGACATGCCTTCCAAGATGTAGACGGGCAGGCGGAGGGCTTCGTACGGGCAAAAATAAATGGAATCAACTTTTATAGTTGTTACGCAAGACCCAGCTGGACGATGAGCGAATACTCAGCAATGATAGAAAATTTAACGGCCGATGCTCGAGGAAGAGCTCCAGTGGTTATAGGCGGAGACTTCAATGCCTGGGCAACAGACTGGAGCAGCAGATTTACTAATACCAGAGGACATTATCTGCTAGAATCTTTCGCCTCATTAAATATAGGCATAGCTAACACGGGACGAGCAAATACGTATCGCAAAGCAGGAAGGGGATCGATCATCGATATTACCTTCGCTAGCAGTTCCCTCCTGCGGATGATAAAATGGCGCGTCAGCGAAGACTATACGCACAGCGACCACCAGGCGATTGTAATTGAAATTAAAGAAAAAAAAGCCGTGCAACGCCCAAAATTAGGGGGACCTAAATGGAAAGACAAGTTCCTTGATAAAGAAATGTTTGAGGAAATCATAAACTCAAGCTTCCTAATCGAAAGCGGAACATCTGAGATCCTGTCGCAACAACTTACCAGTATAATCACTACAGCGTGCGACGCAGCTATGCCCAGGAGAAGACCTAGCAAGAGAGGTGTACACTGCTACTGGTGGAATGAGCAGATAAAAGCACTGAGAGCTGCCTGCTTACAAGCCAGACGTAGAGTGCAGCGATCAAGAAGGGGATCAGACATTCAAGAACGTCTTGATATGCTAAGATTAGCTAGACGAAATTTAAAAAATGCAATTAAAGAAAGCAAGTCGAAGTGCTTCAAACGACTATGTGACGAGGCGGACATCAATCCCTGGGGCACAGCATACAAAATAGTTATGGCAAAGCTAAAAGGCTGTAAGACCCCGCAAATATCATGCCCAACAAAGCTTAGGTCCATCGTAGAACACCTATTTCCGAAAGGACCATATACTATGTGCAACATAATAAGAGAAATTAGCACAGAAAATATTCCAAGGCTAACAGTTGATGAACTCGTGAACGCAAGTAAAAGAATACGAGACAACAAAGCTCCTGGACCCGATGGCATTCCTAATAAAGCATTGAAAGCCGCCATCCGAAGTAGGCCGGACATGTTCATGACATGTATGCAACAGTGTCTAGATGAAGGAGTTTTCCCTGAACCTTGGAAACTGCAGCATTTAGTATTGCTTCCAAAGGGAAACAAACCACCGGGCGAACCATCATCGTACCGCCCAATATGCCTACTAGATACAATGGGAAAGATACTCGAGCGGATCATATATGACAGATTGCTTAATATAGCGGATAATAAAGGAGCACTGTCAGATCATCAGTTCGGGTTTCGAAAATCGCGCTCGACCGTTGACGCCATAAAGGCGGTGGTCAACATAACAAAGAATGCGATTGAAGGAAAAAGATGGCGGTGGGGCACAAAGGAATATTGTGCAGTAGTGACACTGGACATAAAAAACGCCTTTAACTCTGCAAAATGGTCCTCAATAATAAGATCACTCGCCAGAATGGATGCACCATACTATATAAGGAAGATAGTGTCAAGCTACTTAAGTTATAGAAGGTTGAGGTACGAAACCAATGAGGGTACAAAGTACTATAACGTCTCCGCAGGAGTCCCACAAGGATCGGTGCTGGGTCCCCTTCTATGGAATATAATGTACGATGGAGTTCTAAGACTAGCATTACCACCAGGCGTACAAATATTTGGATTCGCTGACGACATCGCCGTTGTCACAGTGTCAAAGACAATCAATGGAATAGAGTCAGCCACGAATGAAGCAGTTGGCCAAATCAAAAAATGGATAGTATCCGTCGGTCTAGAATTAGCCGACCATAAAACGGAAGCAGTCCTGATTACCAGCCGGAAAAATATAGAATACATAAATATACGAGTTGGTAACCAGACTATTAGATCAAAGGATTTTGTCAAATACCTAGGAGTAATGCTTGACAATAGGCTCCGTTTTAAAATACACGTGGACTACTCGAGCAAAAAGGCTTCCCAGATGCAGGCAGCATTATTCCGGATTCTGCCAAACGTTGGAGGACCAGGATATACAAGGAGGGTCCTAATGTCTAGAGTAGTCAGCTCAGTCCTCCTTTACGCAGCCCCAGTTTAGGCGGATGCACTGGTGACTAAAGAAATAAGAAGAAACTTATCGTCTATATACAGACTCAGTGCACTAAGAACGATCAGCGGGTTCCGAACGATCTCCGATGATGCTGCCCTCGTTATAACAGGAATGGTTCCAGTAGATATCCTCGCAGATGAAATGCTTAGGATCTACAATAGAAGAGCCTTATCACAACAGGACCAACGAACAATCGAAATGATCAAAGAGGAAGAAAAGGCCACCTCAATGGCTGTGTGGCAAGACCGGTGGGACATAAGTTTGAAAGGAAGATGGACCTACAAACTGATCCCGAACATTGAGAATTGGACAAACCGATCTCACGGTAACTGCAACTACCAATTTACACAGTTTCTGTCAGGCCATGGCGGCTATCGAAAATATCTTTATCGATTTGGACACGATAGCTCACCTTTTTGCCCAGATTGTCCAGACATAGAAGAAGACACAGAGCATGCGATTTTCCATTGCAGACGCTTCAGAGAATGGAGAAGCAACCTGCCAAGTCCACACGTCCTTTTAGAAGAAATGCAAAGATCCGAGGATAAGTGGACAGAAGTGTGTGTATTCGTAACGAAAGTGCAAAACGAGCTGCGAAGAATCGAAAATATAAGGCGATCAGCAGCAGCAGAAGATGCAGAAGGCATAGAGTAATCTGCTAACCAGCCCCGTGATGTAATACCTAACGGCAGTCCCATGGGGAGAGTGATTGAAGTGTGTAAGGAGGGTTTAGTACGTATGCGTAATTCCTGGTACGAACATTCAGGTTTACGAATCGTGCATGCTAGTACCCCTGGAGGGCTCTACTGGTATCTTTTAGAAGATTCCCCACCTTTGGCACAGCCATAAAAAAAAACACACACACACACACACACACACACACACACACACACACACACACACACACACACACACACACACACACACACACACACACACACACACACACACACACACACACACACACACACACACACACACACACACACACACACTGTAACGGAGTTTCCCAGCCGGGGTAGAACTCAGTGTGACCAGGGTTCAATAAAGGGGGGTCGTTACAATAAAATTTATGGTTTTTGGGTTTTGGAAAATTAAATGAATCTCTTTATTATTTCAAAAATTGTTTGAGTTTGGTTCAATCATTGGATTTACATTCGTTAAAGAAAATTGCAAAAAATTGTAAAGTAAAGTACAAAAACTGAAAGAAAATCTATGGGTTAGCGATGGGTTTAAGTACAAAGTACTTGTACCCCTTGGCTCCTAGAATTGGGAGAGAACGGGTTAATCGTAGTGGCAAGGTAGCACTCTTGAACCACTGTAGCTGAAAGAAAGTTTATGGGTTAATCGTAGTGGCAAGGTAGCACTCTTGAACCACTGTAGCTGAAAGAAGTTTATGGGTTAATTGTAGTGGCAAGGTAGCACTCTTGAACCACTGTAGCTGAAAGAAGTTTATGGGTTAATCGTAGTGGCAAGGTAGCACTCTTGAACCACTGTAGCTGAAAGAAGTTTATGGGTTAATCGTAGTGGCAAGGTAGCACTCTTGAACCACTGTAGCTGAAAGAAGTTTATGGGTTAATCGTAGTGGCAAGGTAGCACTCTTGAACCACTGCAGCTGAAAGAAAGATTGGTCGAGGATTTGAGATTTCGGCAGGATGTAGTTCAACAATAATAGTAAGGTAGTACTCTTAAACTATTTGTTGTGAACAGTGGAAGGAACTCAGGAAGAATAGCAAGGTAGTACTCTTGAACTATTAGGTGTGGACAGTGGAAGGAACTCAGGAAGAATAGCAAGGTAGTACTCTTGAACTATTAGGTGTGGACAGTGGAAGGAACTCAGGAAGAATAGCAAGGTAGTTTTTTTGTCTGAGCGGTGCTCAGGTCATTGACACCGCCAGCCGTTACATGGTATTTTGCTTTTTGTCTGCTATGCGTGGGAGTACGTCTGCACCTACTGCCTGAGCGCGAGGGGGACAGACGTTTTCTCCGGCGAATTCGCTGCTGTGTGCCGTAGTGATCTACTGATGTGATAAAAGACCATGCGTTGTGCATCTGCGTGGTGGTGGTTTTGCTAAATGCGCCTATTGCTTGTAATAGGAGAAGAAAGAGAAAACGAAATGTTGGCCGTTTCGCCGAAAGTTGAG
The DNA here is from genome assembly GCA_947095585.1 of Nephrocerus scutellatus. NCBI lineage: Eukaryota > Metazoa > Arthropoda > Insecta > Diptera > Pipunculidae > Nephrocerus > Nephrocerus scutellatus. The sequence goes on along the minus strand of OX352765.1, from coordinate 55,217,158 downwards.
TGACTTTTGAGTTACTTTGTAGAGAGTGCGTTGGTAACTATGAATGATTGTTAAAAACTACATTTTGAGTTTTTATTTCTTTAATTTTATGTCTATGACAAAAGGCTTGGAAATTATTTCCTGACATGTTGTGTGGGAGAAATTCTAATGTGAAGAATTTTGTTCCTCACACTCCCCCGTTGCTTCGGCGGACAAGTACTTACCCTACCTAATAGTTAGTACTTGGAAACGGACGCTTTGTTGGAGGTGCACGAAACCTGGTGTTGATTGTCATACGGCTCCTTGTCGTTTTGAGTCTTCTGGGGACTGCGTTAGTTAATGTCGGCGGTAGGTGTTGTGAGGTTCCAGACGACTGCGGCGACTGGGATGGCTGTGGCTTCTGCGATGAATATTGTATCTTTAGCGATGTTTGCGGCGATTTTGAACGCTTTTGATTAAGTTTCTGGCAACAGTGATAATTCCTAAGGGCTGCTTTGGTTCTTGAGGGCTGGTTTTCTGGCTGTGACGACTGGGACGGCTGTGGCGGTTGTGACTGCTGTGGCGACTGTGACTGCTGTGGCGAATGTGACTGGTGTGGCGACTGTGACTGCTGTGGCGACTGTGACTGCTGTGGCTCCTGTGACTGCTGTGGCTCCTGTGACTGCTGTGGCAGCGGTGAAGGCTGTGGCTTCTGTGATGAATATGATGTCTGTAGCGACGTTTGCGGCGACTTCGACAGCTTTTGATCAAGTTGATGTTCCTGGCGACGGTGATGATTCCTACAAGCTGCTTTGGTTTTTGACGATGGGTTTTCTGGCTGCTGGTGGTTTAGAGTGTCGGAAGTACTCGTCAACCATGACGATTGTTGAGCTTTTGTGGGCGACTTCTGGTAATGCTGATTGCTAAGGCGTCTGTGACAATCTTTGGCGAGAGTCCTGACTGCAGTATGTCCAAACGGATGTGGGAATCCTTCAACACTATAGTGTCTCTCGTCAATTCTTGGACTGCGCTGTGTTGGACGGAGGTAACTTTCGTCCACTCTTGTCCTTGTTGTTACCTTAGGCTGCGACGACTTTTGATGCCGTCTTCTTCTGGACGGTGTGACTAACACGAAGTCTGATTTCAGCGGCTGTTGGGTCTTTGGCAATTGTGGTTGTTTAACTTCTCGGAATGTGTTGCATGTCAGACGTTTAACCGGACCTGCTGATAAAGTTTGAAGTGTTAAGTACTCACCTCCGAGACTAAAAGTGGCTCCGGTTCTTGTAATGAAGTCCATTCCTAGTGTAAGATTATCAGCGGCGTTCGGCAACACTAGCAGGCGCAGTGAACATAAGGATTCCCCAAACCGAATGTTGACGCTTAACTCCTGACGGACAGTTGTCTGAATTCCGTTAGCCATTTGGATTGGGATCTGCACGGGGGTGGCGTTGTCCAAATTTCGAAACTTTTCAGCCAAAGCTTCGCTGATGAAACTGCGGGATGCGCCAGTGTCAATAGTTGCCTGAACGGGTTCGTGGTTGATGATGATGCGGGCGAGAATTCTGTCTTTATCCTGGATCAGGGCTGATTTCTCGCCAGACAGGGGCAAATGACGATGCTCAGCGTGTGAGTTACGTTGACGGCAGCAGTCAATTGTCCTGATTCCCTGTTGGCCACAGTCCCAGCAAAAAATCACTCGAGGGTTAGTGCATTCTTTTTGAAAGTGGCCTTCCTGTCGGCACCATCGACAAGTCATTCGAGGATTGTATGGTCCTTCTTCAGGCTGACTCACCATACAATGCCTCTCCTGTGGACTTCTTCGAGGTGTCGTCGTTGCGCTCTCCTGGTTTGCCTGGATACCTTCGTAGTCCTCTGCTAGACCAATGAGCTCGCGGAGATTTCCGAAGTCTTTTCTTCGGATATATAACTGATATTCCTGGCGGCAGTTCCGGAAGATCCTTTCCACCTGTTCTTCTTCGGGGTAATTTGCGTGCCTCATCATATTCTGCATCACAATTACGAAGTCTTTGAATTGTTCCTGCTGTTTCTGTCGTCTTTGGCGAATCTCATCGTCCAGACGTTCCCAGTACCTTGTGGGCAAGAAGAATTGCAGGAAGTCTGCTTTAAAGCTGTTCCAGTCCTGCCACTTCAGGTTATTATTGCGGAACCACAGTAGGGCTCGGTCGCGAAGTAACTCGGGCATAGTCCTTGGAAGGAGGTCTTTGTTTAACGAGTAGGCGTCAGCGAGCTCTTCCAGCCTCTCGATAAATAAAAGAGGTTCCTTGTCACCGTCGTACCGCACTGACCACTTTCGTACCTGGTCGATAAACATGGGATATGATGTCCCTGGTGTTTCTGATGGAGTTCGAGTGGCTGTTGCCTCTCGTAGGGCTGGGGACGCTGTTCTGCTTATAGCCCCCTTTGGTCCATCGTGGTCCACTGGATCCGGAGGGTTCAGGGATATATGGGGCCGCGGTGATTGGCTACGAGTGTGTATTCGTTCTAATTCGGTGAGACGTGTTTCGTCCTCCGACGTAACGTCTCTCGACAGGTTGTACACCCAGCTCGTCCTGACCATCTTGTCTTCGTGCTGGTATTACTGGGTTGTTGGCTTAGTTTTTTTTTTGTTTTTTTAAAATTCCAGGGTCCCTGCTCGGGCGCCAATTGTAACGGAGTTTCCCAGCCGGGGTAGAACTCAGTGTGACCAGGGTTCAATAAAGGGGGGTCGTTACAATAAAATTTATGGTTTTTGGATTTTGGAAAATTAAATGAATCTCTTTATTATTTCAAAAATTGTTTGAGTTTGGTTCAATCATTGGATTTACATTCGTTAAAGAAAATTGCAAAAAATTGTAAAGTAAAGTACAAAAACTGAAAGAAAATCTATGGGTTAGCGATGGGTTTAAGTACAAAGTACTTGTACCCCTTGGCTCCTAGAATTGGGAGAGAACGGGTTAATCGTAGTGGCAAGGTAGCACTCTTGAACCACTGTAGCTGAAAGAAAGTTTATGGGTTAATCGTAGTGGCAAGGTAGCACTCTTGAACCACTGTAGCTGAAAGAAGTTTATGGGTTAATTGTAGTGGCAAGGTAGCACTCTTGAACCACTGTAGCTGAAAGAAGTTTATGGGTTAATCGTAGTGGCAAGGTAGCACTCTTGAACCACTGTAGCTGAAAGAAGTTTATGGGTTAATCGTAGTGGCAAGGTAGCACTCTTGAACCACTGTAGCTGAAAGAAGTTTATGGGTTAATCGTAGTGGCAAGGTAGCACTCTTGAACCACTGCAGCTGAAAGAAAGATTGGTCGAGGATTTGAGATTTCGGCAGGATGTAGTTCAACAATAATAGTAAGGTAGTACTCTTAAACTATTTGTTGTGAACAGTGGAAGGAACTCAGGAAGAATAGCAAGGTAGTACTCTTGAACTATTAGGTGTGGACAGTGGAAGGAACTCAGGAAGAATAGCAAGGTAGTACTCTTGAACTATTAGGTGTGGACAGTGGAAGGAACTCAGGAAGAATAGCAAGGTAGTTTTTTTGTCTGAGCGGTGCTCAGGTCATTGACACCGCCAGCCGTTACATGGTATTTTGCTTTTTGTCTGCTATGCGTGGGAGTACGTCTGCACCTACTGCCTGAGCGCGAGGGGGACAGACGTTTTCTCCGGCGAATTCGCTGCTGTGTGCCGTAGTGATCTACTGATGTGATAAAAGACCATGCGTTGTGCATCTGCGTGGTGGTGGTTTTGCTAAATGCGCCTATTGCTTGTAATAGGAGAAGAAAGAGAAAACGAAATGTTGGCCGTTTCGCCGAAAGTTGAGTGACTTTTGAGTTACTTTGTAGAGAGTGCGTTGGTAACTATGAATGATTGTTAAAAACTACATTTTGAGTTTTTATTTCTTTAATTTTATGTCTATGACAAAAGGCTTGGAAATTATTTCCTGACATGTTGTGTGGGAGAAATTCTAATGTGAAGAATTTTGTTCCTCACAACACACACACACACACACAGAGCAAATGACGCAGCGGCAGCGAACAGCGCTGCTCACAAAGCACAGAGCTCAGACTTTGTCGTGATCTGATGCGATATAGCGATATTTAAAAATTGTATATTGGGGTCCCCAAGGGGCCGATCGCTCCAAATTTTTACAAAAAGTGTTTTCCATCGAAGACACACATGTGTACAAAATTTACAGAAAATCGGGTAAATTTTGTAAAATATTTGTATGGGAGCCCCCCGAACCCGAGGTCCGAGGGACCTCAAATTTTAATAGAAAGTATTGTCACCGGAAATATACATGTGTGCAAAATTTCAATAAAATCGGGCCATTGGAAGTGGGCTAAAAATTGATCAGAAAATCTGACCAGCCAGCCAGCCAGCCAGCCAGCCAGCCAACCAGCCAGCCACGAGCACGCGAAGTTAATATAGGGAATTTAAAAATATCGGTTAGGGCAATGTCGGGGTGCACTGCCGTTGGTTTGACGTGAAACGTCTATGTAAACGAGTCGCTTTTAGTGTAATGAATTGAAATGAAAACTAAAAATTTTTTAATACAAAACAGAAACTGAATGGTACATAATTATTTATTTCTATTAATATTCGACGACAATTTCGTTTAACATTGGCCTGTTATATGAGAAATAATATACATAACGCATAATATCAACGTTATATATATAGCCAACAACCTTTCCCACCACAATGAGCATTCATTTATATAGCCAATAGATGGCGGATCTAACCTATCGTTTGAAATATGCTGTTTATAACAACAAAAAATAATACTAAAACAAAACAAAAATAAACGTATTAAGTATTTTTTCAATTGTTGTGTACATACTCCGCAACGAATATGGTTCACCAGATTTGGAGACAAAGGACATAATCAAGAACTCTATTTACATGGATGATCTGTTTCACGGAGCTAATAACATTAAAAAATGTCAAGAGCAAATTGCTAAGATAACAACTACACTATAGGCCGGTAAGCTATCCCTAACAAAATGGTCATCAAACCACCCAGACGTTCTTCGTTACATAGAAGACAGCAAAAACTCAGTGCCTTCAGAGATACTGCCAATCCAATTGTGAAAATCTTAGGTATTAACTACAATCCAGGAGAGGACACATTTCCCAACTGCAGACCAAATAAAATTCACTAAAAGAAGTCTGCTTTCTATAGCTGCATCACTTTACGATTCCATGGGTTGGATCTTGCCAGTAATAATGCTTTTCCGGATACGGATCCAAGAGTTGTGACTACTTAAGTACGACTGGGATGACCATTTAAACGAGAAAATCCGACAGAAATTCTGCAAACCATTGGAAGCTCTATCTCAACTCAGTGACATTAGAATTCCCCGCTGGATCGACGGAACCAAAAGCCCTCAAATTCAGCTCATTGGATTTTGTGACGCCTGAAGTTATGGATACGCGGCAGTGATTTACAATCGAGTAAAGATTGGGGCAACGTACACTGTTCATTTACTAGCAGCCAAAGCCGCATAACGCCACTAAAGACAAGAACAAACAAAGACAGTAATACATGTACGATCCCCAAGATGAAGCTTGAGGGAATTGTGCTGCTTTCCGAGCTCTTCAAACAGATCAGAAGCAATCTCCGCCACACTAATATCACGATGAAAGCATACACTGATAGTGAGGTTGCCTTAGCCTGGGTACGAAGCAATAAAGTAATGAACAACAAATTTGTGAATAGTAGTTACAAAAATTCGGAAAGTGATTAGACCGGCGGATAGATACGCGGCAGTGATTTACAATCGAGTAAAGATTGGGGCAACGTACACTGTTCATTTACTAGCAGCCAAAGCCGCATAACGCCACTAAAGACAAGAACAAACAAAGACAGTAATACATGTACGATCCCCAAGATGAAGCTTGAGGGAATTGTGCTGCTTTCCGAGCTCTTCAAACAGATCAGAAGCAATCTCCGCCACACTAATATCACGATGAAAGCATACACTGATAGTGAGGTTGCCTTAGCCTGGGTACGAAGCAATAAAGTAATGAACAACAAATTTGTGAATAGTAGTTACAAAAATTCGGAAAATGATTAGACCGGCGGAGATCCACTACGTTAAATCATCGGAGAATCTGGCCAACTGTCGTCTCTGGCTTTAAGGTTCAATTTGGTTACTGGATAACCAACTGCCATTCACGCCAATTCAAGATATGGAGTTCACCATGACGCATGCCTCTCGAACTGAGGTGGACAAAGAAAATATTATTGAAAGGTTCTCATGCCTTAAACGATTACTGCGAGTTATCGCATATTGCCTTCGGTGGGCCAGAAAACAGCATATACTTGAGGTTTACCCAATCACCGCTGAAGAAATCTCCAATGCAAAGGCAAAAATCATAAGGTTTCAGCAGCAACAATACTTTACAAACGAAATAGCCTACATCGAAAAATCAAACATTTTTTCGAGAAAAAGCTTTCTACCTACAATATTTGATCCAGACGACAACATTATTCGTGCAAGGGGAAGGATTTATCTTGCCAACATCACCGAAAGTCGTAAGCATCCCATTTTATTAACGAAATGCCACTTAGTTGATTTAATAGTACGCCAAACTCACCTGGATCACCACCATTGCGGAAAATCTCTACCGGAACACTAAATAAGGGATGAATTCTGGATCCCTGCTTCACGCATCAAGATAGGTTTTCGGAGTTGCCCAACCTGCATTCGATGGAAGCCTCAAACTGTTTCGATCATGGGATATCTACCGGCAGAGCGCATCACTCCAGCACCAGCGTTCAGCAAAATCGGGGTAGATTTATGCGGTCCTTTCCACATAAAAGCCAGCACAATTCGGTTTGACAAAATCATCAAAGTTTGGGTGGAAGTCTTTGTCTGTTTAGTTACAAAAGCTATTCACTTAGAAATTTGTTCGGATCTAAGCACTGAAATGTTCCTCGTAGCCCTCACACGCTTCGCAAATAGAGGTTGCTGGCCTTCCTTGGTGCTTTCTGACAATGGTACGAACTTTATGGGATCAAAGAAGAGGAAAAACAAAGAATGGAGCAAGATAACCACAGCCAGTAAGGACCGAATTGTTATCCAAGAGATTGTATGGAAATTCAACCCGTCCTACAGCCATAACTACGGTGGACTATGGGAAGCAGCCGTAAAGTCAATAAACATCTTATGAAAAAATGTCCAGTACAACTAATCTGAACTATGAAGAATTTAACTCGCTATTATGTTTCATCGAAGGTATCCTTAATGGCAGACCATTATATCTAGAGCCATCTTAAGCAGAAGACCCACCCGCACTTACACCATTCCATTTCATCACGCAACGCTCCGTAGTCGATGCAGGTCCGCCAACTGCTGTTCAGATCACAAAACGCTGGCTACAAGTACAACAACTTCAACAACAATTTTGGGAACGGTTCCACCAGGAGTACCTTCATCAACTACAAAAGAGAAATAAATGGAAGTTCCCTTCCCGAAAACTTGGCATCGGAGATGTGGTATTACTTCAACAACCAAGTGTTACTCCCGCAGATTGGAAAATGGGCCGAGTTATTAAAAGCTATCGTGACAGTAAGAGAGACATCCGCAGAGTGAAGACAACCAAACGCGAGGTCGTGCATCGCGTCACAATCGGAGCATCAAATCGTAAAATGGGAGGACAAAATTAAAAAAGTTTTAAAAGTTACCCGCATCATCACAGATATCAATGACATAGAGTCTAAAACTGACGTATCAGGTACATCTATGCTATTCACGTTCAACAAAGTCACAAAATCTGTCCGAGAAAATATGGTTACCATGACGTTCAACATTCCTCTGGTTCAATCAAGAATCTTCTCTAAATTTGCCCTTATCAGTGTTCCAACTATCGAGTCCAACTATCGAGTCTCCTAGACCGTGAAGACTTTGTTCAACAAATTGTGCTCAGCAGTCATAAAAAACTTACTTTGATCCAACTCAAGCCATTGATCTTTGGAAGAAATGTATGAGAAAATTGAAAAAATCCAACTAAATGACTGCTGGAAAACTGCGTTGAGTCCTACACTCGATTTTCTTTCAGAAACCTGCAGAGCCAAACGACTCAAAGCGGAATTCAATAAAATATACATTTTGGATAGTGATCCTGCAGTCATCTATAAAACAGCTATCAACGAATTTAACATTGTGTGCAACGACACACTGACACCTCTCATAACAACAGTATATCTGGTAAGATTTCCAGAATTCAGAATTTCCGGCACTCAATTCAACATTACGGCTCCATCAAAGGGTTCGACAAAGTGGAAACCAACATCAAGACTTTTCCATACGAGTTAGGTTTGTCTCCCCACAAAATCGATTCAAGCGAGATAATCCCAAAAGATCCTCGCCTCGCTGCTTTCAAGGAAAAATTCTCAGATGAACTGAATGGATATGACTGTGACACCTGGGATCATTGGGACTGGTATTTTGGAGTAAGAAGTGTATGCACCATACTCTGCATCACTCTCTGTTTTATCGTTGCCATAAGTAAAAAGCGCCAAAGAAAAAAAATCAGAGATTGCTAGTTTCAGTTACCTCAATAAAGAATGTAAAATACCCGGAAGCTGGGTACGTGCATAGATGATCAATGGTGAGTCGATGTCCCACATTACCACAGAATCAGTCTAGATTTTTCCTGCCTTCTATATTACAACTAACAACCTTTTTCCGCCGGGAGTTTGTTTATGACAACAAAAAATAATACTAAAAAAAATAAAAATAAACGTATTAAGCATTTTTTCAATGGTTGTGTACATACTCCGCAACGAATATGGGTCATCATCGATCGGACGTTTACCAAATAAATTGCACAACAACCAACACACCAAATAATTTATAGGCATAAATTGCACAATAATTTAGCCTGTTACAAATATTCTTAGTAAGCATAAATTGCACAATAATTTAGGCTGTTACATTTATTTTTAATAAGCATAAATTGCACAATAATTTTGCCTGTTACATTTATTCTTAGTTAGCATAAATTGCACAATAACAATTTAGCCTAGTTTAAGTGAATTACATTTATTCTTAGTAATCAAAATAAATTGTTTCAATAGTAAGGAAATTAGCATAAAAAACTCAGAAAAATCATTATTTCAAGTGATTCGAAGAGCTCATTGGACGTGCTACAAGTACAACAACTTCAACAACAATTTTGGGAACGGTTCCACCAGGAGTACCTTCATCAACTACAAAAGAGAAATAAATGGAAGTTCCCTTCCCGAAAACTTGGCATCGGAGATGTGGTATTACTTCAACAACCAAGTGTTACTCCCGCAGATTGGAAAATGGGCCGAGTTATTAAAAGCTATCGTGACAGTAAGAGAGACATCCGCAGAGTGAAGACAACCAAACGCGAGGTCGTGCATCGCGTCACAATCGGAGCATCAAATCGTAAAATGGGAGGACAAAATTAAAAAAGTTTTAAAAGTTACCCGCATCATCACAGATATCAATGACATAGAGTCTAAAACTGACGTATCAGGTACATCTATGCTATTCACGTTCAACAAAGTCACAAAATCTGTCCGAGAAAATATGGTTACCATGACGTTCAACATTCCTCTGGTTCAATCAAGAATCTTCTCTAAATTTGCCCTTATCAGTGTTCCAACTATCGAGTCCAACTATCGAGTCTCCTAGACCGTGAAGACTTTGTTCAACAAATTGTGCTCAGCAGTCATAAAAAACTTACTTTGATCCAACTCAAGCCATTGATCTTTGGAAGAAATGTATGAGAAAATTGAAAAAATCCAACTAAATGACTGCTGGAAAACTGCGTTGAGTCCTACACTCGATTTTCTTTCAGAAACCTGCAGAGCCAAACGACTCAAAGCGGAATTCAATAAAATATACATTTTGGATAGTGATCCTGCAGTCATCTATAAAACAGCTATCAACGAATTTAACATTGTGTGCAACGACACACTGACACCTCTCATAACAACAGTATATCTGGTAAGATTTCCAGAATTCAGAATTTCCGGCACTCAATTCAACATTACGGCTCCATCAAAGGGTTCGACAAAGTGGAAACCAACATCAAGACTTTTCCATACGAGTTAGGTTTGTCTCCCCACAAAATCGATTCAAGCGAGATAATCCCAAAAGATCCTCGCCTCGCTGCTTTCAAGGAAAAATTCTCAGATGAACTGAATGGATATGACTGTGACACCTGGGATCATTGGGACTGGTATTTTGGAGTAAGAAGTGTATGCACCATACTCTGCATCACTCTCTGTTTTATCGTTGCCATAAGTAAAAAGCGCCAAAGAAAAAAAATCAGAGATTGCTAGTTTCAGTTACCTCAATAAAGAATGTAAAATACCCGGAAGCTGGGTACGTGCATAGATGATCAATGGTGAGTCGATGTCCCACATTACCACAGAATCAGTCTAGATTTTTCCTGCCTTCTATATTACAACTAACAACCTTTTTCCGCCGGGAGTTTGTTTATGACAACAAAAAATAATACTAAAAAAAATAAAAATAAACGTATTAAGCATTTTTTCAATGGTTGTGTACATACTCCGCAACGAATATGGGTCATCATCGATCGGACGTTTACCAAATAAATTGCACAACAACCAACACACCAAATAATTTATAGGCATAAATTGCACAATAATTTAGCCTGTTACAAATATTCTTAGTAAGCATAAATTGCACAATAATTTAGGCTGTTACATTTATTTTTAATAAGCATAAATTGCACAATAATTTTGCCTGTTACATTTATTCTTAGTTAGCATAAATTGCACAATAACAATTTAGCCTAGTTTAAGTGAATTACATTTATTCTTAGTAATCAAAATAAATTGTATCAATAGTAAGGAAATTAGCATAAAAAACTCAGAAAAATCATTATTTCAAGTGATTCGAAGAGCTCATTGGACGTGTTTTTCCGAACCACTGACGACCACTTCAACCTAACCTAACCTAACCCACAGAAAATTGCGTTTCATTTATAATCTACAAACAATTACTGTTCGGATCAGCATAAAGTTCAGGTGCAATGGACAAAATAAAAGCAACGAACTACATCAAGGCATTAAGGTAGCATTAAAATTGCTGACCTTGTGACCAAAAAACACCGTTGGAATCGCTTGTTGCTGCATCGTCAGTGGATCCTATCGCAGCACAACAGCAAGCATGAGTTATTGGCGAATCAACAATTTTTTGTAATTTTTTTGATTTGCAGGACAGTTATTTGCCTCATCAGCCTAAATATCTAGTTTTGTATTTTTATTGTTTTATGTCGTAATTAATTGTATATTGTTATTTTAAGCATTTTTTGTGCATAAAAGGCACCAAATTTTTAATTAAAAAATTAATTAAATAATTAATAATTAATAATAAAGAGTATTGGATTAAGTGGCTATACTCTTTTCAACAACTGATATGGTTTGCACCTAATCTGAAGCTACATTTTGGTGACGCCGACGTGATCAGGATATCACGATTAGCGCTTCTGCAAGGAGCCTCATTGGACAAATTCCTAGTTGGACACACTCTCACATCACATCATGGACGATTTATTCACACAGCAGTCTCAACTTGGGGATGAGATTGAAAGAATAATTCCAAATTTTAAGAAGGATTCCGAAGAGCGTAAAACTGTAAAATACTACCAGCTGCGACTCAGCCAGTTACAATCAATCATTGCCAAGTTCGTGGCAAATGACACAGAGCTCCGTAAATTGGAAGATCGTCAACACGAGTACTTTATGGAGGACTACAATGTCCAAACGACAACATTGTGCGATACTTATACGAAACGCGTTCAAAAAGAAATCCAAACGTTGGAAGCAATGAGCGTCGATGACAGCGTTGAACAAGGCTTTAACACAAATAAAGCCAAACAACCTGAAGCAGTGTGTGTTTCAAAAATCGATGGCTTAATTAGAAAGGCACATCGAAAATGGCAATACTGTATGCACTTGCTCTTGGCGAAACAATCCGGACAATATTACGACAATATTGGTTCACAAACAGCCAATCTCAAATGTAGAGAAAATGTGGTATGTCAAGACGCAACTGGTTGGCGAAGCAGTAAGTCTCGACAGTCATCTTTCAACCACAGACGAATATTATATAGCAGCCAGGAAACTATTAGGGGAACGTTATAGCAACCAAAGGGCGCCGTAGCTCAGTGGAAATTGGCATGGCTACTGAGCAGGAGGCTCGTGGTTTGAATCCCAGTAACACCAAAAGTATTTTTCACGGTGTCCCGCCTCTCGCGAATGGGTGACAAACGTTCCGAGAGTAATAACTTGTCACGGAAAACTTCTCAATTCGCCGTTCGGATCCGGCCTTAAATTATAGGTCCCTTCCGTTTATGTCCGAAAAATATACATGCACAACACAAATGGCCGCGAGAAGCTAGGCCTTGGACCGCAACGGTCTGTCGCGCCGATTATTATTATTATAGTAACCAAAGAATACTGGCATTAACACTAATCAAAAAACTTGTGGATCAGCCAGCAGGAACATCATCTGCATCAGCGTCAAACATCTGCATGATACTACAAAAGAGTGCTTACTCGCATTAAACAATTTAAGTATTGAAACGAGTTCTTGGGATCTGTTGCTGATATAAAAAATGGATTGACCTACCTATATCCGGTAGAGCAGTCACTATCAAAACCGAAGGAACTAACGACAGTTAAAGAATTTTTATCTGTTTTGGAATTGCAGTTCCAAACAATGAAAACAATTAGACACCGAGAAAGGGAAACTATTACCCAACCATCAACAAAGGTTTGCATCTCGGCAGCATCAACCCATTGTAACGATGTTTGCTCGGGTGACGCTCGTCGGTCACCCTGGTTCTTCTCCTCTACTTCGTTTGTTACAAATTGTATTTTTTGTTTGTTTAAATAATAAATCTGGTTATTTTAGGTTTTGTTCTGGTATTTTATTTTCTTTCTTTTTTTGTTTCTGTCCAGCAGATGTTCTTGATGTCAATTATTGCATTCCTCACCATTGTGTTGTGAAGCCCGGCAGTAGTACTACCAAACTAAGAGTGGTATTTGACTCATCAGCCAAAACATCAAGTGGATTGGCTTTGAACGACATATTGCATAAGGGTCCATCAGTTCAGAGCGATATTTTTTCAATTCTATTGCGCTTCAAAACACACCGTTTTGCAACCGCAAATTCGCATGCACGAAGAAGACACCGCTAAACAACTCATTGTGTGGCAGAAGGATCCAACCAAATTTATACAGTTTTATCGTTTAAAACCGTTACTTATGGAACAACGTCAGCTCCATATCTTGCAACTAAATGCCTCCAGCATCTGGCAAACCAAAACATGCATAAGTACCCACAAGCTGCATCAACAATACACGATGATTTTTATGTTACGATTGCTTAAGTGGTGAAAACGAAATAAACACGGCGCTTCACACCCAAAACCAACTCACAACTATTCTTCATGATGCTGGATTCAAGCTCAGAAAATGGTGCGCTAATCATCCGAAGCCGGCAGACATACCATTAAAGTATCAATAAATCAATTTTAGGCAACAAAAACATTAGGAATCGTTTTGCTACCAAAAACTGATGAACTGTGCGGCCGAGCGCAAGCGTCATCAGAAAGTCACCATCACCAAGCGAGTAGTATCAGATTTGGCTTGAATTTTCGATCCTTTGGGAATTTTTGGCCTCATAACAGTATCAGCAAAGATATTTATGCAGGACGTATGGCAGAAAAATATACGTGGGATGAAGAATTGCCACTTCAGGAGCAACAAGAATGGACGCGTTTTATGAAGTGTATATAAGCACTGAATACTTTGAAAGTGCAAAGACACGTCTTCAATGAAAAGGTACCAGTTTCTGTTCAACTACATACATTTTCTGATGCTTCGGAAAGGCATTTGGAGCAGGTGTTTATGTGCGAGCAAGTTATAAAGACAAAACTATTACCCCTCAAGAATGCTCTGCGCAAAATCCAAAATAGCACCTTTGAAGAAACAAAAACTACCTCGATTGGAATTATGCGCAGCCTTCTTGAAAGCCGAACTAACAGAAAGAGTGAAGCAGGAACTCAAATACCAAGACATGCTCATATTTTTGGTCTGACTCTGAAATGGTTTTATCCTGGATCAAGTCATCAGCTTCATCACTACAAAAAATTCGTAGCAAATCGGGTAAGCAGAACTCAAGAGCTTTCACACGCACTTCAATGGCACCACGTTTCATACAAATGTAATTCTGCTGACATAATTTCCTGTGGTAATAATCCTGAAAAATTCAGTTCATGCTCTATATGGTTTTTTGGACCACTCTTTTTACATGGAACCAATGAATTTGGCTAAACCTAGAAATAAGGACGATTGACATACCAAATGACATCGAAAGAAAAAGGCAATACACTGTAGCAGCATTAATGTATGGAATAAACCACAGAAACTCATTTCGACCTCTACAAAGTACGGTCGGATATGTGGCTCGCTTCATTGCAAATCTCAAAGGGGGAAAGTCGAAACGGCCAAGTCTCAAATCTTTAGGCGCGTCAGGAAATTGAGGAATCATTGAGAGTCATAGTAAAGACTATTTAAATCTCTGATTTCAAGGATGAAATCAAGGAACTACAGCGATATAAGCAAGTGAGTAAATCAAACCAACTTTCAAGTCTCTGCTAGACAATTAGCAAATTATTCGTGTGGGAGGGCGAATGGAAGCTTCAACATTGTCGGTCGACACCAAGCATTCAATGATTTTGCCATAGAATGACCCATTGACCAAACTCATTTTAAAAATGATTCACGAAGAAAACCAACACTGCGGCCCGAAGGCTTTAATGGCCACCTCTCGGGAACAATTTTGGATATTAAGAGGAAAAACAGTAGCACGCAACATTGTGCAGAACTGTGTGCGCTGTACAAAGGCCAAACCAAAATTATTTACTCAAATCATGTTCAATTTACTAGCTAATCGAGTGACAAAATCACGCCCATTTTTTATATCAGGCGTAGATTATTGTGGTCCAATTTGGGTACATCATAAAATCCGAGGAAAAAGACCACATAAGGCCTACATTGCAGTCTTTTGCTGTTTTGCCACAAAGGCCGTTCACATGGAAATCGTATCAGACCTAACTACAGCGATAAAGGAATAGAATTCAAATTCATTCCACCCATAGTCCCACATTTTGCTGGACTATGGGAAGCAGCTGTTAAATCCGCTAAGTATCATCTGCTTCGAAATGTGTCAACCTCATCATTGACATATGAGGAATTAGAAACTGTAGTAATAAAAATAGAGGCAATCTTCAATTCTCAACCACTCACTACATTTTCATCAAATCCAAATGACTTAGGAGCTCTCAAATCAGGTGATTTCATCATCGGTGAGCCTTTAACGACGTCAGTCGACTCAAGATCTACAGCGAACGAAACCACGTTGAACACTAGATGCGATGGAAACTTGTGATGGAATTGAAACACACATTCTGGAAAATATGGCATGAAGAATATCTATACGAAGTTCAATCGAGATCTTAATGGAAGTACTCATCAATGAATGTGAAGGAAGGTCGTTGTTAATTCTGAAGGAGGACAACGTACCAGTTCTACAATGGCTTCTTGGACGAATCACTAGAATTTACAAAGGAGATGATGACATTGCTCGAGTGGTTGATGTTAAAACAAAGTCGGGTATACTCAAGCGACCAATACATAGATTTGCTCCCTTATTCACCAAAGAAGACACAACAAATCTAAAGCCACCAACAATGGAGACACCGAATACGAAACGGCACTCTTCTGGTCGGCTCTACTGGTGGTGATCCAAATTTGATGTCGCATGGTAGACGAAGTTCTCTGCCAAGAGAATTTTTAGTTGTGTTGTGGACAGCACTACCACAACCCATCATAAACAACGGTATACAACGATCCGGTATACAACGATCCCATTCATCTTGGTTGGCATTAACTTCTTTTCGCAGATGCTCTTCCAGCGTCCTGTTGAACCTTTCGACCATTCCGTCTGAATGTGGATGTAACGGTGTAATCATCGTTTTCTTGATGTTAAGTACTTGGCACAGCTCTTGAAATACTAGTGATTCGAAATTCCGCCCTTGATCGGAATGTAGTTCCAGTGGTATCCCATATCTGCATATCCAATGCACGAATGCCCTAGCCAGCGTGCTAGCTTTCTGGTTTGCGATATATGCTTCTATGCTTCTGCTCATTTAATGAAGTAATCAATGCACACGAGTATATAGCGATTTCCATCTATTGTTTCTGGGAATGGACCAGCTATATCCATTGCCACCCGCTCAAATGGTGCTCCAACATTGTATTGTTGCATTTTTCCTCTGGGTTTTGGTTGTGGTCCTTTGCTTGCGGCACATGTATCACACGTTCGGCACTAGTCTTCCACATATCTGCGGCAATTGACCCAATAGAAGCGATTCCTGACTTTAACTAGCGCCTTATTAACGCCCAAATGTGCTCCTGAGGTCCCAATATATAATTCTTGAAGAACTTTTTTTACTCGATTCATTGGTAGCAAAATCTGTGATTTTGTGCTTTGACCATCAGCCGATTCCCATTGCCTTCCTAGTAGTCCATGTTCCAATCTCAATGACTGCCATTGAGCCCAGTAACTTTTTACTGTAGGACTTGCTGTTGCAATCTTGTGCCACTCCGGTCTTTCACCTTGCTCCATCCATTGAAATATTGGAGCAATGGAATCATCTCGCACTTGTTCCCCCCTTAGCTGCTCTTTTGTACAGCGATCTTCGACTTGTAGTCTTATTTGTGCAACTACTTCAGAGCACTTATTGTTTCTTGCCTTGTACAGTGTTTGCATTGGGGTGCACAAGGTCTTCTGGATAACCCGACGGCATTATTGTGCAGCATTCTTTTTCGATGCTCTGTTCTGAATAAATATGCCCGGAGTCGTTCGATCCATCTGGTCACTTGTTCTTTTGGTTCCCTGAACTGCATTAACCACTTGAGAGCTGCATGGTCAGCTCGAAGAAGAAATTCCTGGCCGTATAAATACTTGTGGAAATGTTTGACGCTATCGACAAGAGCTAGCAATTCCCTTCGCGTCACGCAGTAGTTCTTCTCGGGCTTAGAAAGCGAACGGCCGTAGTATGCTATTACACGCTTTTTTTTCTTGATTCTGCGATAGAAACGTTCCTATTCCCGCATTGCTCGCGTCAGTGTCCAGGATGAAGATTTCTCCTGCCTGTGGTAATGCCAAAATTGGAAAACTACACAGCTTTCCCTTCAGCAATTCGAATGATTTTTGGTGCTTGCTCGACCATTGGAACTTTGGTTCTTCTCAGTGAGGTGATGAAGACTTCGTGCAACATCTGCGAAGTTAGGCACAAACCGTCGATAGTAGGAGCATAGCCCAATAAAACTTGCAACTTGCATAACTATCCTCCTCGGTGACATCGCTCAGTTTCCGATAGTCCAAACAAAATCTCGTTGAACCATCTTTCTTTTGGACAAGTACCACAGGTGAGCTCCGTGGGCTTTTAAATTTCTCTATGATTCCATCCCGTTCCATTTTCTTAACCAGCGTTTCTGCTTCTTGTTGCTTGCTTAGCAAGTGGTAATCGTCTTGGCGCCTGTCGAACTGGAGTCGCATTTCCTGTATCGATTCGATGTCACACCATATTGATTTTACCCATGTCGTTGTCGCTGACAGAAAAACGTCGGCAAATTGCTCTAGCGCCTTTTCTGCTGCTTGTCGCTGCACTGCTGGAAGATGTTTACATAACGAACGAATTATCTGCTTCCTTTCCAGATCTAGTGGCGTATTCTTTACTTTTACAGGCTGACAGTTTGCTATACAGCTTACTCCCTGAGTCTTGCCAATGACTGTTCCTTCTCTTATTACCTTCGGTGATGGGCTAACATTCATTATTCTCACTGGTATCTTGGGCTGGTAATCCACTAGAGTTCTTCCGCATAATAGTCCGTTCTTGTTGAAATTGGTTGGCTCCACTATTCCTACTTTACTGTCCCCAATATCACCGTTCACCTTGCCATAAATGATTTTCTCGCACATCGGTGGTATCTCTACTATTTCTTCAGTGATTATTCTTAGACCGCCAATCTGGTTGTCATTTATTTGCAGGGGTACTTCCATATTACGCCATTTTAACACGTGGTTCTTTAGATCAAGAGACATCTCGTGCTCTGTCATGAAATCCAAGCCCAATATGCATTCATCTGTAATGCTGGCAAAAATAAACCGATAAGAAAATCGTATTCCTCCAAACATGACACTACAGGAGCACCCTCATTTAATTGCTGCCTGCACCTGTCGCTGTCCTCAAATTATAATGAAATACTTTTTCCATTTGACCTTTGGACACTACTTTGGGACTAACAACTGATCTGGAAGCTCCTGTATCCAATGTAATCGTATATGGTTTTCCTTCTAACACACCACTAACAACCAAGCTGTTGCTGTCCTTTCCAAGTTTGACAATGTTCACCGTGACCTTGTGGCTGTCTCCCCTCTTTACCAGCTTACGCCCCATAAAGCTGGTGTAACTTAGTTTTCCCGGTCTGCAGCAACGAGGTAAGCTGGCTGCTGCACCTCATTCATCGGTAATGCGCCTATCTGCCGTAAATTTCCAGGCCTCTTGATACGATTCACTGGTTGCATTGAAGTTTTTACCGGTCTTGGGTCCTTGCAGTCGTGCCTGAAATGTCCAGGTTTCTGGTATCTTAAACATATTGGACAAGAATTTGATGTGGAATTCGTGTCATTTTGGAAGCGTCCAGTCTTTGATTTTCTAGTCTTCTCATCAATGAGGGCTTCTATTGGTGTGATGTCCTCACTTTCCAACTTGCGCAATCTAACTAAATCAGTAGACAAACTGGCTCTAGCTGCTTCGTACTCCAAAGCCGATGCTTCATTCATCGACTTTCCTCTGGTTGTTGTCCTCAAATGAAGCTTCAACTGTTCATCTCGCATAGCATTGATGAACGCATCCACTGCCAATCGGTCCAAGATACCAGCCGGAACAAGCTTGTGGTGCTAGCTTAGTTATTTCCCATTCTAACTCTTGAACTCGTTCTCCTCGCTGCTATTTCTTCATCTGGAGCTGTATTTTGCTTAACTCCTGGATGTGAGGCTGTCCATAACGGAAGTCCAACTCTATCAAGATTCTTCCGGAACTCATCCTTCTTCAGTTCGTGGCTTTGTTCTCTGCGATTGTTGAATTTGCTGTTCAAACTTAACGGTCAGTTTGAAATTTAACTGTTGATTTTGTTGGTCTAATTCTTACTTAAGCTCTTCACTATGCTGGACCAACTTGTCACTAATTTGAAAATTTAAATCTTTCTTTAGACCTTGACTTTGCTGTTCCAACTTCTCGTTTAATTTTGACCTCAATTCTAGATTCATTTGTTTATTTTCCTAAATACTGGTCAAACTTACTGTTCGTTTGTTCACTTTGATGCTTCATTTCTTTCATTTGCTGAACTATAACTTGCAACATCGCTTCCATGCTTAACACACCACCCTTTTCATCCGGAGTAGACGATTTTCGCTCCACTAACTCCGTCTCGATTGAAAACACTTCACCAGCCAGCTGCTTTTCCCCCTTAACGAATGGTTGCAATCGGAGAAATAACTCCTGCTTATTTCCGGCAGTGCTTAGAACTCGCCTTCCAAGCTATTCTTTAAGCTCCTGGGAACTATAGGATTTAATGTTAACTGAACTTTCCATTTTATTATTTACTGTTTATCGGTTTGTAAAATTTCACTTAATTTATTTACTGTCTCAAAATTAGCAAAACCACCAATTAATTAATTGTTCGATGGTTTGCAAAGTTTTACTGTCTCACAATTTGCAAAATCCCAATTCTGACACCAATTGTTACGAAATTCAGGCTTTTGAGTTCGTAAAGGATTTTGCAAATAAAACACAACACAAGTTTATCAATTTACAAATAACAACTTTAATGAACAAACAGTAATAATAACACAAGTTCACAATTTATGTTTATGATTACTTTTAGATGTACACAAAAACATTTATAATATTTTTACTTTACAATAATTGTGCAAGCAAGAGCTTTTCAACTGCACTGGTTAAATTTTAAACAACTAATGATCTTAATTCGGCCTAACCTCTATTTATACTCAATTAAAAGCTTCCAGGAACTTCTAATATTATAGACATAAATATCGAGAAAAGACCAGAAAATTGTAGCCTTATTCTCTTATTTACAACTAACGATACTTATATGTAATGAGTCATCTTCAAAAAATAGACTACATGTTCAATCATATTCTTTTACAAAAACCGGACAAACCGCACAAACCGGTTTGACTACATTATTGAACAGTACATAATGATAAAAACTTGCAGGCGGTTACATTTCAAATTTTAAATAATCTAAAGTCTTACAGCCTAAAAGGATGCTACATAAAAGGGCTTATTTTTAGTATGCAGTAATTTCTTAGTTCTAATTTTAGTACTTATTTTTGGTACATTGCGATTTATCTAGGATTCGAACTTTTTGCACTACCGACTACTTTTCGTAGCATTTGGTTATTTTAAGTATGCAGTATTTACATTGCGATTTATCTTAGGATTCTAATTCTATTAGTTCACCAAGTGCATTTAATCCTCTTTTGAAATTAAACTTCGAGCACTTTGACATTAAATGGGAACTCACCAATCTCCAATCGAAGTTGCTGCACCAGGATTTTGACAATCTACCTGAACCACTTCATTCATCAAACACTCATCATCATGTGGTCAGCTACCTTGGACTCACGCCATCCACGGTAGTTATTATCCTGCTCATTACTTGGAAGATTTTTTTTTTTAGATTAAGATATTTTATTTTACATTAAAGTAATATACAATTTTGACTTAAAACTAAACTTATAACTATTATTAATAAGTGTCGGCTCAACAATAGGGGCCCGACGTATTTACATGATTACATTGATTATTAAGGATGTCGTTGTATCTAGCATCTGTGAATCCTCTGATGTTTATGTAGCGGTGGCTTGGCGCGATTTCCTCGATTCTCAGTCCTTGCATCTCCGGACTTGGATGTGTTTCTAACCCATCAACGAATTTCTTTGCCATTTGGAACAAGTGGTCGGTTATTGGCAGGAGACCTGCCGCGTCGTAAAGTCTTGCAGTTGACACAAACTTATAGCTGTTTGGCACCCTCCAGAGTCCTGTACAGATCCTAAGTACCTTCCTTTCAAATAGAGAGATCTTCTTCATCGTTGTTGTTGAGACGGTGAACCATATGGGATAGCCGTAGGTTATCACTGGCCTGATGAGCTGCTTGTAGATAAGCAGCCTGGTGTTGTTGGACAGTCCGTTTCATCTTCTTAGTAGCGGGTGCACCAAATGAAGTGCGTAGTTCGATTTTTTCAATGTTTTATCGATGTGAGAGTTAAACTTGATCCTCTCAGTAAAGTTGATTCCCAGGTACTTAGTCTTTGACTTGGTTTTTATTGTCGTGTTATCCGGAAGGCTTATTTTCAAGGCTCTGCACCGGCTTGCGATTTTTCTTATCCTTGTTTCGGTTGCAGGTACTCGGAAGCAGAGGAGTTCCGATTTGTTGCCGTTGATCTTCAGTCCCCACTTTAGGTAGTACTCCCAAAGATTTCGGAGGTGTTCCTCCACTCTTCGGGCAGCTATCTCAAGAGAGAGAGAAACGGCATACGTGATGGAGTCATCCGCGTAAAGCATGCTGCTTGTTCCGGCTGTATTGGTGGGTTGATCCGCCGTGTAGATGTTGAAAAGGACTGGGCCAAGTCTGGAACCTTGAGGAACTCCGGCTTTAATAACTTTCCTAGTGGATGAGTCGCCAAAAATCTGTATAAAAAATACCCTGTGAAAGAGAAATTTTTTAATTATTTTTACAATATAATTGGGGAAGCCAAATCTAATAAGTTTGAACAGTAGCCCGTTGATCCATACACTATCGAAGGCTTTTTCGATGTCTAGCAAACAGGCTTCTGTACTGTTTTTAACGATGATTTTTTTAGTTTCCACTCATTATTAAATCACTGACAATAGCTGTTTTGGTAAACATTTCAACGTCTACGGGCCTCTAGCGGGGTTTTCTTCACTAAACCGCACTACAGGATTACTTGCAGAAGTGGCGTCTTCCACAAGACTTTCCACCTCTTCCAAAAAATCTGGAAGATGCAATGGTGGTCGGTCCGTAAGGCTCCTTTCAAAATGGCAGGCAAAGGCTTCGACTTTTTCAACAAGACTGGATGCTACTTGATCTCCAAACGTGATACTCTCTGAAATGGAAATACGCTTTCCGACCAGAGATTTCAGCTTTTTAAAAGCATCAGGACCTGGTTGATGTTCTGGAGTCGTTTGGTCAGGTCATCTTCCTGGTACCTCCGCAGTGCTTGACGAAACATGTTCACTGTACAACGCAGTTGCGAAAGTACAGACTTGTATTCGTCGTTGACTGTATTAAGAGTCCTGTTAAAAATCCTCTGCAGGCGCTTTCTCAGCCGTTGCTTGTGAGCATATATTGCCTGTATATGCCCAGGCAGGTGTTGGTAGCACCATCAATTTCGTTATTCTCCAGATTTCTGCAGTCCTCTGGCATTGTTAAATCAGCTTCAACTTCAGATCTAAACCGGTTCCAGTTTACTTTCCTGAAGTTGATGTGTAGTTCAGATGTTGGTGTGTCTTTCAGAATTCGCTGATTCAACCTCACTCGAAGCTCTATGGCCATATGATCCGAGTCGCTATCGTGCGCCAAACAGAAATAATTTCTTTATTCTGGAAGGATATTAATAAAATTTGTAGTTGCCAAAAAGAAATCCAGAGTTGGCGGTGTCCGAGGGAACGTCTTCCGGGTCTGTGAAACTACAGCCATGGTATGCTGATGAGGATTGTAATCCAGCCAATCTGCAATAGCCTTTCCTTGAATATTGCACACTTCATCTTGCTATCGGGTGTGCCTAGCGTTAAAATCCCCTCCAACCACACAGTATGTGTGCCTAGAGGAGATGCCGCAGACTGTTTGCCAGACGTTGTCGTCTTTCTTGTTGTCTGCGTTTCTCGGGCATTGGCCAGGTAAATGTTCGTCTTTGCACTTGACATATCTATATTTCATTCCGCAATTGCTTGCGACATGTCCAAACTTTTGGCAATTTTTGCATTGGGTAATGCCTGCTGGTTTTAGCTTTTCCCAATGCACCAGCTGGTTCATCAGGAGGGTTTTTGAGCATACTGCTGCCTTATCGCAGTTCTTCTCAAGCTCTACAATGAAATGGTTAAATTTCCTGTCGTTCCTCTGTGATTTGAAGGGTTTGACCTCCACTACAGGGACACCTTCTGCCGTCAACGCTTCCTTGACATCCTCAGTGTCAAAGGAGTGGTGAATACCTTTAAGGACCAACAATTCTTTCCTGTCCTCCTTAGCGGTATAGGTGTTGAATTCAGTCTTTCCCGACTGTAGGAAAGACCGAATTCGCTGGTGGCCGTCTTTGTTCATGGCCGTAACGACCGATTTGCTGCTATTGATGTTGCGAATTCTGCAACTAATATTAGCACTCTTCGTGAACTTTGTGAGTTCAGCGACGTTTAGTCTGAAACAGATTATTGGTGGGATAGCAAATGGTTTGGTTGCTGGCTTCAGACGCTTCAGTATCCGATTCCTCGACAACGCTCATGGTTTCCTCCTCTGAAGTCGCTGAATCGCACAGCTGGTTCACTTCATCCAGCCTTCGGTACAACGACAAGAGTAAATCCCCACCATGGTTGGTGACTTGTTCCTTAATTAAGGACAAGACCTCGTTGACTTTTTCCTTCCTTTTAGATTTTGTTCCCATTTTATGGGGCTGATTGAAAGGAAAACCTTTTCTGAAAATAAATTCTAATAACTGGAAAAGAAAAGTATTTCTGAAATTAAAAAATAATTAGTGAAATAATATTTAATAAAAAAGTAGCAGGTAGCGAAATGCTCGCTTTTGGTTTGGGTTTTTTTTTTAATCGTTAGCAGGTAGCTGGACGATATGATATGATGCGTGATCTGCGTGTGCTCGTGTTGAGCGCTCGATGATGACTGGGAACATTACTTGGAAGTTGATCATGTACTCTGCCAACCAACACCGACAGACAACATCGCAACAAATCCTCAACCGACACCACGTCAACAACCTTTAAATTTTAAGGTTTGTGTGACATACGTTGAGTCAGTCACTCAACGGGGATAGAATGTTTGGATCAGCATAAAGTTCAGGTACAACGGACAACATAAAAGCAACGAACTACATCAAGGCCAACATAGCATTCAAATTGCTGACCTTGTGTCTACAGCAAAAAAAAAAACACCGTTGTATCGCTTGTCACTGCATAGTCAGTGTATCCTAATGCAGCACAACAGCAGGCACTCTATTTTTGTATTTTTATTGTTTTATGTTATTGTAATTAATTGTATATTGTTATTGTAGGCATTTTTTGTGTATAAAATTACCAAATTTTTAATTAATAAATTAGATCAAATTCAACCTTGTGTGTATTGATTTCGCTGTGTATTGAGTATTGGTTAAAGTGCTAGTACTCGCTGCATTGTCTGAATTTGTACTGGACAAATCAGATCATCAACATCAGGTCCACAGATTGAGTATTAGTGGTTTAAGTTCGTGCCTATACTTCCTCGCTGGATACATATAAGATTAGTAGCGCCAAGAATATTGGTTTAAGTACCTATACTCTTTTCGAAACTGATTTCGACAAAGTTTATTTATCTTTTACTTTCTTTTACAAAGTAAAAAAAAAACAACCCATAAAAATTTAAATTTTTCATGTGATTTTACTATACTAATTCTTATATCGACTTCTCGACTTATCGGCACCGCGGTTGGAAAAAAACTCTAACTACTTTTCTCATCCTGGTAGTCGTCGCCTTCCACCCATCGCCATCGTCGACGTCGTTTTCTTAGAAAAAGTTCCATAATCCTAGCGTATTCAATATCTGGTACCAAGTCAGCACTTTTAGAGCCAACGTCGCCAGTGCACCAACACCGCACACGATGACTACTATTGCGATGAACTTTACTCTGTACATGCCGTTATCTTATTTCCAATTGGAATGTCTAGTCGCGGCATTTTATATGCACACAACCAGGTCACTCCAATGGGAAATACGATCCCTGTGCTGTTGACCCCCGACGATGCGACGATGACTGGAAAAGCAAACGTAATAGAATATGGCAAGAATGTGTTCATCACATTGCTTCCCTCATTACATTACTTGTGTCAATGACACTAAGTGAATTAAATAGTAATTCAAAATTGAAACTTATTCTACAATGCGACTTATCTTATCTCAACATGTTTTGTACATTGGATATACACATGTGTTTAAAATTTGAAGAAATCGGGGTAATTTTTAATAAAGTTTATATGGGCACTCCTCGGGCCTCAGCCTCAGAGCCCGTTTACTCCAAAAATTTTACAGAAAGTTTTGTCCATCGGAAATACACATGTGCGAATAGAATTTGGGCTAATTTTTTAAACAAAATTTATTGGTACCCCGTTAACTTAAAAATTTTACAAAAAGTTTTGGCCATCGGAGATAATAATAATAATATTTGGCGCGACAGACCATTGCGGTCCAAGGCCTAGCTTCTCGCGACCATTTGTGCTGCACATGTTAATTTTTGGACACAAATGGAAGGGACCTACAATTTAAGGCCGGATCCGAACGGCGAATTGAGAAGCTTTCCGTGACAAGGTATTAATTACTCTCGGAACGTTTGTCACCCATTCGCGAGAGGTGGGACACCGTGAAAAATACTTTTGGTGTTGCTGGGATTCGAACCTGAACCTCCTGCGCAGCAGCCATGTGCATTACCACTGAGCCACGGCGCCCACATCGGAGATACACATGTAAATAAAATTTTAAGAAAATTTGGTTAATTTTTTAAAAAAAAAATTATGGGGCCTCACGACCTGGGGCCCGTGGTCTCCAAAATTTGTAAACAAAGTGTTGTCTATAATCGCGACCAGATTCACGCGTCAAACAGGTTGTAGGCTATAATTTAGGATCAGTGGTAGGAAGGTGAGGGTGGGGTTCAATGGTATGCGTTGGTTTCAGTGGTGGAGCGGTCAGTTTCGTTGGATCGGTAGGGTGTAAGGGGCAGCCAGACAACGCCTGTTATTTTAGGTTTTGGTGTGTCTGAACGGTGTCTTGTGGGTGAGGGTCGGCGGCTCCCGGGTAACGCCAGGGTTAACAACTTGTAATCCCATAATTTTCCCAAAATAAAATTTAGTAAAAATACAAACGGTTGGTTGTAAAATTTGAAGAAAATTGGGGCAATTTTTAAAAAATTTATATGGGCACTCCTCGGGCCCAGCGCCCGATCGATCACTCCAAAAATGTTACCAAAAGTTTTGTACGAGCGGTTTGTACTAATTAATTTCAACAAAAATAACAGAAACAGATGACAAGTCCTTATCAACTGACAATATGAAGTTTTTCGCCTTTCGTGTGCTTCTTCATAGGCAGCAATATCTTCTGGTGGGATTGGCCAATTCTTCTTTGGGCCATCTAAAAATGGCGGTCCCTTTATCCACATTGAGTCATTATTTGCCACCGAGATAGCTTACGGCCTTGTGACCTCGTCCGCCGGGTTTTGTTTCCCAGAGGCACCCATCTCCAATTGTTTACCACTGAGTAACAAACTCTTTATAGCGTCGGCTATCGAAACTGCTCTGAGTTTTTGAATCTAACAACAAGACTACTTAGCTTGGGTTGACTTCGTGACTATTAATTATTGCATCTTTCAACTGCACAGTGGCTTAAAATTCGAGCCTTTGGATCGATAGGGCTTTCAAAGTGCTGAATCTTGTACTTTCGATGACAAAGCTTACGCTCACATTGTAGCTTGGTGCAAGAAATATTTCACTCCCTCTGATCTGGCTACTATCTGCAAGGCTTTTATTCGCACTAAACTTGGAAATATATCTAGTCTGGTGCGCCTAAAACTACCTTGCATCAGCTAGATAGAATACAAAACTGGAGATAAAACTAGTCGGCGACGAAAACATTGCGAAATCAATCGATTGGCTTGAACACCGCAGGAACGTTTCCTACTTGTCACTGTTATATCCTTTTTTCCACCAGCGATGCTCAAGAGAAATAACCAGTTACATGCCACCTCTCCTTGAATTCAACCGCAATACTCGTGGCGCTTTAAGTGCTCATCAGTTTACCCTTAAGCCCATCTTCGGACGTACAGTTAAGTTCAGAAATTAGTTCTTCAGCCGTACAACACGTAAAATGCATTTTCGCTGGCACCAACAAATATGTGTGCTATCGAGCTGTGTTTACCATGTGTACCATTGACGTAAATGTCTTCAGGTATTAATTCATTCCGTGGGCGCCGTGGCTCAGTGGTAATGCATATGGCTGCTGTGCAGGAGGTTCAGGATCGAATCCCAGCAACACCAAAAGTATTTTTCACGGTCACCTCTCGCGAATGGGTGACAAACGTTCCGAGAGTAATTAATACCTAATACCTTATCACGGAAAGCTTCTCAATTCGCCGTTCGGATCCGGCCTTAAATTGTAGGTCCCTTCCAGTTGTGTCCAAAAATTAACATGTGCAGCACAAATGGTCGCGAGAAGTTAGGCAGGCCTTGGACCGCAATGGTCTGTCGCGCCAAATATTATTATTATTAATTCGTTCCATCCTACATTTGCCTTCCATAGTATAACATTGCATTAACCTTAAATATAAAGTAATTGTATGTTACTTAATAGAGTATAACTAATACAACTGCTTAACAATATTAACTAATTAAAACAGATAACATTCTAACTTTGGATTTTAGATTTAATTTATATTTATAGCTTTAAAGTTTTTCGATTATAATATGTTTGGTATTTATTCAATAGTTGTTGCCGTTGTGCACGTGTTGAATGCTAGAGACGAACTGTGCCCGCTCGTACTGCGCGAGTGATAAATGCATGCCAACACGATCAAATTCGATCCGCAGATACACCAATTTGTGGTACTCAGCAGTTTGACGAAAGATCTTTTGCGATTGCATCTGCATTTGATAAACAATATCAAACAAAGACAAAGGCACAATCACAAAGTAAAGCGGCTCTCTGACGGCACATTCGTAGTTCAGCATATTCCTGCCGAATAAGCAGAAGTTTAGAATGTTGTGTAGGAGTCATAAAGATAAGATGCAGCCATGACCAAGGCATAAAGAAAACGGAGTGACAATAGAGTAGGAGAGTTTTGTTTTTATCGTTGAGTAAGAAGGTCGATGTCGGTGCTCCATCTGAGTATAGTTATATTAATTGTATAATTTTTAATTTATCAAAAATAATAAAGTTTTTCATTGTTTCAAATAAATTTTAATCAAATAAATGTGAGTTTTATTTAAAAGGAATATTATTCAAAATATTAGTAAAAAGATATTTTTACTTATACAAAATATTAGTAAAACATATTTTACTGGCGCGATCGGTAGGATCCCATTCGTTGAAAAAGGGATCCAGTGATTGAATCTATCGAAATTTAAATAAATACGGAAAATATAGATTGTCCAAAATTGAAAATAAAAAAGCCCGTCAAATACTTTTCGACAGAAATCGGCGAAAAGAAATTGCACAAAACGAAATGGAGCAGTTATTGGAAACAATGGTGATGACATTGAACACTTTAACCAATGTTCAACAGCACCAACAGCAGTTTCAACATCAAAGAGGACTAGGAATCCGGGTAGAACAAGGGATTGGTTACATCCCAACGTTTTCCGGGAACAAGAGGGAATTAACTCAGTTCCTAACGGTGGTAGACCACCACTTAGCATCTATCGAAGACGCTAGGACAACGGAGGTGTACTATGCCATCTTTAATTCGAAGATCACCGGCCTAGCGAAGAATTGCATTTACCAATTCCAACCAGCAACTTGGGAGGAGGCGAAGCAGCTACTAGTGCAACATTTCCAATAATCGACATGAGTAGTATTCTCAACAGAATTAATTTTATAAAGGTCAATAGTATTTTAGAATTATGCAACAAACTAGACGTAATTCATAACGAATTGTATGAATACGCAGTATATGAACCAAATTCTAAAGATATAATTACTTCAATGAGTCAGTTAGTAATAGTAAAAATTAAAGAAGTCACAACTGCATAACTATCAAGAGAACTCAGAACCGAGTTTGACTTAAAAAATATAAAAACGATCCTTTACTCGTATATTCCAGACAGTGAAGGTAATATAAGGAAAAATATATGAAGAGGATTAATACAGATTGTAATATGTAATCTCTTTAAAAAAACACGTCTTGCTTGTTTGATGTTTCGTAGTAGAAGGAAATACAAATTTTATTCAATGTATTGTATTGACAAATCTGTTTTGACAGATTTAGTGAGTGCGTTCAATGCAAATCCTCCCTGAATTAATTTTTGTTTAATTAATTGAATTATTATTAACGTTATAACAATGTTTTATAAAGATTATTACAAACTTTTAAAAGAATTAATTAATTCAGTTTACTTTGGCTAAAAGCCCACAATTAATTTACTCGTTCATACCAAAGCTACTTAAAAAACTTAACAATTTTGGTTTTGATATTGCCTTTGTTAAAATATCTGCTAGCATATTATCGGTTGGCACTTGATTAATATGGACATGTTTATCTTTAGCTGATTGAACAATATACTTAATTTTTACATCGATATGTTTTGTTCTAGCAGAGTAATTATTATTTAATGCTAAATCAATTGCCCCGCGATTATCACAATAAATAGCTATCGGTTTAGATGCTTTCGGAATTAATTCAGCCCTTAGATATTTTAACCACATAGCTTCTTGTATAACTTCAGTCATCGCCATGAATTCCGCTTCGGTTGTCGATAACGCAACGGTTGGTTGTCTTCGAGTACGCCAAGATATCGCTCCACTTTGCATTATGAAAACATAACCGGTTGTTGAATTGCGTTTATCTAGGTCGTTGGCCCAATCTGAGTCGCCGTAACCAATCAAATCAACGGATGATTTCTTGTATGTTATTCCTCTATTTAATGTGCCTTTCAGGTACCGAAAAACGCGCTTCAACGCGACCCAATGTGCTTTACCAGGGTTTTCAGTGTACCTGCTAAGTAAATTAATGGCATAGTTTATGTCTGGACGAGTTACCTGTGCAGCAAACTGCAAGCTGCCAATAGCCTCTCTGTACGGAACATTTCGCATCTCGTAACGTTCTTCATCGGACTTTGGACACATCGCCTCATTTATTTTTTGATTCAAGTCCAATGGTGTTTGTGTTGGATTTGAGTTGCTCATTCCAAATCGCTCGATGATTTCACTAATGTATGTAGACTGATCAATAGTGATGGAACCATTTGTCTTATTGCGATTAACCCTAATTCCAAGTATCGACGATGTCTCTCCGAGATCTTTCATTTTAAATTGCTTGTGCAGTTCGTCCTTCAGCCGCTTCTCATCGTTTGCATTGTTCGATAAAACCAGTATGTCGTCGACGTATGTCGCGACTACGAGCGTCGACCCACTTGATATCGAATAAAATATGCACTGATCAACTTGCGAACGCTTTAGACCAAAATTCGACAAAACATCAGTCAGTGCGGCATTCCATAAACGGCTCGATTGTTTCAATCCATAAATCGATTTAATTAATCGGCAATATCGATTTGAACCATCATCAAAAAGCTCCGGTTGTTGCATGTAAATTTCGGTGTCTAGCTTACCATGCAAAAATGCCGTCACTACGTCCATTTGAGTGACCTTTAAATCAAACTGCACTGCCATTGCAAGCAAAAACCTTATTGATGAGTATCGGACTACTGGTGAAAAGATTTCATTGTAATCGACGCCAGCAACTTGTGTAAATCCTTTCGCCACAAGCCGTGCTTTGTATCTCTCCACATTTCCGTCAGCGTTACGTTTGGTTTTGAAAACCCATTTGCATTTCACAGGCTTTTTCCCTTTTGGCAAATCAGCTAACACCCAAGTTTGATTTTCTTTCAGAGAGCTCATTTCTTCGCGCATAGCCTTTTTCCAATCGTCACTTGCATCACTCGACAAAGCTTGCTTTACTGTGATTGGATCGTCTACAGTGACAACAACATGAGCATAGTTTGGGCTTTGCCCAGTTGTATTTCGCACCGATGGGGCACGCGGTATTGTTTCACTTTCGTAGGTTATTCGCTCATCACGTGACATTTGAATAGCTTCGGGATCGAAAGGAGTGTCGTTCGCTTCTTCAATTGAACTTTCGGATGACATTTCGACCGAACTCTCGAGTGAATCGTTGACTGCGATGACCGAATTGTGTACCTTAACAACGGTACCAGTCGAACCAAAGCTCTGGTCATCATCATTGATTGAAGAATCATCATCCGATTCAACTTCCTCCCTTGATTCGAAATCACTGCTTTCGTCTTCTTGTAACTGTACAATACATCGATTAGTATTTAAATTTTCAATATCAGTTACCTGAGCTCCGTTTTCGCTTTCAACGAATGTGACATCTCGGCTTACAATTACTTTTCTTGTCGCTTTGTGGTACAACCGATTTGCCTTTTGATTGCTTGCATATCCGATGAAAATGTGCTCGGCGGCTTTGTCATCTAACTTTTTGCGCTTGACGTTTGGCATATGTGAGAAAGTCTTGCATCCAAACACTCTCAAAAAACTTAAGTCAGGTGATTTGCCGCTCCACGCTTCCTCCGGACTGATTTTTCCGCCTCTACAAGGCACAAAATTGACGACTTTCACTGCCGCCATCAATGCTTCCGCCCAGAAGCTCTTTGGCAAATTCGAATCAAGCAGCATACACCGCACTCGATCAAGTAATGTGCGATTCATTCGCTCAGCGGTACCGTTTTGTTGTGGTGTATACGACGCTGAAGTCTGATGAACAATTCCTTCCTTCGAACAAAATGTTTTCATTTTATTATTTACATTCGGGTCCATTGTCACTTCTAAACACTTTTAGTTTGTAACCTGTTTGTTTCTCCACCATTTGTTTAAATTCAACGAAATAATCAAACACTTGCTTTTTGCTTTTCAAGACATTAACAAAAACTTTTCTCGTGAAATCGTCAATAAAAGTCACAAAGTAGCGACAACCACTCATTGACTTGATATTCAACTCACAAACATCCGAATGCACTAATGCCAGTACACAATCGGCTCGATTTCCTTCTTTTGGAAACGGTAGACGACATTGTTTACCTTTGATACATGTTTCACATTAGTTCATCCTTAAGTGCTTTACTTTGTGCTCACTATTGCTTAAAAACTTCATATTTTCAAAACTAACGTGTCCAAGACGACGATGCCATAAACGCAGTTCATTTTCGCTATAAGTTTTTATCAATTTCTTATGTGCATTTTCGACTATAAACGATTCAACTCTCGGCACATTAAGCTTAAACATGTCATTAACCAAACTGCCTGTCGCTACGATTTTCTTTTTGTCATTGGTGATTTTACAACCCTGGTTATTGAACAATACTTCGTGGCCTTTTTTAACAATTTTGCTCCACCTAGAGTAATACCACTAATTTCGCCATTTACTATGATCTGTTGTTCAATATCGCCGGTTAATTTCACTGCCATTTTCTGACTGTTCGCAGCTGTCACCTCATTCATGCTAGGCTTGCACAAATTTTGCATCGACTTTTCGTTGTTTGTCATGTGTGCTGCTGCACCACTATCGATATACCAGTCGACTGACGATGATTTCTTTGCAACAAGCGAACTAAATAAAACGACTTTTTCCGCTTTTAACTTTGGACACTGTCGTTTAAAATGAGGACCTCCGCACTCGAAACACTTTACCATTTTTTTGTTGCTCCTGTCACTTTTGTATGACTTTTTGTTCTTAGCCGTGAGTGCCATCTGACTTTCACTAGATTCGAACTCAACCTCTTGAAGTAAAATGTTTTTGACGAAATCGACGGTAATTTCTTCACCTTTTGATTCAATGCTCATAATGTAAGGAGTCAATTTGGCAACAAATTCACCCCACACATTTCTATATAAATATATATATCTACACATTATTATTTCTATCAATATTCAAAAACTGAAAACACCGACGGCATCTCTGCTCAGATCGACTGCACTTCTTCAATGCATAAATGCGATCAATAGGCCACACCTCCATTTTTGGGACACCGATCGAAATCAATACATTGAGTATCGAGTAGCCGCACCTCCACTGCAACCACCATAATAGAGCAATAGAGGAGGGAGAGAGAGACAGCACATACTGCATACCAAATTCGGTGTACAGCCAGGAGCACAGGAGAGTAGGCAGAAAAACCCACAAATAACAAACGCATACACAATATCGACAGCACAAGCGAATGAGCAAAAACCCGACACTGAGGTCAACGACCAAGAAGCGCAGACCAAATGCAACACACACAACGACACCACAATTCTATGCACAAAAGAATCATCACAACGGAATTCCCTACAACAACAAAACGTACAGGAAACTCCGCCAACGCTTTTTGCAAGCAACGATGACGTTGACAATAGACAAAATTAGAAGGAGAAAATACAACAACGAAATATATAAGCAATTTTGTCAACATTTTTCTGAACAACAGTAGACAACTCAATTGGCAAAAATGCAACAACAAAATACACAGGGGATTCCGTCAACATTTTGCAGCGTACATACACGAACAACAACAACGAATAACGCATACGCACTGCAGTTCCGAGGAAATTAAAACCAATTGGCATAGCAACAACGGTAATTTACCGTACGTATTCATGGAAACGGAACAGCCCGGTTCGACGTTTAAACCGGTTCAGATGATATAAAAGGGGACACAAGCCCAGCATACACCCTCTTACTCTTAGTCTCTTCGTCATCTGACCGACTCTTGGACATCTGACCGACTCCTGACAGTGAATCAAGCGTAGCATCCTTCTTTCACTGATCAAGCTACCTAGACACAAAAACTCTTTGGCAACGAATCGAGCGTAGCATCCTCTTTTCGCTGGTCAACTCACGAAAACGCAACAACTCTTTGGCAACGAATTGAGCGTAGCATCCTCTTTTCGCTGGTCAACTCACGAAAACGCAACAACTCTTTGGCAACGAATTGAGCGTAGCATCCTCTTTTCGCTGGTCAACTCACGAAAACGCAACAACTCTTTGGCAACGAATTGAGCGTAGCATCCTCTTTTCGCTGGTCAACTCACGGAAACGCAACAACTCTTTGGCAACGAATTGAGCGTAGCATCCTCTTTTCGCTGGTCAACTCACGGAAACGTACCAACTCTTTGGCAACGAATCGAGCGTAGCATCCTCTTTTCGCTGGTCAACTCACGAAAACGCAGCAACTCTTTGGCAACGAATTGAGCGTAGCATCCTCTTTTCGCTGGTCAGCACTTGGACGAAACGCAGACGATTTACTTCGATCCCTCTGGACCAAGGCATCAAAACCGCAGGACACACAGGACACATCTAAGACCTAAGTCAAATTAATTAATTTTCCAAAATCAATTGTCATCTTTTTTTAAAACGAAAGGAAAATAAAACATCGAATTCAGAGTTCCTAACAAAATAAATCTTTTATTGTAACGACCCTTTTAATCAACGAACCCTGGTCACACTGAGGATACCCCGGCTGGGAAAACCTCGTTACAATTGGCGCCCGAGCAGGGACTCTGGAAAAACAAATAACAAACGAAGAAAATCAAATTAGCCAAGATGGTAAAGACTAGTTGGGTCTATAACCTTACGAAGGACAACCTACAAAGTTACATGGCAGAATTTAGGCTGGACGTTAACGGCGGAGTAGATGAGTTGAGGAAGCGTTTCACGACGTTCATCACGGGACGAGATGTGACCTCAGACGACGAACTTCGCCTGGCGGAACTGGAGGCAAGACACCACCGCAACCCTTCACCAACGCGCACACCACTATTAAATCTATATGACACGATAGAAGGCGAGAAAGCCAAAACACCGGGGTTAACAATCCCACCATCAACGCACACTTCAGCGGTCACGGATCGAGCATCGAACCGAGGAACAACGGTACCACCTGGTATATCATACGCGATGGTGATCGACCAAGTCAGAAAATGGTCAGTTCGTTACGACGGAGGCAAAGACCCATTGTCATTTGTCGAAAGACTTGAGGAGCTGGCCGACGCATACTCTTTAGACAAGGATCTGCTCCCGAGAACTATGCCCGAACTGCTTCGCGACCGTGGATTGATGTGGTTCCGGAGTAACAACCAGAGATGGCAGAGCTGGAGAGCGTTTAAGGGAGACTTCCTCAAATTCTTTTTGCCCACAAGGTATTGGGAACATTTGGACGACGACATCCGCCAACGACGCCAGACAGGGAATGAAAGTTTTAAAGATATCGTCATAGCAATGCAAAACTTGATGAGGCACGCCGACTACACAGCGGTACAGCAGGTAGAAAGGATATTCAGAAATTGTCGCCAGGAATATCAATACTACATTAAGCGAAAAGATTTCAATTCACTGAACGACCTCATCGAACTAGCAGAAGATTTTGAGAGTATAGCTGGAATGGCAGGACCAAACAGACCCACCCACCGACCGAAACCGATGGAGAGAAACGGTATGATAGCACGCGACGGCGAGAGACGCATAAACGTAAGGACAGCCTGCATGCGATGCGGCCAGGACGGGCATAGAAGACGAGATTGTCAGAATCAACAAATTCTCTTCTGCTGGGAATGCGGCCGCCGAGACATAAGGACGACAGAATGTTGTCGGAGACAAGCGGGAAACGACCGCGGGGACCGCCGGAACAGAGGTGTGGCGGGACCCCAGACGATGACACCTCAAACCCAGTAGACTGTCTACACTTCGACGCAACTCGAGTCTACGCCACCATCAGCCTAGGGAACGAAATTGTCACCGCTACGATCGACACGGGTGCGACAAAGAGTTTCATTAGCGAGCAGTATGCGGAAGACAGAAGGAGCGCGTCAAATAGCGTACCCGTCAACATGACGGTCAGGATGGCTGAGGGCACACCCCGAGTTATCCGAGAAGCCCTAACCTTTGACGTACGAATTGGAAGAGAACACACCCGACTCAACTTTTTGGTACTCCCGGAAGCTGTGGACAGTATCGTCCTCGGACTAGACTTTCTTTTAAAAGTGAAAGCCAAAGTGAGTTGTGGCGGCCAAACACTACAGCTTCACGAAAAGGCGGAACAGCAGTCTGAAACTCTGCGCGGTATAAGAGTCCAACCGGAACTAAAAACGGATCACGAGAGACTCGCAGTTTTTCTCCAAGAGGAATTCCAAAAGTTTGACAAGTTACCAGCGGTGTCTAACATCACAGAACATAAGATCCTGATGCATGATGAGCGACCAATCAAGCAGCGATATTTCCCCCGAAACCCGGCAATGCAGGAAATCATCAACTCGGAGATCAACGAACTGCTAGCAAAAGGCTGTATCGAACCCTCGCGCAGCCCTCACAGCGCACCTATCGTGCTTGTCAAGAAGAAGACGGGAAAATGGAGGCTTTGCGTAGACTATCGTGAACTCAATGCACGGTCAACACCCGACGTATACCCATTGCCCCGAATCCAGCACATTCTGGAACGACTACGAGGCGCTCAATTTATAAGCAGCCTGGACTTACGGAACGGGTACTGGCAAATACCCATGGAAGCAAACAGCAAGAAATATACTGCCTTCACAGTACCAGGGCGTGGCCTATTTCAGTGGCGAGTGATGCCCTTCGGGTTGCATTCCGCACCGGCCACTTTTCAGCGGGCACTCGACCGGGTTATCGGGCCAGAGATGGAGCCACACGCATTTGCATACCTCGATGACATCATCATCATCGGGAGGACTTTCGAGGAACATTTGTCAAATCTACGCAAGGTGTTCAGACGACTACAAGCGGCGAACCTAAAGATCAACCCAGAAAAATGCGAGTTCTGCAAGACGGAACTGAAGTACCTGGGACACGTAGTCAAAAGAGAAGGAATTCATACCGATCCAGAAAAGGTCGCAGCTATCAGGGAACTGCAACCACCACGCAACGTACGAGAGGTACGACGATACTTGGGGATTGCGTCTTGGTATCGTCGTTTCGTCCCTGACTTCTCGGAGACCACGCGACCACTGACCGCCCTATTGAAGAAAGGAAATCACTGGAAGTGGACAGAGGAACAACAAACAGCGTTCGATAAGTTAAAAACCAGATTAACTGAAGCCCCAATCCTCGCATGTCCGGACTTCTCACAAAAGTTTTCACTCCAGACAGACGCCAGCGACTATGGGCTAGGAGCAGTGCTGACGCAGGAGCTAGACGGCAACGAACGCGTAATAGCATACGCCAGCCGACATCTCAACCAAGCCGAGAAGAACTATTCCCCCACCGAGAAGGAGTGCCTAGCGATAGTCTGGGGAATCAGGAAAATGCGGCCATACCTAGAAGGGTACCGCTTCACGGTAATCACTGACCATCTTTCTCTCAAATGGTTAAATTCCATTACGAGCCCCTCCGGACGAATCGCCCGTTGGGCACTCGAACTTCAACAGTACACGTTCGACGTTCAGTACAGACGTGGGAAACTGAACGTCGTAGCAGATGCATTATCACGCCAACCACACGACTTACTGATGGCAAGTTCCGACGACAACACACTAAGTTCCAAGTGTAAATGGCTGGAGAGAAAGGTAAACCAGATCAAAGAAGACCCCAAAAAGTATCCCGACTACGTGATAGAAGCTGGGCAGCTATATCGCCACATAGAACAGCGAGCTGGAGACGAAGACACAACGCCTTGGAAACTTTGTGTCCCGATCGCACTTCGTGACCAAGTTCTCAGGGAAAACCACGACAACCCATCGGCAGGCCATCTAGGCATCCGGAAGACGACTGCGCGGATATGTGCCCGTTATTACTGGCCAGGGATGTTCCGCGATATCCACAAGCATGTCAAACGTTGCGAGAATTGTCAACGCTACAAGCCGAATCAGCAGCAGGCAGCAGGGAAAATGCTCACGCAGGTGGCAGAAGAACCATGGGCCATGCTATGTGCCGACTTCGTAGGGCCACTACCACGATCGAAACATGGGAACACCATGTTATTGGTATTCTTCGACCGTTTTTCTAAATGGGTCGAACTAGTGCCGATGAGACGGGCAACCACCGACGGACTACAAAAAGCGTTTCGCGAACGCATACTGGCACGATATGGGGTACCCAAAGTCCTCATCACCGACAACGGCGCCCAGTTCACAAGTAGGGCATTTCGACGGTTTCTCCAGAGCATGGGAGTCCGACACCAGTACACCGCCCCATACACCCCGCAAGAAAACCCGACCGAAAGGGCAAACCGAACCGTCAAAACAATCATCGCGCAACTGTCCGGCACGCAACAGCGTACATGGGACGAGAAACTACCGGAGATCATGTTGGCGATCAATTCAAGCCAGCAAGACTCAACGGGGTACAGCCCAATCTTCCTAACGCAGGGTCGAGAACCACGCCTCCCACACGCGCTTTTCGACGAAGTCACCACTGGAACCGGCACACTGCCCAAGACACCAGATGACAGAGCGAAACAATTGTCGGAAGTGTTCGTAATAGTTCGACGCAATATGGAACGAGCAGCAGGAGAACAGGCGCGACATTACAATCTTCGACGACGCCACTGGAAACCAGAGGTCGGACAACTTGTCCTGGTCAAACAGCATCATCTGTCCAACGCACTTGAAGGATTTGCCAGCAAGCTCGCGCCAAAGTACGACGGACCATATCAAGTAGTAGATTTCGTCTCGCCGGTCATTGCTAAACTAAGGCTATGCGGTCAGACCAAGGAACGTACCGCCCACGTGGGAGAACTGAAACAGTTCCACCAAAACCCCCAAATCGACACAAGCAAAGGTGCCTACCATAGGGAACAGCATCCGCACATGAATCCACCGACAACAGTCCAGAAACATGCTCAAATTCATAGAAAAACACAGACCAGGCAACATTTTGTTAACGGACCTCGTAACCAAGACCGGAAGATTCCGCTTCGTCCGACGTGACCGGGAAGTGTAAGGAGTCAATTTGGCAACAAATTCACCCCACACATTTCTATATAAATATATATATCTACACATTATTATTTCTATCAATATTCAAAAACTGAAAACACCGACGGCATCTCTGCTCAGATCGACTGCACTTCTTCAATGCATAAATGCGATCAGTAGGCCACACCTCCATTTTTGGGACACCGATCGAAATCAATACATTGAGTATCGAGTAGCCGCACCTCCACTGCAACCACCATAATAGAGCAATAGAGGAGGGAGAGAGAGACAGCACATACTGCATACCAAATTCGGTGTACAGACAGGAGCACAGGAGAGTAGGCAGAAAAACCCACAAATAACAAACGCATACACAATATCGACAGCACAAGCGAATGAGCAAAAACCCGACACTGAGGTCAACGACCAAGAAGCGCAGACCAAATGCAACACACACAACGACACCACAATTCTATGCACAAAAGAATCATCACAACGGAATTCCCTACAACAACAAAACGTACAGGAAACTCCGCCAACGCTTTTTGCAAGCAACGATGACGTTGACAATAGACAAAATTAGAAGGAGAAAATACAACAACGAAATATATAAGCAATTTTGTCAACATTTTTCTGAACAACAGTAGACAACTCAATTGGCAAAAATGCAACAACAAAATACACAGGGGATTCCGTCAACATTTTGCAGCGTACATACACGAACAACAACAACGAATAACGCATACGCACTGCAGTTCCGAGGAAATTAAAACCAATTGGCATAGCAACAACGGTAATTTACCGTACGTATTCATGGAAACGGAACAGCCCGGTTCGACGTTTAAACCGGTTCAGATGATATAAAAGGGGACACAAGCCCAGCATACACCCTCTTACTCTTAGTCTCTTCGTCATCTGACCGACTCTTGGACATCTGACCGACTCCTGACAGTGAATCAAGCGTAGCATCCTTCTTTCACTGATCAAGCTACCTAGACACAAAAACTCTTTGGCAACGAATCGAGCGTAGCATCCTCTTTTCGCTGGTCAACTCACGAAAACGCAACAACTCTTTGGCAACGAATTGAGCGTAGCATCCTCTTTTCGCTGGTCAACTCACGAAAACGCAACAACTCTTTGGCAACGAATTGAGCGTAGCATCCTCTTTTCGCTGGTCAACTCACGAAAACGCAACAACTCTTTGGCAACGAATTGAGCGTAGCATCCTCTTTTCGCTGGTCAACTCACGGAAACGCAACAACTCTTTGGCAACGAATTGAGCGTAGCATCCTCTTTTCGCTGGTCAACTCACGGAAACGTACCAACTCTTTGGCAACGAATCGAGCGTAGCATCCTCTTTTCGCTGGTCAACTCACGAAAACGCAGCAACTCTTTGGCAACGAATTGAGCGTAGCATCCTCTTTTCGCTGGTCAGCACTTGGACGAAACGCAGACGATTTACTTCGATCCCTCTGGACCAAGGCATCAAAACCGCAGGACACACAGGACACATCTAAGACCTAAGTCAAATTAATTAATTTTCCAAAATCAATTGTCATCTTTTTTTAAAACGAAAGGAAAATAAAACATCGAATTCAGAGTTCCTAACAAAATAAATCTTTTATTGTAACGACCCTTTTAATCAACGAACCCTGGTCACACTGAGGATACCCCGGCTGGGAAAACCTCGTTACAATAACCGTCGGTCTGAAATCTTCCGGCAAGCCACACAACATTAATGCACCAGTTATCTACTCATCAATTTTAAATCCAGCCGATTTAATCTTTGAATGCAACGACATACAAAGAGTTACATAGCTCTGCAACGACTCACAGTCTTCCAGTTTCAATGAAATCCACTGTTTTAGCAATGCGACTTTTCGAACGATTCCTTTGTCCTCAAACGTCGAAACTAATTGATCCCAGCCGT
Source organism: Nephrocerus scutellatus (assembly GCA_947095585.1). NCBI lineage: Eukaryota > Metazoa > Arthropoda > Insecta > Diptera > Pipunculidae > Nephrocerus > Nephrocerus scutellatus. The sequence goes on along the minus strand of OX352765.1, from coordinate 55,176,194 downwards.
CTTTAGCATGTGCGCAATTTTCTAAATGCGTATAAACACTCGAATCGACTAACAAAGTTAGCTCAGCCAAAGCTTTTTCATCTTTCGTTAGATCATCCGATGTTGTTTTTTCAGTGACTGCAGTTTGGCAAAATTTCCATAATCCTTTTGTAATTAAGTGAGCCTTTGCACCAATTTTCCACGTTGCGAAATTGTTTCTTCCACTTAAGCGATCGAACGGCAGTCTTTCACTCATTTTGTACAACAAAAGCAAAAAATAATGGAAAAATATGCTTTCTACTAATCAAACTAGTTTTATTTTTTTGAGATTCAAGCGTAAAGGCCCATAACCTGAAGAGGATTAATACAGATTGTAATATGTAATCTCTTTAAAAAAAAGAGTAGGGTAGGCTGTGTCGAAGACACGGCCGTGGGTTTTGAGCGTGACAACGTCTGTCCGGGACGAAGAAAAGAAAACAAAGATCTTGTTGTCGTATATATTAAAAAAAATATCTATACTAAATACAAGTCCTACAACTTGCACCGTAGCTCATCACATACATCATCATCACATCACATTATATATAAATTATTTATAAGCGAATTTTAATGTTCATAACCACTAACTGTGAAGTGGCTGCATATTGCATATCACTGCCCAAACAGGGTAATCAGCTTTTGGTTTTAACTCATAAAACAATTTGAGTTGTTTTAACTTAAATTGGAAGAGTAGAGAAGTGAGCAGCACTAACCAATGTATCGAAATGATATGCTAAGAATGTCGCTTTGAAACGTGCAGGCGTGATTAAATTTCTTTTGCATGGTTCTCTCCATTCTGTAATATATCAAAGAGTTATTCAATTTATAAAAAAATTGAGTAATTTTAAAATAAATTTTAAGAGAAATAAAATTGAATAGAGAAGAATTTCGCTTTGATACATGCAGGCGTGATTAAATTTCTTTTGCATGGTTCTCTCTCTTCTGTAATTGATCGAAGAGTTATTTTCTCTAGTTACTGTAAACATGACTAAGGATAAGATAAGCGAAAAGAAAAGGAAATAGTTGCAAGGAAGCTTGCAGGTTTTCATTGTAACATGGATCTTTTTTGAAACTTATGGTAGTTTTGTTTTTCTGCACGTCATGAGAGCACTGTATCGAGCAGAGCAGAGGACCGATAGAAAATGAACAGAGACTACACTATCACTACGGTTGCGGTAAAGAATTAAGGAGTAACGCAGCTTGTGCTGCACAAAAAATGGCAGGCAGGCGGTATGCACGAAATTGCGGCTATATTTTGAACCGACTTACAGTCTGCTTGTAGGGCGACAATTTGACATTTACATTTTGCCATTTGCATTCCATTTTAAGTAGCTGCGTAAACTGCGTAGTCGATTTTTCTTTAATGCATTGGCTGAAAAGTGAATTTTTGACCAACATGCAGCATAAACTGCGCAGCGGCTGAATTCTTGACCGCAGCCTACTACTGCATATGTTTGTTTCGTTCTGCTCTGCTTGATTGTATGTTATTGAAACCACATACATGATCATCAATCACATCACATACAACAGAATAAATAATTTATAAGCTGATTTAAATGTTCATAACCACTAACTGTGAAGTTGCTGCATATTACATATTACTGCCCAAACACAGTAATGAAGCTTTTGGTTTCAACTCATAAAAAATTTGAGTAGTTTTAAATTAAATTAGAAGAGAAAAGTAGTGAGTCCTGAGTAGTGCTGCCCATGCTTCGAAATGGTATGGTAAGATTGTCGCTTTCAAACATTCAGGCCAAATATTTCTCATTAAAATCTTTTGCATTGTTCTCTTAACTGTCAGTAGTATTGTTTTCTGTTACACGACTAAACACGAGGGCACTCACTCAAAATGTTGATTGAAAGAGCGGAGCAGAGCACTGATAGGAAAATGAACAGAGACTATACATCACTACGGCTGCGGTAAAGAATTAAGTAGCTTCGCAGCTTGTGCTGCACAAAAAAATGGCAGGCAGTCGGTATGCACGAAATTGCGGCTATATTTTGAACCGACTTACAGTCTGCTTGTAGGGCGACAATTTGACATTTACATTTTGCTATTTGAATCCCATTTTAAGTAGCTGCGTAAACTGCGCAGTCGATTTTTCTTTAATGCATTGGTTGAAAAGTGAATTTTTGACCAACATGCAGCATAAACTGCGCAGCGGCTGAATTCTTGACCGCAGCCTACTACTGCATATGTTTGTTTCGTTCTGCTCTGCTTGATTGTATGTTATTGAAACCACATACATGATCATCAATCACATTACATACAACAGAATAAATAATTTATAAGCTGATTTAAATGTTCATAACAATTTATTGTGAGGTGGGTACATATTAAATATATCATATCACTGCACAAACATAGTAATGCAGTTGCGTCGATAGTAGTAAGAGAAGTGAGAGCTGTTAAAAAAATATGTGCGTGTAATCTTTACGCGCGGTTGGATTGAAATTCTTTGACGTTGTGGCCAATATTACGATTAAATTAAAAGGCACGAGTCGCTTGAGAAATTGCTTAGTTCCCGAAATTCCAGACCATAATGATCATACTCCAGAATTCCCACAGGAAGAAGTCTTATAGCCGCATATTAGTCCTGCATTCCGAATTTCATTTCAATCGCTTGAGAAATTGCTTTGTTCCAGAAATTCCAGACCATAATAATCATATTCAAGAATTTCCATAGCAAGAAGTCTTAAGCCGGAACTATAATGTAATTTCATCTCTTTACGCTAGTGTCAAAACCCGACGATTAAATGAGCGAATACAATGAAAATGTATGCTGCGCCCATAATAGCGTTCGCAATACTTTCGTTACTTTGCCAATCGATTAGATGTGCGCTGGCGAGCGCATTTTCTTAAGAAAACTTGACAGTTGTCATATGTTATTTCGTCGAGGTGACAAAACTACATTTTTTTCGGATGAGAAACTTTAGAATCTTTGGCAAGCATTTCGTCGGATTTTGACTTTAACGTAAGGGGGCGAAATTGCATTATAGTTTAGCCTTTATAGTCGCATCTTAGTCCTACATTCCGAATTTCATGCGAATCGCTTGAGAAATTGCTTAGTTCCCGAAATTCCAGACCATAATGATCATACTCCAGAATTCCCATAGGAAGAAGTCTTATAGCCGCATATTAGTCCTGCATTCCGAATTTCATTTCAATCGCTTGAGAAATTGCTTTGTTCCAGAAATTCCAGACCATAATAATCATATTCAAGAATTTCCATAGCAAGAAGTCTTAAGCCGGAACTATAATGTAATTTCATCTCTTTACGCTAGTGTCAAAACCCGACGATTAAATGAGCGAATACAATGAAAATGTATGCTGCGCCCATAATAGCGTTCGCAATACTTTCGTTACTTTGCCAATCGATTAGATGTGCGCTGGCGAGCGCATTTTCTTAAGAAAACTTGACAGTTGTCATATGTTATTTCGTCGAGGTGACAAAACTACATTTTTTTCGGATGAGAAACTTTAGAATCTTTGGCAAGCATTTCGTCGGATTTTGACTTTAACGTAAGGGGGCGAAATTGCATTATAGTTTAGCCTTTATAGTCGCATCTTAGTCCTACATTCCGAATTTCATGCGAATCGCTTGAGAAATTGCTTTATTCCAGAAATTCCAGACAATAATGATCATATTCCAGAATTTCCATAGGAAGAAATCTTATAGTCACATCTTAGTCCTACATTCCGAGTTTCATACGAATCCCTTGAGAAATGGCTTGGTTCCAAAAATCCCAGACCCTATTGGCCAGATCCTAGAATTTCCATAGGAAAAAGTCTTATAGTCACATATTAGTCCTACATTCCGAGTTTTATACGAATCCCTAGATAAATGGCTTGGTTCCAAAAATCCCAGACCCTATTGGCCAGATCCCAGAATTTCCATAGGAACAAGTCCTATAGTCACATATTAGTCCTACATTCCGAGTTTCATACGAATCCCTTGAGAAATGGCTTGGTTCCAAAAATCCCAGACCCAATTGGCCTGATCCCAGAATTTCCATAGGAACAAGTCTAATAGTCACATATTAGTCCCACATTATGAGTTTCATACGAATCCCTTGAGAAATGGCTTGGTTCCAAAAATCCAGACCCTATTGGCCAGATCCCAGAATTTCCATAGGAACAAGTCCTATAGTCACATATTTGTCCTACATTCCGAATTTCATGCGAATCGCTTGATAAATTGCTTTGTTCAAAAACTCTAGTTCCTCATGACCAAATCCCATTGGATATTAAAAAACGTTACTTAAAATCTGTTAAAAACGTAACTTAACATCTGTTAAAAACGTAACTTAACATCTGTTAAAAAAGTAACTTAACATCTGTTAAATAGTGACATTTAACATTTGAGTTTTTGAACATGTACCCCCTTAAACCTTGGAGTGAGACGTTGTCACGTCAAAAACACGTCTTGCTTGTTTGATGTTTCGTAGTAGAAGGAAATAAAAATTTTATTCAATGTATTGTATTGACAAATCTGTTTTGACAGATTTAGTGAGTGCGTTCAATGCAACAATATAAAAGTGTATGGAAATATAAACAACCATGTATTTAACAATCCGCATGGAACAGTAAATAAAAATAACTTTAATAATAATAGAAACAGTTTTAGAAGTAGGGTAGAGACAACAGGACCATCCAATTTTAATTCTAATAATCAAAATCGAAATATAGATACAAGATATTCCAATCCAGTTAATATATACAACAATAGACCTGATACAAGATATTCCAATCCAGTTAATAATTACAACAATAGATCTTATACAAGATACTCCAATCCAAGATATTCCAATCCAGTAAATTTCAACAATAAATCAGGGCAATTTCGACACAGTACCCTCAACACATCAGGACAAAGTAGACAAACCCCGTCCTATGGATGTAGATAATATTTCATCAAAAGAAACACTAAAAACTTCAAAATAATTTAGATATTCTAGAAATAAATAATTTAGAATTTTCTAAACCAGGCCTCGGAGATAAAATATATTGCAATCTAACAATTCAAGAAAAAAAGTATAAAGCGTTAATAGATACAGGCTCGACCGTTAGTATTTTAAATTCTTCCAACGTAGATTGTTCTGGTTTCCAAGTAGAAGAAGAAAAAGAGTTTAGTCTTAGTACTATAAATAACACAACAAAAACAATAATTAAAAAAATAATTACGGATTCCCCTAAAGAATTTCGAACGAGTTCAAAGATTTAAATGAGGTGGCACCAGATAAATTTGCAAGGTAGATCCTATTATATACTTATAGGTATGGATTTCATAAGAGCAGCTGTTGCAGAAATAAATATTGTCCAAAGGTTTATGAAACTAACTAACACCGTTAAAATAAATTTTTACTCAGAAGACTACGAAATAATAGAATGCTAAAAAATAGACTTGGCACATCTAAACAGTCAGGAAAGGAAAGAAATATTAAACATTTTGAAACAGTTTAAACAGTTAGTCTATAAAGATGGAGACGAATTAACCAATACAGACGCAATAATGCATGAAATTAGGACCACAAATAAACTCTCGTTTATATAGATTACCTCCAAAACATGAACAGGAAGTAAAAAATCAAATAGAGGAGATGGAAAGACAACAAAGTATAAGAAAATCGAACAGCCGATATTCTTCCCCGAAAAAACTAGATAGATCAGGGAAACATAAATTTAGATTGTGTGTCGACTACCGACGGCTTAATGAAATTACGCTAGATGATAAATACCCTCTACCTAATATAGACAATATATTAGATAAGCTAGGGAGAGCACAATATTTCACGACATTGGATTTGGCTAAGGGTTATCATCAAATAAAAATGCATCCTCGAGATATTTTCATAAGACAGCGTTTGTTACACCAAATGGTCTCTATGAATTTACTCGGATGCCCTTCTGGCTGAAAAATGCCCTAGCCACTTTCCAGAGATTGATGAACGGAATATTAAGAGATCATCTTAACAAGATCTGCTTAGTATACCTCGATGATAAACTTATATTTTCAACAAGTCTAGAAAAACACCTAGTTGCAATTAAAACAATTTTTAATGTGTTAGCTAAGCATAATCTAAAGGTACAATTCGACAAATGTTCCTTTCTGAAACACGACACTGAATTTTTAGGGTACGTTCTGACCAGTACGGGGATGAAACCTAATCCGAATAAAATTAAATGCATATTGAACTTTCTCTCCCAATTTTTCAAAAATTACTTCAATATATGGGATACCATGATCAAATTTTTAAAACAAAATTCAAAAATCAACACAAATTACCCCGAATATATCCAAGCATTTGAAACACTGAAACATCAGATATCCCAAATTTGATCAACCGTTTACTCTTTTCGCTGATGCATCCATTTATGCAATTGGGGTAGTCCTCACCCAAGAAGGTCAACCTTTTTGTTATGCTTCAAGGTCTTTAAATGACCACGAAAAAAATTACTCAGCAACCGATAAGGAATTCTTGGCGATAGTCTGGTCAGTCACTTACTTCAGACCTTACCTCTGGGAAAATAAAATTTAAAATAGTGACGGACCACCAACTTATTATATATATAAACACAAAATATAATGGAAAAGAGTTTTCAGCAAGAAACCAGAGGTGGTTATTAAAATTATCTGAATTTAATTTTGAGATAGAGTATCTTAAAGGAAAAGACAACAAAGTTGCAGACTTTTTAAGCAGAATTGAAAATGTAGACAATATAGAAGACGACATACGTTTAGACCAAGCAACAGTACACTCTGCACCAGAACAACAACTTTATCATATCCCTATTAAGGAAGGAATTGTAAATAGGTATAAATTACAGCTGATACTGACTAATAACGTAACACAGGAAATAAACACAGTCCATGGGAGAAAAATAATTCAAATTAATATGACTAAAAATAAGCCATATTGGGAGGAATTTTTAAAAAACATGTAACACCAGGAACAATAGGAATTTTTTCTGAAGTGCCCTACAAAGTCCAGCAGAATATAATAGAATATTTTAGACATAACAAAAACATTTCTTTTATAAAGTGTACAATGAGAGCACAAGAAATAAAGACCGTTGAAGAATTACATAGGCAAATATACCTGTACCATATCAAGGAAAGTGGCCATTCAGGGATATCGGAAACCTTTTATACATTAAAAATTAAATTTACTTTCCAAAATTAATTATGGAAATTTCTAGAATAATAGGAAACTGTCAGGTATGCCAAGAGGGCAAGTATGATAGAAAGCCCATAAAACCCAATTTTAAAATTACAGAAACACCATCTAAAGCCAATGAAATTTTACATATGGATATCTTCCATTTTTAAAAGCTTTGTTATCTAACGTTCATAGATAAACTCACAAAAAAGGCATATGCCTACAGTTTTGTCAGTTAAAACTGGGTAAATAAAATAGACTGTATGGAGGAACCATTTACACCTTTCGGAAAATCGGAAAAAATTATTTGCGATAATGAATTTAAATCTGAAAATATAATAGAATATTTTAGAAAACATAAAATAGTAGTTCATCTAACCAAACCAAATTCCCATACCGGTAATGCGGATATAGATTCATTCAACCTTACTTGAGATTTTATTAACCAACAATGACGAAGACCTTTCAACAAATATGAAAATATATAGATCAATTCAAATATATAATAGCAGGTATCATTCAACCCTGGGAATGAGTCCCAATAGTGCAGAGAAAACAAACGCTAAACATTTAAAAGAAAAACTTGGAAAACATAAACTGAATGTTATAGGTAAGAGAAATGAGAATAGGGAAGATTATAATGAAAACCGAGAAGTAGGACATATTAGAAATTATAAACACCTTAGGCATAAGGATGAAACCTACTATAGAAAGCATAACCTCCAGAATGTTCATCCTACAACGGTTAAAAGACCAAATAAATTCGCAGGTATCTAATTGGCTAATGATGTGGACAATTTTCGGGATGATGCTTAAAGAAATCTACATTTAAGACAATTAAAAACAGATCAATTATTAAAATTAAAAATTTTAGAACACGAAATAGATAACATTCTAGATAACATTGCATCTGCTAAACAGAGTATTTTGCACCCAAGTATATTAACTGGAAGAGAAATTTTAGCATCAGGATTTGATTTTTATAAATTAAAACATGCTATATTAGGATTAATGAAATATGATAAGGAAACTTTAATTTTAGCAATAAAATTTCCTAAAGAATATATGCAAGTAGATCTTAAAATGATAGTTCCAGTACCGAATAAAAATTTAAAATAATTAGATATAAATGAAATAACATTTCTTGAAATAAATGACACGAAATTTAAATATAATCCAGATAATATTTACATAACAGATTTAAATCTAAGTAAGAACTGTATAACTAAATTTGAATGTAATTATAGGCACAATAACAATAGTGAAGTAGGTAATAAAAATAGATGAAAACCTCATTATTTGTAAAAATATGCACGACGAAACCGTATAAATAAATGTGATGATAGAAAACTCAATCTAGAATTTATAAATAAATTTTGGTATGGAGGACGAGGAAAACTTCCCAATAAAAGAAAAAATAAATTTTGACCACATTATTAAAACATTTCAAATAGAAAATTTAAAAAAATTTAAAAGCTCTACTACCATAAAAATAATAATTATGTCATAAGTACCTCCCTATTAATAGCATTGGTCATGGTTGTCATAATAATTTCCGGAATGATTCGGATTCGGAATTGAAATAAAAAACTCACAAGAAAAAGTGAAGACTAAAAATAAAAAACAACCCATAGAAATCAAAATATTTCTTGTAAATTCTCTAATTGGCGATACACACACACACACACACACACACACACACACACACACACACTGCGTGCTCGTTTTGTGGCAAAATCAAAACCTTCTCTATAGAAAGCCCGACTGTTCCGATCGTACACAGATACATGCTTAGGTTTCATCCAAAACGTATTTGTATTAGTAATCAACTAAAGAGCAAAATCCATATAAAATTTTTCTGTTTCCCACTACCACATCTTACGTTTCTCGCTCTTTGTACACTGTATTCACATTCCAAAATACAGACGCGTTTTGGATTGGTTTACAGCATTAGTATGCATTGAGTTGGGCTTTCTATAGAGAAGGTTTTGGGCAAAATCATCCAAAAATTACGCAGCAGTAAGTAAGTTGAATTAATCAAAAAACATTTATGTCTCGTTTCATTTGCTGGGTTCATTTTTGCGTGAGCTAAGATTTCTCTCTCTCTCTCCAACAACAAGCAGCGCAGCCGACTGCGCAGCACATACCACACACAGTCATTAAAGAACGACAGTATCTGATGCCACTATAAGAAATGAAAAAAATGTATAAGGGCCTTGCGGGCGAACCCGGGGCCCGATCACTACCAAATTTTAGAAAAAGTATTGTTTATTGGGTACATACATGTGTGTAAAATTTGAAAAAAATCGGGTAATTTTTATTTTAAATTTGTATGGGAGCTCCCCGACCCCGCGGCCCGAGGGGCCTCAAATTTTAATAGAAAGTGTCATGGGAGATATACATGTGTGCTATAGGAAGTGGGTTAAAAATTGATCACAAGATTTGGTCAGCCAGCCAGCCACGGGCAAGTGAAGTTAATATAGAGAATTTAATAATAAAATTCAGGAGAATTTTGAGTTTGATGGGGAGAAGTGATAAATGCATGCCAACACGATCAAATTCGATCCGCAGATACACCAATTTGTGGTACTCAGCAGTTTGACGAAAGATCTTTTGCGATTGAATCTGCATTTGATAAACAATATCAAATTGCGGAGCCACAAAGACAAAGGCACAGTCAAAAAGTAAAGCGTCTCTCTGACGGCACATTCGTACTTCAGCAAATTCCTGCCGAATAAGCAGAAGTTCAGAGTGTTGTGTAAGAGTCATAAAGATAAGATGCAGCCATGACCAAGGCATAAAGTAAACGGAGTGACAATAGAGTAGGAGAGTTTTGTTTTTATCGTTGAGTAAAAAGTTCGATGTCGGTGCTCCATCTGAATATAGTTATATTAATTGTATAATTTTTGATTTATCAAAAATTATAAAGTCTTTCATTGTTTCAAATAAATTTTAATCAAATAAATGTGAGTTTTATTTAAAAGGAATATTACACAAAATATTAGTAAAAGATATTTTTACTCGCGCGACATATGTTTCTGACTTGAAACGTTACTAAAAAAAATAGAATCGACCACTTTTAACAACACTTAAGTTTATTATGTATCTTATACAAATTCTTACTAACTATTTATAATTAAATTATGCTTAACATTGCATTATTGATTAAGTTGACATTATTTGTTATTGCTAAATTGACATTATTTGTTATTGTTAAATTGACATTATTAACTGCCTAATTGACATTAATCGTTTTCGCCTGTTGCTTTGTTTGCCAGATGTGCAATCGGGTCACCTGCCTCGATCGTTGAACTGCTGTTGCTGCTGCGTTTTGTGGTGTCAGCGTCTCGTTTGGTTTTGGCTGTGGGGGATTGATGGGTTGACGGAGTTAACTGCCCCCCCAGCTCAGAGCGATGACCACAGAGATTGCGATGTGGATAGAGCGGTGTTATCATCCCGGATGATATAGTTGATCGTTTTCTTTTTCCGGGTGAGTAGGAAGGTTATGATGATGAGGATGCTGAGTGTGACTATAGCCGTGTATGTGAATATTTGATTGTTGAGTGTTGTGGATCTCGTTTCTATTATAGCTTGGTCGTAATATATGTTTTGCTGCTTCAGTTTTTCCAGTGACACTACATCTTTGGTTGCGTTGGTCTTGATGATTGTTTTGGGGAGTTGCAGGACATACACTTGGTCCCAGAATTCATCTGATTCATCTTGGTAGGTTATTTCGTTGATTTTGACGTTGTAGTCTTTGAAGCGTATCAATGCTGTGCCTTCTACTGTGAGGGATTTGTTTCTGCAATTAGATTTTATTAGTGTTTTTGGTGCATTTATTAATAAAATATTATTTTTTTCGGCTTGGAGGATGGTTTGTTTGTGTCCGACATTGTTTGTAGGGCAGGTGCTTTCTTCCCCGCTCATGATCCTGCCTATGCATTGGGATTGACTCGTGATTTCTTGCTGTAGAGATTCGAGCATAAATATGTCCCTCGATTCTGGGGCAGATCTGGGTTAGATACTGATTTCTTTGCTCATTGTACAATATGTATGGTTTCGTGTCTATTTTTGTGTTATTGTTTCTGCTATTTCTTTTAGATGGTTTGCAAGTAAGTCAATATTATATTAAATTTGGTTAAGGTATTGTCGTTCCTGAACAACATCCTCGATTTGTTTTATTTTGTTTACATTTTTGTTAATAAATTTTTCAATATTTATTTGTTCTTTGTTAATGTGTTCGGTTATGTTATAAAATCTTTTTGTCATTTGATTAAATAGTAGTTGGTTATCTAGAGCAGCGTTAAACTTTTCTTTACTTTCTTGCATTTTCTTGATTTGTTCGTTAAGTTCGTATGCGTCGTTTGCGTCCATGTTACCTGTTATGGCCGTACCTAGTCCGTTGAAGATTCCCCGTTTCTGTTTTTTATAGGTAATAATATTCGGTATTTCTCTTCTAATTCTTTCAACTTTAGTTGTGTTATGCTAACTATGTTTACTAATTACTCGGTTTTTTCGAAGGCTTGAAGAGTTTTTGGGATCCTTAAAATGTTTGACCCATATGATTATGATGATGATAAATGGGGTGTTGTAGCACTTCGTCCCATATGGATCTATTGCGCTCCCCCCTGACTAGTGCTATAGAGTCCATACCAATGCTTCTTAAGAATCCAATAATATGGGGTGGGTTCAGTGAAAGCCGCACAGACTCCTAGATTGCGTGGGTTCCCAAGTGGTCTCTTCTCTGACGGATCGTTGCTCCGCACTCGTTGAGTAGATGCCATGGGGTCTCATCCGCTTCCCCACAGAGTCTGCAGCTTCCATCCTCTTCTATTTTTAGCTTCTTTAGGTGCCCCTTCAGTTTGCAATGTCCTGTTAGGAAAGCCGTAATGATTCTTACATTACTTCTACTTAGTCCCAATATTAGGCGGGACCTCTTTGGGTTGTAATTTCCCAACATTTCCTTTGCCTGCCGTAGGCCTGGGAGATTCTCCTATCTTTCGGAAGCGGCTGCCTTACCCATACTGCGTACTTCTTCCCGCATTATGCTGTACCCTATGCCACAGAAGTTCTGGCCCTAAAAGCGGAGTTTCTGCTCCTTTATTCGCGAGTCTATCCGCAGCATCGTTACCTTCTATGCCGGTGTATCCCGGCACCCAGTATAAACATACTTTGTTGGTTTCACCAAGCTTATAAAGCTTCGCCTTGACTTCCTCCACCAGTTTTGTGGACGAGGAATGCGTCTAGAGCTTTTAAAGCAGCTTGGCGGTCTGTCATGATTGCTATTTCCTGCCTCATGTAGTTCCTTTCCAGATTGAAGTGAGCACATCTTTCAATGGCATGTACTTCTTGATGCTCATTTTGATTTCGAAATTCTTTTTGAACTCAAGCTTCCGCACCATGTTATCGCACGGTATGCTCGCTAGAGGAATCAGCTTGGTAAGTGGTTCTAATATCCCCCTTGCCCTGCTGTCTGTGAAGCAGCCTAACTTGCTCAAACGTAGCTTAGTTTCCATGGATTTACTCTCTACCACTAAGTGTAGTGGGATAAGCCCAAGGATTGCGTCCTTGCCCGCTGTTGGGCAGGTTCTCATGGCCCCTGTAATTAAAACGCAGGCAATTTTTCCAACTCCCTTTTCGTGGTGCTTAGCTTGGTCCTGTTCGCCCATGCAACTGCTCCGTAGGTAATCATTGGAATAATTATCATGGTGTACATCCAGTGCAATATTCTGGGGCTAACTCCACACGATTTTCCTGCCACCCTTCTGCACACCATGATTGCTCTTTTTGATTTTTGTAGCACTGCTTGTTGGTGTTTGTTCCAGAGCAGTCTACGATCAAATATCAGTCCCAGGTATTCAACCTCTTTGCTGACAGTGATCTCTTCTCCATTTAGGGTAATCGGGTGTATACGCCCCAACTTCCTTCTGTGGACAAGGGAACCAGTGTGGTCTTATTAGGGTTTGGCCTGAGTCCCACCTCTTGGCACCATCTACTCGTGATGGTTAGTCCATTTTGGATTATGTCACAGAGCACTTCCTCGAACTTCCCTCTAGCTACGACGACTATGTCGTCTGCGTAGCCTTGGGCGTAAGTCCCTACTTTAGCTAGTCGCTGCAGTAGTTCGTCTACAAGGATGCTCCACAGAAGGGGAGACAAAACTCCTCCTTGTTGGCATCCTCTTGTAGTGTTGACATTATGGTTTTGTCACCAACTATAGTCTTCTTACCGCATCATGAGATGCGTCGAATGCTCATTCGATGTCAAGGAAGGCGCAAAGCGGGATTTTCTTACTGGGAAGAGACCTCTCTATGCTTTCCGTTAGCTCCCACAGTGCGGTCTCCGTAGATCTGCCCGCTCTGTATGCGTACTTACTGGAATGTAATGGTTTTTTGTGCAGTATTCTCGACCTTATATAGTTGTCGATAACCTTTTCGATAGTCTTTAAGATGAATGAAGTTAGGCTAATTGGTCTGAAGGACTTCGGATGGGTGGGATCTTTTTTCCCCACCTTCGGTATAAATACCACCCTTGCCCTTCTCCAGCTTGTCGGTATATACCCAAGTGCTAGACTACTTCAAAATATTCTCACCAGATGTGGAAGGAGGTTGTCTAATCTGACCTGCATTCTTTGCTCTGTGCAAATGTCCGAGGCTTTCTTCCAGTTCTCCCTGCTTACTCTTAGGTGGTTCACGCCCCTCCCGAGTTCGTTACTGGTTACTGTGCTTCCAGGGCGTTTGGCTCTTCTCACCTCAGTGTTGTACGCTTTGAGAGCTTTTCTGTATTGTTGCCAGATGCCCCTCCTCTTGGCGGATTTGAAGAGTTTCCTCACTTGCCTTCGAAGGGCTGACAGCTTTTCGCTCCACCAAGGAGCTTCATTGTTGCCTTTAGGAGAGCTTACCGGGCAACTCGACACATTTCTCGATTGCCCTATTCACTTCATCAACTGCACATTACAGCTCGTGTGGACTTTTGGCCACTCTTTGTACTGAGATCTGCTCTAAATTGTACCTCAAATTGGTTTTGGAAACTTCCCAATTTGTCCTTCTAGGATTTCTAATAGTTTTTACCTCCTCTACAAGCCCTCCCAATTCGAATAGGATAATCGTATGATCCGATAGAGATGACTCGGAGGAGACCCTTAACCTATTAAGTAGTCTACTCACTGTCGGAGTTTCGAAGGTGATGTCAAGTACTTCTTCCCTAACCATAGTTACAAAAGCTGGTACCCTGCTATATTCCGATGGTTGCCGTCTACATTGAACTGTCACTGGACTGCTACTAGGTCCAGGTTATGAATTCTGAAAGAGATAGATGGTTAATACTTTTTCTTATGATGACGCAGATCCGATGGTCCTCATGCCCCAAGTCGTAAATTACCTTTACATCTCTGCTAGACAGACCTCGGATCTGTCCCCTGTAGCACCAGGGTTCTTGGACCAGCACAAGCCCTAGGTGTTGACGGGTGAACATTCTCATTGCCACTGCGGCTGACCCTTTGACCTTGTGGATGTTCACCTGGGCTATTTTGTGCTGGCTAATCTTTCTATAGACCCATATGCGTCTAGATTAATTAGATGTATGATGTTTTTTTTGGATATTACTGTTTTCGCGGGGCCTACTTGGAGGGGTAAAAAGCTTGGTTCTCGTTCCAATTTGGCTGTTAATCTAGAATGATACCGTGGTATTTCAAGTAAATTTACGTTTTTTCATAATCCTAGCTTTATGGATTTTTGATTGGAAGTAGTTTAGAGAGTAATATAGTTATCGTCTTTAACCATATGTTTTAAAAATCTTAAAGCTATTTTATTTCTCATACTGTCTTTTCTAAATACTATATCATTTTCTTTTGTTTGTTCCGTCGTCTAATTTTTGTTTTATCGCTGGATATAATTTTTCTTGGAATTCGTTTAGTTTTTTTAGATACTCGTGTTCGCTGTTGTATTGAATATTGGTTTCGAATTTGTAAGTTCTGCCATGATCAAAAAAAGCTCAAAAGGGCTATGTCTCGTTGCTGAATGTATTGAATTATTGTATGTCATTAGGGTTTGGGTCAAAATTTCGTCATGATCGAGGTCTAGTTTTTCTTCTTTCCTTTTTGCTAATTTCGGTTAGGGTGGAATGCAATCTCTCAACTGGTGCGTTGCTTGTGGATTGCTGAAATGAGGTAGTGTGTTGTTTTATACTAAATTGTTTGCAGAAGTCTGTAAATATTATGCTTGAAAACTCGGCGCCGTGATCGCAAACAAGTTTTTTAGGGATTCCATAGTGATTTAAGAAATGCTTAAGGGATTTTAGGACTGATAGGCTTGATCTGTCTGATAACGTGTATGCTGAGGCGAATTTCGAGAATTTATCGACTCCTGTTAATATCTGTTTGTGGTTGATGGAGTATATGTCAATGTGGACAATGTCTAGGGGTTTGAGGGGAGTTTCTGTTTTCTTGTATTTAGGTTTCTGGGGGTGCCTATTGAATTTAAGGGATGTACACTTTCCGCAGTTGTTAATTATTTGTGATATTTTATTTTTAATAAAGGGGATATAGAATTTTCTTCTTAGGTGATGGAAAGTTTCAGGGATACCTCTATGATTACTGTTTACGTGATAGTCTCTAATTATTTGGTCCTGTTCATCGTTGTTCATTATATCCTCGAGCAGTGTAGTGCAGACCTCAATTGTGCTGAACCAATTATCTGCTTTATAAATTCCCTCGGAAGTAAATAAGTTGGGGGCTAGCTCGACTGGGCTTATGTATACATCGCCGTTAATTGTATCTACGGGGAGTTTAATAAGTACCTTGTTCAACGCAGGAATGACGTGTTTTTCAGATGTTAAATTGGGTTTTAATTGTATTGGGATGATCGAGTTGTGGTTGTGAGTTGTTGGTTTTCAATATCGATTTTTGCGTTTAATTGCTTTAGGATATCTAACCCGATTAGCTTAGAAAATAGTTGTGAAATTTAAATAGCCAAAATATTAGGTTACCTTTTTGTTTAAATTCGACGAATGTTGGCAAAATGATTTTTTATCAATTTGAAAATTTTGTAGGACTGTTTTTATGTTTATGGGCTGGCATTGTAGGTGCTTCTCAGCGTCTATGAATTTTGGATTCAGAAAGGAAGAAGATGCTCCGGTATCTATTAGAAATCTTAAGTTCCTACCAAATTTGGAGCTTATGTTAATGAAGGGGAGTGTCGTACCGTGCTTGTTAATTTCTATATATCCCGTTGGTTTTTCGAGGCGTATAGCTGAAAATTTGGAGAGTCTTCGATATTACATAAATCTTCTACAGCGTGAGTTTCGCGAGGGGCATTATCTGTGCAGTTTAAATTGTGCAATTCACTAGATCTTTCGGAGCCGAATCTATTGCTGTGCATTGTTTGGTTTGTTTTTGTAGTAAATCTAGATGTACTTGAGCTGGTGTCCATTGGCCCAGGCTTTGGATATGTAATGGCTCTTTGGGATTGATTGAAGGGGTTTATTCGGGGGTTGTTTTCTACTGCTGTGTTATAGTTGTTATTGTTATGATAGTTGTTGCCAATGTCTGCTAAAGTTTTGCCTGTTAACGTATGGAGTTATATTTCTATTTGGTTGGTTGTTGAACCAATTGGTTGAGGGGTATCTGTTAAAGGTAGATTGTCTGTAATATTGATGGTATGGGTAGGAATTATTATTGTGTTGTCTTCTGAAAATTGGTTTCTTACTAAGGTAATCATTTCCCATTTGCTGATAGTGAACGTTCTGCTCTTTAATACAAAAATCTAATGCCGATGCTAGGCTTTCTGGTCTTGTTGCTCTTATACTAGAGCCAAGGGTTCTTTAAGACCGACTAGGAAAGAGTTTAGACACATTTCGTTGATTCTTCGCTTGGATGACTCTATTGTCGGTTTCTTGTAGGCGTAGGATATTGTTTAAAGCGGATTTGATTCCTATGATTTCCCTATGGAATGTTTCTACCGTGTTCGTATTTTGTTTCAAGCCATGTAAGTCTCTGATCAATGAAGTTTCCGTCCGTTTGTCTGCGTAGTACAAAATGAGGTTATTTCTTTTTTCGTCCCAGTTTAGTGGTGTTCCGTACAAATTTAGGATTTCATTTGCCTGTCCCTTAACCTTATTTCTTATGGCCCTCAACAAAATCTGGCCGTATGGTGTCACGTCAGTTCCCTTAACAAATTAGAGGATTTCATCTACGTTATTAATAAACTCGTGCAAAGTTCGTGGGTTACCATCGAACTTCGGCAAGTCCTTAATAGCATCTGGAATTCTTAAATTATTGAATAGGTCACTAAAGTAAAAACATGCAATTTGTAAAAAAAATATGGTAAAATAATAAAAAAAATGCGTATGGTGACCCCTTGACCTAGGAGTCTGACAACTTTCAAAATATGGCTATTATGGTAGAAAACCCATACGCAAAGTTATAACGCGATCGGTTGAAGAGTTTGGCAGTCCATACCAGACATACACATACATACATAAATCCATACAAAGTTTCACTTTTATATATATAGATGGAAGGAATTGGAATTTGTTAGTACTTTTTTTCATTAGATATATTTTACTTTTACATGTATTTTGTTTAATATTTTTCCCAAAAAAAAATGTTGTAATTGAAGGAGCAAAGAAAATCAATATCAACTTACAGCAGACCCAGAATCAGTCCAGTCCATGTCCCGTGTCCTTGATTTCCTTTATTTTTCTTGTTTTTCCTTGATTTTTCCCTTGTTACCCTTATTTCCCCTTTTCTGCCTAGGTTTCTTCGATTGCAAGGGATAAATATCCGCCGATTTGCAGTGATATTGGGGCTCCAGTGGTTGATATGCCCTCAACTCTGGTTCCTCGTAATGATATGCCGTAACCACGAAAAAACGCCTATGCTCTAGCTTGAATTCACTTCACTAATTCTGCAGGGTTATATGCCCTCACTCTACAGAAACGCAATTTCTCACTTTATCACTATTCACAAATCGTTAATCGAGATACCGACTGCGCCACTTATGTTTCTGACTTGAAACGTTACTAAAAAAAAACAGAATCGACCACTTTTAACAATACTTGAGTTTATTATGTATCTTATACAAATTCTTACTAACTATTTATAATAAAAATTATGCTTAACATTGCATTATTAATTAAGTTGACATTATTTGTTATTGCAAAATTGACATTATCTGTTATTGTTAAATTGACACTATTTGTTATTGTTAACTGCCTAATTGACATTAATTGTTTTCGCCTATTGCTTTGTTTGCCGGATGTGCAATCGGGTCACCTGCCTCGATTAGTGAACTGCTGTTGCTGCTGCGTTTTGTGGTGTCAGCGACTCGTTTGGTTTTAGCTGTGGGGGATTGGTGGGTTCCAAGGAAGAACTTTTGTAGTGGCGACATGTTCATGCGGCACCCTATTTTCTCTGCACCGGACAAAAAAATAATGCGCTAACAAATTTGTTTGCAATAACATACGTGATGCACACATTCTGTGATGACAAACCGTTTGTTACCAAATATTCCAATGTCTTGGACAAATAATTTTTGTAAACCGTTTGTTAGCAAGAACTCCAGTGTGGGAAATGTGCCGCAAAAACATGCGATTTATTGTATTAAAGGTATAAGAGCAATGGTCAATATGCGTTCTAATTCTAACTGCGCGCCATCCCCCTTTCACCTCGTCCGGCTTAGGACCAACAGAAGAGTCGATAACTTTCCACCACCGAATTCGGTCAACCGCATTCATCTTGTTAATTTTCTCGCATTCATATAAAATGACCGCTTGCTTTGCAAAAAAATCAAAGTCTATAAAATTAAAAGGTGTTATATATTCGGAAATAACATTTCACTAATTTTAACTTTCGTTTGATAAATTATTTCGACAAACCCAAAATCTCCTAGTTTCATACTTTATTTCGGCACAGTGTACACCGGGAATTAAAGCAATCTGAAATTGAAATGTTTAATTATTAAAAAAAAAAATAAATTCATACCTTTCCTTCGTGAAATGATTGAGCATCCAATGTACATAATAAGAAAAATGGCCACACCATCTAAAGAAAAAGTGAGAAGAAACTGGAAATCATACGGATGGTAACTCCAACATTCAAGAAGGAGATAGAAGAAAGACAGATGGCTTTAATCCCCTTCACCGAGAACCCGTCATCAGTGGGAAAGCGTTGTATATAATTCTAGTTCCTTTGCGTCGCGGTTTGGTTGCGGTTTTCCTTTTTTTTTCCTTTTTATAGCTCGGGGAATTACAAATAAATTTCGAATATTAATATAAAAATTTGTTCCAGAATCTTCATCGTCGTCAGCGCTGTCGAGGAGGAGGAGTAGAAAAAAAATGTAAGTTCGTCGTTGTTCGTCGACTTCAGCTAATCAACTGCCTAATTTTCATTATTATTTTTATACAGCATTTCGACAGCGCCAACCACGACCAGAAGAAGCACAGTAAAACTAAAATACTTTACGTACAGTTTGAGGCAGCCTTAACTGATGGGATTTCTCAGTTATTTCAACTCGGCCAACCTACAAACTCACTGTCCTCAGTGAATACGATCTTTATCATCTACCGATCTTGAACGTCAGTCATACAGATTTAACTGGTCATTAACTTAAAACTTACATCAGTCATGATAGATTCGATTCATCATACTCTATTAATCACATTCATTTTTGTCTTTTTGTTTTGTTTTGTTTTGTTTTAATTGATCATACAGCTCTAATCAACTTCATCATCATCAGCTTATATTTTATTCCACCGCTAAAGAATAAAATTGTTGATCATACAGCTTTAATCAACTTCATCATCATCAGCTTATTTTTTATTCCTCCGCTAAAGAATAAAATTGTTGATCATACAGCTTTAATCAACTTCATCTTCATCAGCTTATATTTTATTCTACAGCTAAAGAATAAAAGTGTTGATCATACAGCTTTAATCAACTTCATCTTCATCAGCTTATATTTTATTCCACAGCTAAAGAATAAAATTGTTGATCATACAGCTTTAATCAACTTCATCATCATCAACTTATATTTTATTCCACCGTTAAAGAATTAAATTGTTGATCATACAGCTTTAATCAACTTCATCATCATCAGCTTATTTTTTATTCCTCCGCTAAAGAATAAAATTGTTGATCATACAGCTTTAATCAACTTCATCTTCATCAGCTTATATTTTATTCTACAGCTAAAGAATAAAAGTGTTGATCATACAGCTTTAATCAACTTCATCATCATCAGCTTATATTTTATTCCACAGCTAAAGAATAAAATTGTTGATCATACAGCTTTAATCAACTTCATCATCATCAACTTATATTTTATTCCACCGTTAAAGAATTAAATTGTTGATCATACAGCTTTAATCAACTTCATCATCATCAGCTTATATTATATTCCACCGCTAAAGAATAAAATTGTTGATCATACAGCTTTAATCAACTTCATCATCATCAATTTATATATTATTCCACCGTTAAAGAATAAAATTGTTGATCATACAGCTTTAATCAACTTCATCATCATCAACTTATATTTTATTCCACCGTTAAAGAATTAAATTGTTGATCATACAGCTTTAATCAACTTCATCATCATCAGCTTATTTTTTATTCCTCCGCTAAAGAATAAAATTGTTGATCATACAGCTTTAATCAACTTCATCTTCATCAGCTTATATTTTATTCTACAGCTAAAGAATAAAAGTGTTGATCATACAGCTTTAATCAACTTCATCATCATCAACTTATATTTTATTCCACCGTTAAAGAATTAAATTGTTGATCATACAGCTTTAATCAACTTCATCATCATCAGCTTATATTTTATTCCACCGCTAAAGAATAAAATTGTTGATCATACAGCTTAAATCAACTTCATCATCATCAGCTTATATTTTATTCTACAGCTAAAGAATAAAAGTGTTGATCATACAGCTTTAATCAACTTCATCATCATCAACTTATATTTTATTCCACCGTTAAAGAATTAAATTGTTGATCATACAGCTTTAATCAACTTCATCATCATCAGCTTATATTTTATTCCACCGCTAAAGAATAAAATTGTTGATCATACAGCTTAAATCAACTTCATCATCATCAGCTTATATTTTATTCCACCGCTAAAGAATAAAATTGTTGATCATACAGATTTAATCAACTTCATCATCATCAACTTATATTTTATTCCACCGTTTGTGACGGTGCAATATCAACGCGCCACACTTCACTGAGAGAAAAAAAAATCTCCACAACTCTGAAAGGCAAGTCAAGTGTAAACAAGCATCATGCACTAAATTTATTGCGAATTGAGCAACCGTGTAGTCACCTCGCTCACACACACGGCATGATAGGCTGGTGCTGTCAGAAAGAAGGACTGGCCAGGGTATGGGGATTTTTTTTTACTT
Organism: Nephrocerus scutellatus; assembly: GCA_947095585.1. Taxonomy (NCBI): domain Eukaryota; kingdom Metazoa; phylum Arthropoda; class Insecta; order Diptera; family Pipunculidae; genus Nephrocerus; species Nephrocerus scutellatus. Next base: position 55,154,609 of record OX352765.1, on the reverse strand, counting down.
TCTTCTAATCGGTGAACCCGAAGCGCAAGACGTAGTGGACAAGAAATAAAAAAATTGAAAAGAAACCCGGCACGCTGTTGCTGCGGAAAGCCGAAATAAAATATTAATCCACAAATTAATAGTAATACGAAAGAAGATAAGAAAAAAAAAAGGGAAAGAAAAATAGGGAAAACACGAAAGAAAGAATACCGGAAAGGAACAAATCAGAGATAGGTAAGGTTGGGCGAAACGCCTATAGCCATTAATATGTAAGTAAGCAAATCACTAAAGAAAATTTTTAGGGAATTGGGGCCACCAGTGCAGAAACAGTGCGACTCAGCGGAATCGGAGGAGAAATTAAAAGAAATCCTAAATATATTGAAAACATCCTGGTTCATATCCGGATGGCCTGGATCTAGTGGGATTAGATTTGCCACGAGGTCAGGATTGTCAATCACACTGAATGCACTAACCTCAACTTTATAGGAGCCCCTTCTCTATCTCTGAGTAAGTGTCCAAAAGATTTCAGTTATATATTGCATTATCTGGTGCTACGTGGTGCGGAAAGTTGGGGGGAAGGCAGAAACGCCTTCATTGCGCAAACCACTCAGTCCGAACGTCTCAACGCACACGAACGAGGACTCCATTGGAAACTTGAACCATCAGCAAGCAAGAGACGGTTTCGGAAAGGTAGAAGGCCGCCTTTTTGCACGTCGAATCACACTCCGTTCTGGCAGTGCCTAAGCCAGTATATTAATATTTATACGCATCATCACCAATAAGAAAAAGTATACACCATCAAACGTTTTGGAAGTAAGACGCAACTATTCCCACATTAATTATTTCCGGAAACGGCGAGAGGCAACAGATAGTGATCCGAGCATGTATGGAGTGTCATTATCGGCTGGGGACCATGATTCCCATAGTGTTGGCCTCATATCTTGCATCATCAGCACCCGTTTAAATGATTATATACATGCATTTATATATGTATATTATATCCTTCTTTTAATATTTAGTAACTATATGCTTACACAGCTACGACTACGTATGCACCTATTTAAATGAATATATACATGCATTTATATATATATATTATATCCTTCTTTTAATATTTAGCAACTATATGCTTACACAGCTACGACTACGTATGCACCTATTTAAATGAATATATACATGCATTTATATATATATATATTATATCCTTCTTTTAATATTTAGCAACTATATGCTTACACAGCTACGACTACGTATGCACCTATTTAAATGAATATATACATGCATTTATATATATATATATTATATCCTTCTTTTAATATTTAGCAACTATATGCTTACACAGCTACGACTACGTATGCACCTATTTAAATGAATATATACATGCATTTATATATATATATTATATCCTTCTTTTAATATTTAGCAACTATATGCTTACACAGCTACGACTACGTATGCACCTATAGGGACCATATATATATACCTGTATACATGTATATTTATCTTCACATTATTATACATGCATAGTATTACAGTAGTAGGACACTTGGTTGATCGTAGATCACTACGATATTGTTATATATTATAAGTCGTTGTGTTATCTGACGACTTGCATAATAACTTGCCTTTCAAAATTAGTATGCTACGGTGTTTGTAGGCTTACTTTCGAATTAAGCCGCTGTATATGATAGAATTTATTTTTGCGATTAGTGTAAATCGCCGGTATCTATCGGTCAAATTGTTTAGGTTAAGTTCGATTGAAAATAAAAAGAAACGATAAGCGAAATGAAAAGTAAGAAGGTCTAATCATTTAATTATTGAGTTCGGGTGTTGTGGGACCTAGAGGGGGAGGTTCGTATTTTGTCGCGGGGGAGGTGTACGCACGAAAATTATTTATGATGGTATAAGCAGCTATTTGGCCAAGATCCCACCCAAATCCGGCGAGCTAGCTAGCGCATCCGCTAGGCGTACACACTGGCCAAATGGAAAGGCTGCTTAGGGAAAAAATACACCATTACATAAATTGGCGCCCAACGTGGGGCCTATCATTCGATAGGTTACCAATACTTTTTGTATTTTATTTTGAGTTACAACCTGGGAATTGATTTCGTCGCGATTGCTAACTGATCCTTTTTGGATTTTGGGAGTTGCAGCAACTGACTGACTGACTCGCGACCAGAAGATACCTGGCTTTATACCGTTCGGAATTTTCGTAACGTGGTTTTGGACTTTAGAAATTCATCCATTCACTCTTCTAGTGATAGTAATCTAGAGTTTTTTTTTATTTTTTTGGCGACAGTGTGTCTGTCTCCTCACCGGATTTGCTGGTGGAGTCAAGATATTCAGGTAGGAATACGGTTGTATTTCGTGATTTCGTCTGGAATAGCTGTCCACTTGGCAGGGATTTAGTTGACTGATGTATCATGGGGATGACAGATAATACTCTATTTTAGGCCATGACTTGTTTCGCAGCAGATTCTCGGTAATTGGTTAGGCTTGATTAAATTGGTTTTGGGAAGTTTAGTTTCTTTGAGATAGTTTTTTTTGAGATATTATATTTAGCTGGAATTCGGGTACTTTGTAGATTTCTTTCGGAATAGCTGACCGCTTAAATTGGTTTGGGAAGTATAGTTTCTTTGAGATAGTTTTTTTTGAGATATTATATTTAGCTGGAATTCGGGTATTTTGTAGATTTCTTTCGGAATAGCTGACCGCTTAAATTGTTTGGGAAGTATAGTTTTTTTGGAGATAGTTTTTTTTGAGATATTATATTTAGCTGGAATTCGGGTATTTTGTAGATTTCTTTCGGAATAGCTGACCGCTTAAATTGTTTGGGAAGTATAGTTTTTTTGGAGATAGTTTTTTTTGAGATATTATATTTAGCTGGAATTCGGGTATTTGGTAGATTTCTTTCGGAATAGCTGACCGCTTAATTTGTTTTGGGAAGTTTAGTTTTTGGAGATAGTTGTTTTTGAGATATTATATTTAGCTGGAATTCGGGTATTTGGTAGATTTCTTTCGGAATAGCTGACCGCTTAAATTGTTTTGGGAAGTATAGTTTTTGAGATAGTTTTTTTTTGAGATATCTTATTTAGCTGGAATTCGGATTAATTTGTAGATTTCTCCCGGAATAACCGACCGCTAATTTGTTATTTTAGAATTTTTTTTTTTTGAGGTGTTGCCCGCTGGTTAGGTTTACCAATTGCCGTTCAATTACCGAGTTACGTCGCGGTAGCAATTACTTATTTGCTTGGAATGTAGGTTATTTAATTTTTTTGTCTAGTCGGCGCAGACTAGCTATTTGTCGTCGACCCCCCCATAGGATGCACACCTGAACTCAATGTTAAAGACCCCAATACTTGATCATTTTAGTAAAGAATAATTACCTGTTTAAATATTAAACATAACATATCATAGAAATTATCCTTCTTCCACACTAGACCTGGAAAGTAGTAATAGTTTGCTTTGTTAGTACCTCACTAACCTTAGAAATGGCAGTCTTCCGTAGCGAGGAAAACTTGCTTGTGCTTAATCAGGAGGACATCTTGATATGTAGCGTCTGTAAGGAAGAGCTTGGTCAAGACATTGAAATTGCAAAAACCCCGTGTGCCCACTTGTTCCACAAGCTATGCATTATTGACGCAATTAGCAACCAACCATTTTGTCCAAACTGTCGTGCGGAGTGTCAGGCAAGAGACATCATCCCTTTCACTCCAATGTCAAAGGGCCAAAACGGACCGGCCCATAAATTCCCCGCGATGCCTTCTAGAGGTGGGCGTGGTACCAAGCCAAAACATTCCCGAACCATGGGGACGAGGAGGCAACCGTTATACCTAAACTCACCGGGTGTTATAACATCCGCGAAACCAAATGAAGAAATCACGAATATGTCCTTTACTGCTCCTTCGCAAAATATAAGAGGAAACCTATCCTTACCACTCGATATCTCGGGAAATACCAGCCAATCTAATTTTGGGAATTCCGACTTGTCCAGGGAGAAGAACTCCTCCCACTCTTATAGAGACGACATTATTAAGATAACGCAAGTTGAGATGGCCAACCAAAAACAGGAATTGTTGGGGAGCATCAAGGATTATATAAACGACACACTAAGTCAATTTTTACAAGGCCAGCTTACCTCAAACGTTAGATCTGATGACAATGAAACAACGCGAAGTGCACGACCAGTGAATTCAGTTCGTTTTGACGACCCTTGGTCACCAGCAGGACATTACCCGCCACCGAATACTCCGGCCGAGGAGTCGACAAGAAACTTCACACGTAATTACCACCAAACTGGAGGAAACTCCGAAAAGGTTGGCAAGATCGTTCAAAGCTGGAATTTGCATTTTGAGGCCTCTCCGAATGGAATTTCAGTAGAGGAATTTATCTATAGAATTCAAGCTCTAACATATCAGTCGCTTAATGGCGACTTTGTGGCCCTGTGTCAACATGCACACATGTTCTTTGGTGGTAAAGCTCGCGAATGGTACTGGAGGTATCATAAGAATGTACGAACGATCTATTGGGCGGACCTTTGCGAAGCCTTGAGACGGCAGTACAAAGACCTGAGGACGGATTTCGACATTCGTGAGCTCATTCGCAGCCGAAAGCAGAAAGACCACGAAAGCTTTGACGAGTATTTCGATTCCATCTCGACCTTGATGGACCGCTTACGCGATCCCATGTCTGAATCGGAGCTAATCGAGACTACATTGCGGAATTTACGACACGACCTTAGGCACGAGCTATTACATCTAGAATTCAAGACACTAGCGCAGTTACGCCGATCATGCAGACGACATGAATGTTTTATAGAGGATCTCCGTAAGACCCCTACGGTGACAAGAGCGGTTTACCCTCGGAGACAGATATCTGAAATAAATGACGAACATGTGCCGATAAACCAAAATTCCATGTCAAAGATAGAGGAGGTGGGAAAACCTCAGCTAAGTGTTCCCGTTTGCTGGAATTGTAACAGACCGGGACATCGGTACCAAAACTGTCTGGGAAAAAGGCGAGTGTTCTGTTACGGGTGTGGAGCAGCTAATACATACAGACCCCAATGCTTGAAATGTGGGAATCAGGGAAACGTGGGAAAGGATGTGGGACCACATCCGCTGACAAATCCTCGGAACCAATAATACCATCCACAAACATATCGAAAAGACCTACTCTAAAGAAAAATCTACAGCCAGCTGTAACCAAAAAGTCTATCACCAACCCCCATCAAGACAGTGCATATGATTATAATACCAAATGCGGGAGAACATCTGATCCCAGGAACAGCCCTAACAATATCGAGGTCAGCTTCAAGATTCCCAAGAGACCTACTCTACGTAGGCGAGCGTACCAGAGATTGATAAAAGAGACACAAAGACGTTTAGTTTCGGCTATACTATCAGTGGAAGATGATCTACGACCTTTCGCCCAAGTGCAGCTTTTAAATAGAGTGGTAATGGGATTGTTGGACAGTGGGGCAACAATCAGTTGTATTGGCTCCGACCTGGCTAGGGAGGTCCTCGCATCAACACAGAAAATAAATCAATTCCGTTATGACATTAGAACGGCAGATGGAAATTCCCAATCAGTAAGAGGCAGTCTGAAGGTAGATATCTCCTTTCGAAATGAAACCCGAGAAATCGAGCTGTTTATAGTACCCTCCCTAACGCAAAACCTCTATCTGGGTGTCGACTTTTGGCGGAAGTTTTCACTGGCACCAAATATCATCGCTGGTATGGATATAGATAAGACAGATAAAAAGGAACCCGGCGCAAACAATCACCAACTGTCACAAGACGAGCACAGGCGACTCGAGGAGGTTAAACTTCTCTTCCCATCGTTTGAAAAGGAAGGATTAGGCAAAACTACGCTCTTGGAGCATACAATTGACGTTAAAGAGGCCAAGCCTATCAAACAGCGGCACTTTCCGGTTTCGCCTGCAATAGAAAAATTAATGTACAATGAGATCGACCGAATGATTCAGCTGGGGGTAATAGAGGAATCCACCAGCGCATGGAGCTCTCCTGTAGTACTCGTCAGGAAACCGGGTAAGGTTCGTCTATGCTTGGATTCGCGAAAAGTAAACTTGATCACAGAAAAGGATGCCTACCCATTACCACATATCGAAGGCATTTTGAGCAGATTGCCCAAAGCCAAGTTCATCTCCAGCCTAGATCTAAAGGACGCGTTCTGGCAGATCCCGTTAGAGGTAAACTCCCGTGAAAAGACAGCATTTACGGTGCCTGGGAGACCCCTGTACCAGTTCAAGGTAATGCCGTTTGGATTATGCAACGCTCCACAGACTATGTGTAGGTTAATGGATAAAGTGATTCCTAACAGACTGCGAGAACAGGTATTTGTCTATTTGGATGACCTATTACTAATATCCGAGGAATTCGACATACATGTCTTACTACTGGGCGAAATAGCTGAGCTCATTAGGCGGGCAGGACTCACAATCAACGTATCCAAGAGTAACTTTTGCCTCAAAGAGGTTAAATACTTAGGTTACATAGTCGGAGATGGAGTACTGAGGACCGATCCCGAAAAAGTGTCCGCAATTTCTGGATTTCCCATACCATCTACAGTTCGACAGCTTCGAAGATTCCTGGGAATGGCAGGCTGGTACCGACGATTCATCGCAAACTTTGCAGAAGTATCAAGCCCGCTGACAAATCTACTCAAAAAAGCACGAGGGTTTACATGGACACCAGAGGCCCAACAGGCTTTCCTTGACCTGAAAGTGAAACTGACCTCAGCACCTGTGTTAATGAATCCGGATTTCCAGCGCCCATTTATAATACAATGTGACGCAAGTCAACAGGGGGTAGGCGCTGTATTAGCGCAGAGGAACGATAACGGTGAAGAGGTACCAGTAGCGTATATGTCGCAGAAACTTAATAAGGCCCAACGGAACTACTCGGTGACCGAACAGGAATGCCTGGCAGCAGTATTGGCTATAAAGAAATTCAGAGCATACATTGAGGGCCAAGAATTTTTGGTGATCACGGATCATGCGAGTCTTCAGTGGTTAATGAGGCAAAGCGATCTCAGCGGTCGACTGGCTAGATGGGCTCTAAAGTTGCAATGCTTCACTTTCTCCATAAGTCATAGACGTGGCACAGCCAATGTTGTACCGGATGCCCTATCGCGAGTTTACTCGGACGAAATTTGCGGGTTAAATGACGTTAGGCCAGAGATTGATTTAACATCTCCAGCATTTACTTCCGCTGACTATGCGTTATTGAAGCAAGAGGTCAAGACAAAGCGATCCAAGCTCCCAAATGTAAAAGTAGAGGGGGATTATGTATACATTCGTCTGGACCCATCCTCAATAGACAGCACTCAGGACCTTGACCAATGGAAGCTTTGGGTGCCTATGGAATTGACGGAGGAAATTATTCGACGGGCTCATGATGCGCCGACAGCAGCTCATGGAGGAATCGGCAAAACGCTAGAGCGTATTCGACGTCACCTGTTTTGGCCAAAAATGTATAAACAAGTCCGGAATTACGTCTTATCCTGTGAAGCATGTCGAACTACAAAGCCACCAAATCGGGTTCTCCGCCCTCCCATGGGTCAACAAACAGTCTCAGACCGGCCATTCCAGCGGTTATACGTTGACCTGTTAGGACCATATCCCAGAACCAAGTCGGGAAATGTCGGAATACTAATCGTCCTGGACCATTTTAGCAAGTTCCACTTCCTGGAACCCCTGAAAAAGTTCACAGCGAAACCTATTTGTCTGTACCTTCAAAACAAAATCTTTCATACGTTCGGCGTCCCCGAAATACTGGTGTCTGACAATGGATCACAGTTCAAGTCTAACGAATTCGAAGCATTCTTAACCACCTACGGCATCAAACATGTATGTACAGCTTTATATTCACCCCAGGCAAATGCGTCTGAAAGGGTTAATAGATCTGTCATTGCCGCATTACGAGTGTATATCAAACCGGATCAAACGGATTGGGACGAACACATATCAAGCATTAGTTGCGCACTCAGGAACTCGACACATCAGTCTATTAAATGTACACCGTATTACCTTCTTTTCGGGCAGAACATGCTACTACATGGATCTAGCTATGAATTGCTTCGGAGCCTTGACCTTCTGTCAGGGGTCGATACAAAGATTGCAAATCGAGACCAACTAAGTATAATTCGGGAGAGAGCCAAAAGGAACATGCAAACCGAATATAACAATAATTCTAGAATATATAACTTGCGGTCCCGACCGATAACGTATGGAAAAGGTCAGTTAGTCTTCCGTCGTAATTTCACTCAGAGCAATGCACAAAAGGGGTTCAACGCCAAGTTGGCACCACTGTTTTTAAAAGCAAGAGTAAAGACTAAACTGGGTAGTTCTTATTATATACTGGAAGATATGAACGGCAAGTCATTGGGTACTTTTCACGGAAAGGATATATTTCCAATTAATGTCGGTAAGGAAACAACTTAAGAGCACCTTCAGATCCTTGGCTAGTAATTACTACACCAAAAATCTGTTTTGTGACGGTGCAATATCAACGCGCCACACTTCACTGAGAGAAAAAAAAATCTCCACAACTCTGAAAGGCAAGTCAAGTGTAAACAAGCATCATGCACTAAATTTATTGCGAATTGAGCAACCGTGTAGTCACCTCGCTCACACACACGGCATGATAGGCTGGTGCTGTCAGAAAGAAGGACTGGCCAGGGTATGGGGATTTTTTTTTACTTTCTTCTAATCGGTGAACCCGAAGCGCAAGACGTAGTGGACAAGAAATAAAAAAATTGAAAAGAAACCCGGCACGCTGTTGCTGCGGAAAGCCGAAATAAAATATTAATCCACAAATTAATAGTAATACGAAAGAAGATAAGAAAAAAAAAAGGGAAAGAAAAATAGGGAAAACACGAAAGAAAGAATACCGGAAAGGAACAAATCAGAGATAGGTAAGGTTGGGCGAAACGCCTATAGCCATTAATATGTAAGTAAGCAAATCACTAAAGAAAATTTTTAGGGAATTGGGGCCACCAGTGCAGAAACAGTGCGACTCAGCGGAATCGGAGGAGAAATTAAAAGAAATCCTAAATATATTGAAAACATCCTGGTTCATATCCGGATGGCCTGGATCTAGTGGGATTAGATTTGCCACGAGGTCAGGATTGTCAATCACACTGAATGCACTAACCTCAACTTTATAGGAGCCCCTTCTCTATCTCTGAGTAAGTGTCCAAAAGATTTCAGTTATATATTGCATTATCTGGTGCTACGTGGTGCGGAAAGTTGGGGGGAAGGCAGAAACGCCTTCATTGCGCAAACCACTCAGTCCGAACGTCTCAACGCACACGAACGAGGACTCCATTGGAAACTTGAACCATCAGCAAGCAAGAGACGGTTTCGGAAAGGTAGAAGGCCGCCTTTTTGCACGTCGAATCACACTCCGTTCTGGCAGTGCCTAAGCCAGTATATTAATATTTATACGCATCATCACCAATAAGAAAAAGTATACACCATCAAACGTTTTGGAAGTAAGACGCAACTATTCCCACATTAATTATTTCCGGAAACGGCGAGAGGCAACAGATAGTGATCCGAGCATGTATGGAGTGTCATTATCGGCTGGGGACCATGATTCCCATAGTGTTGGCCTCATATCTTGCATCATCAGCACCCGTTTAAATGATTATATACATGCATTTATATATGTATATTATATCCTTCTTTTAATATTTAGTAACTATATGCTTACACAGCTACGACTACGTATGCACCTATTTAAATGAATATATACATGCATTTATATATATATATTATATCCTTCTTTTAATATTTAGCAACTATATGCTTACACAGCTACGACTACGTATGCACCTATTTAAATGAATATATACATGCATTTATATATATATATATTATATCCTTCTTTTAATATTTAGCAACTATATGCTTACACAGCTACGACTACGTATGCACCTATTTAAATGAATATATACATGCATTTATATATATATATATTATATCCTTCTTTTAATATTTAGCAACTATATGCTTACACAGCTACGACTACGTATGCACCTATTTAAATGAATATATACATGCATTTATATATATATATTATATCCTTCTTTTAATATTTAGCAACTATATGCTTACACAGCTACGACTACGTATGCACCTATAGGGACCATATATATATACCTGTATACATGTATATTTATCTTCACATTATTATACATGCATAGTATTACAGTAGTAGGACACTTGGTTGATCGTAGATCACTACGATATTGTTATATATTATAAGTCGTTGTGTTATCTGACGACTTGCATAATAACTTGCCTTTCAAAATTAGTATGCTACGGTGTTTGTAGGCTTACTTTCGAATTAAGCCGCTGTATATGATAGAATTTATTTTTGCGATTAGTGTAAATCGCCGGTATCTATCGGTCAAATTGTTTAGGTTAAGTTCGATTGAAAATAAAAAGAAACGATAAGCGAAATGAAAAGTAAGAAGGTCTAATCATTTAATTATTGAGTTCGGGTGTTGTGGGACCTAGAGGGGGAGGTTCGTATTTTGTCGCGGGGGAGGTGTACGCACGAAAATTATTTATGATGGTATAAGCAGCTATTTGGCCAAGATCCCACCCAAATCCGGCGAGCTAGCTAGCGCATCCGCTAGGCGTACACACTGGCCAAATGGAAAGGCTGCTTAGGGAAAAAATACACCATTACACGTTAAAGAATTAAATTGTTGATCATACAGCTTTAATCAACTTCATCATCATCAGCTTATTTTTTATTCCACCGCTAAAGAATAAAATTGTTGATCATACAGCTTAAATCAACTTCATCATCATCAGCTTATATTTTATTCTACAGCTAAAGAATAAAATTGTTGAGCATACAGCTTTAATCAACTTCATCTTCATGAGCTTATATTTTATTCTACAGCTAAAGAATAAAAGTGTTGATCATACAGCTTTAATCAACTTCATCATCATCAACTTATATTTTATTCCACCGTTAAAGAATTAAATTGTTGATCATACAGCTTTAATCAACTTCATCATCATCAGCTTATATTTTATTCCACCGCTAAAGAATAAAATTGTTGATCATACAGCTTAAATCAACTTCATCATCATCAGCTTATATTTTATTCCACCGCTAAAGAATAAAATTGTTGATCATACAGATTTAATCAACTTCATCATCATCAACTTATATTTTATTCCACCGTTAAAGAATTAAATTGTTGATCATACAGCTTTAATCAACTTCATCATCATCAGCTTATTTTTTATTCCTCCGCTAAAGAATAAAATTGTTGATCATACAGCTTTAATCAACTTCATCTTCATCAGCTTATATTTTATTCTACAGCTAAAGAATAAAAGTGTTGATCATACAGCTTTAATCAACTTCATCATCATCAACTTATATTTTATTCCACCGTTAAAGAATTAAATTGTTGATCATACAGCTTTAATCAACTTCATCATCATTAGCTTATATTTTATTCCACCGCTAAAGAATAAAATTGTTGATCATACAGCTTAAATCAACTTCATCATCATCAGCTTATATTTTATTCCACCGCTAAAGAATAAAATTGTTGATCATACAGATTTAATCAACTTCATCATCATCAGCTTATTTTTTATTCCTCCGCTAAAGAATAAAATTGTTGATCATACAGCTTTAATCAACTTCATCTTCATCAGCTTATATTTTATTCTACAGCTAAAGAATAAAAGTGTTGATCATACAGCTTTAATCAACTTCATCATCATCAACTTATATTTTATTCCACCGTTAAAGAATTAAATTGTTGATCATAAAGCTTTAATCAACTTCATCATCATCAACTTATATTTTATTCCACCGTTAAAGAATAAAATTGTTGATCATACAGCTTTAATCAACTTCATCATCATCAGCTTATTTTTTATTCCTCCGCTAAAGAATAAAATTGTTGATCATACAGCTTTAATCAACTTCATCTTCATCAGCTTATATTTTATTCTACAGCTAAAGAATAAAAGTGTTGATCATACAGCTTTAATCAAGTTCATCATCATCTGCTTATATTTTATTCCACAGCTAAAGAATAAAATTGTTGATCATACAGCTTTAATCAACTTCATCATCATCAACTTATATTTTATTCCACCGTTAAAGAATTAAATTGTTGATCATACAGCTTCAATCAACTTCATCATCATCTGCTTATATTTTATTCCACCGCTAAAGAATAAAATTGTTGATCATACAGCTTTAATCAACTTCATCATCATCAGCTTATATTTTATTCCACAGCTAAAGAATAAAATTGTTGATCATACAGCTTTAATCAACTTCATCATCATCAACTTATATTTTATTCCACCGTTAAAGAATTAAATTGTTGATCATACAGCTTTAATCAATTTCATCATCATCTGCTTATATTTTATTCCACCGCTAAAGAATTAAATTGTTGATCATACAGCTTTAATCAACTTCATCATCATCTGCTTATATTTTATTCCACCGCTAAAGAATAAAATTGTTGATCATACAGCTTTAATCAACTTCATCATCATCAGCTTATATTTTATTCCACCGCTAAAGAATAAATTGTTGATCATACAGCTTTAATCAACTTCATCTTCATCAGCTTATATTTTATTCTACAGCTAAAGAATAAAAGTGTTGATCATACAGCTTTAATCAACTTCATCATCATCAGCTTATATTTTATTCCACAGCTAAAGAATAAAATTGTTGATCATACAGCTTTAATCAAATTCATCATCATCAACTTATATTTTATTCCACCGTTAAAGAATTAAATTGTTGATCATACAGCTTTAATCAACTTCATCATCATCTGCTTATATTTTATTCCTTCGCTAAAGAATAAAATTGTTGATCATACAGCTTTAATCAACTTCATCTTCATCAGCTTATATTTTATTCTACAGCTAAAGAATAAAAGTGTTGATCATACAGCTTTAATCAACTTCATCATCATCAGCTTATATTTTATTCCACAGCTAAAGAATAAAATTGTTGATCATACAGCTTTAATCAACTTCATCATCATCAACTTATATTTTATTCCACCGTTAAAGAATTAAATTGTTGATCATACAGCTTTAATCAACCTCATCATCATCAGCTTATTTTTTATTCCTCCGCTAAAGAATAAAATTGTTGATCATACAGCTTTAATCAACTTCATCATCATCAGCTTTTTTTATTCCTCCGCTAAAGAATAAAATTGTTGATCATACAGCTTTAATCAACTTCATCTTCATCAGCTTATATTTTATTTTACAGCTAAAGAATAAAAGTGTTGATCATACAGCTTTAATCAACTTCATCATCATCAGCTTATATTTTATTCCACAGCTAAAGAATAAAATTGTTGATCATACAGCTTTAATCAACTTCATCATCATCAGCTTATATTTTATTCCACCGCTAAAGAATAAAATTGTTGATCATACAGCTTTAATCAACTTCATCATCATCAGCTTATTTTTTATTCCTCCGCTAAAGAATAAAATTGTTGATCATACAGCTTTAATCAACTTCATCTTCATCAGCTTATATTTTATTCCACCGCTAAAGAATAAAAATGTTGATCATACAGCTTTAATCAACTTCATCATCATCAGCTTATTTTTTATTCCTCCGCTAAAGAATAAAATTGTTGATCATACAGCTTTAATCAACTTCATCTTCATCAGCTTATATTTTATTTTACAGCTAAAGAATAAAAGTGTTGATCATACAGCTTTAATCAACTTCATCATCATCAGCTTATATTTTATTCCACAGCTAAAGAATAAAATTGTTGATCATACAGCTTTAATCAACTTCATCATCATCAGCTTATATTTTATTCCACCGCTAAAGAATAAAAGTGTTGATCATACAGCTTTAATCAACTTCATCATCATCAGCTTATATTTTATTCCACAGCTAAAGAATAAAATTGTTGATCATACAGCTTTAATCAACTTCATCATCATCAGCTTATATTTTATTCCACCGCTAAAGAATAAAAATGTTGATCATACAGCTTTAATCAACTTCATCATCATCAGCTTATTTTTTATTCCTCCGCTAAAGAATAAAATTGTTGATCATACAGCTTTAATCAACTTCATCTTCATCAGCTTATATTTTATTTTACAGCTAAAGAATAAAAGTGTTGATCATACAGCTTTAATCAACTTCATCATCATCAGCTTATATTTTATTCCACAGCTAAAGAATAAAATTGTTGATAATACAGCTTTAATCAACTTCATCATCATCAGCTTATATTTTATTTCACCGCTAAAGAATAAAATTGTTGATCATACAGCTTTAATCAACTTCATCATCATCTGCTTATATTTTATTCCACCGCTAAAGAATAAAATTGTTGATCATACAGCTTTAATCAACTTCATCATCATCAGCTTATTTTTTATTCCTCCGCTAAAGAATAAAATTGTTGATCATACAGCTTTAATCAACTTCATCATCATCAGCTTATATTTTATTCCACAGCTAAAGAATAAAATTGTTGATCATACAGCTTTAATCAACTTTATCATCATCAACTTATATTTTATTCCACCGTTAAAGAATTAAATTGTTGATCATACAGCTTTAATCAACTTCATCATCATCTGCTTATATTTTATTCCACCGCTAAAGAATAAAATTGTTGATCATACAGCTTTTATCAACTTCATCATCATCAGCTTATTTTTTATTCCTCCGCTAAAGAATAAAATTGTTGATCATACAGCTTTAATCAACTTCATCATCATCAGCTTATTTTTTATTCCTCCGCTAAAGAATAAAATTGTTGATCATACAGATTTAATCAACTTCATCTTCATCAGATTATATTTTATTTTACAGCTAAAGAATAAAAGTGTTGATCATACAGCTTTAATCAACTTCATCATCATCAGCTTATATTTTATTCCACAGCTAAAGAATAAAATTGTTGATCATACAGCTTTAATCAACTTCATCATCATCTGCTTATATTTTATTCCACCGTTAAAGAATTAAATTGTTGATCATACAGCTTTAATCAACTTCATCATCATCAGCTTATTTTTTATTCCTCCGCTAAAGAATAAAATTGTTGATCATACAGCTTTAATCAACTTCATCATCATCAGCTTATATTTTATTCCACAGCTAAAGAATAAAATTGTTGATCATACAGCTTTAATCAACTTCATCATCATCAACTTATATTTTATTCCACCGTTAAAGAATTAAATTGTTGATCATACAGCTTTAATCAACTTCATCATCATCTGCTTATATTTTATTCCACCGCTAAAGAATAAAATTGTTGATCATACAGCTTTTATCAACTTCATCATCATCAGCTTATTTTTTATTCCTCCGCTAAAGAATAAACTTGTTGATCATACAGCTTTAATCAACTTCATCATCATCAGCTTATTTTTTATTCCTCCGCTAAAGAATAAAATTGTTGATCATACAGATTTAATCAACTTCATCTTCATCAGATTATATTTTATTTTACAGCTAAAGAATAAAAGTGTTGATCATACAGCTTTAATCAACTTCATCATCATCAGCTTATATTTTATTCCACAGCTAAAGAATAAAATTGTTGATCATACAGCTTTAATCAACTTCATCATCATCAACTTATATTTTATTCCACCGTTAAAGAATTAAATTGTTGATCATACAGCTTTAATCAACTTCATCATCATCTGATTATATTTTATTCCACCGCTAAAGAATAAAATTGTTGATCATACAGCTTTAATCAACTTCATCATCATCAGCTTATTTTTTATTCCTCCGCTAAAGAATAAAGTTTTTGATCATACAGCTTTAATCAACTTCATCATCATCAGCTAATTTTTTATTCCTCCGCTAAAGAATAAAATTGTTGATCATACAGCTTTAATCAACTTCATCTTCATCAGCTTATATTTTATTTTACAGCTAAAGAATAAAAGTGTTGATCATACAGCTTTAATCAACTTCATCATCATCAGCTTATATTTTATTCCACAGCTAAAGAATAAAATTGTTGATCATACAGCTTTAATCAACTTCATCATCATCAGCTTATATTTTATTCCACCGCTAAAGAATAAAATTGTTGATCATACAGCTTTAATCAACTTCATCATCATCAGATATTTTTTATTCCTCCGCTAAAGAGTAAAATTATTGATCATACAGCTTTAATCAACTTCATCAGCTTATATTTTATTTTACAGCTAAAGAATAAAAGTGTTGATCATACAGCTTTAATCAACTTCATCATCATCAGCTTATATTTTATTCCACAGCTAAAGAATAAAATTGTTGATCATACAGCCTTAATCAACTTCATCATCATCAGCTTATATTTTATTCCACAGCTAAAGAATAAAATTGTTGATCATACAGCTTTAATCAACTTCATCATCATCAGCTTATATTTTATTCCACCGCTAAAGAATAAAATTGTTGATCATACAGCTTTAATCAACTTCATCATCATCAGCTTATTTTTTATTCCTCCGCTAAAGAATAAAATTGTTGATCATACAGCTTTAATCAACTTCATCTTCATCAGCTTATATTTTATTCCACAGCTAAAGAATAAAATTGTTGATCATACAGCTTTAATCAACTTCATCATCATCTGCTCATATTTTATTCCACCGCTAAAGAATAAAATTGTTGATCATACAGCTTTAATCAACTTCATCATCATCAGCTTATTTTTTATTCCTCCGCTAAAGAATAAAATTGTTGATCATACAGCTTTAATCAACTTCATCATCATCAGCTTATATTTTATTCCACAGCTAAAGAATAAAATTGTTGATCATACAGCTTTAATCAACTTCATCATCATCAACTTATATTTTATTCCACCGTTAAAGAATTAAATTGTTGATCATACAGCTTTAATCAACTTCATCATCATCTGCTCATATTTTATTCCACCGCTAAAGAATAAAATTGTTGATCATACAGCTTTAATCAACTTCATCATCATCAGCTTATTTTTTATTCCTCCGCTAAAGAATAAAATTGTTGATCATACAGCTTTAATCAACTTCATCATCATCAGCTTATATTTTATTCCACAGCTAAAGAATAAAATTGTTGATCATACAGCTTTAATCAACTTCATCATCATCAACTTATATTTTATTCCACCGTTAAAGAATTAAACTGTTGATCATACAGCTTTAATCAACTTCATCATCATCTGCTTATATTTTATTCCACCGCTAAAGAATAAAATTGTTGATCATACAGCTTTAATCAACTTCATCATCATCAGCTTATTTTTTATTCCTCCGCTAAAGAATAAAATTGTTGATCATACAGCTTTACTCAACTTCATCATCATCAGCTTATATTTTATTCCACAGCTAAAGAATAAAATTGTTGATCCTACAGCTTTAATCAACTTCATCATCATCAACTTATATTTTATTCCACCGTTAAAGAATTAAATTGTTGATCATACAGCTTTAATCAACTTCATCATCATCTGCTTATATTTTATTCCACCGCTAAAGAATAAAATTGTTGATCATACAGCTTTAATAAACTTCATCATCATCAGCTTATTTTTTATTCCTCCGCTAAAGAATAAAATTGTTGATCATACAGCTTTAATCAACTTCATCATCATCAGCTTTTTTTTATTCCTCCGCTAAAGAATAAAATTGTTGATCATACAGCTTTAATCAACTTCATCATCATCAGCTTATATTTTATTCCACAGCTAAAGAATAAAATTGTTGATCATACAGCTTTAATCAACTTCATCATCATCAGCTTATTTTTTATTCCTCCGCTAAAGAATAAAATTGTTGAGCATACAGCTTTAATCAACTTCATCTTCATCAGCTTATATTTTATTCCACAGCTAAAGAATAAAATTGTTGATCATACAGCTTTAACCAACTTCATCATCATCAGCTTATTTTTTATTCCTCCGCTAAAGAATAAAATTGTTGAGCATACAGCTTTAATCAACTTCATCTTCATCAGCTTATATTTTATTCCACCGCTAAAGAATAAAATTGTTGATCATACAGCTTTAATCAACTTCATCATCATCAGCTTATTTTTTATTCCTCCGCTAAAGAATAAAATTGTTGAGCATACAGCTTTAATCAACTTCATCTTCATCAGCTTATATTTTATTCCACAGCTAAAGAATAAAATTGTTGAGCATACAGCTTTAATCAACTTCATCTTCATCAGCTTATATTTTATTCCACAGCTAAAGAATAAAATTGTTGATCATACAGCTTTAATCAACTTCATCATCATCAGCTTATATTTTATTCCACCGCTAAAGAATAAAAATGTTGATCATACAGCTTTAATCAACTTCATCATCATCAGCTTATTTTTTATTCCTCCGCTAAAGAATAAAAGTGTTGATCATACAGCTTTAATCAACTTCATCATCATCAGCTTATATTTTATTCCACAGCTAAAGAATAAAATTGTTGATCATACAGCTTTAATCAACTTCATCATCATCAGCTTATATTTTATTCCACCGCTAAAGAATAAAATTGTTGATCATACAGCTTTAATCAACTTCATCATCATCAGCTTATTTTTTATTCCTCCGCTAAAGAATAAAATTGTTGATCATACAGCTTTAATCAACTTCATCATCATCAACTTAAATTTTATTCCACCGTTAAAGAATTAAATTGTTGATCATACAGCTTTAATCAACTTCATCATCATCTGCTTATATTTTATTCCACCGCTAAAGAATAAAATTGTTGATCATACAGCTTTAATCAACTTCTTCATCATCAGCTTTTTTTTTATTCCTCCGCTAAAGAATAAAATTGTTGATCATACAGCTTTAATCAACTTCATCATCATCAGCTTATATTTTATTCCACAGCTAAAGAATAAAATTGTTGATCATACAGCTTTAATCAACTTCATCATCATCAACTTATATTTTATTCCACCGTTAAAGAATTAAATTGTTGATCATACAGCTTTAATCAACTTCATCATCATCTGCTTATATTTTATTCCACCGCTAAAGAATAAATTGTTGATCATACAGCTTTAATCAACTTCATCATGATCAGCTTATTTTTTATTCCTCCGCTAAAGAATAAAATTGTTGATCATACAGCTTTAATCAACTTTATCATCATCAGCTTATTTTTTATTCCTTCGCTAAAGAATAAAATTGTTGATCATACAGATTTAATCAACTTCATCTTCATCAGATTATATTTTATTTTACAGCTAAAGAATAAAAGTGTTGATCATACAGCTTTAATCAACTTCATCATCATCAGCTTATATTTTATTCCACAGCTAAAGAATAAAATTGTTGATCATACAGCTTTAATCAACTTCATCATCATCAACTTGTATTTTATTCCACCGTTAAAGAATTAAATTGTTGATCATACAGCTTTAATCAACTTCATCATCATCTGATTATATTTTATTCCACCGCTAAAGAATAAAATTGTTGATCATACAGCTTTAATCAACTTCATCATCATCAGCTTATTTTTTATTCCTCCGCTAAAGAATAAAATTGTTGATCATACAGCTTTAATCAACTTCATCATCATCAGCTAATTTTTTATTCCTCCGCTAAAGAATAAAATTGTTGATCATACAGCTTTAATCAACTTCATCTTCATCAGCTTATATTTTATTTTACATCTAAAGAATAAAAGTGTTGATCATACAGCTTTAATCAACTTCATCATCATCAGCTTATATTTTATTCCACAGCTAAAGAATAAAATTGTTGATCATACAGCTTTAATCAACTTCATCATCATCAGCTTATATTTTATTCCACCGCTAAAGAATAAAATTGTTGATCATACAGCTTTAATCAACTTCATCATCATCAGCTTATTTTTTATTCCTCCGCTAAAGAATAAAATTGTTGATCATACAGCTTTAATCAACTTCATCAGCTTATATTTTATTTTACAGCTAAAGAATAAAAGTGTTGATCATACAGCTTTAATCAACTTCATCATCATCAGCTTATATTTTATTCCACAGCTAAAGAATAAAATTGTTGATCATACAGCTTTAATCAACTTCATCATCATCAGCTTATATTTTATTCCACAGCTAAAGAATAAAATTGTTGATCATACAGCTTTAATCAACTTCATCATCATCAGCTTATATTTTATTCCACCGCTAAAGAATAAAATTGTTGATCATACAGCTTTAATCAACTTCATCATCATCAGCTTTTTTTTATTCCTCCGCTAAAGAATAAAATTGTTGATCATACAGCTTTAATCAACTTCATCATCATCAGCTTATATTTTATTCCACAGCTAAAGAATAAAATTGTTGATCATACAGCTTTAATCAACTTCATCATCATCAGCTTATTTTTTATTCCTCCGCTAAATAATAAAATTGTTGAGCATACAGCTTTAATCAACTTCATCTTCATCAGCTTATATTTTATTCCACAGCTAAAGAATAAAATTGTTGATCATACAGCTTTAATCAACTTCATCATCATCAGCTTATTTTTTATTCCTCCGCTAAAGAATAAAATTGTTGAGCATACAGCTTTAATCAACTTCATCTTCATCAGCTTATATTTTATTCCACCGCTAAAGAATAAAATTGTTGATCATACAGCTTTAATCAACTTCATCATCATCAGCTTATTTTTTATTCCTCCGCTAAAGAATAAAATTGTTGAGCATACAGCTTTAATCAACTTCATCTTCATCAGCTTATATTTTATTCCACAGCTAAAGAATAAAATTGTTGAGCATACAGCTTTAATCAACTTCATCTTCATCAGCTTATATTTTATTCCACAGCTAAAGAATAAAATTGTTGATCATACAGCTTTAATCAACTTCATCATCATCAGCTTATATTTTATTCCACCGCTAAAGAATAAAAATGTTGATCATACAGCTTTAATCAACTTCATCATCATCAGCTTATTTTTTATTCCTCCGCTAAAGAATAAAAGTGTTGATCATACAGCTTTAATCAACTTCATCATCATCAGCTTATATTTTATTCCACAGCTAAAGAATAAAATTGTTGATCATACAGCTTTAATCAACTTCATCATCATCAGCTTATATTTTATTCCACCGCTAAAGAATAAAATTGTTGATCATACAGCTTTAATCAACTTCATCATCATCAGCTTATTTTTTATTCCTCCGCTAAAGAATAAAATTGTTGATCATACAGCTTTAATCAACTTCATCATCATCAACTTAAATTTTATTCCACCGTTAAAGAATTAAATTGTTGATCATACAGCTTTAATCAACTTCATCATCATCTGCTTATATTTTATTCCACCGCTAAAGAATAAAATTGTTGATCATACAGCTTTAATCAACTTCTTCATCATCAGCTTATTTTTTATTCCTCCGCTAAAGAATAAAATTGTTGATCTTACAGCTTTAATCAACTTCATCATCATCAGCTTATATTTTATTCCACAGCTAAAGAATAAAATTGTTGATCATACAGCTTTAATCAACTTCATCATCATCAACTTATATTTTATTCCACCGTTAAAGAATTAAATTGTTGATCATACAGCTTTAATCAACTTCATCATCATCTGCTTATATTTTATTCCACCGCTAAAGAATAAAATTGTTGATCATACAGCTTTAATCAACTTCATCATGATCAGCTTATTTTTTATTCCTCCGCTAAAGAATAAAATTGTTGATCATACAGCTTTAATCAACTTTATCATCATCAGCTTATTTTTTATTCCTTCGCTAAAGAATAAAATTGTTGATCATACAGATTTAATCAACTTCATCTTCATCAGATTATATTTTATTTTACAGCTAAAGAATAAAAGTGTTGATCATACAGCTTTAATCAACTTCATCATCATCAGCTTATATTTTATTCCACAGCTAAAGAATAAAATTGTTGATCATACAGCTTTAATCAACTTCATCATCATCAACTTGTATTTTATTCCACCGTTAAAGAATTAAATTGTTGATCATACAGCTTTAATCAACTTCATCATCATCTGATTATATTTTATTCCACCGCTAAAGAATAAAATTGTTGATCATACAGCTTTAATCAACTTCATCATCATCAGCTTATTTTTTATTCCTCCGCTAAAGAATAAAATTGTTGATCATACAGCTTTAATCAACTTCATCATCATCAGCTAATTTTTTATTCCTCCGCTAAAGAATAAAATTGTTGATCATACAGCTTTAATCAACTTCATCTTCATCAGCTTATATTTTATTTTACAGCTAAAGAATAAAAGTGTTGATCATACAGCTTTAATCAACTTCATCATCATCAGCTTATATTTTATTCCACAGCTAAAGAATAAAATTGTTGATCATACAGCTTTAATCAACTTCATCATCATCAGCTTATATTTTATTCCACCGCTAAAGAATAAAATTGTTGATCATACAGCTTTAATCAACTTCATCATCATCAGCTTATTTTTTATTCCTCCGCTAAAGAATAAAATTGTTGATCATACAGCTTTAATCAACTTCATCAGCTTATATTTTATTTTACAGCTAAAGAATAAAAGTGTTGATCATACAGCTTTAATCAACTTCATCATCATCAGCTTATATTTTATTCCACAGCTAAAGAATAAAATTGTTGATCATACAGCTTTAATCAACTTCATCATCATCAGCTTATATTTTATTCCACAGCTAAAGAATAAAATTGTTGATCATACAGCTTTAATCAACTTCATCATCATCAGCTTATATTTTATTCCACCGCTAAAGAATAAAATTGTTGATCATACAGCTTTTATCAACTTCATCATCATCAGCTTATTTTTTATTCCTCCGCTAAAGAATAAAATTGTTGATCATACAGCTTTAATCAACTTCATCTTCATCAGCTTATATTTTATTCCACAGCTAAAGAATAAAATTGTTGATCATACAGCTTTAATCAACTTCATCATCATCTGCTCATATTTTATTCCACCGCTAAAGAATAAAATTGTTGATCATACAGCTTTAATCAACTTCATCATCATCAGCTTATTTTTTATTCCTTCGCTAAAGAATAAAATTGTTGATCATACAGCTTTAATCAACTTCATCATCATCAGCTTATATTTTATTCCACAGCTAAAGAATAAAATTGTTGATCATACAGCTTTAATCAACTTCATCATCATCAGCTTATATTTTATTCCACCGCTAAAGAATAAAATTGTTGATCATACAGCTTTAATCAACTTCATCATCATCAGCTAATTTTTTATTCCTCCGCTAAAGAATAAAATTGTTGATCATACAGCTTTAATCAACTTCATCTTCATCAGCTTATATTTTATTTTACAGCTAAAGAATAAAAGTGTTGATCATACAGCTTTAATCAACTTCATCATCATCAGCTTATATTTTATTCCACAGCTAAAGAATAAAATTGTTGATCATACAGCTTTAATCAACTTCATCATCATCAGCTTATATTTTATTCCACAGCTAAAGAATAAAATTGTTGATCATACAGCTTTAATCAACTTCATCATCATCAGCTTATTTTTTATTCCTCCGCTAAAGAATAAAATTGTTGATCATACAGCTTTAATCAACTTCATCATCATCAACTTAAATTTTATTCCACCGTTAAAGAATTAAATTGTTGATCATACAGCTTTAATCAACTTCATCATCATCTGCTTATATTTTATTCCACCGCTAAAGAATAAAATTGTTGATCATACAGCTTTAATCAACTTCATCATCAACAGCTTATATTTAATTCCACAGCTAAAGAATTAAATTGTTGATCATACAGCTTTAATCAACTTCATCATCATCTGCTTATATTTTATTCCACCGCTAAAGAATAAAATTGTTGATCATACAGCTTTAATCAACTTCGTCATCATCAGCTCATTTTTTTATTCCTCCGCTAAAGAATAAAATTGTTGATCAACTTCATCATCATCAGCTTATATTTTATTCCACAGCTAAAGAATTAAATTGTTGATCATACAGCTTTAATCAACTTCATCATCATCTGCTTATATTTTATTCCACCGCTAAAGAATAAAATTGTTGATCATACAGCTTTAATCATACAGCTTTAATCAACTTCATCATCATCAGCTTATTTTTTATTCCTCCGCTAAAGAATAAAATTGTTGATCATACAGCTTTAATCAACTTCATCTTCATCAGCTTATATTTTATTTTACAGCTAAAGAATAAAAGTGTTGATCATACAGCTTTAATCAACTTCATCATCATCAGCTTATATTTTATTCCACAGCTAAAGAATAAAATTGTTGATCATACAGCTTTGATCAACTTCATCATCATCAGCTTATATTTTATTCCACCGCTAAAGAATAAAATTGTTGATCATACAGCTTTAATCAACTTCATCATCATCAGCTTATTTTTTATTCCTCCGCTAAAGAATAAAATTGTTGATCATACAGCTTTAATCAACTTCATCTTCATTAGCTTATATTTTATTTTACAGCTAAAGAATAAAAGTGTTGATCATACAGCTTTAATCAACTTCATCATCATCAGCTTATATTTTATTCCACCGCTAAAGAATAAAATTGTTGATCATACAGCTTTAATCAACTTCATCATCATCAGCTTATTTTTTATTCCTCCGCTAAAGAATAAAATTGTTGATCATACAGCTTTAATCAACTTCATCTTCATTAGCTTATATTTTATTTTACAGCTAAAGAATAAAATTGTTGATCATACAGCGTTAATCAACTTCATCATCATCAGCTTATATTTTATTCCACCGCTAAAGAATAAAATTGTTGATCATACAGCTTTAATCAACTTCATCTTCATCAGCTTATTTTTTATTCCTCCGCTAAAGGATAAAATTGTTGATCATACAGCTATAATCAACTTCATCATCATCAGCTTATATTTTATTCCACAGCTAAAGAATAAAAGTGTTGATCATACAGCTTTAATCAACTTCATCATCATCAGCTTATATTTTATTCCACAGCTAAAGAATAAAATTGTTGATCATACAGCTTTAATCAACTTCATCATCATCAGCTTATATTTTATTCCACAGCTAAAGAATAAAATTGTTGATCATACAGCTTTAATCAACTTCATCATCATCAGCTTATATTTTATTCCACCGCTAAAGAATAAAATTGTTGATCATACAGCTTTAATCAACTTCATCATCATCAGCTTATTTTTTATTCCTCCGCTAAAGAATAAAATTGTTGATCATACAGCTTTAATCAACTTCATCTTCATCAGCTTATATTTTATTCCACAGCTAAAGAATAAAATTGTTGATCATACAGCTTTAATCAACTTCATCATCATCTGCTCATATTTTATTCCACCGCTAAAGAATAAAATTGTTGATCATACAGCTTTAATCAACTTCATCATCATCAGCTTATTTTTTATTCCTCCGCTAAAGAATAAAATTGTTGATCATACAGCTTTAATCAACTTCATCTTCATCAGCTTATATTTTATTTTACAGCTAAAGAATAAAAGTGTTGATCATACAGCTTTAATCAACTTCATCATCATCAGCTTATATTTTATTCCACAGCTAAAGAATAAAATTGTTGATCATACAGCTTTAATCAACTTCATCATCATCAGCTTATATTTTATTCCACCGCTAAAGAATAAAATTGTTGATCATACAGCTTTAATCAACTTCATCATCATCAGCTTATTTTTTATTCCACAGCTAAAGAATAAAATTGTTGATCATACAGCTTTAATCAACTTCATCTTCATTAGCTTATATTTTATTTTACAGCTAAAGAATAAAAGTGTTGATCATACAGCTTTAATCAACTTCATCATCATCAGCTTATATTTTATTCCACCGCTAAAGAATAAAATTGTTGATCATACGGCTTTAAACAACTTCATCATCATCAGCTTATTTTTTATTCCTCCGCTAAAGAATAAAATTGTTGATCATACAGCTTTAATCAACTTCATCTTCATTAGCTTATATTTTATTTTACAGCTAAAGAATAAAATTGTTGATCATACAGCTTTAATCAACTTCATCATCATCAGCTTATATTTTATTCCACCGCTAAAGAATAAAATTGTTGATCATACAGCTTTAATCAACTTCATCATCATCAGCTTATTTTTTATTCCTCCGCTAAAGAATAAAATTGTTGATCATACAGCTTTAATCAACTTCATCATCATCAGCTTATATTTTATTCCACAGCTAAAGAATTAAATTGTTGATCATACAGCTTTAATCAACTTCATCATCATCTGCTTATATTTTATTCCACCGTTAAAGATTAAAATTGTTGATAATACAGCTTTAATCAACTTCATCATCATCTGCTTATTTTTTATTCCTCCGCTAAAGAATAAAATTGTTGATCATACAGCTTTAATCAACTTCATCATCATCAGCTTATATTTTATTCCACAGCTAAAGAATTAAATTGTTGATCATACAGCTTTAATCAACTTCATCATCATCTGCTTATATTTTATTCCACCGCTAAAGAATAAAATTGTTGATCATACAGCTTTAATCAACTTCATCATCATCAGCTTATTTTTTATTCCTCCGCTAAAGAATAAAATTGTTGATCATACAGCTTTAATCAACTTCATCATCATCAGCTTATTTTTTATTCCTCCGCTAAAGAATAAAATTGTTGATCATACAGCTTTAATCAACTTCATCTTCATCAGCTTATATTTTATTCCACAGCTAAAGAATAAAATTGTTGATCATACAGCTTTAATCAACTTCATCATCATCTGCTCATATTTTATTCCACCGCTAAAGAATAAAATTGTTGATCATACAGCTTTAATCAACTTCATCATCATCAGCTTATTTTTTATTCCTCCGCTAAAGAATAAAATTGTTGATCATACAGCTTTAATCAACTTCATCTTCATCAGCTTATATTTTATTTTACAGCTAAAGAATAAAAGTGTTGATCATACAGCTTTAATCAACTTCATCATCATCAGCTTATATTTTATTCCACAGCTAAAGAATAAAATTGTTGATCATACAGCTTTAATCAACTTCATCATCATCAGCTTATATTTTATTCCACCGCTAAAGAATAAAATTGTTGATCATACAGCTTTAATCAACTTCATCATCATCAGCTTATTTTTTATTCCTCCGCTAAAGAATAAAATTGTTGATCATACAGCTTTAATCAACTTCATCTTCATTAGCTTATATTTTATTTTACAGCTAAAGAATAAAAGTGTTGATCATACAGCTTTAATCAACTTCATCATCATCAGCTTATATTTTATTCCACCGCTAAAGAATAAAATTGTTGATCATACGGCTTTAATCAACTTCATCATCATCAGCTTATTTTTTATTCCTCCGCTAAAGAATAAAATTGTTGATCATACAGCTTTAATCAACTTCATCTTCATTAGCTTATATTTTATTTTACAGCTAAAGAATAAAATTGTTGATCATACAGCTTTAATCAACTTCATCATCATCAGCTTATATTTTATTCCACCGCTAAAGAATAAAATTGTTGATCATACAGCTTTAATCAACTTCATCATCATCAGCTTATTTTTTATTCCTCCGCTAAAGAATAAAATTGTTGATCATACAGCTTTAATCAACTTCATCATCATCAGCTTATATTTTATTCCACAGCTAAAGAATTAAATTGTTGATCATACAGCTTTAATCAACTTCATCATCATCTGCTTATATTTTATTCCACCGTTAAAGATTAAAATTGTTGATCATACAGCTTTAATCAACTTCATCATATTAGCTTATTTTTTATTCCTCCGCTAAAGAATAAAATTGTTGATCATACAGCTTTAATCAACTTCATCATCATCAGCTTATATTTTATTCCACAGCTAAAGAATTAAATTGTTGATCATACAGCTTTAATCAACTTCATCATCATCTGCTTATATTTTATTCCACCGCTAAAGAATAAAATTGTTGATCATACAGCTTTAATCAACTTCATCATCATCAGCTTATTTTTTATTCCTCCGCTAAAGAATAAAATTGTTGATCATACAGCTTTAATCAACTTCATCATCATCAGCTTATTTTTTATTCCTCCGCTAAAGAATAAAATTGTTGATCATACAGCTTTAATCAACTTCATCTTCATTAGCTTATATTTTATTTTACAGCTAAAGAATAAAATTGTTGATCATACAGCTTTAATCAACTTCATCTTCATCAGCTTATATTTTATTCCACAGCTAAAGAATTAAATTGTTGATCATACAGCTTTAATCAACTTCATCATCATCTGCTTATATTTTATTCCACCGCTAAAGAATAAAATTGTTGATCATACAGCTTTAATCAACTTCATCATCATCAACTTATATTTTATTCCACCGTTAAAGAATTAAATTGTTGATCATACAGCTTTAATCAACTTCATCATCATCTGCTTATATTTTATTCCACCGCTAAAGAATAAAATTGTTGATCATACAGCTTTAATCAACTTCATCATCATCAGCTTATTTTTTATTCCTCCGCTAAAGAATAAAATTGTTGATCATACAGCTTTAATCAACTTCATCTTCATCAGCTTATATTTTATTTTACAGCTAAAGAATAAAAGTGTTGATCATACAGCTTTAATAAACTTCATCATCATCAGCTTATATTTTATTCCACAGCTAAAGAATAAAATTGTTGATCATACAGCTTTAATCAACTTCATAATCATCAGCTTATATTTTATTCCACCGCTAAAGAATAAAATTGTTGATCATACAGCTTTAATCAACTTCATCATCATCAGCTTATTTTTTATTCCTCCGCTAAAGAATAAAATTGTTGATCATACAGCTTTAATCAACTTCATCATCATCAGCTTATTTTTTATTCCTCCGCTAAAGAATAAAATTGTTGATCATACAGCTTTAATCAACTTCATCTTCATCAGCTTATATTTTATTCCACAGCTAAAGAATAAAATTGTTGATCATACAGCTTTAATCAACTTCATCATCATCTGCTCATATTTTATTCCACCGCTAAAGAATAAAATTGTTGATCATACAGCTTTAATCAACTTCATCATCATCAGCTTATTTTTTATTCCTCCGCTAAAGAATAAAATTGTTGATCATACAGCTTTAATCAACTTCATCTTCATCAGCTTATATTTTATTTTACAGCTAAAGAATAAAAGTGTTGATCATACAGCTTTAATCAACTTCATCATCATCAGCTTATATTTTATTCCACAGCTAAAGAATAAAATTGTTGATCATACAGCTTTAATCAACTTCATCATCATCAGCTTATATTTTATTCCACCGCTAAAGAATAAAATTGTTGATCATACAGCTTTAATCAACTTCATCATCATCAGCTTATTTTTTATTCCTCCGCTAAAGAATAAAATTGTTGATCATACAGCTTTAATCAACTTCATCTTCATTAGCTTATATTTTATTTTACAGCTAAAGAATAAAAGTGTTGATCATACAGCTTTAATCAACTTCATCATCATCAGCTTATATTTTATTCCACCGCTAAAGAATAAAATTGTTGATCATACGGCTTTAATCAACTTCATCATCATCAGCTTATTTTTTATTCCTCCGCTAAAGAATAAAATTGTTGATCATACAGCTTTAATCAACTTCATCTTCATTAGCTTATATTTTATTTTACAGCTAAAGAATAAAATTGTTGATCATACAGCTTTAATCAACTTCATCATCATCAGCTTATATTTTATTCCACCGCTAAAGAATAAAATTGTTGATCATACAGCTTTAATCAACTTCATCATCATCAGCTTATATTTTATTCCTCCGCTAAAGAATAAAATTGTTGATCATACAGCTTTAATCAACTTCATCATCATCAGCTTATATTTTATTCCACAGCTAAAGAATTAAATTGTTGATCATACAGCTTTAATCAACTTCATCATCATCAGCTTATATTTTATACCACCGCTAAAGAATAAAATTGTTGATCATACAGCTTTAATCAACTTCATCATCATCAGCTTATTTTTTATTCCTCCGCTAAAGAATAAAATTGTTGATCATACAGCTTTAATCAACTTCATCTGTATCAGCTTATTTTTTATTCCTCCGCTAAAGAATAAAATTGTTGATCATACAGCTTTAATCAACTTCATCATCATCAGCTTATTTTTTATTCCTCCGCTAAAGAATAAAATTGTTGATCATACAGCTTTAATCAACTTCATCTTCATTAGCTTATATTTTATTTTACAGCTAAAGAATAAAATTGTTGATCATACAGCTTTAATCAACTTCATCATCATCAGCTTATATTTTATTCCACCGCTAAAGAATAAAATTGTTGATCATACAGCTTTAATCAACTTCATCATCATCAGCTTATTTTTTATTCCTCCGCTAAAGAATAAAATTGTTGTTCATACAGCTTTAATCAACTTCATCATCATCAGCTTATATTTTATTCCACAGCTAAAGAATTAAATTGTTGATCATACAGCTTTAATCAACTTCATCATCATCTGCTTATATTTTATTCCACCGCTAAAGAATAAAATTGTTGATCATACAGCTTTAATCAACTTCATCATATTAGCTTATTTTTTATTCCTCCGCTAAAGAATAAAATTGTTGATCATACAGCTTTAATCAACTTCATCATCATCAGCTTATATTTTATTCCACAGCTAAAGAATTAAATTGTTGATCATACAGCTTTAATCAACTTCATCATCATCTGCTTATATTTTATTCCACCGCTAAAGAATAAAATTGTTGATCATACAGCTTTAATCAACTTCATCATCATCAACTTATATTTTATTCCACCGTTAAAGAATTAAATTGTTGATCATACAGCTTTAATCAACTTCATCATCATCTGCTTATATTTTATTCCACCGCTAAAGAATAAAATTGTTGATCATACAGCTTTAATCAACTTCATCATCATCAGCTTATTTTTTATTCCTCCGCTAAAGAATAAAATTGTTGATCATACAGCTTTAATCAACTTCATCTTCATCAGCTTATATTTTATTCCACAGCTAATGAATAAAATTGTTGATCATACAGCTTTAATCAACTTCATCATCATCAGCTTATATTTTATTCCACAGCTAAAGAATTAAATTGTTGATCATACAGCTTTAATCAACTTCATCATCATCTGCTTATATTTTATTCCACCGCTAAAGAATAAAATTGTTGATCATACAGCTTTAATCAACTTCATCATCATCAACTTATATTTTATTCCACCGTTAAAGAATTAAATTGTTGATCATACAGCTTTAATCAACTTCATCATCATCTGCTTATATTTTATTCCACCGCTAAAGAATAAAATTGTTGATCATACAGCTTTAATCAACTTCATCATCATCAGCTTATTTTTTTTTCCTCCGCTAAAGAATAAAATTGTTGATCATACAGCTTTAATCAACTTCATCTTCATCAGCTTATATTTTATTTTACAGCTAAAGAATAAAATTGTTGATCATACAGCTTTAATCAACTTCATCATCATCAGCTTATATTTTATTCCACAGCTAAAGAATAAAATTGTTGATCATACAGCTTTAATCAACTTCATCATCATCAGCTTATATTTTATTCCACCGCTAAAAAATAAAATTGTTGATCATACAGCTTTAATCAACTTCATCATCATCAGCTTATTTTTTATTCCTCCGCTAAAGAATAAAATTGTTGATCATACAGCTTTAATCAACTTCATCTTCATTAGCTTATATTTTATTTTACAGCTAAAGAATAAAATTGTTGATCATACAGCTTTAATACTCTTCATCATCATCAGCTTATATTTTATTCCACAGCTAAAGAATTAAATTGTTGATCATACAGCTTTAATCAACTTCATCATCATCTGCTTATATTTTATTCCACCGCTAAAGAATAAAATTGTTGATCATACAGCTTTAATCAACTTCATCATCATCAACTTATATTTTATTCCACCGTTAAAGAATTAAATTGTTGATCATACAGCTTTAATCAACTTCATCATCATCTGCTTATATTTTATTCCACCGCTAAAGAATAAAATTGTTGATCATACAGCTTTAATCAACTTCATCATCATCAGCTTATTTTTTTTTCCTCCGCTAAAGAATAAAATTGTTGATCATACAGCTTTAATCAACTTCATCTTCATCAGCTTATATTTTATTTTACAGCTAAAGAATAAAATTGTTGATCATACAGCTTTAATCAACTTCATCATCATCAGCTTATATTTTATTCCACAGCTAAAGAATAAAATTGTTGATCATACAGCTTTAATCAACTTCATCATCATCAGCTTATATTTTATTCCACCGCTAAAAAATAAAATTGTTGATCATACAGCTTTAATCAACTTCATCATCATCAGCTTATTTTTTATTCCTCCGCTAAAGAATAAAATTGTTGATCATACAGCTTTAATCAACTTCATCTTCATTAGCTTATATTTTATTTTACAGCTAAAGAATAAAAGTGTTGATCATACAGCTTTAATCAACTTCATCATCATCAGCTTATATTTTATTCCACAGCTAAAGAATAAAATTGTTGATCATACAGCTTTAATCAACTTCATCATCATCTGCTTATATTTTATTCCACCGCTAAAGAATAAAATTGTTGATCATACAGCTTTAATCAACTTCATCATCATCAGCTTATTTTTTATTCCTCCGCTAAAGAATAAAATTGTTGATCATACAGCTTTAATCAACTTCATCATCATCAGCTTATTTTTTATTCCTCCGCTAAAGAATAAAATTGTTGATCATACAGCTTTAATCAACTTCATCTTCATTAGCTTATATTTTATTTTACAGCTAAAGAATAAAATTGTTGATCATACAGCTTTAATCAACTTCATCTTCATCAGCTTATATTTTATTCCACAGCTAAAGAATTAAATTGTTGATCATACAGCTTTAATCAACTTCATCATCATCTGCTTATATTTTATTCCACCGCTAAAGAATAAAATTGTTGATCATACAGCTTTAATCAACTTCATCATCATCAACTTATATTTTATTCCACCGTTAAAGAATTAAATTGTTGATCATACAGCTTTAATCAACTTCATCATCATCTGCTTATATTTTATTCCACCGCTAAAGAATAAAATTGTTGATCATACAGCTTTAATCAACTTCATCATCATCAGCTTATTTTTTATTCCTCCGCTAAAGAATAAAATTGTTGATCATACAGCTTTAATCAACTTCATCTTCATCAGCTTATATTTTATTTTACAGCTAAAGAATAAAAGTGTTGATCATACAGCTTTAATAAACTTCATCATCATCAGCTTATATTTTATTCCACAGCTAAAGAATAAAATTGTTGATCATACAGCTTTAATCAACTTCATAATCATCAGCTTATATTTTATTCCACCGCTAAAGAATAAAATTGTTGATCATACAGCTTTAATCAACTTCATCATCATCAGCTTATTTTTTATTCCTCCGCTAAAGAATAAAATTGTTGATCATACAGCTTTAATCAACTTCATCTTCATCAGCTTATTTTTTATTCCTCCGCTAAAGAATAAAATTGTTGATCATACAGCTTTAATCAACTTCATCATCATCAGCTTATTTTTTATTCCTCCGCTAAAGAATAAAATTGTTGATCATACAGCTTTAATCAACTTCATCTTCATTAGCTTATATTTTATTTTACAGCTAAAGAATAAAATTGTTGATCATACAGCTTTAATCAACTTCATCTTCATCAGCTTATATTTTATTTTACAGCTAAAGAATAAAAGTGTTGATCATACAGCTTTAATCAACTTCATCATCATCAGCTTATATTTTATTCCACAGCTAAAGAATAAAATTGTTGATCATACAGCTTTAATCAACTTCATCATCATCAGCTTATATTTTATTCCACCGCTAAAGAATAAAATTTTTGATCATACAGCTTTAATCAACTTCATCATCATCAGCTTATTTTTTATTCCTCCGCTAAAGAATAAAATTGTTGATCATACAGCTTTAATCAACTTCATCTTCATCAGCTTATTTTTTATTCCTCCGCTAAAGAATAAAATTGTTGATCATACAGCTTTAATCAACTTCATCATCATCAGCTTATTTTTTATTCCTCCGCTAAAGAATAAAATTGTTGATCATACAGCTTTAATCAACTTCATCTTCATTAGCTTATATTTTATTTTACAGCTAAAGAATAAAATTGTTGATCATACAGTTTTAATCAACTTTATCTTCATCAGCTTATATTTTATTTTACAGCTAAAGAATAAAAGTGTTGATCATACAGCTTTAATCAACTTCATCATCATCAGCTTATTTTTTATTCCTCCGCTAAAGAATAAAATTGTTGATCATACAGCTTTAATCAACTTCATCTTCATTAGCTTATATTTTATTTTACAGCTAAAGAATAAAATTGTTGATCATACAGCTTTAATCAACTTCATCTTCATCAGCTTATATTTTATTTTACAGCTAAAGAATAACAGTGTTGATCATACAGCTTTAATCAACTTCATCATCATCAGCTTATATTTTATTCCACAGCTAAAGAATAAAATTGTTGATCATACAGCTTTAATCAACTTCATCATCATCAGCTTATATTTTATTCCACCGCTAAAGAATAAAATTGTTGATCATACAGCTTTAATCAACTTCATCATCATCAGCTTATTTTTTATTCCTCCGCTAAAGAATAAAATTGTTGATCATACAGCTTTAATCAACTTCATCTGTATCAGCTTATTTTTTATTCCTCCGCTAAAGAATAAAATTGTTGATCATACAGCTTTAATCAACTTCATCATCATCAGCTTATTTTTTATTCCTCCGCTAAAGAATAAAATTGTTGATCATACAGCTTTAATCAACTTCATCTTCATTAGCTTATATTTTATTTTACAGCTAAAGAATAAAATTGTTGATCATACAGCTTTAATCAACTTCATCATCATCAGCTTATATTTTATTCCACCGCTAAAGAATAAAATTGTTGATCATACAGCTTTAATCAACTTCATCATCATCAGCTTATTTTTTATTCCTCCGCTAAAGAATAAAATTGTTGATCATACAGCTTTAATCAACTTCATCATCATCAGCTTATATTTTATTCCACAGCTAAAGAATTAAATTGTTGATCATACAGCTTTAATCAACTTCATCATCATCTGCTTATATTTTATTCCACCGCTAAAGAATAAAATTGTTGATCATACAGCTTTAATCAACTTCATCATATTAGCTTATTTTTTATTCCTCCGCTAAAGAATAAAATTGTTGATCATACAGCTTTAATCAACTTCATCATCATCAGCTTATATTTTATTCCACAGCTAAAGAATTAAATTGTTGATCATACAGCTTTAATCAACTTCATCATCATCTGCTTATATTTTATTCCACCGCTAAAGAATAAAATTGTTGATCATACAGCTTTAATCAACTTCATCATCATCAACTTATATTTTATTCCACCGTTAAAGAATTAAATTGTTGATCATACAGCTTTAATCAACTTCATCATCA
Organism: Nephrocerus scutellatus; assembly: GCA_947095585.1. Taxonomy (NCBI): domain Eukaryota; kingdom Metazoa; phylum Arthropoda; class Insecta; order Diptera; family Pipunculidae; genus Nephrocerus; species Nephrocerus scutellatus. Next base: position 55,119,044 of record OX352765.1, on the reverse strand, counting down.
TCTGCTTATATTTTATTCCACCGCTAAAGAATAAAATTGTTGATCATACAGCTTTAATCAACTTCATCATCATCAGCTTATTTTTTATTCCTCCGCTAAAGAATAAAATTGTTGATCATACAGCTTTAATCAACTTCATCTTCATCAGCTTATATTTTATTTTACAGCTAAAGAATAAAATTGTTGATCATACAGCTTTAATCAACTTCATCATCATCAGCTTATATTTTATTCCACAGCTAAAGAATAAAATTGTTGATCATACAGCTTTAATCAACTTCATCATCATCAGCTTATATTTTATTCCACCGCTAAAAAATAAAATTGTTGATCATACAGCTTTAATCAACTTCATCATCATCAGCTTATTTTTTATTCCTCCGCTAAAGAATAAAATTGTTGATCATACAGCTTTAATCAACTTCATCTTCATTAGCTTATATTTTATTTTACAGCTAAAGAATAAAAGTGTTGATCATACAGCTTTAATCAACTTCATCATCATCAGCTTATATTTTATTCCACAGCTAAAGAATAAAATTGTTGATCATACAGCTTTAATCAACTTCATCATCATCAGCTTATATTTTATTCCAACGCTAAAGAATAAAATTGTTGATCATACAGCTTTAATCAACTTCATCATCATCAGCTTATTTTTTATTCCTCCGCTAAAGAATAAAATTGTTGATCATACAGCTTTAATCAACTTCATCATCATCAGCTTATTTTTTATTCCTCCGCTAAAGAATAAAATTGTTGATCATACAGCTTTAATCAACTTCATCTTCATCAGCTTATATTTTATTTTACAGCTAAAGAATAAAAGTGTTGATCATACAGCTTTAATCAACTTCATCTTCATCAGCTTATATTTTATTTTACAGCTAAAGAATAAAAGTGTTGATCATACAGCTTTAATCAACTTCATCATCATCAGCTTATATTTTATTTTACAGCTAAAGAATAAAAGTGTTGATCATACAGCTTTAATCAACTTCATCTTCATCAGCTTATATTTTATTTTACAGCTAAAGAATAAAAGTGTTGATCATACAGCTTTAATCAACTTCATCTTCATCAGCTTATATTTTATTTTACAGCTAAAGAATAAAAGTGTTGATCATACAGCTTTAATCAACTTCATCTTCATCAGCTTATATTTTATTTTACAGCTAAAGAATAAAAGTGTTGATCATACAGCTTTAATCAACTTCATCATCATCAGCTTATATTTTATTCCACAGCTAAAGAATAAAATTGTTGATCATACAGCTTTAATCAACTTCATCATGATCAGCTTATATTTTATTCCACCGCTAAAGAATAAAATTGTTGATCATACAGCTTTAATCAACTTCATCATCATCAGCTTATTTTTTATTCCTCCGCTAAAGAATAAAATTGTTGATCATACAGCTTTAATCAACTTCATCTTCATCAGCTTATATTTTATTTTACAGCTAAAGAATAAAAGTGTTGATCATACAGCTTTAATCAACTTTATCATCATCAGCTAATATTTTATTTTACAGCTAAAGAATAAAAGTGTTGATCATACAGCTTTAATCAACTTCATCTTCATCAGCTTATATTTTATTTTACAGCTAAAGAATAAAAGTGTTGATCATACAGCTTTAATCAATTTCATCTTCATCAGCTTATATTTTATTTTACAGCTAAAGAATAAAAGTGTTGATCATACAGCTTTAATCAACTTCATCTTCATCAGCTTATATTTTATTTTACAGCTGAAGAATAAAAGTGTTGATCATACAGCTTTAATCAACTTCATCTTCATCAGCTTATATTTTATTTTACAGCTAAAGAATAAAATTGTTGATCATACAGCTTTAATCAACTTCATCTTCATCAGCTTATATTTTATTCTACAGCTAAAGAATAAAATTGTTGATCATACAGCTTTAATCAACTTCATCATCATCAGCTTATATTTTATTCCACAGCTAAAGAATAAAATTGTTGATCATACAGCTTTAATCAACTTCATCATCATCAACTTATATTTTATTCCACCGTTAAAGAATTAAATTGTTGATCATACAGCTTTAGTCAACTTCATCATCATCTGCTTATATTTTATTTTTCAGCTAAAGAATAAAAGTGTTGATCATACAGCTTTAATCAACTTCATCATCATCAGCTTATATTTTATTTTACAGCTAAGGAATAAAAGTGTTGATCATACAGCTTTAATCAACTTCATCTTCATCAGCTTATATTTTATTTTACAGCTAAAGAATAAAAGTGTTGATCATACAGCTTTAATCAACTTCATCTTCATCAGCTTATATTTTATTTTACAGCTAAAGAATAAAAGTGTTGATCATACAGCTTTAATCAACTTCATCATCATCAGCTTATATTTTAATCCACAGCTAAAGAATAAAATTGTTGATCATACAGCTTTAATCAACTTCATCATCATCAGCTTATATTTTATTCCACCGTTAAAGAATAAAATTGTTGATCATACAGCTTTAATCAACTTCATCATCATCAGCTTATTTTTTATTCCTCCGCTAAAGAATAAAATTGTTGATCATACAGCTTTAATCAACTTCATCTTAATCAGCTTATATTTTATTTTACAGCTAAAGATTAAAAGTGTTGATCATACAGCTTTAATCAACTTCATCATCATCAGCTAATATTTTATTTTACAGCTAAAGAATAAAAGTGTTGATCATACAGCTTTAATCAACTTCATCTTCATCAGCTTATATTTTATTTTACAGCTAAAGAATAAAAGTGTTGATCATACAGCTTTAATCAATTTCATCTTCATCAGCTTATATTTTATTTTACAGCTAAAGAATAAAATTGTTGATCATACAGCTTTAATCAACTTCATCATCATCTGCTTATATTTTATTCCACCGCTAAAGAATAAAATTGTTGATCATACAGCTTTAATCAACTTCATCATCATCAGCTTATATTTTATTTAACAGCTAAAGAATAAAAGTGTTGATCATACAGCTTTAATCAACTTCATCATCATCAGCTTATATTTTATTCCACAGCTAAAGAATAAAATTGTTGATCATACAGCTTTAATCAACTTCATCATCATCTGCTTATATTTTATTCCACCGCTAAAGAATAAAATTGTTGATCATACAGCTTTAATCAACTTCATCATCATCAGCTTATATTTTATTCCACAGCTAAAGAATAAAATTGTTGATCATACAGCTTTAATCAACTTCATCATCATCAGCTTATATTTTATTCCACAGCTAAAGAATAAAATTGTTGATCATACAGCTTTAATCATCTTCATCATCATCAACTTATATTTTATTCCACCGTTAAAGAATTAAATTGTTGATCATACAGCTTTAGTCAACTTCATCATCATCTGCTTATATTTTATTTTACAGCTAAAGAATAAAAGTGTTGATCATACAGCTTTAATCAACTTCATCATCATCAGCTTATATTTTATTTTACAGCTAAAGAATAAAAGTGTTGATCATACAGCTTTAATCAACTTCATCTTCATCAGCTTATATTTTATTTTACAGCTAAAGAATAAAAGTGTTGATCATACAGCTTTAATCAACTTCATCATCATCAGCTTATATTTTATTTTACAGCTAAAGAATAAAAGTGTTGATCATACAGCTTTAATCAACTTCATCATCATCAGCTTATATTTTATTCCACAGCTAAAGAATAAAATTGTTGATCATACAGCTTTAATCAACTTCATCATCATCAACTTATATTTTATTCCACCGTTAAAGAATTAAATTTTTGATCATACAGCTTTAATCAACTTCATCATCATCTGCTTATATTTTATTTTACAGCTAAAGAATAAAAGTGTTGGTCATACAGCTTTAATCAACTTCATCATCATCAGCTTATATTTTATTTAACAGCTAAAGAATAAAAGTGTTGATCATACAGCTTTAATCAACTTCATCTTCATCAGCTTATATTTTATTTTACAGCTAAAGAATAAAAGTGTTGATCATACAGCTTTAATCAACTTCATCTTCATCAGCTTATATTTTATTTTACAGCTAAGGAATAAAAGTGTTGATCATACAGCTTTAATCAACTTCATCATCATAAGCTTATATTTTATTTTACAGCTAAAGAATAAAAGTGTTGATCATACAGCTTTAATCAACTTCATCTTCATCAGCTTATATTTTATTTTACAGCTAAAGAATAAAAGTGTTGATCATACAGCTTTAATCAACTTCATCATCATCTGCTTATATTTTATTCCACCGCTAAAGAATAAAATTGTTGATCATACAGCTTTAATCAACTTCATCATCATCAGCTTATTTTTTATTCCTCCGCTAAAGAATAAAATTGTTGATCATACAGCTTTAATCAACTTCATCATCTTCAGCTTATATTTTATTTTACAGCTAAAGAATAAAAGTGTTGATCATACAGCTTTAATCAGCTTCATCTTCATCAGCTTATATTTTATTTTACAGCTAAAGAATAAAAGTGTTGATCATACAGTTTTAATCAACTTCATCATCATCAGCTTATATTTTATTTTACAGCTAAAGAATAAAAGTGTTGATCATACATCTTTAATCAACTTCATCTTCATCAGCTTATATTTTATTTTACAGCTAAAGAATAAAAGTGTTGATCATACAGCTTTAATCAACTTCGTCTTCATCAGCTTATATTTTATTTTACAGCTAAAGAATAAAAGTGTTGATCATACAGCTTTAATCAACTTCATCTTCATCAGCTTATATTTTATTTTACAGCTAAATAATAAAAGTGTTGATCATACAGCTTTAATCAACTTCATCTTCATCAGCTTATATTTTATTTTACAGCTAAAGAATAAAAGTGTTGATCATACAGCTTTAATCAACTTCATCTTCATCAGCTTATATTTTATTTTACAGCTAAAGAATAAAAGTGTTGATCATACAGCTTTAATCAACTTCATCTTCATCAGCTTATATTTTATTCTACAGCTAAAGAATAATATTGTTGATCATACAGCTTTAATCAACTTCATCATCATCAGCTTATATTTTATTCCACAGCTAAAGAATAAAATTGTTGATCATACAGCTTTAATCAACTTCATCATCATCAGCTTATATTTTATTCCACCGCTAAAGAATAAAATTGTTGATCATACAGCTTTAATCAACTTCATCTTCATCAGCTTATTTTTTATTCCTCCACTAAAGAATAAAATTGTTGATCATACAGCTTTAATCAACTTCATCTTCATCAGCTTATATTTTATTCCACAGCTAAAGAATAAAATTGTTGATCATACAGCTTTAATCAACTTCATCATCATCTGCTTATATTTTATTCCACCGCTAAAGAATAAAATTGTTGATCATACAGCTTTAATCAACTTCATCTTCATCAGCTTATATTTTATTTTACAGCTAAAGAATAAAAGTGTTGATCATACAGCTTTAATCAACTTCATCATCATCAGCTTATATTTTATTTTACAGCTAAAGAATAAAAGTGTTGATCATACAGCTTTAATCAACTTCATCATCATCAGCTTATATTTTATTCCACAGCTAAAGAATAAAATTGTTGATCATACAGCTTTAATCAACTTCATCATCATCAGCTTATATTTTATTCCACCGTTAAAGAATTAAATTGTTGATCATACAGCTTTAATCAACTTCATCATCATCTGCTTATATTTTATTTCACCGCTAAAGAATAAAATTGTTGATCATACAGCTTTAATCAACTTCATCTTCATCAGCTTATTTTTTATTCCTCCACTAAAGAATAAAATTGTTGATCATACAGCTTTAATCAACTTCATCTTCATCAGCTTATATTTTATTTAACAGCTAAAGAATAAAAGTGTTGATCATACAGCTTTAATCAACTTCATCATCATCAGCTTATATTTTATTCCACAGCTAAAGAATAAAATTGTTGATCATACAGCTTTAATCAACTTCATCATCATCTGCTTATATTTTATTCCACCGCTAAAGAATAAAATTGTTGATCATACAGCTTTAATCAACTTCATCATTATCAGCTTATATTTTATTCCACAGCTAAAGAATAAAATTGTTGATCATACAGCTTTAATCATCTTCATCATCATCAACTTATATTTTATTCCACCGTTAAAGAATTAAATTGTTGATCATACAGCTTTAGTCAACTTCATCATCATCTGCTTATATTTTATTTTACAGCTAAAGAATAAAAGTGTTGATCATACAGCTTTAATCAACTTCATCATCATCAGCTTATATTTTATTTTACAGCTAAAGAATAAAATTGTTGATCATACAGCTTTAATCAACTTCATCTTCATCAGCTTATATTTTATTTTACAGCTAAAGAATAAAAGTGTTGATCATACAGCTTTAATCAACTTCATCATCATCAACTTATATTTTATTCCACCGTTAAAGAATTAAATTTTTGATCATACAGCTTTAATCAACTTCATCATCATCTGCTTATATTTTATTTTACAGCTAAAGAATAAAAGTGTTGATCATACAGCTTTAATCAACTTCATCATCATCAGCTTATATTTTATTCCACCGTTAAAGAATTAAATTGTTGATCATACAGCTTTAATCAACTTCATCATCATCTGCTTATATTTTATTCCACCGCTAAAGAATAAAATTGTTGATCATACAGCTTTAATCAACTTCATCATCATCAGCTTATTTTTTATTCCTCCGCTAAAGAATAAAATTGTTGATCATACAGCTTTAATCAACTTCATCATCATCAGCTTATATTTTATTCCACAGCTAAAGAATAAAATTGTTGATCATACAGCTTTAATCAACTTCATCATCATCAACTTATATTTTATTCCACCGTTAAAGAATTAAATTTTTGATCATACAGCTTTAATCAACTTCATCATCATCTGCTTATATTTTATTCCACCGTTAAAGAATTAAATTGTTGATCATACAGCTTTAATCAACTTCATCATCATCTGCTTATATTTTATTCCACCGTTAAAGAATTAAATTTTTGATCATACAGCTTTAATCAACTTCATCATCATCTGCTTATATTTTATTTTACAGCTAAAGAATAAAAGTGTTGAACATACAGCTTTAATCAACTTCATCATCATCAGCTTATATTTTATTCCACAGCTAAAGAATAAAATTGTTGATCATACAGCTTTAATCAACTTCATCATCATCAACTTATATTTTATTCCACCGTTAAAGAATTAAATTTTTGATCATACAGCTTTAATCAACTTCATCATCATCTGCTTATATTTTATTCCACCGTTAAAGAATTAAATTGTTGATCATACAGCTTTAATCAACTTCATCATCATCTGCTTATATTTTATTCCACCGTTAAAGAATTAAATTTTTGATCATACAGCTTTAATCAACTTCATCATCATCTGCTTATATTTTATTTTACAGCTAAAGAATAAAAGTGTTGATCATACAGCTTTAATCAACTTCATCATCATCAGCTTATATTTTATTCCACCGTTAAAGAATTAAATTGTTGATCATACAGCTTTAATCAACTTCATCATCATCTGCTTATATTTTATTCCACCGCTAAAGAATAAAATTGTTGATCATACAGCTTTAATCAACTTCATCATCATCAGCTTATTTTTTATTCCTCCGCTAAAGAATAAAATTGTTGATCATACAGCTTTAATCAACTTCATCATCATCAGCTTATATTTTATTCCACAGCTAAAGAATAAAAGTGTTGATCATACAGCTTTAATCAACTTCATCATCATCAGCTTATATTTTATTCCACAGCTAAAGAATAAAATTGTTGATCATACAGCTTTAATCAACTTCATCATCATCTGCTTATATTTTATTCCACCGCTAAAGAATAAAATTGTTGATCATACAGCTTTAATCAACTTCATCATCATCAGCTTATATTTTATTCCACAGCTAAAGAATAAAATTGTTGATCATACAGCTTTAATCAACTTCATCATCATCAGCTTATATTTTATTCCACCGCTAAAGAATAAAATTGTTGATCATACAGCTTTAATTATCTTCATCATCATCAACTTATATTTTATTCCACCGTTAAAGAATTAAATTGTTGATCATACAGCTTTAGTCAACTTCATCATCATCTGCTTATATTTTATTTTACAGCTAAAGAATAAAAGTGTTGATCATACAGCTTTAATCAACTTCATCATCATCAGCTTATATTTTATTTTACAGCTAAAGAATAAAATTGTTGATCATACAGCTTTAATCAACTTCATCTTCATCAGCTTATATTTTATTTTACAGCTAAAGAATAAAAGTGTTGATCATACAGCTTTAATCAACTTCATCATCATCAGCTTATATTTTATTTTACAGCTAAAGAATAAAAGTGTTGATCATACAGCTTTAATCAACTTCATCATCATCAGCTTATATTTTATTCCACAGCTAAAGAATAAAAGTGTTGATCATACAGCTTTAATCAACTTCATCATCATCAGCTTATATTTTATTCCACCGTTAAAGAATTAAATTGTTGATCATACAGCTTTAATCAACTTCATCATCATCTGCTTATATTTTATTCCACCGCTAAAGAATAAAATTGTTGATCATACAGCTTTAATCAACTTGATCATCATCAGCTTATTTTTTATTCCTCCGCTAAAGAATAAAATTGTTGATCATACAGCTTTAATCAACTTCATCATCATCAGCTTATATTTTATTCCACAGCTAAAGAATAAAATTGTTGATCATACAGCTTTAATCAACTTCATCATTATCAACTTATATTTTATTCCACCGTTAAAGAATTAAATTTTTGATCATACAGCTTTAATCAACTTCATCATCATCTGCTTATATTTTATTTTACAGCTAAAGAATAAAAGTGTTGATCATACAGCTTTAATCAACTTCATCATCATCAGCTTATATTTTATTTTACAGCTAAAGAATAAAAGTGTTGATCATACAGCTTTAATCAACTTCATCATCATCAGCTTATATTTTATTCCACCGTTAAAGAATTAAATTGTTGATCATACAGCTTTAATCAACTTCATCATCATCTGCTTATATTTTATTCCACCGCTAAAGAATAAAATTGTTGATCATACAGCTTTAATCAACTTCATCATCATCAGCTTATTTTTTATTCCTCCGCTAAAGAATAAAATTGTTGATCATACAGCTTTAATCAACTTCATCATCATCAGCTTATATTTTATTCCACAGCTAAAGAATAAAATTGTTGATCATACAGCTTTAATCAACTTCATCATCATCAACTTATATTTTATTCCACCGTTAAAGAATTAAATTTTTGATCATACAGCTTTAATCAACTTCATCATCATCTGCTTATATTTTATTTTACAGCTAAAGAATAAAAGTGTTGGTCATACAGCTTTAATCAACTTCATCATCATCAGCTTATATTTTATTTAACAGCTAAAGAATAAAAGTGTTGATCATACAGCTTTAATCAACTTCATCTTCATCAGCTTATATTTTATTTTACAGCTAAAGAATAAAAGTGTTGATCATACAGCTTTAATCAACTTCATCTTCATCAGCTTATATTTTATTTTACAGCTAAAGAATAAAAGTGTTGATCATACAGCTTTAATCAACTTCATCATCATCTGCTTATATTTTATTCCACCGCTAAAGAATAAAATTGTTGATCATACAGCTTTAATCAACTTCATCATCATCAGCTTATTTTTTATTCCTCCGCTAAAGAATAAAATTGTTGATCATACAGCTTTAATCAACTTCATCATCTTCAGCTTATATTTTATTTTACAGCTAAAGAATAAAAGTGTTGATCATACAGCTTTAATCAGCTTCATCTTCATCAGCTTATATTTTATTTTACAGCTAAAGAATAAAAGTGTTGATCATACAGTTTTAATCAACTTCATCATCATCAGCTTATATTTTATTTTACAGCTAAAGAATAAAAGTGTTGATCATACATCTTTAATCAACTTCATCTTCATCAGCTTATATTTTATTTTACAGCTAAAGAATAAAAGTGTTGATCATACAGCTTTAATCAACTTCATCTTCATCAGCTTATATTTTATTTTACAGCTAAAGAATAAAAGTGTTGATCATACAGCTTTAATCAACTTCATCTTCATCAGCTTATATTTTATTTTACAGCTAAAGAATAAAAGTGTTGATCATACAGCTTTAATCAACTTCATCTTCATCAGCTTATATTTTATTTTACAGCTAAAGAATAAAAGTGTTGATCATACAGCTTTAATCAACTTCATCTTCATCAGCTTATATTTTATTTTACAGCTAAAGAATAAAAGTGTTGATCATACAGCTTTAATCAACTTCATCTTCATCAGCTTATATTTTATTCTACAGCTAAAGAATAAAATTGTTGATCATACAGCTTTAATCAACTTCATCATCATCAGCTTATATTTTATTCCACAGCTAAAGAATAAAATTGTTGATCATACAGCTTTAATCAACTTCATCATCATCAGCTTATATTTTATTCCACCGCTAAAGAATAAAATTGTTGATCATACAGCTTTAATCAACTTCATCTTCATCAGCTTATTTTTTATTCCTCCACTAAAGAATAAAATTGTTGATCATACAGCTTTAATCAACTTCATCTTCATCAGCTTATATTTTATTCCACAGCTAAAGAATAAAATTGTTGATCATACAGCTTTAATCAACTTCATCATCATCTGCTTATATTTTATTCCACCGCTAAAGAATAAAATTGTTGATCATACAGCTTTAACCAACTTCATCATCATCAGCTTATTTTTTATTCCTCCGCCAAAGAATAAAATTGTTGATCATACAGCTTTAATCAACTTCATCATCATCAGCTTATATTTTTTTCCACAGCTAAAGAATAAAATTGTTGATCATACAGCTTTAATCAACTTCATCATCATCAGCTTATATTTTATTCCACCGCTAAATAATAAAATCGTTGATCATACAGCTTTAATCAACTTCATCTTCATCAGCTTATTTTTTATTCCTCCGCTAAAGAATAAAATTGTTGATCATACAGCTTCATCATCATCAGCTTATTTTTTATTCCTCCGCTAAAGAATAAAATTGTTGATCATACAGCTTTAATCAACTTCATCTTCATCAGCTTATATTTTATTCCACAACTAAAGAACAAAATTGTTGATCATACAGCTTTAATCAACTTCATCATCATCTGCTCATATTTTATTCCACCGCTAAAGAATAAAATTGTTGATCATACAGCTTCATCATCATCAGCTTATTTTTTATTCCTCCGCTAAAGAATAAAATTGTTGATCATACAGCTTTAATCAACTTCATCTTCATCAGCTTATATTTTATTCCACAGCTAAAGAACAAAATTGTTGATCATACAGCTTTAATCAACTTCATCATCATCTGCTCATATTTTATTCCACCGCTAAAGAATAAAATTGTTGATCATACAGCTTTAATCAACTTCATCTTCATCAGCTTATATTTTATTCCACAGCTAAAGAACAAAATTGTTGATCATACAGCTTTAATCAACTTCATCATCATCTGCTCATATTTTATTCCACCGCTAAAGAATAAAATTGTTGATCATACAGCTTCATCATCATCAGCTTATTTTTTATTCCTCCGCTAAAGAATAAAATTGTTGATCATACAGCTTTAATCAACTTCATCTTCATCAGCTTATATTTTATTCCACAGCTAAAGAACAAAATTGTTGATCATACAGCTTTAATCAACTTCATCATCATCTGCTCATATTTTATTCCACCGCTAAAGAATAAAATTGTTGATCATACAGCTTCATCATCATCAGCTTATTTTTTATTCCTCCGCTAAAGAATAAAATTGTTGATCATACAGCTTTAATCAACTTCATCTTCATCAGCTTATATTTTATTCCACAGCTAAAGAACAAAATTGTTGATCATACAGCTTTAATCAACTTCATCATCATCTGCTCATATTTTATTCCTCCGCTAAAGAATAAAATTGTTGATCATACAGCTTTAATCAACTTCATCTTCATCAGCTTATATTTTATTCCACAGCTAAAGAACAAAATTGTTGATCATACAGCTTTAATCAACTTCATCATCATCTGCTCATATTTTATTCCACCGCTAAAGAATAAAATTGTTGATCATACAGCTTCATCATCATCAGCTTATTTTTTATTCCTCCGCTAAAGAATAAAATTGTTGATCATACAGCTTTAATCAACTTCATCTTCATCAGCTTATATTTTATTCCACAGCTAAAGAACAAAATTGTTGATCATACAGCTTTAATCAACTTCATCATCATCAGCTTATTTTTTATTCCTCCGCTAAAGAATAAAATTGTTGATCATACAGCTTTAATCAACTTCATCATCATCAGCTTATATTTTATTTTACAGCTAAAGAATAAAAGTGTTGATCATACAGCTTTAATCAACTTCATCATCATCAGCTTATATTTTATTCCACCGCTAAAGAATAAAATTGTTGATCATACAGCTTTAATCAACTTCATCATCATCAGCTTATTTTTTATTCCTCCGCTAAAGAATAAAATTGTTGATCATACAGCTTTAATCAACTTCATCATCATCAGCTTATATTTTATTCCACAGCTAAAGAATAAAATTGTTGATCATACAGCTTTAATCAACTTCATCATCATCAGCTTATATTTTATTCCACCGCTAAAGAATAAAATTGTTGATCATACAGCTTTAATCAACTTCATCTTCATCAGCTTATATTTTATTCCACAGCTAAAGAATAAAATTGTTGATCATACAGCTTTAATCAACTTCATCATCATCTGCTCATATTTTATTCCACCGCTAGAGAATAAAATTGTTGATCATACAGCTTTAATCAACTTCATCATCATCAGCTTATTTTTTATTCCTCCGCTAAAGAATAAAATTGTTGATCATACAGCTTTAATCAACTTCATCATCATCAGCTTATATTTTATTCCACAGCTAAAGAATAAAATTGTTGATCATACAGCTTTAATCAACTTCATCATCATCAGCTTATATTTTATTCCACCGCTAAAGAATAAAATTGTTGATCATACAGCTTTAATCAACTTCATCATCATCAGCTTATTTTTTATTCCTCCGCTAAAGAATAAAATTGTTGATCATACAGCTTTAATCAACTTCATCTTCATCAGCTTATATTTTATTCCACAGCTAAAGAATAAAATTGTTGATCATACAGCTTTAATCAACTTGATCATCATCTGCTTATATTTTATTCCACCGCTAAAGAATAAAATTGTTGATCATACAGCTTTAATCAACTTCATCATCAGCTTATTTTTTATTCCTCCGCTAAAGAATAAAATTGTTGATCATACAGCTTTAATCAACTTCATCATCATCAGCTTATATTTTATTCCACCGTTAAAGAATTAAATTGTTGATCATACAGCTTTAATCAACTTCATCATCATCTGCTTATTTGTTATTCCTCCGCTAAAGAATAAAATTGTTGATCATACAGCTTTAATCAACTTCATCATCATCAGCTTATATTTTATTCCACAGTTAAAGAATAAAATTGTTGATCATACAGCTTTAATCAACTTCATCATCTTCAACTTATATTTTATTCCACCGTTAAATAATTAAATTGTTGATCATACAGCTTTAATCAACTTCATCTTCATCAGCTTATATTTTATTTTACAGCTAAAGAATAAAAGTGTTGATCATACAGCTTTAATCAACTTCATCTTCATCATCTTATTTTTTATTCCTCCGCTAAAGAATAAAATTGTTGATCATACAGCTTTAATCAACTTCATCATCATCAGCTTATTTTTTATTCCTCCGCTAAAGAATAAAATTGTTGATCATACAGCTTTAATTAACTTCATCTTCATCAGCTTATATTTTATTTTACAGCTAAAGAATAAAAGTGTTGATCATACAGCTTTAATCAACTTCATCATCATCTGCTTATATTTTATTCCACCGCTAAAGAATAAAATTGTTGATCATACAGCTTTAATCAACTTCATCATCATCATCTTATTTTTTATTCCTCCGCTAAAGAATAAAATTGTTGATCATACAGCTTTAATCAACTTCATCATCATCAGCTTATTTTTTATTCCTCCGCTAAAGAATAAAATTGTTGATCATACAGCTTTAATCAACTTCATCTTCATCAGCTTATATTTTATTTTACAGCTAAAGAATAAAAGTGTTGATCATACAGCTTTAATCAACTTCATCTTCATCAGCTTATATTTTATTTTACAGCTAAAGAATAAAAGTGTTGATCATACAGCTTTAATCAACTTCATCATCATCAGCTTATATTTTATTTTACAACTAAAGAATAAAAGTGTTGATCATACAGCTTTAATCAACTTCATCATCATCAGCTTATTTTTTATTCCTCCGCTAAAGAATAAAATTGTTGATCATACAGCTTTAATCAACTTCATCTTCATCAGCTTATATTTTATTTTACATCCAAAGAATAAAAGTGTTGATCATACAGCTTTAATCAACTTCATCTTCATCAGCTTATATTTTATTTTACAGCTAAAGAATAAAAGTGTTGATCATACAGCTTTAATCAACTTCATCATCATCAGCTTATTTTTTATTCCTCCGCTAAAGAAAAAAATTGTTGATCATACAGCTTTAATCAACTTCATCTTCATCAGCTTATATTTTATTTTACATCTAAAGAATAAAAGTGTTGATCATACAGCTTTAATCAACTTCATCTTCATCAGCTTATATTTTATTTTACAGCTAAAGAATAAAAGTGTTGATCATACAGCTTTAATCAACTTCATCATAATCAGCTAATATTTTATTTTACATCTAAAGAATAAAAGTGTTGATCATACAGCTTTAATCAACTTCATCTTCATCAGCTTACATTTTATTTTACAGCTAAAGAATAAAAGTGTTGATCATACAGCTTTAATCAACTTCATCATCATCAGCTTATTTTTTATTCCTCCGCTAAAGAATAAAAGTGTTGATATTTTATTCCACCGCTAAAGAATAAAATTGTTGATCATACAGCTTTAATCAACTTCATCATCATCAGCTTATTTTTTATTCCTCCGCTAAAGAATAAAAGTGTTGATCATACAGCTTTAATCAACTTCATCATCATCAGCTAATATTTTATTTTACATCTAAAGAATAAAAGTGTTGATCATACAGCTTTAATCAACTTCATCTTCATCAGCTTATATTTTATTTTACAGCTAAAGAATAAAAGTGTTGATCATACAGCTTTAATCAACTTCATCATCATCAGCTTATTTTTTATTCCTCCGCTAAAGAATAAAATTGTTGATCATACAGCTTTAATCAACTTCATCATCATCAGCTTATTTTTTATTCCTCCGCTAAAGAATAAAATTGTTGATCATACAGCTTTAATCAACTTCATCTTCATCAGCTTATATTTTATTTTACATCTAAAGAATAAAAGTGTTGATCATACAGCTTTAATCAACTTCATCTTCATCAGCTTATATTTTATTTTACAGCTAAAGAATAAAAGTGTTGATCATACAGCTTTAATCAACTTCATCATCATCAGCTTATTTTTTATTCCTCCGCTAAAGAATAAAATTGTTGATCATACAGCTTTAATCAACTTCATCATCATCAGCTTATTTTTTATTCCTCCGCTAAAGAATAAAATTGTTGATCATACAGCTTTAATCAACTTCATCTTCATCAGCTTATATTTTATTTTACATCTAAAGAATAAAAGTGTTGATCATACAGCTTTAATCAACTTCATCTTCATCAGCTTATATTTTATTTTACAGCTAAAGAATAAAAGTGTTGATCATACAGCTTTAATCAACTTCATCATCATCAGCTAATATTTTATTTTGCATCTAAAGAATAAAAGTGTTGATCATACAGCTTTAATCAACTTCATCTTCATCAGCTTATATTTTATTTTACATCTAAAGAATAAAAGTGTTGATCATACAGCTTTAATCAACTTCATCTTCATCAGCTTATATTTTATTTTACATCTAAAGAATAAAAGTGTTGATCATACAGCTTTAATCAACTTCATCTTCATCAGCTTATATTTTATTTTACAGCTAAAGAATAAAAGTGTTGATCATACAGCTTTAATCAACTTCATCATCATCAGCTTATTTTTTATTCCTCCGCTAAAGAATAAAATTGTTGATCATACAGCTTTAATCAACTTCATCTTCATCAGCTTATATTTTATTTTACATCTAAAGAATAAAAGTGTTGATCATACAGCTTTAATCAACTTCATCCTCATCAGCTTATATTTTATTTTACAGCTAAAGAATAAAAGTGTTGATCATACAGCTTTAATCAACTTCATCATCATCAGCTTATTTTTTATTCCTCCGCTAAAGAATAAAATTGTTGATCATACAGCTTTAATCAACTTCATCTTCAACAGCTTATATTTTATTTTACATCTAAAGAATAAAAGTGTTGATCATACAGCTTTAATCAACTTCATCTTCATCAGCTTATATTTTATTTTACAGCTAAAGAATAAAAGTGTTGATCATACAGCTTTAATCAACTTCATCATCATCAGCTTATATTTTATTTTACAGCTAAAGAATAAAAGTGTTGATCATACAGCTTTAATCAACTTCATCATCATCAGCTTATTTTTTATTCCTCCGCTAAAGAATAAAATTGTTGATCATACAGCTTTAATCAACTTCATCTTCATCAGCTTATATTTTATTTTACATCTAAAGAATAAAAGTGTTGATCATACAGCTTTAATCAACTTCATCTTAATCAGCTTATATTTTATTTTACATCTAAAGAATAAAAGTGTTGATCATACAGCTTTAATCAACTTCATCTTCATCAGCTTATATTTTATTTTACAGCTAAAGAATAAAAGTGTTGATCATACAGCTTTAATCAACTTCATCATCATCAGCTTATATTTTATTCCACCGTTAAAGAATTAAATTGTTGATCATACAGCTTTAATCAACTTCATCATCATCTGCTTATATTTTATTCCACCGCTAAAGAATAAAATTGTTGATCATACAGCTTTAATCAACTTCATCATCATCAGCTTATTTTTTATTCCTCCGCTAAAGAATAAAATTGTTGATCATACAGCTTTAATCAACTTCATCATCATCAGCTTATATTTTATTCCACAGCTAAAGAATAAAATTGTTGATCATACAGCTTTAATCAACTTCATCATCATCAACTTATATTTTATTCCACCGTTAAAGAATTAAATTGTTGATCATACAGCTTTAATCAACTTCATCATCATCTGCTTATATTTTATTTTACAGCTAAAGAATAAAAGTGTTGATCATACAGCTTTAATCAACTTCATCATCATCTGCTTATATTTTATTCCACCGCTAAAGAATAAAATTGTTGATCATACAGCTTTAATCAACTTCATCATCATCAGCTTATATTTTATTCCACCGTTAAAGAATTAAATTGTTGATCATACAGCTTTAATCAACTTCATCATCATCTGCTTATATTTTATTTTACAGCTAAAGAATAAAAGTGTTGATCATACAGCTTTAATCAACTTCATCATCATCAGCTTATATTTTATTCCACCGTTAAAGAATTAAATTGTTGATCATACAGCTTTAATCAACTTCATCATCATCTGCTTATATTTTATTTTACAGCTAAAGAATAAAAGTGTTGATCATACAGCTTTAATCAACTTCATCATCATCAGCTTATATTTTATTTTACAGCTAAAGAATAAAAGTGTTGATCATACAGCTTTAATCAACTTCATCATCATCTGCTTATATTTTATTTTACAGCTAAAGAATAAAAGTGTTGATCATACAGCTTTAATCAACTTCATCATCATCAGCTTATATTTTATTCCACCGTTAAAGAATTAAATTGTTGATCATGCAGCTTTAATCAACTTCATCATCATCTGCTTATATTTTATTTTACAGCTAAAGAATAAAAGTGTTGATCATACAGCTTTAATCAACTTCATCATCATCAGCTTATTTTTGATTCCTCCGCTAAAGAATAAAATTGTTGATCATACAGCTTTAATCAACTTCATCATCATCAACTTATATTTTATTCCACCGTTAAAGAATTAAATTGTTGATCATACAGCTTTAATCAACTTCATCATCATCTGCTTATATTTTATTTTACAGCTAAAGAATAAAAGTGTTGATCATACAGCTTTAATCAACTTCATCATCATCTGCTTATATTTTATTCCACCGCTAAAGAATAAAATTGTTGATCATACAGCTTCATCATCATCAGCTTATTTTTTATTCCTCCGCTAAAGAATAAAATTGTTGATCATACAGCTTTAATCAACTTCATCTTCATCAGCTTATATTTTATTCCACAGCTAAAGAACAAAATTGTTGATCATACAGCTTTAATCAACTTCATCATCATCTGCTCATATTTTATTCCACCGCTAAAGAATAAAATTGTTGATCATACAGCTTCATCATCATCAGCTTATTTTTTATTCCTCCGCTAAAGAATAAAATTGTTGATCATACAGCTTTAATCAACTTCATCTTCATCAGCTTATATTTTATTCCACAGCTAAAGAACAAAATTGTTGATCATACAGCTTTAATCAACTTCATCATCATCTGCTCATATTTTATTCCTCCGCTAAAGAATAAAATTGTTGATCATACAGCTTTAATCAACTTCATCTTCATCAGCTTATATTTTATTCCACAGCTAAAGAACAAAATTGTTGATCATACAGCTTTAATCAACTTCATCATCATCTGCTCATATTTTATTCCACCGCTAAAGAATAAAATTGTTGATCATACAGCTTCATCATCATCAGCTTATTTTTTATTCCTCCGCTAAAGAATAAAATTGTTGATCATACAGCTTTAATCAACTTCATCTTCATCAGCTTATATTTTATTCCACAGCTAAAGAACAAAATTGTTGATCATACAGCTTTAATCAACTTCATCATCATCAGCTTATTTTTTATTCCTCCGCTAAAGAATAAAATTGTTGATCATACAGCTTTAATCAACTTCATCATCATCAGCTTATATTTTATTTTACAGCTAAAGAATAAAAGTGTTGATCATACAGCTTTAATCAACTTCATCATCATCAGCTTATATTTTATTCCACCGCTAAAGAATAAAATTGTTGATCATACAGCTTTAATCAACTTCATCATCATCAGCTTATTTTTTATTCCTCCGCTAAAGAATAAAATTGTTGATCATACAGCTTTAATCAACTTCATCATCATCAGCTTATATTTTATTCCACAGCTAAAGAATAAAATTGTTGATCATACAGCTTTAATCAACTTCATCATCATCAGCTTATATTTTATTCCACCGCTAAAGAATAAAATTGTTGATCATACAGCTTTAATCAACTTCATCTTCATCAGCTTATATTTTATTCCACAGCTAAAGAATAAAATTGTTGATCATACAGCTTTAATCAACTTCATCATCATCTGCTCATATTTTATTCCACCGCTAGAGAATAAAATTGTTGATCATACAGCTTTAATCAACTTCATCATCATCAGCTTATTTTTTATTCCTCCGCTAAAGAATAAAATTGTTGATCATACAGCTTTAATCAACTTCATCATCATCAGCTTATATTTTATTCCACAGCTAAAGAATAAAATTGTTGATCATACAGCTTTAATCAACTTCATCATCATCAGCTTATATTTTATTCCACCGCTAAAGAATAAAATTGTTGATCATACAGCTTTAATCAACTTCATCATCATCAGCTTATTTTTTATTCCTCCGCTAAAGAATAAAATTGTTGATCATACAGCTTTAATCAACTTCATCTTCATCAGCTTATATTTTATTCCACAGCTAAAGAATAAAATTGTTGATCATACAGCTTTAATCAACTTGATCATCATCTGCTTATATTTTATTCCACCGCTAAAGAATAAAATTGTTGATCATACAGCTTTAATCAACTTCATCATCAGCTTATTTTTTATTCCTCCGCTAAAGAATAAAATTGTTGATCATACAGCTTTAATCAACTTCATCATCATCAGCTTATATTTTATTCCACCGTTAAAGAATTAAATTGTTGATCATACAGCTTTAATCAACTTCATCATCATCTGCTTATTTGTTATTCCTCCGCTAAAGAATAAAATTGTTGATCATACAGCTTTAATCAACTTCATCATCATCAGCTTATATTTTATTCCACAGTTAAAGAATAAAATTGTTGATCATACAGCTTTAATCAACTTCATCATCTTCAACTTATATTTTATTCCACCGTTAAATAATTAAATTGTTGATCATACAGCTTTAATCAACTTCATCTTCATCAGCTTATATTTTATTTTACAGCTAAAGAATAAAAGTGTTGATCATACAGCTTTAATCAACTTCATCTTCATCATCTTATTTTTTATTCCTCCGCTAAAGAATAAAATTGTTGATCATACAGCTTTAATCAACTTCATCATCATCAGCTTATTTTTTATTCCTCCGCTAAAGAATAAAATTGTTGATCATACAGCTTTAATTAACTTCATCTTCATCAGCTTATATTTTATTTTACAGCTAAAGAATAAAAGTGTTGATCATACAGCTTTAATCAACTTCATCATCATCTGCTTATATTTTATTCCACCGCTAAAGAATAAAATTGTTGATCATACAGCTTTAATCAACTTCATCATCATCATCTTATTTTTTATTCCTCCGCTAAAGAATAAAATTGTTGATCATACAGCTTTAATCAACTTCATCATCATCAGCTTATTTTTTATTCCTCCGCTAAAGAATAAAATTGTTGATCATACAGCTTTAATCAACTTCATCTTCATCAGCTTATATTTTATTTTACAGCTAAAGAATAAAAGTGTTGATCATACAGCTTTAATCAACTTCATCTTCATCAGCTTATATTTTATTTTACAGCTAAAGAATAAAAGTGTTGATCATACAGCTTTAATCAACTTCATCATCATCAGCTTATATTTTATTTTACAACTAAAGAATAAAAGTGTTGATCATACAGCTTTAATCAACTTCATCATCATCAGCTTATTTTTTATTCCTCCGCTAAAGAATAAAATTGTTGATCATACAGCTTTAATCAACTTCATCTTCATCAGCTTATATTTTATTTTACATCCAAAGAATAAAAGTGTTGATCATACAGCTTTAATCAACTTCATCTTCATCAGCTTATATTTTATTTTACAGCTAAAGAATAAAAGTGTTGATCATACAGCTTTAATCAACTTCATCATCATCAGCTTATTTTTTATTCCTCCGCTAAAGAAAAAAATTGTTGATCATACAGCTTTAATCAACTTCATCTTCATCAGCTTATATTTTATTTTACATCTAAAGAATAAAAGTGTTGATCATACAGCTTTAATCAACTTCATCTTCATCAGCTTATATTTTATTTTACAGCTAAAGAATAAAAGTGTTGATCATACAGCTTTAATCAACTTCATCATAATCAGCTAATATTTTATTTTACATCTAAAGAATAAAAGTGTTGATCATACAGCTTTAATCAACTTCATCTTCATCAGCTTACATTTTATTTTACAGCTAAAGAATAAAAGTGTTGATCATACAGCTTTAATCAACTTCATCATCATCAGCTTATTTTTTATTCCTCCGCTAAAGAATAAAAGTGTTGATATTTTATTCCACCGCTAAAGAATAAAATTGTTGATCATACAGCTTTAATCAACTTCATCATCATCAGCTTATTTTTTATTCCTCCGCTAAAGAATAAAAGTGTTGATCATACAGCTTTAATCAACTTCATCATCATCAGCTAATATTTTATTTTACATCTAAAGAATAAAAGTGTTGATCATACAGCTTTAATCAACTTCATCTTCATCAGCTTATATTTTATTTTACAGCTAAAGAATAAAAGTGTTGATCATACAGCTTTAATCAACTTCATCATCATCAGCTTATTTTTTATTCCTCCGCTAAAGAATAAAATTGTTGATCATACAGCTTTAATCAACTTCATCATCATCAGCTTATTTTTTATTCCTCCGCTAAAGAATAAAATTGTTGATCATACAGCTTTAATCAACTTCATCTTCATCAGCTTATATTTTATTTTACATCTAAAGAATAAAAGTGTTGATCATACAGCTTTAATCAACTTCATCTTCATCAGCTTATATTTTATTTTACAGCTAAAGAATAAAAGTGTTGATCATACAGCTTTAATCAACTTCATCATCATCAGCTTATTTTTTATTCCTCCGCTAAAGAATAAAATTGTTGATCATACAGCTTTAATCAACTTCATCATCATCAGCTTATTTTTTATTCCTCCGCTAAAGAATAAAATTGTTGATCATACAGCTTTAATCAACTTCATCTTCATCAGCTTATATTTTATTTTACATCTAAAGAATAAAAGTGTTGATCATACAGCTTTAATCAACTTCATCTTCATCAGCTTATATTTTATTTTACAGCTAAAGAATAAAAGTGTTGATCATACAGCTTTAATCAACTTCATCATCATCAGCTAATATTTTATTTTGCATCTAAAGAATAAAAGTGTTGATCATACAGCTTTAATCAACTTCATCTTCATCAGCTTATATTTTATTTTACATCTAAAGAATAAAAGTGTTGATCATACAGCTTTAATCAACTTCATCTTCATCAGCTTATATTTTATTTTACATCTAAAGAATAAAAGTGTTGATCATACAGCTTTAATCAACTTCATCTTCATCAGCTTATATTTTATTTTACAGCTAAAGAATAAAAGTGTTGATCATACAGCTTTAATCAACTTCATCATCATCAGCTTATTTTTTATTCCTCCGCTAAAGAATAAAATTGTTGATCATACAGCTTTAATCAACTTCATCTTCATCAGCTTATATTTTATTTTACATCTAAAGAATAAAAGTGTTGATCATACAGCTTTAATCAACTTCATCCTCATCAGCTTATATTTTATTTTACACCTAAAGAATAAAAGTGTTGATCATACAGCTTTAATCAACTTCATCATCATCAGCTTATTTTTTATTCCTCCGCTAAAGAATAAAATTGTTGATCATACAGCTTTAATCAACTTCATCTTCAACAGCTTATATTTTATTTTACATCTAAAGAATAAAAGTGTTGATCATACAGCTTTAATCAACTTCATCTTCATCAGCTTATATTTTATTTTACAGCTAAAGAATAAAAGTGTTGATCATACAGCTTTAATCAACTTCATCATCATCAGCTTATATTTTATTTTACAGCTAAAGAATAAAAGTGTTGATCATACAGCTTTAATCAACTTCATCATCATCAGCTTATTTTTTATTCCTCCGCTAAAGAATAAAATTGTTGATCATACAGCTTTAATCAACTTCATCTTCATCAGCTTATATTTTATTTTACATCTAAAGAATAAAAGTGTTGATCATACAGCTTTAATCAACTTCATCTTAATCAGCTTATATTTTATTTTACATCTAAAGAATAAAAGTGTTGATCATACAGCTTTAATCAACTTCATCTTCATCAGCTTATATTTTATTTTACAGCTAAAGAATAAAAGTGTTGATCATACAGCTTTAATCAACTTCATCATCATCAGCTTATATTTTATTCCACCGTTAAAGAATTAAATTGTTGATCATACAGCTTTAATCAACTTCATCATCATCTGCTTATATTTTATTCCACCGCTAAAGAATAAAATTGTTGATCATACAGCTTTAATCAACTTCATCATCATCAGCTTATTTTTTATTCCTCCGCTAAAGAATAAAATTGTTGATCATACAGCTTTAATCAACTTCATCATCATCAGCTTATATTTTATTCCACAGCTAAAGAATAAAATTGTTGATCATACAGCTTTAATCAACTTCATCATCATCAACTTATATTTTATTCCACCGTTAAAGAATTAAATTGTTGATCATACAGCTTTAATCAACTTCATCATCATCTGCTTATATTTTATTTTACAGCTAAAGAATAAAAGTGTTGATCATACAACTTTAATCAACTTCATCATCATCTGCTTATATTTTATTCCACCGCTAAAGAATAAAATTGTTGATCATACAGCTTTAATCAACTTCATCATCATCAGCTTATATTTTATTCCACCGTTAAAGAATTAAATTGTTGATCATACAGCTTTAATCAACTTCATCATCATCTGCTTATATTTTATTTTACAGCTAAAGAATAAAAGTGTTGATCATACAGCTTTAATCAACTTCATCATCATCAGCTTATATTTTATTCCACCGTTAAAGAATTAAATTGTTGATCATACAGCTTTAATCAACTTCATCATCATCTGCTTATATTTTATTTTACAGCTAAAGAATAAAAGTGTTGATCATACAGCTTTAATCAACTTCATCATCATCAGCTTATATTTTATTTTACAGCTAAAGAATAAAAGTGTTGATCATACAGCTTTAATCAACTTCATCATCATCTGCTTATATTTTATTTTACAGCTAAAGAATAAAAGTGTTGATCATACAGCTTTAATCAACTTCATCATCATCAGCTTATATTTTATTCCACCGTTAAAGAATTAAATTGTTGATCATGCAGCTTTAATCAACTTCATCATCATCTGCTTATATTTTATTTTACAGCTAAAGAATAAAAGTGTTGATCATACAGCTTTAATCAACTTCATCATCATCAGCTTATTTTTGATTCCTCCGCTAAAGAATAAAATTGTTGATCATACAGCTTTAATCAACTTCATCATCATCAACTTATATTTTATTCCACCGTTAAAGAATTAAATTGTTGATCATACAGCTTTAATCAACTTCATCATCATCTGCTTATATTTTATTTTACAGCTAAAGAATAAAAGTGTTGATCATACAGCTTTAATCAACTTCATCATCATCTGCTTATATTTTATTCCACCGCTAAAGAATAAAATTGTTGATCATACAGCTTTAATCAACTTCATCATCATCAGCTTATATTTTATTCCACCGTTAAAGAATTAAATTGTTGATCATACAGCTTTAATCAACTTCATCATCATCTGCTTATATTTTATTCCTCCGCTAAAGAATAAAAGTGTTGATCATACAGCTTTAATCAACTTCATCATCATCAGCTTATATTTTATTCCACCGTTAAAGAATTAAATTGTTGATCATACAGCTTTAATCAACTTCATCATCATCTGCTTATATTTTTTTTCCACCGCTAAAGAATAAAATTGTTGATCATACAGCTTTAATCAACTTCATCATCATCAACTTATATTTTATTCCACCGTTAAAGAATTAAATTGTTGATCATACAGCTTTAATCAACTTCATCATCATCTGCTTATATTTTATTTTACAGCTAAAGAATAAAAGTGTTGATCATACAGCTTTAATCAACTTCATCATCATCATCTTATTTTTTATTCCTCCGCTAAAGAATAAAATTGTTGATCATACAGCTTTAATCAACTTCATCATCATCAGCTTATTTTTTATTCCTCCGCTAAAGAATAAAATTGTTGATCATACAGCTTTAATCAACTTCATCTTCATCAGCTTATATTTTATTTTACAGCTAAAGAATAAAAGTGTTGATCATACAGCTTTAATCAACTTCATCTTCATCAGCTTATA
This sequence comes from Nephrocerus scutellatus, assembly GCA_947095585.1. Lineage (NCBI taxonomy): Eukaryota > Metazoa > Arthropoda > Insecta > Diptera > Pipunculidae > Nephrocerus > Nephrocerus scutellatus. The sequence continues at coordinate 55,093,345 of OX352765.1, read as the reverse complement.
TTTTATTTTACAGCTAAAGAATAAAAGTGTTGATCATACAGCTTTAATCAACTTCATCATCATCAGCTTATATTTTATTTTACAGCTAAAGAATAAAAGTGTTGATCATACAGCTTTAATCAACTTCATCATCATCAGCTTATTTTTTATTCCTCCGCTAAAGAATAAAATTGTTGATCATACAGCTTTAATCAACTTCATCTTCATCAGTTTATATTTTATTTTACATCTAAAGAATAAAAGTGTTGATCATACAGCTTTAATCAACTTCATCTTCATCAGCTTATATTTTATTTTACAGCTAAAGAATAAAAGTGTTGATCATACAGCTTTAATCAACTTCATCTTCATCAGCTTATATTTTATTTTACAGCTAAAGAATAAAAGTGTTGATCATACAGCTTTAATCAACTTCATCATCATCAGCTTATATTTTATTTTACAGCTAAAGAATAAAAGTGTTGATCATACAGCTTTAATCAACTTCATCATCATCAGCTTATTTTTTATTCCTCCGCTAAAGAATAAAATTGTTGATCATACAGCTTTAATCAACTTCATCTTCATCAGCTTATATTTTATTTTACAGCTAAAGAATAAAAGTGTTGATCATACAGCTTTAATCAACTTCATCATCATCAGCTTATTTTTTATTCCTCCGCTAAAGAATAAAATTGTTGATCATACAGCTTTAATCAACTTCATCTTCATCAGCTTATATTTTATTTTACATCTAAAGAATAAAAGTGTTGATCATACAGCTTTAATCAACTTCATCTTCATCAGCTTATATTTTATTTTACAGCTAAAGAATAAAAGTGTTGATCATACAGCTTTAATCAACTTCATCCTCATCAGCTAATATTTTATTTTACAGCTAAAGAATAAAAGTGTTGATCATACAGCTTTAATCAACTTCATCTTCATCAGCTTATTTTTTATTTTACAGCTAAAGAATAAAAGTGTTGATCATACAGCTTTAATCAACTTCATCTTCATCAGCTTATATTTTATTTTACAGCTAAAGAATAAAAGTGTTGATCATACAGCTTTAATCAACTTCATCTTCATCAGCTTATATTTTATTTTACAGCTAAAGAATAAAAGTGTTGATCATACAGCTTTAATCAACTTCATCTTCATCAGCTTATATTTTATTTTACAGCTAAAGAATAAAAGTGTTGATCATACAGCTTTAATCAACTTCATCTTCATCAGCTTATATTTTATTTTACAGCTAAAGAATAAAAGTGTTGATCATACAGCTTTAATCAACTTCATCTTCATCAGCTTATATTTTATTCTACAGCTAAAGAATAAAATTGTTGATCATACAGCTTTAATCAACTTCATCATCATCAGCTTATATTTTATTCCACAGCTAAAGAATAAAATTGTTGATCATACAGCTTTAATCAACTTCATCATCATCAGCTTATATTTTATTTCACCGCTAAAGAATAAAATTGTTGATCATACAGCTTTAATCAACTTCATCTTCATCAGCTTATTTTTTATTCCTCCGCTAAAGAATAAAATTGTTGATCATACAGCTTTAATCAACTTCATCATCATCTGCTTATATTTTATTCCACCGCTAAAGAATAAAATTGTTGATCATACAGCTTTAATCAACTTCATCATCATCAGCTTATATTTTATTCCACAGCTAAAGAATAAAATTGTTGATCATACAGCTTTAATCAACTTCATCATCATCTGCTTATATTTTATTCCACAGCTAAAGAATAAAAGTGTTGATCATACAGCTTTAATCAACTTCATCATCATCAGCTTATTTTTTATTCCTCCGCTAAAGAATAAAATTGTTGATCATACAGCTTTAATCAACTTCATCTTCATCAGCTTATATTTTATTTTACATCTAAAGAATAAAAGTGTTGATCATACAGCTTTAATCAACTTCATCTTCATCAGCTTATATTTTATTTTACAACTAAAGAATAAAAGTGTTGATCATACAGCTTTAATCAACTTCATCATCATCAGCTAATATTTTATTTTACAGCTAAAGAATAAAAGTGTTAATCATACAGCTTTAATCAACTTCATCTTCATCAGCTTATTTTTTATTTTACAGCTAAAGAATAAAAGTGTTGATCATACAGCTTTAATCAACTTCATCTTCATCAGCTTATATTTTATTTTACAGCTAAAGAATAAAAGTGTTGATCATACAGCTTTAATCAACTTCATCTTCATCAGCTTATATTTTATTTTACAGCTAAAGAATAAAAGTGTTGATCATACAGCTTTAATCAACTTCATCTTCATCAGCTTATTTTTTATTTTACAGCTAAAGAATAAAAGTGTTGATCATACAGCTTTAATCAACTTCATCTTCATCAGCTTATATTTTATTTTACAGCTAAAGAATAAAAGTGTTGATCATACAGCTTTAATCAACTTCATCTTCATCAGCTTATATTTTATTTTACAGCTAAAGAATAAAAGTGTTGATCATACAGCTTTAATCAACTTCATCTTCATCAGCTTATATTTTATTTTACAGCTAAAGAATAAAAGTGTTGATCATACAGCTTTAATCAACTTCATCTTCATCAGCTTATATTTTATTTTACAGCTAAAGAATAAAAGTGTTGATCATACAGCTTTAATCAACTTCATCTTCATCAGCTTATATTTTATTTTACAGCTAAAGAATAAAATTGTTGATCATACAGCTTTAATCAACTTCATCATCATCAGCTTATATTTTATTCCACAGCTAAAGAATAAAATTGTTGATCATACAGCTTTAATCAACTTCATCATCATCAGCTTATATTTTATTTCACCGCTAAAGAATAAAATTGTTGATCATACAGCTTTAATCAACTTCATCTTCATCAGCTTATTTTTTATTCCTCCGCTAAAGAATAAAATTGTTGATCATACAGCTTTAATCAACTTCATCTTCATCAGCTTATATTTTATTTAACAGCTAAAGAATAAAAGTGTTGATCATACAGCTTTAATCAACTTCATAATCATCAGCTTATATTTTATTCCACAGCTAAAGAATAAAATTGTTGATCATACAGCTTTAATCAACTTCATCATCATCTGCTTATATTTTATTCCACCGCTAAAGAATAAAATTGTTGATCATACAGCTTTAATCAACTTCATCATCATCAGCTTATATTTTATTCCACAGCTAAAGAATAAAATTGTTGATCATACAGCTTTAATCAACTTCATCATCATCAGCTTATATTTTATTCCACAGCTAAAGAATAAAATTGTTGATCATACAGCTTTAATCAACTTCATCATCATCAACTTATATTTTATTCCACCGTTAAAGAATTAAATTGTTGATCATACAGCTTTAATCAACTTCATCATCATCTGCTTATATTTTATTTTACAGCTAAAGAATAAAATTGTTGATCATACAGCTTTAATCAACTTCATCTTCATCAGCTTATTTTTTATTCCTCCGCTAAAGAATAAAATTGTTGATCATACAGCTTTAATCAACTTCATCTTCATCAGCTTATTTTTTATTCCTCCGCTAAAGAATAAAATTGTTGATCATACAGCTTTAATCAACTTCATCTTCATCAGCTTATATTTTATTTAACAGCTAAAGAATAAAAGTGTTGATCATACAGCTTTAATCAACTTCATAATCATCAGCTTATATTTTATTCCACAGCTAAAGAATAAAATTGTTGATCATACAGCTTTAATCAACTTCATCATCATCTGCTTATATTTTATTCCACCGCTAAAGAATAAAATTGTTGATCATACAGCTTTAATCAACTTCATCATCATCAGCTTATATTTTATTCCACAGCTAAAGAATAAAATTGTTGATCATACAGCTTTAATCAACTTCATCATCATCTGCTTATATTTTATTCCACAGCTAAAGAATAAAAGTGTTGATCATACAGCTTTAATCAACTTCATCATCATCAGCTTATTTTTTATTCCTCCGCTAAAGAATAAAATTGTTGATCATACAGCTTTAATCAACTTCATCTTCATCAGCTTATATTTTATTTTACATCTAAAGAATAAAAGTGTTGATCATACAGCTTTAATCAACTTCATCTTCATCAGCTTATATTTTATTTTACAGCTAAAGAATAAAAGTGTTGATCATACAGCTTTAATCAACTTCATCATCATCAGCTAATATTTTATTTTACAGCTAAAGAATAAAAGTGTTGATCATACAGCTTTAATCAACTTCATCTTCATCTGCTTATATTTTATTCCACCGCTAAAGAATAAAATTGTTGATCATACAGCTTTAATCAACTTCATCATCATCAGCTTATATTTTATTCCACAGCTAAAGAATAAAATTGTTGATCATACAGCTTTAATCAACTTCATCATCATCTGCTTATATTTTATTCCACAGCTAAAGAATAAAAGTGTTGATCATACAGCTTTAATCAACTTCATCATCATCAGCTTATTTTTTATTCCTCCGCTAAAGAATAAAATTGTTGATCATACAGCTTTAATCAACTTCATCTTCATCAGCTTATATTTTATTTTACATCTAAAGAATAAAAGTGTTGATCATACAGCTTTAATCAACTTCATCTTCATCAGCTTATATTTTATTTTACAGCTAAAGAATAAAAGTGTTGATCATACAGCTTTAATCAACTTCATCATCATCAGCTAATATTTTATTTTACAGCTAAAGAATAAAAGTGTTGATCATACAGCTTTAATCAACTTCATCTTCATCTGCTTATATTTTATTCCACCGCTAAAGAATAAAATTGTTGATCATACAGCTTTAATCAACTTCATCATCATCAGCTTATATTTTATTCCACAGCTAAAGAATAAAATTGTTGATCATACAGCTTTAATCAACTTCATCATCATCTGCTTATATTTTATTCCACAGCTAAAGAATAAAATTGTTGATCATACAGCTTTAATCAACTTCATCATCATCTGCTTATATTTTATTCCACAGCTAAAGAATAAAAGTGTTGATCATACAGCTTTAATCAACTTCATCATCATCAGCTTATTTTTTATTCCTCCGCTAAAGAATAAAATTGTTGATCATACAGCTTTAATCAACTTCATCTTCATCAGCTTATATTTTATTTTACAGCTAAAGAATAAAAGTGTTGATCATACAGCTTTAATCAACTTCATCTTCATCAGCTTATATTTTATTTTACAGCTAAACAATAAAAGTGTTGATCATACAGCTTTAATCAACTTCATCTTCATCAGCTTATATTTTATTTTACAGCTAAAGAATAAAAGTGTTGATCATACAGCTTTAATCAACTTCATCTTCATCAGCTTATATTTTATTTTACAGCTAAAGAATAAAATTGTTGATCATACAGCTTTAATCAACTTCATCATCATCAGCTTATATTTTATTCCACAGCTAAAGAATAAAATTGTTGATCATACAGCTTTAATCAACTTCATCATCATCAGCTTATATTTTATTTCACCGCTAAAGAATAAAATTGTTGATCATACAGCTTTAATCAACTTCATCTTCATCAGCTTATTTTTTATTCCTCCGCTAAAGAATAAAATTGTTGATCATACAGCTTTAATCAACTTCATCTTCATCAGCTTATATTTTATTTAACAGCTAAAGAATAAAAGTGTTGATCATACAGCTTTAATCAACTTCATAATCATCAGCTTATATTTTATTCCACAGCTAAAGAATAAAATTGTTGATCATACAGCTTTAATCAACTTCATCATCATCTGCTTATATTTTATTCCACCGCTAAAGAATAAAATTGTTGATCATACAGCTTTAATCAACTTCATCATCATCAGCTTATATTTTATTCCACAGCTAAAGAATAAAATTGTTGATCATACAGCTTTAATCAACTTCATCATCATCAGCTTATATTTTATTCCACAGCTAAAGAATAAAATTGTTGATCATACAGCTTTAATCAACTTCATCATCATCAACTTATATTTTATTCCACCGTTAAAGAATTAAATTGTTGATCATACAGCTTTAATCAACTTCATCATCATCTGCTTATATTTTATTTTACAGCTAAAGAATAAAATTGTTGATCATACAGCTTTAATCAACTTCATCTTCATCAGCTTATTTTTTATTCCTCCGCTAAAGAATAAAATTGTTGATCATACAGCTTTAATCAACTTCATCTTCATCAGCTTTTTTTTTATTCCTCCGCTAAAGAATAAAATTGTTGATCATACAGCTTTAATCAACTTCATCTTCATCAGCTTATATTTTATTTAACAGCTAAAGAATAAAAGTGTTGATCATACAGCTTTAATCAACTTCATAATCATCAGCTTATATTTTATTCCACAGCTAAAGAATAAAATTGTTGATCATACAGCTTTAATCAACTTCATCATCATCTGCTTATATTTTATTCCACCGCTAAAGAATAAAATTGTTGATCATACAGCTTTAATCAACTTCATCTTCATCAGCTTATATTTTATTCCACAGCTAAAGAATAAAATTGTTGATCATACAGCTTTAATCAACTTCATCATCATCTGCTTATATTTTATTCCACAGCTAAAGAATAAAAGTGTTGATCATACAGCTTTAATCAACTTCATCATCATCAGCTTATTTTTTATTCCTCCGCTAAAGAATAAAATTGTTGATCATACAGCTTTAATCAACTTCATCTTCATCAGCTTATATTTTATTTTACATCTAAAGAATAAAAGTGTTGATCATACAGCTTTAATCAACTTCATCATCATCAGCTAATATTTTATTTTACAGCTAAAGAATAAAAGTGTTGATCATACAGCTTTAATCAACTTCATCTTCATCAGCTTATTTTTTATTTTACAGCTAAAGAATAAAAGTGTTGATCATACAGCTTTAATCAACTTCATCTTCATCAGCTTATATTTTATTTTACAGCTAAAGAATAAAAGTGTTGATCATACAGCTTTAATCAACTTCATCTTCATCAGCTTATATTTTATTTTACAGCTAAAGAATAAAAGTGTTGATCATACAGCTTTAATCAACTTCATCTTCATCAGCTTATATTTTATTTTACAGCTAAAGAATAAAAGTGTTGATCATACAGCTTTAATCAACTTCATCTTCATCAGCTTATATTTTATTTTACAGCTAAAGAATAAAATTGTTGATCATACAGCTTTAATCAACTTCATCATCATCAGCTTATATTTTATTCCACAGCTAAAGAATAAAATTGTTGATCATACAGCTTTAATCAACTTCATTATCATCAGCTTATATTTTATTTCACCGCTAAAGAATAAAATTGTTGATCATACAGCTTTAATCAACTTCATCTTCATCAGCTTATTTTTTATTCCTCCGCTAAAGAATAAAATTGTTGATCATACAGCTTTAATCAACTTCATCTTCATCAGCTTATATTTTATTTAACAGCTAAAGAATAAAAGTGTTGATCATACAGCTTTAATCAACTTCATAATCATCAGCTTATATTTTATTCCACAGCTAAAGAATAAAATTGTTGATCATACAGCTTTAATCAACTTCATCATCATCTGCTTATATTTTATTCCACCGCTAAAGAATAAAATTGTTGATCATACAGCTTTAATCAACTTCATCATCATCAGCTTATATTTTATTCCACAGCTAAAGAATAAAATTGTTGATCATACAGCTTTAATCAACTTCATCATCATCAGCTTATATTTTATTCCACAGCTAAAGAATAAAATTGTTGATCATACAGCTTTAATCAACTTCATCATCATCAACTTATATTTTATTCCACCGTTAAAGAATTAAATTGTTGATCATACAGCTTTAATCAACTTCATCATCATCTGCTTATATTTTATTTTACAGCTAAAGAATAAAATTGTTGATCATACAGCTTTAATCAACTTCATCTTCATCAGCTTATTTTTTATTCCTCCGCTAAAGAATAAAATTGTTGATCATACAGCTTTAATCAACTTCATCTTCATCAGCTTATTTTTTATTCCTCCGCTAAAGAATAAAATTGTTGATCATACAGCTTTAATCAACTTCATCTTCATCAGCTTATATTTTATTTAACAGCTAAAGAATAAAAGTGTTGATCATACAGCTTTAATCAACTTCATAATCATCAGCTTATATTTTATTCCACAGCTAAAGAATAAAATTGTTGATCATACAGCTTTAATCAACTTCATCATCATCTGCTTATATTTTATTCCACCGCTAAAGAATAAAATTGTTGATCATACAGCTTTAATCAACTTCATCATCATCAGCTTATATTTTATTCCACAGCTAAAGAATAAAATTGTTGATCATACAGCTTTAATCAACTTCATCATCATCTGCTTATATTTTATTCCACAGCTAAAGAATAAAAGTGTTGATCATACAGCTTTAATCAACTTCATCATCATCAGCTTATTTTTTATTCCTCCGCTAAAGAATAAAATTGTTGATCATACAGCTTTAATCAACTTCATCTTCATCAGCTTATATTTTATTTTACATCTAAAGAATAAAAGTGTTGATCATACAGCTTTAATCAACTTCATCTTCATCAGCTTATATTTTATTTTACAGCTAAAGAATAAAAGTGTTGATCATACAGCTTTAATCAACTTCATCATCATCAGCTAATATTTTATTTTACAGCTAAAGAATAAAAGTGTTGATCATACAGCTTTAATCAACTTCATCTTCATCAGCTTATTTTTTATTTTACAGCTAAAGAATAAAAGTGTTGATCATACAGCTTTAATCAACTTCATCTTCATCAGCTTATATTTTATTTTACAGCTAAAGAATAAAAGTGTTGATCATACAGCTTTAATCAACTTCATCTTCATCAGCTTATATTTTATTTTACAGCTAAAGAATAAATGTGTTGATCATACAGCTTTAATCAACTTCATCTTCATCAGCTTATATTTTATTTTACAGCTAAAGAATAAAAGTGTTGATCATACAGCTTTAATCAACTTCATCTTCATCAGCTTATATTTTATTTTACAGCTAAAGAATAAAATTGTTGATCATACAGCTTTAATCAACTTCATCATCATCAGCTTATATTTTATTCCACAGCTAAAGAATAAAATTGTTGATCATACAGCTTTAATCAACTTCATCATCATCAGCTTATATTTTATTTCACCGCTAAAGAATAAAATTGTTGATCATACAGCTTTAATCAACTTCATCTTCATCAGCTTATTTTTTATTCCTCCGCTAAAGAATAAAATTGTTGATCATACAGCTTTAATCAACTTCATCTTCATCAGCTTATATTTTATTTAACAGCTAAAGAATAAAAGTGTTGATCATACAGCTTTAATCAACTTCATAATCATCAGCTTATATTTTATTCCACAGCTAAAGAATAAAATTGTTGATCATACAGCTTTAATCAACTTCATCATCATCTGCTTATATTTTATTCCACCGCTAAAGAATAAAATTGTTGATCATACAGCTTTAATCAACTTCATCATCATCAGCTTATATTTTATTCCACAGCTAAAGAATAAAATTGTTGATCATACAGCTTTAATCAACTTCATAATCATCAGCTTATATTTTATTCCACAGCTAAAGAATAAAATTGTTGATCATACAGCTTTAATCAACTTCATCATCATCTGCTTATATTTTATTCCACCGCTAAAGAATAAAATTGTTGATCATACAGCTTTAATCAACTTCATCATCATCTGCTTATATTTTATTTTACAGCTAAAGAATAAAATTGTTGATCATACAGCTTTAATCAACTTCATCTTCATCAGCTTATATTTTATTCCTCCGCTAAAGAATAAAATTGTTGATCATACAGCTTTAATCAACTTCATCTTCATCAGCTTATTTTTTATTCCTCCGCTAAAGAATAAAATTGTTGATCATACAGCTTTAATCAACTTCATCTTCATCAGCTTATATTTTATTTAACAGCTAAAGAATAAAAGTGTTGATCATACAGCTTTAATCAACTTCATAATCATCAGCTTATATTTTATTCCACAGCTAAAGAATAAAATTGTTGATCATACAGCTTTAATCAACTTCATCATCATCTGCTTATATTTTATTCCACCGCTAAAGAATAAAATTGTTGATCATACAGCTTTAATCAACTTCATCATCATCAGCTTATATTTTATTCCACAGCTAAAGAATAAAAGTGTTGATCATACAGCTTTAATCAACTTCATCATCATCTGCTTATATTTTATTCCACAGCTAAAGAATAAAAGTGTTGATCATACAGCTTTAATCAACTTCATCATCATCAGCTTATTTTTTATTCCTCCGCTAAAGAATAAAATTGTTGATCATACAGCTTTAATCAACTTCATCTTCATCAGCTTATATTTTATTTTACATCTAAAGAATAAAAGTGTTGATCATACAGCTTTAATCAACTTCATCTTCATCAGCTTATATTTTATTTTACAGCTAAAGAATAAAAGTGTTGATCATACAGCTTTAATCAACTTCATCATCATCAGCTAATATTTTATTTTACAGCTAAAGAATAAAAGTGTTGATCATACAGCTTTAATCAACTTCATCTTCATCAGCTTATTTTTTATTTTACAGCTAAAGAATAAAAGTGTTGATCATACAGCTTTAATCAACTTCATCTTCATCAGCTTATATTTTATTTTACAGCTAAAGAATAAAAGTGTTGATCATACAGCTTTAATCAACTTCATCTTCATCAGCTTATATTTTATTTTACAGCTAAAGAATAAAAGTGTTGATCATACAGCTTTAATCAACTTCATCTTCATCAGCTTATATTTTATTTTACAGCTAAAGAATAAAAGTGTTGATCATACAGCTTTAATCAACTTCATCTTCATCAGCTTATATTTTATTTTACAGCTAAAGAATAAAATTGTTGATCATACAGCTTTAATCAACTTCATCATCATCAGCTTATATTTTATTCCACAGCTAAAGAATAAAATTGTTGATCATACAGCTTTAATCAACTTCATCATCATCAGCTTATATTTTATTTCACCGCTAAAGAATAAAATTGTTGATCATACAGCTTTAATCAACTTCATCTTCATCAGCTTATTTTTTATTCCTCCGCTAAAGAATAAAATTGTTGATCATACAGCTTTAATCAACTTCATCTTCATCAGCTTATATTTTATTTAACAGCTAAAGAATAAAAGTGTTGATCATACAGCTTTAATCAACTTCATAATCATCAGCTTATATTTTATTCCACAGCTAAAGAATAAAATTGTTGATCATACAGCTTTAATCAACTTCATCATCATCTGCTTATATTTTATTCCACCGCTAAAGAATAAAATTGTTGATCATACAGCTTTAATCAACTTCATCATCATCAGCTTATATTTTATTCCACAGCTAAAGAATAAAATTGTTGATCATACAGCTTTAATCAACTTCATCATCATCAGCTTATATTTTATTCCACAGCTAAAGAATAAAATTGTTGATCATACAGCTTTAATCAACTTCATCATCATCAACTTATATTTTATTCCACCGTTAAAGAATTAAATTGTTGATCATACAGCTTTAATCAACTTCATCATCATCTGCTTATATTTTATTTTACAGCTAAAGAATAAAATTGTTGATCATACAGCTTTAATCAACTTCATCTTCATCAGCTTATTTTTTATTCCTCCGCTAAAGAATAAAATTGTTGATCATACAGCTTTAATCAACTTCATCTTCATCAGCTTATTTTTTATTCCTCCGCTAAAGAATAAAATTGTTGATCATACAGCTTTAATCAACTTCATCTTCATCAGCTTATATTTTATTTAACAGCTAAAGAATAAAAGTGTTGATCATACAGCTTTAATCAACTTCATAATCATCAGCTTATATTTTATTCCACAGCTAAAGAATAAAATTGTTGATCATACAGCTTTAATCAACTTCATCATCATCTGCTTATATTTTATTCCACCGCTAAAGAATAAAATTGTTGATCATACAGCTTTAATCAACTTCATCATCATCAGCTTATATTTTATTCCACAGCTAAAGAATAAAATTGTTGATCATACAGCTTTAATCAACTTCATCATCATCTGCTTATATTTTATTCCACAGCTAAAGAATAAAAGTGTTGATCATACAGCTTTAATCAACTTCATCATCATCAGCTTATTTTTTATTCCTCCGCTAAAGAATAAAATTGTTGATCATACAGCTTTAATCAACTTCATCTTCATCAGCTTATATTTTATTTTACATCTAAAGAATAAAAGTGTTGATCATACAGCTTTAATCAACTTCATCTTCATCAGCTTATATTTTATTTTACAGCTAAAGAATAAAAGTGTTGATCATACAGCTTTAATCAACTTCATCATCATCAGCTAATATTTTATTTTACAGCTAAAGAATAAAAGTGTTGATCATACAGCTTTAATCAACTTCATCTTCATCAGCTTATTTTTTATTTTACAGCTAAAGAATAAAAGTGTTGATCATACAGCTTTAATCAACTTCATCTTCATCAGCTTATATTTTATTTTACAGTTAAAGAATAAAAGTGTTGATCATACAGCTTTAATCAACTTCATCTTCATCAGCTTATATTTTATTTTACAGCTAAAGAATAAAAGTGTTGATCATACAGCTTTAATCAACTTCATCTTCATCAGCTTATATTTTATTTTACAGCTAAAGAATAAAAGTGTTGATCATACAGCTTTAATCAACTTCATCTTCATCAGCTTATATTTTATTTTACAGCTAAAGAATAAAATTGTTGATCATACAGCTTTAATCAACTTCATCATCATCAGCTTATATTTTATTCCACAGCTAAAGAATAAAATTGTTGATCATACAGCTTTAATCAACTTCATCATCATCAGCTTATATTTTATTTCACCGCTAAAGAATAAAATTGTTGATCATACAGCTTTAATCAACTTCATCTTCATCAGCTTATTTTTTATTCCTCCGCTAAAGAATAAAATTGTTGATCATACAGCTTTAATCAACTTCATCTTCATCAGCTTATATTTTATTTAACAGCTAAAGAATAAAAGTGTTGATCATACAGCTTTAATCAACTTCATAATCATCAGCTTATATTTTATTCCACAGCTAAAGAATAAAATTGTTGATCATACAGCTTTAATCAACTTCATCATCATCTGCTTATATTTTATTCCACCGCTAAAGAATAAAATTGTTGATCATACAGCTTTAATCAACTTCATCATCACCAGCTTATATTTTATTCCACAGCTAAAGAATAAAATTGTTGATCATACAGCTTTAATCAACTTCATCATCATCAGCTTATATTTTATTCCACAGCTAAAGAATAAAATTGTTGATCATACAGCTTTAATCAACTTCATCATCATCAACTTTTATTTTATTCCACCGTTAAAGAATTAAATTGTTGATCATACAGCTTTAATCAACTTCATCATCATCTGCTTATATTTTATTTTACAGCTAAAGAATAAAATTGTTGATCATACAGCTTTAATCAACTTCATCTTCATCAGCTTATTTTTTATTCCTCCGCTAAAGAATAAAATTGTTGATCATACAGCTTTAATCAACTTCATCTTCATCAGCTTATTTTTTATTCCTCCGCTAAAGAATAAAATTGTTGATCATACAGCTTTAATCAACTTCATCTTCATCAGCTTATATTTTATTTAACAGCTAAAGAATAAAAGTGTTGATCATACAGCTTTAATCAACTTCATAATCATCAGCTTATATTTTATTCCACAGCTAAAGAATAAAATTGTTGATCATACAGCTTTAATCAACTTCATCATCATCTGCTTATATTTTATTCCACCGCTAAAGAATAAAATTGTTGATCATACAGCTTTAATCAACTTCATCATCATCAGCTTATATTTTATTCCACAGCTAAAGAATAAAATTGTTGATCATACAGCTTTAATCAACTTCATCATCATCTGCTTATATTTTATTCCACAGCTAAAGAATAAAAGTGTTGATCATACAGCTTTAATCAACTTCATCATCATCAGCTTATTTTTTATTCCTCCGCTAAAGAATAAAATTGTTGATCATACAGCTTTAATCAACTTCATCTTCATCAGCTTATATTTTATTTTACATCTAAAGAATAAAAGTGTTGATCATACAGCTTTAATCAACTTCATCTTCATCAGCTTATATTTTATTTTACAGCTAAAGAATAAAAGTGTTGATCATACAGCTTTAATCAACTTCATCATCATCAGCTAATATTTTATTTTACAGCTAAAGAATAAAAGTGTTGATCATACAGCTTTAATCAACTTCATCTTCATCAGCTTATTTTTTATTTTACAGCTAAAGAATAAAAGTGTTGATCATACAGCTTTAATCAACTTCATCTTCATCAGCTTATATTTTATTTTACAGCTAAAGAATAAAAGTGTTGATCATACAGCTTTAATCAACTTCATCTTCATCAGCTTATATTTTATTTTACAGCTAAAGAATAAAAGTGTTGATCATACAGCTTTAATCAACTTCATCTTCATCAGCTTATATTTTATTTTACAGCTAAAGAATAAAAGTGTTGATCATACAGCTTTAATCAACTTCATCTTCATCAGCTTATATTTTATTTTACAGCTAAAGAATAAAATTGTTGATCATACAGCTTTAATCAACTTCATCATCATCAGCTTATATTTTATTCCACAGCTAAAGAATAAAATTGTTGATCATACAGCTTTAATCAACTTCATCATCATCAGCTTATATTTTATTTCACCGCTAAAGAATAAAATTGTTGATCATACAGCTTTAATCAACTTCATCTTCATCAGCTTATTTTTTATTCCTCCGCTAAAGAATAAAATTGTTGATCATACAGCTTTAATCAACTTCATCTTCATCAGCTTATATTTTATTTAACAGCTAAAGAATAAAAGTGTTGATCATACAGCTTTAATCAACTTCATAATCATCAGCTTATATTTTATTCCACAGCTAAAGAATAAAATTGTTGATCATACAGCTTTAATCAACTTCATCATCATCTGCTTATATTTTATTCCACCGCTAAAGAATAAAATTGTTGATCATACAGCTTTAATCAACTTCATCATCATCAGCTTATATTTTATTCCACAGCTAAAGAATAAAATTGTTGATCATACAGCTTTAATCAACTTCATCATCATCAGCTTATATTTTATTCCACAGCTAAAGAATAAAATTGTTGATCATACAGCTTTAATCAACTTCATCATCATCAACTTATATTTTATTCCACCGTTAAAGAATTAAATTGTTGATCATACAGCTTTAATCAACTTCATCATCATCTGCTTATATTTTATTTTACAGCTAAAGAATAAAATTGTTGATCATACAGCTTTAATCAACTTCATCTTCATCAGCTTATTTTTTATTCCTCCGCTAAAGAATAAAATTGTTGATCATACAGCTTTAATCAACTTCATCTTCATCAGCTTATTTTTTATTCCTCCGCTAAAGAATAAAATTGTTGATCATACAGCTTTAATCAACTTCATCTTCATCAGCTTATATTTTATTTAACAGCTAAAGAATAAAAGTGTTGATCATACAGCTTTAATCAACTTCATAATCATCAGCTTATATTTTATTCCACAGCTAAAGAATAAAATTGTTGATCATACAGCTTTAATCAACTTCATCATCATCTGCTTATATTTTATTCCACCGCTAAAGAATAAAATTGTTGATCATACAGCTTTAATCAACTTCATCATCATCAGCTTATATTTTATTCCACAGCTAAAGAATAAAATTGTTGATCATACAGCTTTAATCAACTTCATCATCATCTGCTTATATTTTTTTCCACAGCTAAAGAATAAAAGTGTTGATCATACAGCTTTAATCAACTTCATCATCATCAGCTTATTTTTTATTCCTCCGCTAAAGAATAAAATTGTTGATCATACAGCTTTAATCAACTTCATCTTCATCAGCTTATATTTTATTTTACATCTAAAGAATAAAAGTGTTGATCATACAGCTTTAATCAACTTCATCTTCATCAGCTTATATTTTATTTTACAGCTAAAGAATAAAAGTGTTGATCATACAGCTTTAATCAACTTCATCATCATCAGCTAATATTTTATTTTACAGCTAAAGAATAAAAGTGTTGATCATACAGCTTTAATCAACTTCATCTTCATCAGCTTATTTTTTATTTTACAGCTAAAGAATAAAAGTGTTGATCATACAGCTTTAATCAACTTCATCTTCATCAGCTTATATTTTATTTTACAGCTAAAGAATAAAAGTGTTGATCATACAGCTTTAATCAACTTCATCTTCATCAGCTTATATTTTATTTTACAGCTAAAGAATAAAAGTGTTGATCATACAGCTTTAATCAACTTCATCTTCATCAGCTTATATTTTATTTTACAGCTAAAGAATAAAAGTGTTGATCATACAGCTTTAATCAACTTCATCTTCATCAGCTTATATTTTATTTTACAGCTAAAGAATAAAATTGTTGATCATACAGCTTTAATCAACTTCATCATCATCAGCTTATATTTTATTCCACAGCTAAAGAATAAAATTGTTGATCATACAGCTTTAATCAACTTCATCATCATCAGCTTATATTTTATTTCACCGCTAAAGAATAAAATTGTTGATCATACAGCTTTAATCAACTTCATCTTCATCAGCTTATTTTTTATTCCTCCGCTAAAGAATAAAATTGTTGATCATACAGCTTTAATCAACTTCATCTTCATCAGCTTATATTTTATTTAACAGCTAAAGAATAAAAGTGTTGATCATACAGCTTTAATCAACTTCATAATCATCAGCTTATATTTTATTCCACAGCTAAAGAATAAAATTGTTGATCATACAGCTTTAATCAACTTCATCATCATCTGCTTATATTTTATTCCACCGCTAAAGAATAAAATTGTTGATCATACAGCTTTAATCAACTTCATCATCATCAGCTTATATTTTATTCCACAGCTAAAGAATAAAATTGTTGATCATACAGCTTTAATCAACTTCATCATCATCAGCTTATATTTTATTCCACAGCTAAAGAATAAAATTGTTGATCATACAGCTTTAATCAACTTCATCATCATCAACTTATATTTTATTCCACCGTTAAAGAATTAAATTGTTGATCATACAGCTTTAATCAACTTCATCATCATCTGCTTATATTTTATTTTACAGCTAAAGAATAAAATTGTTGATCATACAGCTTTAATCAACTTCATCTTCATCAGCTTATTTTTTATTCCTCCGCTAAAGAATAAAATTGTTGATCATACAGCTTTAATAAACTTCATCTTCATCAGCTTATTTTTTATTCCTCCGCTAAAGAATAAAATTGTTGATCATACAGCTTTAATCAACTTCATCTTCATCAGCTTATATTTTATTTAACAGCTAAAGAATAAAAGTGTTGATCATACAGCTTTAATCAACTTCATAATCATCAGCTTATATTTTATTCCACAGCTAAAGAATAAAATTGTTGATCATACAGCTTTAATCAACTTCATCATCATCTGCTTATATTTTATTCCACCGCTAAAGAATAAAATTGTTGATCATACAGCTTTAATCAACTTCATCATCATCAGCTTATATTTTATTCCACAGCTAAAGAATAAAATTGTTGATCATACAGCTTTAATCAACTTCATCATCATCTGCTTATATTTTATTCCACAGCTAAAGAATAAAAGTGTTGATCATACAGCTTTAATCAACTTCATCATCATCAGCTTATTTTTTATTCCTCCGCTAAAGAATAAAATTGTTGATCATACAGCTTTAATCAACTTCATCTTCATCAGCTTATATTTTATTTTACATCTAAAGAATAAAAGTGTTGATCATACAGCTTTAATCAACTTCATCTTCATCAGCTTATATTTTATTTTACAGCTAAAGAATAAAAGTGTTGATCATACAGCTTTAATCAACTTCATCATCATCAGCTAATATTTTATTTTACAGCTAAAGAATAAAAGTGTTGATCATACAGCTTTAATCAACTTCATCTTCATCAGCTTCTTTTTTATTTTACAGCTAAAGAATAAAAGTGTTGATCATACAGCTTTAATCAACTTCATCTTCATCAGCTTATATTTTATTTTACAGCTAAAGAATAAAAGTGTTGATCATACAGCTTTAATCAACTTCATCTTCATCAGCTTATATTTTATTTTACAGCTAAAGAATAAAATTGTTGATCATACAGCTTTAATCAACTTCATCATCATCAGCTTATATTTTATTCCACAGCTAAAGAATAAAATTGTTGATCATACAGCTTTAATCAACTTCATCATCATCAGCTTATATTTTATTTCACCGCTAAAGAATAAAATTGTTGATCATACAGCTTTAATCAACTTCATCTTCATCAGCTTATTTTTTATTCCTCCGCTAAAGAATAAAATTGTTGATCATACAGCTTTAATCAACTTCATCTTCATCAGCTTATATTTTATTTAACAGCTAAAGAATAAAAGTGTTGATCATACAGCTTTAATCAACTTCATAATCATCAGCTTATATTTTATTCCACAGCTAAAGAATAAAATTGTTGATCATACAGCTTTAATCAACTTCATCATCATCTGCTTATATTTTATTCCACCGCTAAAGAATAAAATTGTTGATCATACAGCTTTAATCAACTTCATCATCATCAGCTTATATTTTATTCCACAGCTAAAGAATAAAATTGTTGATCATACAGCTTTAATCAACTTCATCATCATCAGCTTATATTTTATTCCACAGCTAAAGAATAAAATTGTTGATCATACAGCTTTAATCAACTTCATCATCATCAACTTATATTTTATTCCACCGTTAAAGAATTAAATTGTTGATCATACAGCTTTAATCAACTTCATCATCATCTGCTTATATTTTATTTTACAGCTAAAGAATAAAATTGTTGATCATACAGCTTTAATCAACTTCATCTTCATCAGCTTATTTTTTATTCCTCCGCTAAAGAATAAAATTGTTGATCATACAGCTTTAATCAACTTCATCTTCATCAGCTTATTTTTTATTCCTCCGCTAAAGAATAAAATTGTTGATCATACAGCTTTAATCAACTTCATCTTCATCAGCTTATATTTTATTTAACAGCTAAAGAATAAAAGTGTTGATCATACAGCTTTAATCAACTTCATAATCATCAGCTTATATTTTATTCCACAGCTAAAGAATAAAATTGTTGATCATACAGCTTTAATCAACTTCATCATCATCTGCTTATATTTTATTCCACAGCTAAAGAATAAAAGTGTTGATCATACAGCTTTAATCAACTTCATCATCATCAGCTTATATTTTATTTTACAGCTAAAGAATAAAATTGTTGATCATACAGCTTTAATCAACTTCATCATCATCAGCTTATATTTTATTCCACAGCTAAAGAATAAAATTGTTGATCATACAGCTTTAATCAACTTCATCATCATCAGCTTATATTTTATTCCACAGCTAAAGAATAAAATTGTTGATCATACAGCTTTAATCAACTTCATCATCATCAGCTTATATTTTATTTCACCGCTAAAGAATAAAATTGTTGATCATACAGCTTTAATCAACTTCATCTTCATCAGCTTATTTTTTATTCCTCCGCTAAAGAATAAAATTGTTGATCATACAGCTTTAATCAACTTCATCTTCATCAGCTTATATTTTATTTAACAGCTAAAGAATAAAAGTGTTGATCATACAGCTTTAATCAACTTCATAATCATCAGCTTATATTTTATTCCACAGCTAAAGAATAAAATTGTTGATCATACAGCTTTAATCAACTTCATCATCATCTGCTTATATTTTATTCCACCGCTAAAGAATAAAATTGTTGATCATACAGCTTTAATCAACTTCATCATCATCAGCTTATATTTTATTCCACAGCTAAAGAATAAAATTGTTGATCATACAGCTTTAATCAACTTCATCATCATCAGCTTATATTTTATTCCACAGCTAAAGAATAAAATTGTTGATCATACAGCTTTAATCAACTTCATCATCATCAACTTATATTTTATTCCACCGTTAAAGAATTAAATTGTTGATCATACAGCTTTAATCAACTTCATCATCATCTGCTTATATTTTATTTTACAGCTAAAGAATAAAAGTGTTGATCATACAGCTTTAATCAACTTCATCTTCATCAGCTTATATTTTATTTTACAGCTAAATAATAAAAGTTTTGATCATACAGCTTTAATCAACTTCATCTTCATCAGCTTATATTTTATTTTACAGCTAAAGAATAAAAGTGTTGATCATACAGCTTTAATCAACTTCATCATCATCAGCTTATATTTTATTTTACAGCTAAAGAATAAAAGTGTTGATCATACAGCTTTAATCAACTTCATCTTCATCAGCTTATATTTTATTTTACAGCTAAAGAATAAAAGTGTTGATCATACAGCTTTAATCAACTTCATCTTCATCAGCTTATATTTTATTTTACAGCTAAAGAATAAAAGTGTTGATCATACAGCTTTAATCAACTTCATCTTCATACAGCTTTAATCAACTTCATCTTCATCAGCTTATATTTTATTTAACAGCTAAAGAATAAAAGTGTTGATCATACAGCTTTAATCAACTTCATAATCATCAGCTTATATTTTATTCCACAGCTAAAGAATAAAATTGTTGATCATACAGCTTTAATCAACTTCATCATCATCTGCTTATATTTTATTCCACCGCTAAAGAATAAAATTGTTGATCATACAGCTTTAATCAACTTCATCATCATCAGCTTATATTTTATTCCACAGCTAAAGAGTAAAAGTGTTGATCATACAGCTTTAATCAACTTCATCATCATCTGCTTATATTTTATTCCACAGCTAAAGAATAAAAGTGTTGATCATACAGCTTTAATCAACTTCATCATCATCAGCTTATTTTTTATTCCTCCGCTAAAGAATAAAATTGTTGATCATACAGCTTTAATCAACTTCATCTTCATCAGCTTATATTTTATTTTACATCTAAAGAATAAAAGTGTTGATCATACAGCTTTAATCAACTTCATCTTCATCAGCTTATATTTTATTTTACAGCTAAAGAATAAAAGTGTTGATCATACAGCTTTAATCAACTTCATCATCATCAGCTAATATTTTATTTTACAGCTAAAGAATAAAAGTGTTGATCATACAGCTTTAATCAACTTCATCTTCATCAGCTTATTTTTTATTTTACAGCTAAAGAATAAAAGTGTTGATCATACAGCTTTAATCAACTTCATCTTCATCAGCTTATATTTTATTTTACAGCTAAAGAATAAAAGTGTTGATCATACAGCTTTAATCAACTTCATCTTCATCAGCTTATATTTTATTTTACAGCTAAAGAATAAAAGTGTTGATCATACAGCTTTAATCAACTTCATCTTCATCAGCTTATATTTTATTTTACAGCTAAAGAATAAAAGTGTTGATCATACAGCTTTAATCAACTTCATCTTCATCAGCTTATATTTTATTTTACAGCTAAAGAATAAAATTGTTGATCATACAGCTTTAATCAACTTCATCATCATCAGCTTATATTTTATTCCACAGCTAAAGAATAAAATTGTTGATCATACAGCTTTAATCAACTTCATCATCATCAGCTTATATTTTATTTCACCGCTAAAGAATAAAATTGTTGATCATACAGCTTTAATCAACTTCATCTTCATCAGCTTATTTTTTATTCCTCCGCTAAAGAATAAAATTGTTGATCATACAGCTTTAATCAACTTCATCTTCATCAGCTTATATTTTATTTAACAGCTAAAGAATAAAAGTGTTGATCATACAGCTTTAATCAACTTCATAATCATCAGCTTATATTTTATTCCACAGCTAAAGAATAAAATTGTTGATCATACAGCTTTAATCAACTTCATCATCATCTGCTTATATTTTATTCCACCGCTAAAGAATAAAATTGTTGATCATACAGCTTTAATCAACTTCATCATCATCAGCTTATATTTTATTCCACAGCTAAAGAATAAAATTGTTGATCATACAGCTTTAATCAACTTCATCATCATCAGCTTATATTTTATTCCACAGCTAAAGAATAAAATTGTTGATCATACAGCTTTAATCAACTTCATCATCATCAACTTATATTTTATTCCACCGTTAAAGAATTAAATTGTTGATCATACAGCTTTAATCAACTTCATCATCATCTGCTTATATTTTATTTTACAGCTAAAGAATAAAATTGTTGATCATACAGCTTTAATCAACTTCATCTTCATCAGCTTATTTTTTATTCCTCCGCTAAAGAATAAAATTGTTGATCATACAGCTTTAATCAACTTCATCTTCATCAGCTTATTTTTTATTCCTCCGCTAAAGAATAAAATTGTTGATCATACAGCTTTAATCAACTTCATCTTCATCAGCTTATATTTTATTTAACAGCTAAAGAATAAAAGTGTTGATCATACAGCTTTAATCAACTTCATAATCATCAGCTTATATTTTATTCCACAGCTAAAGAATAAAATTGTTGATCATACAGCTTTAATCAACTTCATCATCATCTGCTTATATTTTATTCCACCGCTAAAGAATAAAATTGTTGATCATACAGCTTTAATCAACTTCATCATCATCAGCTTATATTTTATTCCACAGCTAAAGAATAAAATTGTTGATCATACAGCTTTAATCAACTTCATCATCATCTGCTTATATTTTATTCCACAGCTAAAGAATAAAAGTGTTGATCATACAGCTTTAATCAACTTCATCATCATCAGCTTATTTTTTATTCCTCCGCTAAAGAATAAAATTGTTGATCATACAGCTTTAATCAACTTCATCTTCATCAGCTTATATTTTATTTTACATCTAAAGAATAAAAGTGTTGATCATACAGCTTTAATCAACTTCATCTTCATCAGCTTATATTTTATTTTACAGCTAAAGAATAAAAGTGTTGATCATACAGCTTTAATCAACTTCATCATCATCAGCTAATATTTTATTTTACAGCTAAAGAATAAAAGTGTTGATCATACAGCTTTAATCAACTTCATCTTCATCAGCTTATTTTTTATTTTACAGCTAAAGAATAAAAGTGTTGATCATACAGCTTTAATCAACTTCATCTTCATCAGCTTATATTTTATTTTACAGCTAAAGAATAAAAGTGTTGATCATACAGCTTTAATCAACTTCATCTTCATCAGCTTATATTTTATTTTACAGCTAAAGAATAAAAGTGTTGATCATACAGCTTTAATCAACTTCATCTTCATCAGCTTATATTTTATTTTACAGCTAAAGAATAAAAGTGTTGATCATACAGCTTTAATCAACTTCATCTTCATCAGCTTATATTTTATTTTACAGCTAAAGAATAAAATTGTTGATCATACAGCTTTAATCAACTTCATCATCATCAGCTTATATTTTATTCCACAGCTAAAGAATAAAATTGTTGATCATACAGCTTTAATCAACTTCATCATCATCAGCTTATATTTTATTTCACCGCTAAAGAATAAAATTGTTGATCATACAGCTTTAATCAACTTCATCTTCATCAGCTTATTTTTTATTCCTCCGCTAAAGAATAAAATTGTTGATCATACAGCTTTAATCAACTTCATCTTCATCAGCTTATATTTTATTTAACAGCTAAAGAATAAAAGTGTTGATCATACAGCTTTAATCAACTTCATAATCATCAGCTTATATTTTATTCCACAGCTAAAGAATAAAATTGTTGATCATACAGCTTTAATCAACTTCATCATCATCTGCTTATATTTTATTCCACCGCTAAAGAATAAAATTGTTGATCATACAGCTTTAATCAACTTCATCATCACCAGCTTATATTTTATTCCACAGCTAAAGAATAAAATTGTTGATCATACAGCTTTAATCAACTTCATCATCATCAGCTTATATTTTATTCCACAGCTAAAGAATAAAATTGTTGATCATACAGCTTTAATCAACTTCATCATCATCAACTTATATTTTATTCCACCGTTAAAGAATTAAATTGTTGATCATACAGCTTTAATCAACTTCATCATCATCTGCTTATATTTTATTTTACAGCTAAAGAATAAAATTGTTGATCATACAGCTTTAATCAACTTCATCTTCATCAGCTTATTTTTTATTCCTCCGCTAAAGAATAAAATTGTTGATCATACAGCTTTAATCAACTTCATCTTCATCAGCTTATTTTTTATTCCTCCGCTAAAGAATAAAATTGTTGATCATACAGCTTTAATCAACTTCATCTTCATCAGCTTATATTTTATTTAACAGCTAAAGAATAAAAGTGTTGATCATACAGCTTTAATCAACTTCATAATCATCAGCTTATATTTTATTCCACAGCTAAAGAATAAAATTGTTGATCATACAGCTTTAATCAACTTCATCATCATCTGCTTATATTTTATTCCACCGCTAAAGAATAAAATTGTTGATCATACAGCTTTAATCAACTTCATCATCATCAGCTTATATTTTATTCCACAGCTAAAGAATAAAATTGTTGATCATACAGCTTTAATCAACTTCATCATCATCTGCTTATATTTTATTCCACAGCTAAAGAATAAAAGTGTTGATCATACAGCTTTAATCAACTTCATCATCATCAGCTTATTTTTTATTCCTCCGCTAAAGAATAAAATTGTTGATCATACAGCTTTAATCAACTTCATCTTCATCAGCTTATATTTTATTTTACATCTAAAGAATAAAAGTGTTGATCATACAGCTTTAATCAACTTCATCTTCATCAGCTTATATTTTATTTTACAGCTAAAGAATAAAAGTGTTGATCATACAGCTTTAATCAACTTCATCATCATCAGCTAATATTTTATTTTACAGCTAAAGAATAAAAGTGTTGATCATACAGCTTTAATCAACTTCATCTTCATCAGCTTATTTTTTATTTTACAGCTAAAGAATAAAAGTGTTGATCATACAGCTTTAATCAACTTCATCTTCATCAGCTTATATTTTATTTTACAGCTAAAGAATAAAAGTGTTGATCATACAGCTTTAATCAACTTCATCTTCATCAGCTTATATTTTATTTTACAGCTAAAGAATAAAAGTGTTGATCATACAGCTTTAATCAACTTCATCTTCATCAGCTTATATTTTATTTTACAGCTAAAGAATAAAAGTGTTGATCATACAGCTTTAATCAACTTCATCTTCATCAGCTTATATTTTATTTTACAGCTAAAGAATAAAATTGTTGATCATACAGCTTTAATCAACTTCATCATCATCAGCTTATATTTTATTCCACAGCTAAAGAATAAAATTGTTGATCATACAGCTTTAATCAACTTCATCATCATCAGCTTATATTTTATTTCACCGCTAAAGAATAAAATTGTTGATCATACAGCTTTAATCAACTTCATCTTCATCAGCTTATTTTTTATTCCTCCGCTAAAGAATAAAATTGTTGATCATACAGCTTTAATCAACTTCATCTTCATCAGCTTATATTTTATTTAACAGCTAAAGAATAAAAGTGTTGATCATACAGCTTTAATCAACTTCATAATCATCAGCTTATATTTTATTCCACAGCTAAAGAATAAAATTGTTGATCATACAGCTTTAATCAACTTCATCATCATCTGCTTATATTTTATTCCACCGCTAAAGAATAAAATTGTTGATCATACAGCTTTAATCAACTTCATCATCATCAGCTTATATTTTATTCCACAGCTAAAGAATAAAATTGTTGATCATACAGCTTTAATCAACTTCATCATCATCAGCTTATATTTTATTCCACAGCTAAAGAATAAAATTGTTGATCATACAGCTTTAATCAACTTCATCATCATCAACTTATATTTTATTCCACCGTTAAAGAATTAAATTGTTGATCATACAGCTTTAATCAACTTCATCATCATCTGCTTATATTTTATTTTACAGCTAAAGAATAAAATTGTTGATCATACAGCTTTAATCAACTTCATCTTCATCAGCTTATTTTTTATTCCTCCGCTAAAGAATAAAATTGTTGATCATACAGCTTTAATCAACTTCATCTTCATCAGCTTATTTTTTATTCCTCCGCTAAAGAATAAAATTGTTGATCATACAGCTTTAATCAACTTCATCTTCATCAGCTTATATTTTATTTAACAGCTAAAGAATAAAAGTGTTGATCATACAGCTTTAATCAACTTCATAATCATCAGCTTATATTTTATTCCACAGCTAAAGAATAAAATTGTTGATCATACAGCTTTAATCAACTTCATCATCATCTGCTTATATTTTATTCCACCGCTAAAGAATAAAATTGTTGATCATACAGCTTTAATCAACTTCATCATCATCAGCTTATATTTTATTCCACAGCTAAAGAATAAAATTGTTGATCATACAGCTTTAATCAACTTCATCATCATCTGCTTATATTTTATTCCACAGCTAAAGAATAAAAGTGTTGATCATACAGCTTTAATCAACTTCATCATCATCAGCTTATTTTTTATTCCTCCGCTAAAGAATAAAATTGTTGATCATACAGCTTTAATCAACTTCATCTTCATCAGCTTATATTTTATTTTACATCTAAAGAATAAAAGTGTTGATCATACAGCTTTAATCAACTTCATCTTCATCAGCTTATATTTTATTTTACAGCTAAAGAATAAAAGTGTTGATCATACAGCTTTAATCAACTTCATCATCATCAGCTAATATTTTATTTTACAGCTAAAGAATAAAAGTGTTGATCATACAGCTTTAATCAACTTCATCTTCATCAGCTTATTTTTTATTTTACAGCTAAAGAATAAAAGTGTTGATCATACAGCTTTAATCAACTTCATCTTCATCAGCTTATATTTTATTTTACAGCTAAAGAATAAAAGTGTTGATCATACAGCTTTAATCAACTTCATCTTCATCAGCTTATATTTTATTTTACAGCTAAAGAATAAAAGTGTTGATCATACAGCTTTAATCAACTTCATCTTCATCAGCTTATATTTTATTTTACAGCTAAAGAATAAAAGTGTTGATCATACAGCTTTAATCAACTTCATCTTCATCAGCTTATATTTTATTTTACAGCTAAAGAATAAAATTGTTGATCATACAGCTTTAATCAACTTCATCATCATCAGCTTATATTTTATTCCACAGCTAAAGAATAAAATTGTTGATCATACAGCTTTAATCAACTTCATCATCATCAGCTTATATTTTATTTCACCGCTAAAGAATAAAATTGTTGATCATACAGCTTTAATCAACTTCATCTTCATCAGCTTATTTTTTATTCCTCCGCTAAAGAATAAAATTGTTGATCATACAGCTTTAATCAACTTCATCTTCATCAGCTTATATTTTATTTAACAGCTAAAGAATAAAAGTGTTGATCATACAGCTTTAATCAACTTCATAATCATCAGCTTATATTTTATTCCACAGCTAAAGAATAAAATTGTTGATCATACAGCTTTAATCAACTTCATCATCATCTGCTTATATTTTATTCCACCGCTAAAGAATAAAATTGTTGATCATACAGCTTTAATCAACTTCATCATCATCAGCTTCTATTTTATTCCACAGCTAAAGAATAAAATTGTTGATCATACAGCTTTAATCAACTTCATCATCATCAGCTTATATTTTATTCCACAGCTAAAGAATAAAATTGTTGATCATACAGCTTTAATCAACTTCATCATCATCAACTTATATTTTATTCCACCGTTAAAGAATTAAATTGTTGATCATACAGCTTTAATCAACTTCATCATCATCTGCTTATATTTTATTTTACAGCTAAAGAATAAAATTGTTGATCATACAGCTTTAATCAACTTCATCTTCATCAGCTTATTTTTTATTCCTCCGCTAAAGAATAAAATTGTTGATCATACAGCTTTAATCAACTTCATCTTCATCAGCTTATTTTTTATTCCTCCGCTAAAGAATAAAATTGTTGATCATACAGCTTTAATCAACTTCATCTTCATCAGCTTATATTTTATTTAACAGCTAAAGAATAAAAGTGTTGATCATACAGCTTTAATCAACTTCATAATCATCAGCTTATATTTTATTCCACAGCTAAAGAATAAAATTGTTGATCATACAGCTTTAATCAACTTCATCATCATCTGCTTATATTTTATTCCACCGCTAAAGAATAAAATTGTTGATCATACAGCTTTAATCAACTTCATCATCATCAGCTTATATTTTATTCCACAGCTAAAGAATAAAATTGTTGATCATACAGCTTTAATCAACTTCATCATCATCTGCTTATATTTTATTCCACAGCTAAAGAATAAAAGTGTTGATCATACAGCTTTAATCAACTTCATCATCATCAGCTTATTTTTTATTCCTCCGCTAAAGAATAAAATTGTTGATCATACAGCTTTAATCAACTTCATCTTCATCAGCTTATATTTTATTTTACATCTAAAGAATAAAAGTGTTGATCATACAGCTTTAATCAACTTCATCTTCATCAGCTTATATTTTATTTTACAGCTAAAGAATAAAAGTGTTGATCATACAGCTTTAATCAACTTCATCATCATCAGCTAATATTTTATTTTACAGCTAAAGAATAAAAGTGTTGATCATACAGCTTTAATCAACTTCATCTTCATCAGCTTATTTTTTATTTTACAGCTAAAGAATAAAAGTGTTGATCATACAGCTTTAATCAACTTCATCTTCATCAGCTTATATTTTATTTTACAGCTAAAGAATAAAAGTGTTGATCATACAGCTTTAATCAACTTCATCTTCATCAGCTTATATTTTATTTTACAGCTAAAGAATAAAATTGTTGATCATACAGCTTTAATCAACTTCATCATCATCAGCTTATATTTTATTCCACAGCTAAAGAATAAAATTGTTGATCATACAGCTTTAATCAACTTCATCATCATCAGCTTATATTTTATTTCACCGCTAAAGAATAAAATTGTTGATCATACAGCTTTAATCAACTTCATCTTCATCAGCTTATTTTTTATTCCTCCGCTAAAGAATAAAATTGTTGATCATACAGCTTTAATCAACTTCATCTTCATCAGCTTATATTTTATTTAACAGCTAAAGAATAAAAGTGTTGATCATACAGCTTTAATCAACTTCATAATCATCAGCTTATATTTTATTCCACAGCTAAAGAATAAAATTGTTGATCATACAGCTTTAATCAACTTCATCATCATCTGCTTATATTTTATTCCACCGCTAAAGAATAAAATTGTTGATCATACAGCTTTAATCAACTTCATCATCATCAGCTTATATTTTATTCCACAGCTAAAGAATAAAATTGTTGATCATACAGCTTTAATCAACTTCATCATCATCAGCTTATATTTTATTCCACAGCTAAAGAATAAAATTGTTGATCATACAGCTTTAATCAACTTCATCATCATCAACTTATATTTTATTCCACCGTTAAAGAATTAAATTGTTGATCATACAGCTTTAATCAACTTCATCATCATCTGCTTATATTTTATTTTACAGCTAAAGAATAAAATTGTTGATCATACAGCTTTAATCAACTTCATCTTCATCAGCTTATTTTTTATTCCTCCGCTAAAGAATAAAATTGTTGATCATACAGCTTTAATCAACTTCATCTTCATCAGCTTATTTTTTATTCCTCCGCTAAAGAATAAAATTGTTGATCATACAGCTTTAATCAACTTCATCTTCATCAGCTTATATTTTATTTAACAGCTAAAGAATAAAAGTGTTGATCATACAGCTTTAATCAACTTCATAATCATCAGCTTATATTTTATTCCACAGCTAAAGAATAAAATTGTTGATCATACAGCTTTAATCAACTTCATCATCATCTGCTTATATTTTATTCCACAGCTAAAGAATAAAAGTGTTGATCATACAGCTTTAATCAACTTCATCATCATCAGCTTATATTTTATTTTACAGCTAAAGAATAAAATTGTTGATCATACAGCTTTAATCAACTTCATCATCATCAGCTTATATTTTATTCCACAGCTAAAGAATAAAATTGTTGATCATACAGCTTTAATCAACTTCATCATCATCAGCTTATATTTTATTCCACAGCTAAAGAATAAAATTGTTGATCATACAGCTTTAATCAACTTCATCATCATCAGCTTATATTTTATTTCACCGCTAAAGAATAAAATTGTTGATCATACAGCTTTAATCAACTTCATCTTCATCAGCTTATTTTTTATTCCTCCGCTAAAGAATAAAATTGTTGATCATACAGCTTTAATCAACTTCATCTTCATCAGCTTATATTTTATTTAACAGCTAAAGAATAAAAGTGTTGATCATACAGCTTTAATCAACTTCATAATCATCAGCTTATATTTTATTCCACAGCTAAAGAATAAAATTGTTGATCATACAGCTTTAATCAACTTCATCATCATCTGCTTATATTTTATTCCACCGCTAAAGAATAAAATTGTTGATCATACAGCTTTAATCAACTTCATCATCATCAGCTTATATTTTATTCCACAGCTAAAGAATAAAATTGTTGATCATACAGCTTTAATCAACTTCATCATCATCAGCTTATATTTTATTCCACAGCTAAAGAATAAAATTGTTGATCATACAGCTTTAATCAACTTCATCATCATCAACTTATATTTTATTCCACCGTTAAAGAATTAAATTGTTGATCATACAGCTTTAATCAACTTCATCATCATCTGCTTATATTTTATTTTACAGCTAAAGAATAAAAGTGTTGATCATACAGCTTTAATCAACTTCATCTTCATCAGCTTATATTTTATTTTACAGCTAAATAATAAAAGTTTTGATCATACAGCTTTAATCAACTTCATCTTCATCAGCTTATATTTTATTTTACAGCTAAAGAATAAAAGTGTTGATCATACAGCTTTAATCAACTTCATCATCATCAGCTTATATTTTATTTTACAGCTAAAGAATAAAAGTGTTGATCATACAGCTTTAATCAACTTCATCTTCATCAGCTTATATTTTATTTTACAGCTAAAGAATAAAAGTGTTGATCATACAGCTTTAATCAACTTCATCTTCATCAGCTTATATTTTATTTTACAGCTAAAGAATAAAAGTGTTGATCATACAGCTTTAATCAACTTCATCTTCATCAGCTTATATTTTATTCTACAGCTAAAGAATAAAATTGTTGATCATACAGCTTTAATCAATTTCATCATCATCAGCTTATATTTTATTCCACAGCTAAAGAATAAAATTGTTGATCATACAGCTTTACTCAACTTCATCATCATCAGCTTATATTTTATTCCACCGCTAAAGAATAAAATTGTTGATCATACAGCTTTAATCAACTTCATCATCATCTGCTTATATTTTATTCCACCGCTAAAGAATAAAATTGTTGATCATACAGCTTTAATCAACTTCATCATCATCAGCTTATTTTTTATTCCTCCGCTAAAGAATAAAATTGTTGATCATACAGCTTTAATCAACTTCATCATCATCAGCTTATATTTTATTTTACAGCTAAAGAATAAAAGTGTTGATCATACAGCTTTAATCAACTTCATCTTCATCAGCTTATATTTTATTTTACAGCTAAAGAATAAAAGTGTTGATCATACAGCTTTAATCAACTTCATCATCATCATCAGCTTATATTTTATTTTACAGCTAAAGAATAAAATCATACAGCTTTAATCAACTTCATCTTCATCAGCTTATATTTTATTTTACAGCTAAAGAATAAAAGTGTTGATCATACAGCTTTAATCAACTTCATCTTCATCAGCTTATATTTTATTTTACAGCTAAAGAATAAAAGTGTTGATCATACAGCTTTAATCAACTTCATCTTCATCAGCTTATATTTTATTTTACAGCTAAAGAATAAAAGTGTTGATCATACAGCTTTAATCAACTTCATCTTCATCAGCTTATATTTTATTTTACAGCTAAAGAATAAAAGTGTTGATCATACAGCTTTAATCAACTTCATCTTCATCAGCTTATATTTTATTTTACAGCTAAAGAATAAAAGTGTTGATCATACAGCTTTAATCAACTTCATCTTCATCAGCTTATATTTTATTCTACAGCTAAAGAATAAAATTGTTGATCATACAGCTTTAATCAACTTCATCATCATCAGCTTATATTTTATTCCACAGCTAAAGAATAAAATTGTTGATCATACAGCTTTAATCAACTTCATCATCATCAGCTTATATTTTATTCCACCGCTAAAGAATAAAATTGTTGATCATACAGCTTTAATCAACTTCATCATCATCAGCTTATTTTTTATTCCTCCGCTAAAGAATAAAATTGTTGATCATACAGCTTTAATCAACTTCATCATCATCAGCTTATATTTTATTTTACAGCTAAAGAATAAAAGTGTTGATCATACAGCTTTAATCAACTTCATCTTCATCAGCTTATATTTTATTTTACAGCTAAAGAATAAAAGTGTTGATCATACAGCTTTAATCAACTTCATCATCATCAGCTTATATTTTATTTTACAGCTAAAGAATAAAAGTGTTGATCATACAGCTTTAATCAACTTCATCATCATCAGCTTATATTTTATTCCACAGCTAAAGAATAAAATTGTTGATCATACAGCTTTAATCAACTTCATCATCATCAGCTTATATTTTATTCCACCGCTAAAGAATAAAATTTTTGATCATACAGCTTTAATCAACTTCATCATCATCAGCTTATATTTTATTTTACAGCTAAAGAATAAAAGTGTTGATCATACAGCTTTAATCAACTTCATCTTCATCAGCTTATATTTTATTTTACAGCTAAAGAATAAAAGTGTTGATCATACAGCTTTAATCAACTTCATCATCATCAGCTTATATTTTATTTTACAGCTAAAGAATAAAATCATACAGCTTTAATCAACTTCATCTTCATCAGCTTATATTTTATTTTACAGCTAAAGAATAAAAGTGTTGATCATACAGCTTTAATCAACTTCATCATCATCAACTTATATTTTATTCCACCGTTAAAGAATAAAATTGTTGATCATACAGCTTTAATCAACTTCATCTTCATCAGCTTATATTTTATTTTACAGCTAAAGAATAAAAGTGTTGATCATACAGCTTTAATCAACTTCATCTTCATCAGCTTATATTTTATTTTACAGCTAAAGAATAAAAGTGTTGATCATACAGCTTTAATCAACTTCATCTTCATCAGCTTATATTTTATTTTACAGCTAAAGAATAAAATTGTTGATCATACAGCTTTAATCAACTTCATCTTCATCAGCTTATTTTTTATTCCTCCGCTAAAGAATAAAATTGTTGATCATACAGCTTTAATCAACTTCATCTTCATCAGCTTATATTTTATTTAACAGCTAAAGAATAAAAGTGTTGATCATACAGCTTTAATCAACTTCATAATCATCAGCTTATATTTTATTCCACAGCTAAAGAATAAAATTGTTGATCATACAGCTTTAATCAACTTCATCTTCATCAGCTTATATTTTATTTTACAGCTAAAGAATAAAATTGTTGATCATACAGCTTTAATCAACTTCATCTTCATCAGCTTATTTTTTATTCCTCCGCTAAAGAATAAAATTGTTGATCATACAGCTTTAATCAACTTCATCTTCATCAGCTTATATTTTATTTAACAGCTAAAGAATAAAAGTGTTGATCATACAGCTTTAATCAACTTCATAATCATCAGCTTATATTTTATTCCACAGCTAAAGAATAAAATTGTTGATCATACAGCTTTAATCAACTTCATCTTCATCAGCTTATATTTTATTTTACAGCTAAAGAATAAAATTGTTGATCATACAGCTTTAATCAACTTCATAATCATCAGCTTATATTTTATTTTACAGCTAAAGAATAAAAGTGTTGATCATACAGCTTTAATCAACTTCATCTTCATCAGCTTATATTTTATTTTACAGCTAAAGAATAAAATTGTTGATCATACAGCTTTAATCAACTTCATCTTCATCAGCTTATTTTTTATTCCTCCGCTAAAGAATAAAATTGTTGATCATACAGCTTTAATCAACTTCATCTTCATCAGCTTATATTTTATTTAACAGCTAAAGAATAAAAGTGTTGATCATACAGCTTTAATCAACTTCATAATCATCAGCTTATATTTTATTCCACAGCTAAAGAATAAAATTGTTGATCATACAGCTTTAATCAACTTCATCATCATCTGCTTATATTTTATTCCACCGCTAAAGAATAAAATTGTTGATCATACAGCTTTAATCAACTTCATCATCATCAGCTTATATTTTATTCCACAGCTAAAGAATAAAATTGTTGATCATACAGCTTTAATCAACTTCATCATCATCAGCTTATATTTTATTTTACAGCTAAAGAATAAAAGTGTTGATCATACAGCTTTAATCAACTTCATCATCATCAGCTTATATTTTATTTCACCGCTAAAGAATAAAATTGTTGATCATACAGCTTTAATCAACTTCATCTTCATCAGCTTATTTTTTATTCCTCCGCTAAAGAATAAAATTGTTGATCATACAGCTTTAATCAACTTCATCTTCATCAGCTTATATTTTATTTAACAGCTAAAGAATAAAATTGTTGATCATACAGCTTTAATCAACTTCATCATCATCAGCTTATATTTTATTCCACAGCTAAAGAATAAAAGTGTTGATCATACAGCTTTAATCAACTTCATCTTCATCAGCTTATATTTTATTCTACAGCTAAAGAATAAAATTGTTGATCATACAGCTTTAATCAACTTCATCATCATCAGCTTATATTTTATTCCACAGCTAAAGAATAAAATTGTTGATCATACAGCTTTAATCAACTTCATCATCATCAGCTTATATTTTATTCCACCGCTAAAGAATAAAATTGTTGATCATACAGCTTTAATCAACTTCATCATCATCAGCTTATTTTTTATTCCTCCGCTAAAGAATAAAATTGTTGATCATACAGCTTTAATCAACTTCATCATCATCAGCTTATATTTTATTTTACAGCTAAAGAATAAAAGTGTTGATCATACAGCTTTAATCAACTTCATCTTCATCAGCTTATATTTTATTTTACAGCTAAAGAATAAAAGTGTTGATCATACAGCTTTAATCAACTTCATCATCATCAGCTTATATTTTATTTTACAGCTAAAGAATAAAAGTGTTGATCATACAGCTTTAATCAACTTCATCATCATCAGCTTATATTTTATTCCACAGCTAAAGAATAAAATTGTTGATCATACAGCTTTAATCAACTTCATCATCATCAGCTTATATTTTATTCCACCGCTAAAGAATAAAATTTTTGATCATACAGCTTTAATCAACTTCATCATCATCAGCTTATATTTTATTTTACAGCTAAAGAATAAAAGTGTTGATCATACAGCTTTAATCAACTTCATCTTCATCAGCTTATATTTTATTTTACAGCTAAAGAATAAAAGTGTTGATCATACAGCTTTAATCAACTTCATCATCATCAGCTTATATTTTATTTTACAGCTAAAGA
The DNA here is from genome assembly GCA_947095585.1 of Nephrocerus scutellatus. NCBI lineage: Eukaryota > Metazoa > Arthropoda > Insecta > Diptera > Pipunculidae > Nephrocerus > Nephrocerus scutellatus. The sequence goes on along the minus strand of OX352765.1, from coordinate 55,057,670 downwards.
ATAAAATCATACAGCTTTAATCAACTTCATCTTCATCAGCTTATATTTTATTTTACAGCTAAAGAATAAAAGTGTTGATCATACAGCTTTAATCAACTTCATCATCATCAACTTATATTTTATTCCACCGTTAAAGAATAAAATTGTTGATCATACAGCTTTAATCAACTTCATCTTCATCAGCTTATATTTTATTTTACAGCTAAAGAATAAAAGTGTTGATCATACAGCTTTAATCAACTTCATCTTCATCAGCTTATATTTTATTTTACAGCTAAAGAATAAAAGTGTTGATCATACAGCTTTAATCAACTTCATCTTCATCAGCTTATATTTTATTTTACAGCTAAAGAATAAAATTGTTGATCATACAGCTTTAATCAACTTCATCTTCATCAGCTTATTTTTTATTCCTCCGCTAAAGAATAAAATTGTTGATCATACAGCTTTAATCAACTTCATCTTCATCAGCTTATATTTTATTTAACAGCTAAAGAATAAAAGTGTTGATCATACAGCTTTAATCAACTTCATAATCATCAGCTTATATTTTATTCCACAGCTAAAGAATAAAATTGTTGATCATACAGCTTTAATCAACTTCATCTTCATCAGCTTATATTTTATTTTACAGCTAAAGAATAAAATTGTTGATCATACAGCTTTAATCAACTTCATCTTCATCAGCTTATTTTTTATTCCTCCGCTAAAGAATAAAATTGTTGATCATACAGCTTTAATCAACTTCATCTTCATCAGCTTATATTTTATTTAACAGCTAAAGAATAAAAGTGTTGATCATACAGCTTTAATCAACTTCATAATCATCAGCTTATATTTTATTCCACAGCTAAAGAATAAAATTGTTGATCATACAGCTTTAATCAACTTCATCTTCATCAGCTTATATTTTATTTTACAGCTAAAGAATAAAATTGTTGATCATACAGCTTTAATCAACTTCATAATCATCAGCTTATATTTTATTTTACAGCTAAAGAATAAAAGTGTTGATCATACAGCTTTAATCAACTTCATCTTCATCAGCTTATATTTTATTTTACAGCTAAAGAATAAAATTGTTGATCATACAGCTTTAATCAACTTCATCTTCATCAGCTTATTTTTTATTCCTCCGCTAAAGAATAAAATTGTTGATCATACAGCTTTAATCAACTTCATCTTCATCAGCTTATATTTTATTTAACAGCTAAAGAATAAAAGTGTTGATCATACAGCTTTAATCAACTTCATAATCATCAGCTTATATTTTATTCCACAGCTAAAGAATAAAATTGTTGATCATACAGCTTTAATCAACTTCATCATCATCTGCTTATATTTTATTCCACCGCTAAAGAATAAAATTGTTGATCATACAGCTTTAATCAACTTCATCATCATCAGCTTATATTTTATTCCACAGCTAAAGAATAAAATTGTTGATCATACAGCTTTAATCAACTTCATCATCATCAGCTTATATTTTATTTTACAGCTAAAGAATAAAAGTGTTGATCATACAGCTTTAATCAACTTCATCATCATCAGCTTATATTTTATTTCACCGCTAAAGAATAAAATTGTTGATCATACAGCTTTAATCAACTTCATCTTCATCAGCTTATTTTTTATTCCTCCGCTAAAGAATAAAATTGTTGATCATACAGCTTTAATCAACTTCATCTTCATCAGCTTATATTTTATTTAACAGCTAAAGAATAAAATTGTTGATCATACAGCTTTAATCAACTTCATCATCATCAGCTTATATTTTATTCCACAGCTAAAGAATAAAAGTGTTGATCATACAGCTTTAATCAACTTCATCTTCATCAGCTTATATTTTATTCTACAGCTAAAGAATAAAATTGTTGATCATACAGCTTTAATCAACTTCATCATCATCAGCTTACATTTTATTTTACAGCTAAAGAATAAAAGTGTTGATCATACAGCTTTAATCAACTTCATCTTCATCAGCTTATATTTTATTTTACAGCTAAAGAATAAAAGTGTTGATCATACAGCTTTAATCAACTTCATCTTCATCAGCTTATATTTTATTTTACAGCTAAAGAATAAAAGTGTTGATCATACAGCTTTAATCAACTTCATCTTCATCAGCTTATATTTTATTTTACAGCTAAAGAATAAAAGTGTTGATCATACAGCTTTAATCAACTTCATCTTCATCAGCTTATATTTTATTTTACAGCTAAAGAATAAAATTGTTGATCATACAGCTTTAATCAACTTCATCATCATCAGCTTATATTTTATTCCACAGCTAAAGAATAAAATTGTTGATCATACAGCTTTAATCAACTTCATCATCATCAGCTTATATTTTATTTCACCGCTAAAGAATAAAAGTGTTGATCATACAGCTTTAATCAACTTCATCTTCATCAGCTTATATTTTATTTTACAGCTAAAGAATAAAATTGTTGATCATACAGCTTTAATCAACTTCATCATCATCAGCTTATATTTTATTCCACAGCTAAAGAATAAAATTGTTGATCATACAGCTTTAATCAACTTCATCATCATCAGCTTATATTTTATTCCACAGCTAAAGAATAAAATTGTTGATCATACAGCTTTAATCAACTTCATCATCATCAGCTTATATTTTATTTCACCGCTAAAGAATAAAATTGTTGATCATACAGCTTTAATCAACTTCATCTTCATCAGCTTATTTTTTATTCCTCCGCTAAAGAATAAAATTGTTGATCATACAGCTTTAATCAACTTCATCTTCATCAGCTTATATTTTATTTAACAGCTAAAGAATAAAAGTGTTGATCATACAGCTTTAATCAACTTCATAATCATCAGCTTATATTTTATTCCACAGCTAAAGAATAAAATTGTTGATCATACAGCTTTAATCAACTTCATCATCATCTGCTTATATTTTATTCCACCGCTAAAGAATAAAATTGTTGATCATACAGCTTTAATCAACTTCATCATCATCAGCTTATATTTTATTCCACAGCTAAAGAATAAAATTGTTGATCATACAGCTTTAATCAACTTCATCATCATCAGCTTATATTTTATTCCACAGCTAAAGAATAAAATTGTTGATCATACAGCTTTAATCAACTTCATCATCATCAACTTATATTTTATTCCACCGTTAAAGAATTAAATTGTTGATCATACAGCTTTAATCAACTTCATCATCATCTGCTTATATTTTATTTTACAGCTAAATAATAAAAGTGTTGATCATACAGCTTTAATCAACTTCATCTTCATCAGCTTATATTTTATTTTACAGCTAAATAATAAAAGTGTTGATCATACAGCTTTAATCAACTTCATCTTCATCAGCTTATATTTTATTTTACAGCTAAAGAATAAAAGTGTTGATCATACAGCTTTAATCAACTTCATCATCATCAGCTTATATTTTATTTTACAGCTAAAGAATAAAAGTGTTGATCATACAGCTTTAATCAACTTCATCTTCATCAGCTTATATTTTATTTTACAGCTAAAGAATAAAAGTGTTGATCATACAGCTTTAATCAACTTCATCTTCATCAGCTTATATTTTATTTTACAGCTAAAGAATAAAAGTGTTGATCATACAGCTTTAATCAACTTCATCTTCATCAGCTTATATTTTATTCTACAGCTAAAGAATAAAATTGTTGATCATACAGCTTTAATCAATTTCATCATCATCAGCTTATATTTTATTCCACAGCTAAAGAATAAAATTGTTGATCATACAGCTTTAATCAACTTCATCATCATCAGCTTATATTTTATTCCACCGCTAAAGAATAAAATTGTTGATCATACAGCTTTAATCAACTTCATCATCATCTGCTTATATTTTATTCCACCGCTAAAGAATAAAATTGTTGATCATACAGCTTTAATCAACTTCATCATCATCAGCTTATTTTTTATTCCTCCGCTAAAGAATAAAATTGTTGATCATACAGCTTTAATCAACTTCATCATCATCAGCTTATATTTTATTTTACAGCTAAAGAATAAAAGTGTTGATCATACAGCTTTAATCAACTTCATCTTCATCAGCTTATATTTTATTTTACAGCTAAAGAATAAAAGTGTTGATCATACAGCTTTAATCAACTTCATCATCATCAGCTTATATTTTATTTTACAGCTAAAGAATAAAATCATACAGCTTTAATCAACTTCATCTTCATCAGCTTATATTTTATTTTACAGCTAAAGAATAAAAGTGTTGATCATACAGCTTTAATCAACTTCATCTTCATCAGCTTTTATTTTATTTTACAGCTAAAGAATAAAAGTGTTGATCATACAGCTTTAATCAACTTCATCTTCATCAGCTTATATTTTATTTTACAGCTAAAGAATAAAAGTGTTGATCATACAGCTTTAATCAACTTCATCTTCATCAGCTTATATTTTATTTTACAGCTAAAGAATAAAAGAGTTGATCATACAGCTTTAATCAACTTCATCTTCATCAGCTTATATTTTATTTTACAGCTAAAGAATAAAAGTGTTGATCATACAGCTTTAATCAACTTCATCTTCATCAGCTTATATTTTATTCTACAGCTAAAGAATAAAATTGTTGATCATACAGCTTTAATCAACTTCATCATCATCAGCTTATATTTTATTCCACAGCTAAAGAATAAAATTGTTGATCATACAGCTTTAATCAACTTCATCATCATCAGCTTATATTTTATTCCACCGCTAAAGAATAAAATTGTTGATCATACAGCTTTAATCAACTTCATCATCATCAGCTTATTTTTTATTCCTCCGCTAAAGAATAAAATTGTTGATCATACAGCTTTAATCAACTTCATCATCATCAGCTTATATTTTATTTTACAGCTAAAGAATAAAAGTGTTGATCATACAGCTTTAATCAACTTCATCTTCATCAGCTTATATTTTATTTTACAGCTAAAGAATAAAAGTGTTGATCATACAGCTTTAATCAACTTCATCATCATCAGCTTATATTTTATTTTACAGCTAAAGAATAAAAGTGTTGATCATACAGCTTTAATCAACTTCATCATCATCAGCTTATATTTTATTCCACAGCTAAAGAATAAAATTGTTGATCATACAGCTTTAATCAACTTCATCATCATCAGCTTATATTTTATTCCACCGCTAAAGAATAAAATTGTTGATCATACAGCTTTAATCAACTTCATCTTCATCAGCTTATTTTTTATTCCTCCGCTAAAGAATAAAATTGTTGATCATACAGCTTTAATCAACTTCATCTTCATCAGCTTATATTTTATTCCACAGCTAAAGAATAAAATTGTTGATCATACAGCTTTAATCAACTTCATTATCATCTGCTTATATTTTATTCCACCGCTAAAGAATAAAATTGTTGATCATACAGCTTTAATCAACTTCATCATCATCAGCTTATTTTTTATTCCTCCGCTAAAGAATAAAATTGTTGATCATACAGCTTTAATCAACTTCATCTTCATCAGCTTATATTTTATTTTACAGCTAAAGAATAAAAGTGTTGATCATACAGCTTTAATCAACTTCATCATCATCAGCTTATATTTTATTCTACAGCTAAAGAATAAAATTGTTGATCATACAGCTTTAATCAACTTCATCTTCATCAGCTTATTTTTTATTCCTCCGCTAAAGAATAAAATTGTTGATCATACAGCTTTAATCAACTTCATCTTCATCAGCTTATATTTTATTCCACAGCTAAAGAATAAAATTGTTGATCATACAGCTTTAATCAACTTCATCATCATCTGCTTATATTTTATTCCACCGCTAAAGAATAAAATTGTTGATCATACAGCTTTAATCAACTTCATCATCATCAGCTTATTTTTTATTCCTCCGCTAAAGAATAAAATTGTTGATCATACAGCTTTAATCAACTTCATCATCATCTGCTTATATTTTATTCCACCGCTAAAGAATAAAATTGTTGATCATACAGCTTTAATCAACTTCATCTTCATCAGCTTATATTTTATTCCACAGCTAAAGAATAAAATTGTTGATCATACAGCTTTAATCAACTTCATCATCATCTGCTTATATTTTATTCTACAGCTAAAGAATAAAATTGTTGATCATACAGCTTTAATCAACTTCATCATCATCTGCTTATATTTTATTCCACCGCTAAAGAATAAAATTGTTGATCATACAGCTTTAATCAACTTCATCTTCATCTGCTTATATTTTATTCCACCGCTAAAGAATAAAATTGTTGATCATACAGCTTTAATCAACTTCATCATCATCAGCTTATTTTTTATTCCTCCGCTAAAGAATAAAATTGTTGATCATACAGCTTTAATCAACTTCATCATCATCTGCTTATATTTTATTCCACCGCTAAAGAATAAAATTGTTGATCATACAGCTTTAATCAACTTCATCATCATCAGCTTATTTTTTATTCCTCCGCTAAAGAATAAAATTGTTGATCATACAGCTTTAATCAACTTCATCATCATCTGCTTATATTTTATTCCACCGCTAAAGAATAAAATTGTTGATCATACAGCTTTAATCAACTTCATCTTCATCAGCTTATATTTTATTCCACAGCTAAAGAATAAAATTGTTGATCATACAGCTTTAATCAACTTCATCATCATCTGCTTATATTTTATTCTAAAGCTAAAGAATAAAATTGTTGATCATACAGCTTTAATCAACTTCATCATCATCTGCTTATATTTTATTCCACCGCTAAAGAATAAAATTGTTGATCATACAGCTTTAATCAACTTCATCTTCATCAGCTTATATTTTATTCTACAGCTAAAGAATAAAATTGTTGATCATACAGCTTTAATCAACTTCATCATCATCTGCTTATATTTTATTCTACAGCTAAAGAATAAAATTGTTGATCATACAGCTTTAATCAACTTCATCATCATCTGCTTATATTTTATTCCACCGCTAAAGAATAAAATTGTTGATCATACAGCTTTAATCAACTTCATTTTCATCAGCTTATATTTTATTCTACAGCTAAAGAATAAAATTGTTGATCATACAGCTTTAATCAACTTCATCATCATCTGCTTATATTTTATTCTACAGCTAAAGAATAAAATTGTTGATCATACAGCTTTAATCAACTTCATCATCATCTGCTTATATTTTATTCCACAGCTAAAGAATAAAATTGTTGATCATACAGCTTTAATCAACTTCATCATCATCTGCTTATATTTTATTCTACAGCTAAAGAATAAAATTGTTGATCATACAGCTTTAATCAACTTCATCATCATCTGCTTATATTTTATTCCACCGCTAAAGAATAAAATTGTTGATCATACAGCTTTAATCAACTTCATCTTCATCAGCTTATATTTTATTCTACAGCTAAAGAATAAAATTGTTGATCATACAGCTTTAATCAACTTCATCATCATCTGCTTATATTTTATTCTACAGCTAAAGAATAAAATTGTTGATCATACAGCTTTAATCAACTTCATCTTCATCAGCTTATATTTTATTCTACAGCTAAAGAATAAAATTGTTGATCATACAGCTTTAATCAACTTCATCATCATCTGCTTATATTTTATTCTACAGCTAAAGAATAAAATTGTTGATCATACAGCTTTAATCAACTTCATCATCATCTGCTTATATTTTATTCCACAGCTAAAGAATAAAATTGTTGATCATACAGCTTTAATCAACTTCATCATCATCTGCTTATATTTTATTCTACAGCTAAAGAATAAAATTGTTGATCATACAGCTTTAATCAACTTCATCTTCATCAGCTTATATTTTATTCTACAGCTAAAGAATAAAATTGTTGATCATACAGCTTTAATCAACTTCATCATCATCTGCTTATATTTTATTCTACAGCTAAAGAATAAAATTGTTGATCATACAGCTTTAATCAACTTCATCTTCATCAGCTTATATTTTATTTTACAGCTAAAGAATAAAAGTGTTGATCATACAGCTTTAATCAACTTCATCTTCATCAGCTTATTTTTTATTCCTCCGCTAAAGAATAAAATTGTTGATCATACAGCTTTAATCAACTTCATCATCATCTGCTTATATTTTATTCCACAGCTAAAGAATAAAATTGTTGATCATACAGCTTTAATCAACTTCATCATCATCTGCTTATATTTTATTCCACCTCTAAAGAATAAAATTGTTGATCATACAGCTTTAATCAACTTCATCATCATCTGCTTATATTTTATTCCACCGCTAAAGAATAAAATTGTTGATCATACAGCTTTAATCAACTTCATTTTCATCAGCTTATATTTTATTCTACAGCTAAAGAATAAAATTGTTGATCATACAGCTTTAATCAACTTCATCATCATCTGCTTATATTTTATTCTACAGCTAAAGAATAAAATTGTTGATCATACAGCTTTAATCAACTTCATCATCATCTGCTTATATTTTATTCCACAGCTAAAGAATAAAATTGTTGATCATACAGCTTTAATCAACTTCATCATCATCTGCTTATATTTTATTCTACAGCTAAAGAATAAAATTGTTGATCATACAGCTTTAATCAACTTCATCATCATCTGCTTATATTTTATTCCACCGCTAAAGAATAAAATTGTTGATCATACAGCTTTAATCAACTTCATCTTCATCAGCTTATATTTTATTCTACAGCTAAAGAATAAAATTGTTGATCATACAGCTTTAATCAACTTCATCATCATCTGCTTATATTTTATTCTACAGCTAAAGAATAAAATTGTTGATCATACAGCTTTAATCAACTTCATCTTCATCAGCTTATATTTTATTCTACAGCTAAAGAATAAAATTGTTGATCATACAGCTTTAATCAACTTCATCATCATCTGCTTATATTTTATTCTACAGCTAAAGAATAAAATTGTTGATCATACAGCTTTAATCAACTTCATCATCATCTGCTTATATTTTATTCCACAGCTAAAGAATAAAATTGTTGATCATACAGCTTTAATCAACTTCATCATCATCTGCTTATATTTTATTCTACAGCTAAAGAATAAAATTGTTGATCATACAGCTTTAATCAACTTCATCTTCATCAGCTTATATTTTATTCTACAGCTAAAGAATAAAATTGTTGATCATACAGCTTTAATCAACTTCATCATCATCTGCTTATATTTTATTCTACAGCTAAAGAATAAAATTGTTGATCATACAGCTTTAATCAACTTCATCTTCATCAGCTTATATTTTATTTTACAGCTAAAGAATAAAAGTGTTGATCATACAGCTTTAATCAACTTCATCTTCATCAGCTTATTTTTTATTCCTCTGCTAAAGAATAAAATTGTTGATCATACAGCTTTAATCAACTTCATCATCATCTGCTTATATTTTATTCCACAGCTAAAGAATAAAATTGTTGATCATACAGCTTTAATCAACTTCATCATCATCTGCTTATATTTTATTCCACCTCTAAAGAATAAAATTGTTGATCATACAGCTTTAATCAACTTCATCATCATCTGCTTATATTTTATTCCACCGCTAAAGAATAAAATTGTTGATCATACAGCTTTAATCAACTTCATCTTCATCAGCTTATATTTTATTCCACAGCTAAAGAATAAAATTGTTGATCATACAGCTTTAATCAACTTCATCATCATCTGCTTATATTTTATTCTACAGCTAAAGAATAAAATTGTTGATCATACAGCTTTAATCAACTTCATCTTCATCAGCTTATATTTTATTCCACAGCTAAAAAATAAAATTGTTGATCATACAGCTTTAATCAACTTCATCATCATCTGCTTATATTTTATTCCACCGCTAAAGAATAAATTTGTTGATCATACAGCTTTAATCAACTTCATCTTCATCAGCTTATATTTTATTCCACAGCTAAAGAATAAAATTGTTGATCATACAGCTTTAATCAACTTCATCATCATCTGCTTATATTTTATTCCACCACTAAAGAATAAAATTGTTGATCACACAGCTTTAATCAACTTCATCATCATCTGCTTATATTTTATTCCACCGCTAAAGAATAAAATTGTTGATCATACAGCTTTAATCAACTTCATCTTCATCAGCTTATATTTTATTCCACAGCTAAAGAATAAAATTGTTGATCATACAGCTTTAATCAACTTCATCATCATCTGCTTATATTTTATTCTACAGCTAAGGAATAAAATTGTTGATCATACAGCTTTAATCAACTTCATCATCATCAGCTTATATTTTATTCCACAGCTAAAGAATAAAATTGTTGATCATACAGCTTTAATCAACTTCATCATCATCAGCTTATATTTTATTCCACCGCTAAAGAATAAAATTGTTGATCATACAGCTTTAATCAACTTCATCTTCATCAGCTTATTTTTTATTCCTCCGCTAAAGAATAAAATTGTTGATCATACAGCTTTAATCAACTTCATCTTCATCAGCTTATTTTTTATTCCACAGCTTAAGAATAAAATTGTTGATCATACAGCTTTAATCAACTTCATCATCATCTGCTTATATTTTATTCCACCGCTAAAGAATAAAATTGTTTATCATACAGCTTTAATCAACTTCATCATCATTAGCTTATATTTTATTCCACAGCTAAAGAATAAAATTGTTGATCATACAGCTTTAATCAACTTCATCATCATCAGCTTATATTTTATTCCACCGCTAAAGAATAAAATTGTTGATCATACAGCTTTAATCAACTTCATCTTCATCAGCTTATTTTTTATTCCTCCGCTAAAGAATAAAATTGTTGATCATACAGCTTTAATCAACTTCATCATCATCTGCTTATATTTTATTCCACCGCTAAAGAATAAAATTGTTGATCATACAGCTTTAATCAACTTCATCATCATCTGCTTATTTTTTATTCCTCCGCTAAAGAATAAAATTGTTGATCATACAGCTTTAATCAACTTCATCTTCATCAGCTTATATTTTATTCTACAGCTAAAGAATAAAAGTGTTGATCATACAGCTTTAATCAACTTCATCATCATCTGCTTATTTTTTATTCCTCCGCTAAACAATAAAATTGTTGATCATACAGCTTTAATCAACTTCATCATCATCTGCTTATATTTTATTCCACCGCTAAAGAATAAAATTGTTGATCATACAGCTTTAATCAACTTCATCATCATTAGCTTATTTTTTATTCCTCCGCCAAAGAATAAAATTGTTGATCATACAGCTTTAATCAACTTCATCATCATCAGCTTATATTTTATTCCACAGCTAAAGAATAAAATTGTTGATCATACAGCTTTAATCAACTTCATCATCATCAACTTATATTTTATTCCACCGTTAAAGAATTAAATTGTTGATCATACAGCTTTAATTAACTTCATCATCACCTGCTTATATTTTATTTTACAGCTTAAGCATAAAAGTGTTGATCATACAGCTTTAATCAACTTCATCATCATCAGCTTATATTTTATTTTACAGCTAAAGAATAAAAGTGTTGATCATACAGCTTTAATCAACTTCATCTTCATCAGCTTATATTTTATTTTACAGCTAAAGAATAAAAGTGTTGATCATACAGCTTTAATCAACTTCATCTTCATCAGCTTATATTTTATTTTACAGCTAAAGAATAAAAGTGTTGATCATACAGCTTTAATCAACTTCATCATCATCAGCTTATATTTTATTTTACAGCTAAAGAATAAAAGTGTTGATCATACAGCTTTAATCAACTTCATCTTCATCAGCTTATATTTTATTTAACAGCTAAAGAATAAAAGTGTTGATCATACAGCTTTAATCAACTTCATCTTCATCAGCTTATATTTTATTTTACAGCTAAAGAATAAAAGTGTTGATCATACAGCTTTAATCAACTTCATCTTCATCAGCTTATATTTTATTCTACAGCTAAAGAATAAAATTGTTGATCATACAGCTTTAATCAACTTCATCATCATCAGCTTATATTTTAATCAACTTCAAATCATCAGCTTATATTTTATTCCACCACTAAAGAATAAAATTGTTGATCATACAGCTTTAATCAACTTCATCATCATCAGCTTATTTTTTATTCCTCCGCTAAAGAATAAAATTGTTGATCATACAGCTTTAATCAACTTCATCATCATCAGCTTATATTTTATTCCACAGCTAAAGAATAAAATTGTTGATCATACAGCTTTAATCAACTTCATCATCATCAGCTTATATTTTATTCCACAGCTAAAGAATAAAATTGTTGATCATACAGCTTTAATCAACTTCATCATCATCTGCTTATATTTTATTCCACCGCTAAAGAATAAAATTGTTGATCATACAGCTTTAATCAACTTCATCATCATCAGCTTATTTTTTATTCCTCCGCTAAAGAATAAAATTGTTGATCATACAGCTTTAATCAACTTCATCATCATCAGCTTATATTTTATTCCACAGCTAAAGAATAAAATTGTTGATCATACAGCTTTAATCAACTTCATCATCATCAACTTATATTTTATTCCACCGTTAAAGAATTAAATTGTTGATCATACAGCTTTAATCAACTTCATCATCATCTGCTTATATTTTATTCCACCGCTAAAGAATAAAATTGTTGATCATACAGCTTTAATCAACTTCATCATCATCAGCTTATTTTTTATTCCTCCGCTAAAGAATAAAATTGTTGATCATACAGCTTTAATCAACTTCATCATCATCAACTTATATTTTATTCCACAGCTAAAGAATAAAATTGTTGATCATACAGCTTTAATCAACTTCATCATCATCAACTTATATTTTATTTTACAGCTAAAGAATAAAAGTGTTGATCATACAGCTTTAATCAACTTCATCTTCATCAGCTTATATTTTATTTAACAGCTAAAGAATAAAAGTGTTGATCATACAGCTTTAATCAACTTCATCTTCATCAGCTTATATTTTATTTTACAGCTAAAGAATAAAAGTGTTGATCATACAGCTTTAATCAACTTCATCATCATCAGCTTATATTTTATTTTACAGCTAAAGAATAAAAGTGTTGATCATACAGCTTTAATCAACTTCATCTTCATCAGCTTATATTTTATTTAACAGCTAAAGAATAAAAGTGTTGATCATACAGCTTTAATCAACTTCATCTTCATCAGCTTATATTTTATTTTACAGCTAAAGAATAAAAGTGTTGATCATACAGCTTTAATCAACTTCATCTTCATCAGCTTATATTTTATTCTACAGCTAAAGAATAAAATTGTTGATCATACAGCTTTAATCAACTTCATCATCATCAGCTTATATTTTAATCAACTTCAAATCATCAGCTTATATTTTATTCCACCACTAAAGAATAAAATTGTTGATCATACAGCTTTAATCAACTTCATCATCATCAGCTTATTTTTTATTCCTCCGCTAAAGAATAAAATTGTTGATCATACAGCTTTAATCAACTTCATCATCATCAGCTTATATTTTATTCCACAGCTAAAGAATAAAATTGTTGATCATACAGCTTTAATCAACTTCATCATCATCAGCTTATATTTTATTCCACAGCTAAAGAATAAAATTGTTGATCATACAGCTTTAATCAACTTCATCATCATCTGCTTATATTTTATTCCACCGCTAAAGAATAAAATTGTTGATCATACAGCTTTAATCAACTTCATCATCATCAGCTTATATTTTATTCCTCCGCTAAAGAATAAAATTGTTGATCATACAGCTTTAATCAACTTCATCATCATCAGCTTATATTTTATTCCACAGCTAAAGAATAAAATTGTTGATCATACAGCTTTAATCAACTTCATCATCATCAACTTATATTTTATTCCACCGTTAAAGAATTAAATTGTTGATCATACAGCTTTAATCAACTTCATCATCATCTGCTTATATTTTATTCCACCGCTAAAGAATAAAATTGTTGATCATACAGCTTTAATCAACTTCATCATCATCAGCTTATTTTTTATTCCTCCGCTAAAGAATAAAATTGTTGATCATACAGCTTTAATCAACTTCATCATCATCAACTTATATTTTATTCCACAGCTAAAGAATAAAATTGTTGATCATACAGCTTTAATCAACTTCATCATCATCAACTTATATTTTATTCCACCGTTAAAGAATTAAATTGTTGATCATACAGCTTTAATCAACTTCATCATCATCTGCTTATATTTTATTCCACCGCTAAAGAATAAAATTGTTGATCATACAGCTTTAATCAACTTCATCATCATCAGCTTATTTTTTATTCCTCCGCTAAAGAATAAAATTGTTGATCATACAGCTTTAATCAACTTCATCTTCATCAGCTTATATTTTATTTTACAGCTAAAGAATAAAAGTGTTGATCATACAGCTTTAATCAACTTCATCATCATCAGCTTATATTTTATTCCACAGATAAAGAATAAAATTGTTGATCATACAGCTTTAATCAACTTCATCATCATCAACTTATATTTTATTCCACCGTTAAAGAATTAAATTGTTGATCATACAGCTTTAATCAACTTCATCATCATCTGCTTATATTTTATTCCACCGCTAAAGAATAAAATTGTTGATCATACAGCTTTAATCAACTTCATCATCATCTGCTTATTTTTTATTCCTCCGCTAAAGAATAAAATTGTTGATCATACAGCTTTAATCAACTTCATCATCATCAACTTATTTTTTATTCCTCCGCTAAAGAATAAAATTGTTGATCATACAGCTTTAATCAACTTCATCATCATCAACTTATATTTTATTCCACCGTTAAAGAATTAAATTGTTGATCATACAGCTTTAATCAACTTCATCATCATCAGCTTATATTTTATTCCACAGCTAAAGAATAAAATTGTTGATCATACAGCTTTAATCAACTTCATCATCATCAGCTTATATTTTATTCCACCGCTAAAGAATAAAATTGTTGATCATACAGCTTAAATCAACTTCATCTTCATCAGCTTATTTTTTATTCCACAGCTTAAGAATAAAATTGTTGATCATACAGCTTTAATCAACTTCATCTTCATCAGCTTATATTTTATTTTACAGCTAAAGAATAAAAGTGTTGATCATACAGCTTTAATCAACTTCATCTTCATCAGCTTATATTTTATTTTACAGCTAAAGAATAAAAGTGTTGATCATACAGCTTTAATCAACTTCATCTTCATCAGCTTATATTTTATTCTACAGCTAAAGAATAAAATTGTTGATCATACAGCTTTAATCAACTTCATCATCATCAGCTTATATTTTAATCAACTTCAAATCATCAGCTTATATTTTATTCCACCACTAAAGAATAAAATTGTTGATCATACAGCTTTAATCAACTTCATCATCATCAGCTTATTTTTTATTCCTCCGCTAAAGAATAAAATTGTTGATCATACAGCTTTAATCAACTTCATCATCATCAACTTAATTTTATTCCACAGCTAAAGAATAAAATTGTTGATCATACAGCTTTAATCAACTTCATCATCATCAGCTTATATTTTATTCCACAGCTAAAGAATAAAATTGTTGATCATACAGCTTTAATCAACTTCATCATCATCTGCTTATATTTTATTCCACCGCTAAAGAATAAAATTGTTGATCATACAGCTTTAATCAACTTCATCATCATCAGCTTATTTTTTATTCCTCCGCTAAAGAATAAAATTGTTGATCATACAGCTTTAATCAACTTCATCATCATCAGCTTATATTTTATTCCACAGCTAAAGAATAAAATTGTTGATCATACAGCTTTAATCAACTTCATCATCATCAACTTATATTTTATTCCACCGTTAAAGAATTAAATTGTTGATCATACAGCTTTAATCAACTTCATCATCATCTGCTTATATTTTATTCCACCGCTAAAGAATAAAATTGTTGATCATACAGCTTTAATCAACTTCATCATCATCAGCTTATTTTTTATTCCTCCGCTAAAGAATAAAATTGTTGATCATACAGCTTTAATCAACTTCATCATCATCAACTTATATTTTATTCCACCGTTAAAGAATTAAATTGTTGATCATACAGCTTTAATCAACTTCATCATCATCTGCTTATATTTTATTCCACCGCTAAAGAATAAAATTGTTGATCATACAGCCTTAATCAACTTCATCATCATCAGCTTATTTTTTATTCCTCCGCTAAAGAATAAAATTGTTGATCATACAGCTTTAATCAACTTCATCTTCATCAGCTTATATTTTATTTTACAGCTAAAGAATAAAAGTGTTGATCATACAGCTTTAATCAACTTCATCATCATCAGCTTATATTTTATTCCACAGCTAAAGAATAAAATTGTTTATCATACAGCTTTAATCAACTTCATCATCATCAACTTATATTTTATTCCACCGTTAAAGAATTAAATTGTTGATCATACAGCTTTAATCAACTTCATCATCATCTGCTTATATTTTATTCCACCGCTAAAGAATAAAATTGTTGATCATACAGCTTTAATCAACTTCATCATCATCTGCTTATTTTTTATTCCTCCGCTAAAGAATAAAATTGTTGATCATACAGCTTTAATCAACTTCATCATCATCAACTTATTTTTTATTCCTCCGCTAAAGAATAAAATTGTTGATCATACAGCTTTAATCAACTTCATCATCATCAACTTATATTTTATTCCACCGTTAAAGAATTAAATTGTTGATCATACAGCTTTAATCAACTTCATCATCATCAGCTTATATTTTATTCCACAGCTAAAGAATAAAATTGTTGATCATACAGCTTTAATCAACTTCATCATCATCAGCTTATATTTTATTCCACCGCTAAAGAATAAAATTGTTGATCATACAGCTTAAATCAACTTCATCTTCATCAGCTTATTTTTTATTCCTCCGCTAAAGAATAAAATTGTTGATCATACAGCTTTAATCAACTTCATCTTCATCAGCTTATTTTTTATTCCACAGCTTAAGAATAAAATTGTTGATCATACAGCTTTAATCAACTTCATCATCATCTGCTTATATTTTATTCCACCGCTAAAGAATAAAATTGTTTATCATACAGCTTTAATCAACTTCATCATCATTAGCTTATATTTTATTCCACAGCTAAAGAATAAAATTGTTGATCATACAGCTTTAATCAACTTCATCATCATCAGCTTATATTTTATTCCACCGCTAAAGAATAAAATTGTTGATCATACAGCTTTAATCAACTTCATCTTCATCAGCTTATTTTTTATTCCTCCGCTAAAGAATAAAATTGTTGATCATACAGCTTTAATCAACTTCATCATCATCTGCTTATATTTTATTCCACCGCTAAAGAATAAAATTGTTGATCATACAGCTTTAATCAACTTCATCATCATCTGCTTATTTTTTATTCCTCCGCTAAAGAATAAAATTGTTGATCATACAGCTTTAATCAACTTCATCTTCATCAGCTTATATTTTATTCTACAGCTAAAGAATAAAAGTGTTGATCATACAGCTTTAATCAACTTCATCATCATCTGCTTATTTTTTATTCCTCCGCTAAACAATAAAATTGTTGATCATACAGCTTTAATCAACTTCATCATCATCTGCTTATATTTTATTCCACCGCTAAAGAATAAAATTGTTGATCATACAGCTTTAATCAACTTCATCATCATCAGCTTATTTTTTATTCCTCCGCCAAAGAATAAAATTGTTGATCATACAGCTTTAATCAACTTCATCATCATCAGCTTACATTTTATTCCACAGCTAAAGAATAAAATTGTTGATCATACAGCTTTAATCAACTTCATCATCATCAACTTATATTTTATTCCACCGTTAAAGAATTAAATTGTTGATCATACAGCTTTAATTAACTTCATCATCACCTGCTTATATTTTATTTTACAGCTAAAGCATAAAAGTGTTGATCATACAGCTTTAATCAACTTCATCATCATCAGCTTATATTTTATTTTACAGCTAAAGAATAAAAGTGTTGATCATACAGCTTTAATCAACTTCATCTTCATCAGCTTATATTTTATTTTACAGCTAAAGAATAAAAGTGTTGATCATACAGCTTTAATCAACTTCATCTTCATCAGCTTATATTTTATTTTACAGCTAAAGAATAAAAGTGTTGATCATACAGCTTTAATCAACTTCATCATCATCAGCTTATATTTTATTCCACAGCTAAAGAATAAAATTGTTGATCATACAGCTTTAATCAACTTCATCATCATCTGCTTATATTTTATTCCACCGCTAAAGAATAAAATTGTTGATCATACAGCTTTAATCAACTTCATCATCATCAGCTTATTTTTTATTCCTCCGCTAAAGAATAAAATTGTTGATCATACAGCTTTAATCAACTTCATCATCATCAGCTTATATTTTATTCCACAGCTAAAGAATAAAATTGTTGATCATACAGCTTTAATCAACTTCATCATCATCAACTTATATTTTATTCCACCGTTAAAGAATTAAATTGTTGATCATACAGCTTTAATCAACTTCATCATCATCTGCTTATATTTTATTCCACCGCTAAAGAATAAAATTGTTGATCATACAGCTTTAATCAACTTCATCATCATTAGCTTATTTTTTATTCCTCCGCTAAAGAATAAAATTGTTGATCATACAGCTTTAATCAACTTCATCATCATCAACTTATATTTTATTCCACAGCTAAAGAATAAAATTGTTGATCATACAGCTTTAATCAACTTCATCATCATCAACTTATATTTTATTCCACCGTTAAAGAATTAAATTGTTGATCATACAGCTTTAATCAACTTCATCATCATCTGCTTATATTTTATTCCACCGCTAAAGAATAAAATTGTTGATCATACAGCTTTAATCAACTTCATCATCATCAGCTTATTTTTTATTCCTCCGCTAAAGAATAAAATTGTTGATCATACAGCTTTAATCAACTTCATCTTCATCAGCTTATATTTTATTTTACAGCTAAAGAATAAAAGTGTTGATCATACAGCTTTAATCAACTTCATCATCATCAGCTTATATTTTATTCCACAGCAAAAGAATAAAATTGTTGATCATACAGCTTTAATCAACTTCATCATCATCAACTTATATTTTATTCCACCGTTAAAGAATTAAATTGTTGATCATACAGCTTTAATCAACTTCATCATCATCTGCTTATATTTTATTCCACCGCTAAAGAATAAAATTGTTGATCATACAGCTTTAATCAACTTCATCATCATCTGCTTATTTTTTATTCCTCCGCTAAAGAATAAAATTGTTGATCATACAGCTTTAATCAACTTCATCATCATCAACTTATTTTTTATTCCTCCGCTAAAGAATAAAATTGTTGATCATACAGCTTTAATCAACTTCATCATCATCAACTTATATTTTATTCCACCGTTAAAGAATTAAATTGTTGATCATACAGCTTTAATCAACTTCATCATCATCTGCTTATATTTTATTCCACCGCTAAAGAATAAAATTTTTGATCATACAGCTTTAATCAACTTCATCATCATCTGCTTATATTTTATTCCACCGCTAAAGAATAAAATTGTTGATCATACAGCTTTAATCAACTTCATCATCATCTGCTTATATTTTATTCCACCGCTAAAGAATAAAATTGTTGATCATACAGCTTTAATCAACTTCATCATCATCTGCTTATTTTTTATTCCTCCGCTAAAGAATAAAATTGTTGATCATACAGCTTTAATCAACTTCATCATCATCTGCTTATATTTTATTCCACCGCAAAAGAATAAAATTGTTGATCATACAGCTTTAATCAACTTCATCTTCATCAGCTTATATTTTATTCCTCCGCTAAAGAATAAAATTGTTGATCATACAGCTTTAATCAACTTCATCATCATCTGCTTATATTTTATTCCACCGCTAAAGAATAAAATTGTTGATCATACAGCTTTAATCAACTTCATCATCATCAGCTTATTTTTTATTCCTCCGCTAAAGAATAAAATTGTTGATCATACAGCTTTAATCAACTTCATCATCATCAGCTTATATTTTATTCCACAGCTAAAGAATAAAATTGTTGATCATACAGCTTTAATCAACTTCATCATCATCAGCTTATATTTTATTCCACCGCTAAAGAATAAAATCGTTGATCATACAGCTTTAATCAACTTCATCTTCATCAGCTTATTTTTTATTCCTCCGCTAAAGAATAAAATTGTTGATCATACAGCTTTAATCAACTTCATCATCATCTGCTTATATTTTATTCCACAGCTAAAGAATAAAATTGTTGATCATACAGCTTTAATCAACTTCATCATCATCTGCTTATATTTTATTCCACCGCTAAAGAATAAAATTGTTGATCATACAGCTTTAATCAACTTCATCATCATCTGCTTATAATTTATTCCACCGCTAAAGAATAAAATTGTTGATCATACAGCTTTAATCAACTTCATCTTCATCAGCTTATATTTTATTCCACAGCTAAAGAATAAAATTGTTGATCATACAGCTTTAATCAACTTCATCATCATCTGCTTATATTTTATTCTACAGCTAAAGAATAAAATTGTTGATCATACAGCTTTAATCAACTTCATCTTCATCAGCTTATATTTTATTCCACAGCTAAAAAATAAAATTGTTGATCATACAGCTTTAATCAACTTCATCATCATCTGCTTATATTTTATTCCACCGCTAAAGAATAAAATTGTTGATCATACAGCTTTAATCAACTTCATCTTCATCAGCTTATATTTTATTCCACAGCTAAAGAATAAAATTGTTGATCATACAGCTTTAATCAACTTCATCATCATCTGCTTATATTTTATTCCACCACTAAAGAATAAAATTGTTGATCACACAGCTTTAATCAACTTCATCATCATCTGCTTATATTTTATTCCACCGCTAAAGAATAAAATTGTTGATCATACAGCTTTAATCAACTTCATCTTCATCAGCTTATATTTTATTCCACAGCTAAAGAATAAAATTGTTGATCATACAGCTTTAATCAACTTCATCATCATCTGCTTATATTTTATTCTACAGCTAAAGAATAAAATTGTTGATCATACAGCTTTAATCAACTTCATCATCATCAGCTTATATTTTATTCCACAGCTAAAGAATAAAATTGTTGATCATACAGCTTTAATCAACTTCATCATCATCAGCTTATATTTTATTCCACCGCTAAAGAATAAAATTGTTGATCATACAGCTTTAATCAACTTCATCTTCATCAGCTTATTTTTTATTCCTCCGCTAAAGAATAAAATTGTTGATCATACAGCTTTAATCAACTTCATCTTCATCAGCTTATTTTTTATTCCACAGCTTAAGAATAAAATTGTTGATCATACAGCTTTAATCAACTTCATCATCATCTGCTTATATTTTATTCCACCGCTAAAGAATAAAATTGTTTATCATACAGCTTTAATCAACTTCTTCATCATTAGCTTATATTTTATTCCACAGCTAAAGAATAAAATTGTTGATCATACAGCTTTAATCAACTTCATCATCATCAGCTTATATTTTATTCCACCGCTAAAGAATAAAATTGTTGATCATACAGCTTTAATCAACTTCATCTTCATCAGCTTATTTTTTATTCCTCCGCTAAAGAATAAAATTGTTGATCATACAGCTTTAATCAACTTCATCATCATCTGCTTATATTTTATTCCACCGCTAAAGAATAAAATTGTTGATCATACAGCTTTAATCAACTTCATCATCATCTGCTTATTTTTTATTCCTCCGCTAAAGAATAAAATTGTTGATCATACAGCTTTAATCAACTTCATCTTCATCAGCTTATATTTTATTCTACAGCTAAAGAATAAAAGTGTTGATCATACAGCTTTAATCAACTTCATCATCATCTGCTTATTTTTTATTCCTCCGCTAAACAATAAAATTGTTGATCATACAGCTTTAATCAACTTCATCATCATCTGCTTATATTTTATTCCACCGCTAAAGAATAAAATTGTTGATCATACAGCTTTAATCAACTTCATCATCATCAGCTTATTTTTTATTCCTCCGCCAAAGAATAAAATTGTTGATCATACAGCTTTAATCAACTTCATCATCATCAGCTTATATTTTATTCCACAGCTAAAGAATAAAATTGTTGATCATACAGCTTTAATCAACTTCATCATCATCAACTTATATTTTATTCCACCGTTAAAGAATTAAATTGTTGATCATACAGCTTTAATTAACTTCATCATCACCTGCTTATATTTTATTTTACAGCTAAAGCATAAAAGTGTTGGTCATACAGCTTTAATCAACTTCATCATCATCAGCTTATATTTTATTTTACAGCATAAGAATAAAAGTGTTGATCATACAGCTTTAATCAACTTCATCTTCATCAGCTTATATTTTATTTTACAGCTAAAGAATAAAAGTGTTGATCATACAGCTTTAATCAACTTCATCTTCATCAGCTTATATTTTATTTTACAGCTAAAGAATAAAAGTGTTGATCATACAGCTTTAATCAACTTCATCATCATCAGCTTATATTTTATTTTACAGCTAAAGAATAAAAGTGTTGATCATACAGCTTTAATCAACTTCATCTTCATCAGCTTATATTTTATTTAACAGCTAAAGAATAAAAGTGTTGATCATACAGCTTTAATCAACTTCATCTTCATCAGCTTATATTTTATTTTACAGCTAAAGAATAAAAGTGTTGATCATACAGCTTTAATCAACTTCATCTTCATCAGCTTATATTTTATTTTACAGCTAAAGAATAAAAGTGTTGATCATACAGCTTTAATCAACTTCATCTTCATCAGCTTATATTTTATTTAACAGCTAAAGAATAAAAGTGTTGATCATACAGCTTTAATCAACTTCATCTTCATCAGCTTATATTTTATTTTACAGCTAAAGAATAAAAGTGTTGATCATACAGCTTTAATCAACTTCATCTTCATCAGCTTATATTTTATTCTACAGCTAAAGAATAAAAGTGTTGATCATACAGCTTTAATCAACTTCATCTTCATCAGCTTATATTTTATTTTACAGCTAAAGAATAAAAGTGTTGATCATACAGCTTTAATCAACTTCATCTTCATCAGCTTATATTTTATTCTACAGCTAAAGAATAAAAGTGTTGATCATACAGCTTTAATCAACTTCATCTTCATCAGCTTATATTTTATTTTACAGCTAAAGAATAAAAGTGTTGATCATACAGCTTTAATCAACTTCATCTTCATCAGCTTATATTTTATTTTACAGCTAAAGAATAAAAGTGTTGATCATACAGCTTTAATCAACTTCATCTTCATCAGCTTATATTTTATTCTACAGCTAAAGAATAAAATTGTTGATCATACAGCTTTAATCAACTTCATCATCATCAGCTTATATTTTAATCAACTTCAAATCATCAGCTTATATTTTATTCCACCACTAAAGAATAAAATTGTTGATCATACAGCTTTAATCAACTTCATCATCATCAGCTTATTTTTTATTCCTCCGCTAAAGAATAAAATTGTTGATCATACAGCTTTAATCAACTTCATCATCATCAGCTTATATTTTATTCCACAGCTAAAGAATAAAATTGTTGATCATACAGCTTTAATCAACTTCATCATCATCAGCTTATATTTTATTCCACAGCTAAAGAATAAAATTGTTGATCATACAGCTTTAATCAACTTCATCATCATCTGCTTATATTTTATTCCACCGCTAAAGAATAAAATTGTTGATCATACAGCTTTAATCAACTTCATCATCATCAGCTTATTTTTTATTCCTCCGCTAAAGAATAAAATTGTTGATCATACAGCTTTAATCAACTTCATCATCATCAGCTTATATTTTATTCCACAGCTAAAGAATAAAATTGTTGATCATACAGCTTTAATCAACTTCATCATCATCAACTTATATTTTATTCCACCGTTAAAGAATTAAATTGTTGATCATACAGCTTTAATCAACTTCATCATCATCTGCTTATATTTTATTCCACCGCTAAAGAATAAAATTGTTGATCATACAGCTTTAATCAACTTCATCATCATCAGCTTATTGTTTATTCCTCCGCTAAAGAATAAAATTGTTGATCATACAGCTTTAATCAACTTCATCATCATCAACTTATATTTTATTCCACAGCTAAAGAATAAAATTGTTGATCATACAGCTTTAATCAACTTCATCATCATCAACTTATATTTTATTCCACCGTTAAAGAATTAAATTGTTGATCATACAGCTTTAATCAACTTCATCATCATCTGCTTATATTTTATTCCACCGCTAAAGAATAAAATTGTTGATCATACAGCTTTAATCAACTTCATCATCATCAGCTTATTTTTTATTCCTCCGCTAAAGAATAAAATTGTTGATCATACAGCTTTAATCAACTTCATCTTCATCAGCTTATATTTTATTTTACAGCTAAAGAATAAAAGTGTTGATCATACAGCTTTAATCAACTTCATCATCATCAGCTTATATTTTATTCCACAGCTAAAGAATAAAATTGTTGATCATACAGCTTTAATCAACTTCATCATCATCAACTTATATTTTATTCCACCGTTAAAGAATTAAATTGTTGATCATACAGCTTTAATCAACTTCATCATCATCTGCTTATATTTTATTCCACCGCTAAAGAATAAAATTGTTGATCATACAGCTTTAATCAACTTCATCATCATCTGCTTATTTTTTATTCCTCCGCTAAAGAATAAAATTGTTGATCATACAGCTTTAATCAACTTCATCATCATCAACTTATTTTTTATTCCTCCGCTAAAGAATAAAATTGTTGATCATACAGCTTTAATCAACTTCATCATCATCAACTTATATTTTATTCCACCGTTAAAGAATTAAATTGTTGATCATACAGCTTTAATCAACTTCATCATCATCTGCTTATATTTTATTCCACCGCTAAAGAATAAAATTTTTGATCATACAGCTTTAATCAACTTCATCATCATCTGCTTATATTTTATTCCACCGCTAAAGAATAAAATTGTTGATCATACAGCTTTAATCAACTTCATCATCATCTGCTTATATTTTATTCCACCGCTAAAGAATAAAATTGTTGATCATACAGCTTTAATCAACTTCATCATCATCTGCTTATTTTTTATTCCTCCGCTAAAGAATAAAATTGTTGATCATACAGCTTTAATCAACTTCATCATCATCAGCTGTTATATTTTATTCCACCGCAAAAGAATAAAATTGTTGATCATACAGCTTTAATCAACTTCATCATCATCTGCTTATATTTTATTCCACCGCTAAAGAATAAAATTGTTGATCATACAGCTTTAATCAACTTCATCATCATCAGCTTATTTTTTATTCCTCCGCTAAAGAATAAAATTGTTGATCATACAGCTTTAATCAACTTCATCATCATCTGCTTATATTTTATTCCACCGCTAAAGAATAAAATTGTTGATCATACAGCTTTAATCAACTTCATCATCATCAACTTATATTTTATTCCACCGTTAAAGAATTAAATTGTTGATCATACAGCTTTAATCAACTTCATCATCATCTGCTTATATTTTATTCCACCGCTAAAGAATAAAATTGTTGATCATACAGCTTTAATCAACTTCATCATCATCTGCTTATATTTTATTCCACCGCTAAAGAATAAAATTGTTGATCATACAGCTTTAATCAACTTCATCATCATCTGCTTATATTTTATTCCACCGCTAAAGAATAAAATTGTTGATCATACAGCTTTAATCAACTTCATCATCATCTGCTTATATTTTATTCCACCGCTAAAGAATAAAATTGTTGATCATACAGCTTTAATCAACTTCATCATCATCTGCTTATATTTTATTCCACCGCTAAAGAATAAAATTGTTGATCATACAGCTTTAATCAACTTCATCATCATCTGCTTATATTTTATTCCACCGTTAAAGAATTAAATTGTTGATCATACAGCTTTAATCAACTTCATCATCATCTGCTTATATTTTATTCCACCGCTAAAGAATAAAATTGTTGATCATACAGCTTTAATCAACTTCATCATCATCTGCTTATATTTTATTCCACCGCTAAAGAATAAAATTGTTGATCATACAGCTTTAATCAACTTCATCATCATCTGCTTATATTTTATTCCACCGCTAAAGAATAAAATTGTTGATCATACAGCTTTAATCAACTTCATCATCATCTGCTTATATTTTATTCCACAGCTAAAGAATAAAATTGTTGATCATACAGCTTTAATCAACTTCATCATCATCAACTTATATTTTATTCCACCGTTAAAGAATTAAATTGTTGATCATACAGCTTTAATCAACTTCATCATCATCTGCTTATATTTTATTCCACCGCTAAAGAATAAAATTGTTGATCATACAGCTTTAATCAACTTCATCATCATCTGCTTATATTTTATTCCACCGCTAAAGAATAAAATTGTTGATTATACAGCTTTAATCAACTTCATCATCATCTGCTTATATTTTATTCCACCGCTAAAGAATAAAATTGTTGATCATACAGCTTTAATCAACTTCATCATCATCTGCTTATATTTTATTCCACCGTTAAAGAATTAAATTGTTGATCATACAGCTTTAATTTTTCATCATCATCTGCTTATATTTTATTCCACCGCTAAAGAATAAAATTGTTGATCATACAGCATTAATCAACTTCATCATCATCTGCTTATATTTTATTCCACCGCTAAAGAATAAAATTGTTGATCATACAGCTTTAATCAACTTCATCATCATCTGCTTATATTTTATTCCACCGCTAAAGAATAAAATTGTTGATCATACAGCTTTAATCAACTTCATCATCATCTGCTTATATTTTATTCTACAGCTAAAGAATAAAATTGTTGATCATACAGCTTAAATCAACTTCATCATCATCAACTTATATTTTATTCCACCGTTAAAGAATTAAATTGTTGATCATACAGCTTTAATCAACTTCATCATCATCTGCTTATATTTTATTCCACCGCTAAAGAATAAAATTGTTGATCATACAGCTTTAATCAACTTCATCATCATCTGCTTATTTTTTATTCCTCCGCTAAAGAATAAAATTGTTGATCATACATCTTTAATCAACTTCATCATCATCAACTTATATTTTATTCCACCGTTAAAGAATTAAATTGTTGATCATACAGCTTTAATCAACTTCATCATCATCTGCTTATATTTTATTCCACCGCTAAAGAATAAAATTGTTGATCATACAGCTTTAATCAACTTCATCATCATCTGCTTATATTTTATTCCACCGTTAAAGAATTAAATTGTTGATTATACAGCTTTAATCAACTTCATCATCATCTGCTTATATTTTATTCCACCGCTAAAGAATAAAATTGTTGATCATACAACTTTAATCAACTTCATCATCATCTGCTTATATTTTATTCCACCGCTAAAGAATAAAATTGTTGATCATACAGCTTTAATCAACTTCATCATCATCTGCTTATATTTTATTCCACCGCTAAAGAATAAAATTGTTGATCATACAGCTTTAATCAACTTCATCATCATCTGCTTATTTTTTATTCCTCCGCTAAAGAATAAAATTGTTGATCATACAGCTTTAATCAACTTCATCATCATCAACTTATATTTTATTCCACCGTTAAAGAATTAAATTGTTGATCATACAGCTTTAATCAACTTCATCATCATCTGCTTATATTTTATTCCACCGCTAAAGAATAAAATTGTTGATCATACAGCTTTAATCAACTTCATCATCATCTGCTTATATTTTATTCCACCGCTAAAGAATAAAATTGTTGATCATACAGCTTTAATCAACTTCATCATCATCTGCTTATATTTTATTCCACCGCTAAAGAATAAAATTGTTGATCATACAGCTTTAATCAACTTCATCATCATCTGCTTATATTTTATTCCACCGTTAAAGAATTAAATTGTTGATCATACAGCTTTAATCAACTTCATCATCATCTGCTTATATTTTATTCCACCGCTAAAGAATAAAATTGTTGATCATACAGCTTTAATCAACTTCATCATCATCTGCTTATATTTTATTCCACCGCTAAAGAATAAAATTGTTGATCATACAGCTTTAATCAACTTCATCATCATCTGCTTATATTTTATTCCACCGCTAAAGAATAAAATTGTTGATCATACAGCTTTAATCAACTTCATCATCATCTGCTTATTTTTTATTCCTCCGCTAAAGAATAAAATTGTTGATCATACAGCTTTAATCAACTTCGTCATCATCTGCTTATATTTTATTCCACCGCTAAAGAATAAAATTGTTGATCATACAGCTTTAATCAACTTCATCATCATCTGCTTATATTTTATTCCACCGCTAAAGAATAAAATTGTTGATCATACAGCTTTAATCAACTTCATCATCATCTGCTTATTTTTTATTCCTCCGCTAAAGAATAAAATTGTTGATCATACAGCTTTAATCAACTTCATCATCATCAACTTATATTTTATTCCACCGTTAAAGAATTAAATTGTTGATCATACAGCTTTAATCAACTTCATCATCATCTGCTTATATTTTATTCCACCGTTAAAGAATAAAATTGTTGATCATACAGCTTTAATCAACTTCATCATCATCAGCTTATATTTTATTCCACAGCTAAAGAATAAAATTGTTGATCATACAGCTTTAATCAACTTCATCATCATCAGCTTATATTTTATTCCACAGCTAAAGAATAAAATTGTTGATCATACAGCTTTAATCAACTTCATCATCATCTGCTTATATTTTATTCCACCGCTAAAGAATAAAATTGTTGATCATACAGCTTTAATCAACTTCATCATCATCAGCTTATTTTTTATTCCTCCGCTAAAGAATAAAATTGTTGATCATACAGCTTTAATCAACTTCATCATAATCAGCTTATATTTTATTCCACAGCTAAAGAATAAAATTGTTGATCATACAGCTTTAATCAACTTCATCATCATCAGCTTATATTTTATTCCACAGCTAAAGAATAAAATTGTTGATCATACAGCTTTAATCAACTTCATCATCATCTGCTTATATTTTATTCCACCGCTAAAGAATAAAATTGTTGATCATACAGCTTTAATCAACTTCATCATCATCAGCTTATTTTTTATTCCTCCGCTAAAGAATAAAATTGTTGATCATACAGCTTTAATCAACTTCATCATCATCAACTTATATTTTATTCCACAGCTAAAGAATAAAATTGTTGATCATACAGCTTTAATCAACTTCATCATCATCAACTTATATTTTATTCCACCGTTAAAGAATTAAATTGTTGATCATACAGCTTTAATCAACTTCATCATCATCTGCTTATATTTTATTCCACCGCTAAAGAATAAAATTGTTGATCATACAGCTTTAATCAACTTCATCATCATCAGCTTATTTTTTATTCCTCCGCTAAAGAATAAAATTGTTGATCATACAGCTTTAATCAACTTCATCTTCATCAGCTTATATTTTATTTTACAGCTAAAGAATAAAAGTGTTGATCATACAGCTTTAATCAACTTCATCATCATCAGCTTATATTTTATTCCACAGCTAAAGAATAAAATTGTTGATCATACAGCTTTAATCAACTTCATCATCATCAACTTATATTTTATTCCACCGTTAAAGAATTAAATTGTTGATCATACAGCTTTAATCAACTTCATCATCATCTGCTTATATTTTATTCCACCGCTAAAGAATAAAATTGTTGATCATACAGCTTTAATCAACTTCATACAGCTTTAATCAAATTCATCATCATCAACTTATATTTTATTCCACAGCTAAAGAATAAAATTGTTGATCATACAGCTTTAATCAACTTCATCATCATCAGCTTATTTTTTATTCCTCCGCTAAAGAATAAAATTGTTGATCATACAGCTTTAATCAACTTCATCTTCATCAGCTTATATTTTATTTTACAGCTAAAGAATAAAAGTGTTGATCATACAGCTTTAATCAACTTCATCATCATCAGCTTATATTTTATTCCACAGTTTAAGAATAAAATTGTTGATCATACAGCTTTAATCAATTTCATCATCATCAACTTATATTTTATTCCACCGTTAAAGAATTAAATTGTTGATCATACAGCTTTAATCAACTTCATCATCATCTGCTTATATTTTATTCCACCGCTAAAGAATAAAATTGTTGATCATACAGCTTTAATCAACTTCATCATCATCTGCTTATTTTTTATTCCTCCGCTAAAGAATAAAATTGTTGATCATACAGCTTTAATCAACTTCATCATCATCAACTTATATTTTATTCCACAGCTAAAGAATAAAATTGTTGATCATACAGCTTTAATCAACTTCATCATCATCAACTTATATTTTATTCCACCGTTAAAGAATTAAATTGTTGATCATACAGCTTTAATCAACTTCATCATCATCTGCTTATATTTTATTCCACCGCTAAGGAATAAAATTGTTGATCATACAGCTTTAATCAACTTCATCTTCATCAGCTTATATTTTATTCCACCGCTAGAGATTAAAATTGTTGATCATACAGCTTTAATCAACTTCATCATCATCAGCTTATTTTTTATTCCTCCGCTAAAGAATAAAATTGTTGATCATACAGCTTTAATCAACTTCATCTTCATCAGCTTATATTTTATTTTACAGCTAAAGAATAAAAGTGTTGATCATACAGCTTTAATCAACTTCATCATCATCAGCTTATATTTTATTCCACAGCTAAAGAATAAAATTGTTGATCATACAGCTTTAATCAACTTCATCATCATCAACTTATATTTTATTCCACCGTTAAAGAATTAAATTGTTGATCATACAGCTTTAATCAACTTCATCATCATCTGCTTATATTTTATTCCACCGCTAAAGAATAAAATTGTTGATCATACAGCTTTAATCAACTTCATCATCATCTGCTTATTTTTTATTCCTCCGCTAAAGAATAAAATTGTTGATCATACAGCTTTAATCAACTTCATCATCATCAACTTATATTTTATTCCACAGCTAAAGAATAAAATTGTTGATCATACAGCTTTAATCAACTTCATCATCATCAACTTATATTTTATTCCACCGTTAAAGAATTAAATTGTTGATCATACAGCTTTAATCAACTTCATCATCATCTGCTTATATTTTATTCCACCGCTAAAGAATAAAATTGTTGATCATACAGCTTTAATCAACTTCATCTTCATCAGCTTATATTTTATTCTACAGCTAAAGAATAAAAGTGTTGATCATACAGCTTTAATCAACTTCATCATCATCTGCTTATTTTTTATTCCTCCGCTAAAGAATAAAATTGTTGATCATACAGCTTTAATCAACTTCATCATCATCAACTTATATTTTATTCCACAGCTAAAGAATAAAATTGTTGATCATACAGCTTTAATCAACTTCATCATCATCAACTTATATTTTATTCCACCGTTAAAGAATAAAATTGTTGATCATACAGCTTTAATCAACTTCATCATCATCAGCTTATATTTTATTCCACAGCTAAAGAATAAAATTGTTGATCATACAGCTTTAATCAACTTCATCATCATCTGCTTATATTTTATTCCACCGCTAAAGAATAAAATTGTTGATCATACAGCTTTAATCAACTTCATCATCATCAGCTTATTTTTTATTCCTCCGCTAAAGAATAAAATTGTTGATCATACAGCTTTAATCAACTTCATCATAATCAGCTTATATTTTATTCCACAGCTAAAGAATAAAATTGTTGATCATACAGCTTTAATCAACTTCATCATCATCAGCTTATATTTTATTCCACAGCTAAAGAATAAAATTGTTGATCATACAGCTTTAATCAACTTCATCATCATCTGCTTATATTTTATTCCACCGCTAAAGAATAAAATTGTTGATCATACAGCTTTAATCAACTTCATCATCATCAGCTTATTTTTTATTCCTCCGCTAAAGAATAAAATTGTTGATCATACAGCTTTAATCAACTTCATCATCATCAGCTTATTTTTTATTCCTCCGCTAAAGAATAAAATTGTTGATCATACAGCTTTAATCAACTTCATCATAATCAGCTTATATTTTATTCCACAGCTAAAGAATAAAATTGTTGATCATACAGCTTTAATCAACTTCATCATCATCAGCTTATATTTTATTCCACAGCTAAAGAATAAAATTGTTGATCATACAGCTTTAATCAACTTCATCATCATCTGCTTATATTTTATTCCACCGCTAAAGAATAAAATTGTTGATCATACAGCTTTAATCAACTTCATCATCATCAGCTTATTTTTTATTCCTCCGCTAAAGAATAAAATTGTTGATCATACAGCTTTAATCAACTTCATCATCATCTGCTTATATTTTATTCCACCGCTAAAGAATAAAATTGTTGATCATACAGCTTTAATCAACTTCATCATCATCAGCTTATTTTTTATTCCTCCGCTAAAGAATAAAATTGTTGATCATACAGCTTTAATCAACTTCATCTTCATCAGCTTATATTTTATTTTACAGCTAAAGAATAAAAGTGTTGATCATACAGCTTTAATCAACTTCATCATCATCAGCTTATATTTTATTCCACAGCTAAAGAATAAAATTGTTGATCATACAGCTTTAATCAACTTCATCATCATCAACTTATATTTTATTCCACCGTTAAAGAATTAAATTGTTGATCATACAGCTTTAATCAACTTCATCATCATCTGCTTATATTTTATTCCACCGCTAAAGAATAAAATTGTTGATCATACAGCTTTAATCAACTTCATCATCATCTGCTTATTTTTTATTCCTCCGCTAAAGAATAAAATTGTTGATCTTACAGCTTTAATCAACTTCATCATCATCAACTTATATTTTATTCCACAGCTAAAGAATAAAATTGTTGATCATACAGCTTTAATCAACTTCATCATCATCTGCTTATATTTTATTCCACCGCTAAAGAATAAAATTGTTGATCATACAGCTTTAATCAACTTCATCATCATCAGCTTATTTTTTATTCCTCCGCTAAAGAATAAAATTGTTGATCATACAGCTTTAATCAACTTCATCTTCATCAGCTTATATTTTATTTTACAGCTAAAGAATAAAAGTGTTGATCATACAGCTTTAATCAACTTCATCATCATCAGCTTATATTTTATTCCACAGCTAAAGAATAAAATTGTTGATCATACAGCTTTAATCAACTTCATCATCATCAACTTATATTTTATTCCACCGTTAAAGAATTAAATTGTTGATCATACAGCTTTAATCAACTTCATCATCATCTGCTTATATTTTATTCCACCGCTAAAGAATAAAATTGTTGATCATACAGCTTTAATCAACTTCATCATCATCTGCTTATTTTTTATTCCTCCGCTAAAGAATAAAATTGTTGATCATACAGCTTTAATCAACTTCATCATCATCAACTTATATTTTATTCCACAGCTAAAGAATAAAATTGTTGATCATACAGCTTTAATCAACTTCATCATCATCAACTTATATTTTATTCCACCGTTAAAGAATTAAATTGTTGATCATAAAGCTTTAATCAACTTCATCATCATCTTTATTCCACCGCTAAAGAATAAAATTGTTGATCATACAGCTTTAATCAACTTCATCTTCATCAGCTTATATTTTATTCTACAGCTAAAGAATAAAAGTGTTGATCATACAGCTTTAATCAACTTCATCATCATCTGCTTATTTTTTATTCCTCCGCTAAACAATAAAATTGTTGATCATACAGCTTTAATCAACTTCATCATCATCAGCTTATATTTTATTCCACAGCTAAAGAATAAAATTGTTGATCATACAGCTTTAATCAACTTCATCATCATCAACTTATATTTTATTCCACCGTTAAAGAATTAAATTGTTGATCATACAGCTTTAATCAACTTCAACATCATCTGCTTATATTTTATTTTACAGCTAAAGAATAAAAGTGTTGATCATACAGCTTTAATCAAATTCATCATCATCAGCTTATATTTTATTTTACAGCTAAAGAATAAAAGTGTTGATCATACAGCTTTAATCAACTTCATCTTCATCAGCTTACATTTTATTCTACAGCTAAAGAATAAAAGTGTTGATCATACAGCTTTAATCAACTTCATCATCATCTGCTTATTTTTTATTCCTCCGCTAAACAATAAAATTGTTGATCATACAGCTTTAATCAACTTCATCATCATCTGCTTATATTTTATTCCACCGCTAAAGAATAAAATTGTTGATCATACAGCTTTAATCAACTTCATCATCATCAGCTTATATTTTATTTTACAGCTAAAGAATAAATGTGTTGATCATACAGCTTTAATCAACTTCATCATCATCAGCTTATATTTTATTTTACAGCTAAAGAATAAAAGTGTTGATCATACAGCTTTAATCAACTTCATCTTCATCAGCTTATATTTTATTCCACCGCTAAAGAATAAAAGTGTTGATCATACAGCTTTAATCAACTTCATCATCATCAGCTTATATTTTATTTTACAGCTAAAGAATAAAAGTGTTGATCATACAGCTTTAATCAACTTCATCTTCATCAGCTTATATTTTATTTTACAGCTAAAGAATAAAAGTGTTGATCATACAGCTTTAATCAACTTCATCATCATCAGCTTATATTTTATTCCACAGCTAAAGAATAAAATTGTTGATCATACAGCTTTAATCAACTTCATCATCATCAGCTTATATTTTATTCCACCGCTAAAGAATAAAATTGTTGATCATACAGCTTTAATCAACTTCATCATCATCAGCTTATTTTTTATTCCTCCGCTAAAGAATAAAATTGTTGATCATACAGCTTTAATCAACTTCATCATCATCAGCTTATATTTTATTTTACAGCTAAAGAATAAAAGTGATGATCATACAGCTTTAATCAACTTCATCTTCATCAGCTTATATTTTATTTTACAGCTAAAGAATAAAAGTGTTGATCATACAGCTTTAATCAACTTCATCATCATCAGCTTATATTTTATTCCACAGCTAAAGAATAAAATTGTTGATCATACAGCTTTAATCAACTTCATCATCATCAGCTTATATTTTATTCCACCGCTAAAGAATAAAATTGTTGATCATACAGCTTTAATCAACTTCATCATCATCAGCTTATTTTTTATTCCTCCGCTAAAGAATAAAATTGTTGATCATACAGCTTTAATCAACTTCATCATCATCAGCTTATATTTTATTTTACAGCTAAAGAATAAAAGTGATGATCATACAGCTTTAATCAACTTCATCTTCATCAGCTTATATTTTATTTTACAGCTAAAGAATAAAAGTGTTGATCATACAGCTTTAATCAACTTCATCATCATCAGCTTATATTTTATTTTACAGCTAAAGAATAAAAGTGTTGATCATACAGCTTTAATCAACTTCATCTTCATCAGCTTATATTTTATTCTACAGCTAAAGAATAAAATTGTTGATCATACAGCTTTAATCAACTTCATCATCATCAGCTTATATTTTATTCCACAGCTAAAGAATAAAATTGTTGATCATAGAGCTTTAATCAACTTCATCATCATCAGCTTATATTTTATTCCACCGCTTAAGAATAAAATTGTTGATCATACAGCTTTAATCAACTTCATCTTCATCAGCTTATATTTTATTTTACAGCTAAAGAATAAAAGTGTTGATCATACAGCTTTAATCAACTTCATCATCATCAGCTTATATTTTATTCTACAGCTAAAGAATAAAATTGTTGATCATACAGCTTTAATCAACTTCATCTTCATCAGCTTATTTTTTATTCCTCAGCTAAAGAATAAAATTGTTGATCATACAGCTTTAATCAACTTCATCTTCATCATCTTATATAGGGTGTTTTTTTGGGAGGTTTGTTTTTCCGATAGATGTCGTTTTATTTTATGACAGTTGTTTTGACAGCTCAAAGTGGCATTTCTACTCAGTATTGTTTGGCAAATCATTATGAAAAAAAAAAAAAAAAAAAAAAAAAAAAAAAATGACATTTGTGAAAAATAGTCGTGGTAGCCATATGCCAGAAATTGTGTTTAAATGTTAAATGCCAAAAAATTATCTACCAAATAAAAAAAAAATTTTGGTCATTTCATAATTTTATATGTGTTTTATTCAAAAAAAAAATCGGCAACCTCTTAAAAAAACACGTTATATCTAACGGGTGTTTTTTTAAGAGGTTGCCGATTTTTTTTTTGAATAAAACACATATAAAATTATGAAATGACCAACATTTTTTTTATTTGGTAGATAATTTTTTGGCATTTAACATTTAAACACAATTTCTGGCATATGGCTACCACGACTATTTTTCACAAATGTCATTTTTTTTTTTTTTTTTTTTTTTTTTTTCATAATGATTTGCCAAACAATACTGAGTAGAAATGCCACTTTGAGCTGTCAAAACAACTGTCATAAAATAAAACGACATCTATCGGAAAAACAAACCTCCCAAAAAAACACCCTTTATTTTATTCCACAGCTAAAGAATAAAATTGTTGATCATACAGCTTTAATCAACTTCATCATCATCTGCTTATATTTTATTCCATCGCTAAAGAAAAAAATTGTTGATCATACAGCTTTAATCAACTTCATCATCATCAGCTTATTTTTTATTCCTCCGCTAAAGAATAAAATTGTTGATCATACAGCTTTAATCAACTTCATCATCATCAGCTTATATTTTATTCCAACGCTAAAGAATAAAATCGTTGATCATACAGCTTTAATCAACTTCATCTTCATCAGCTTATTTTTTATTCCTCCGCTAAAGAATAAAATTGTTGATCATACAGCTTTAATCAACTTCATCTTCATCAGCTTATATTTTATTCCACAGCTAAAAAATAAAATTGTTGATCATACAGCTTTAATCAACTTCATCATCATCTGCTTATATTTTATTCCACCGCTAAAGAATAAAATTGTTGATCATACAGCTTTAATCAACTTCATCTTCATCAGCTTATATTTTATTCCACAGCTAAAGAATAAAATTGTTGATCATACAGCTTTAATCAACTTCATCATCATCTGCTTATATTTTATTCCACCGCTAAAGAATAAAATTGTTGATCATACAGCTTTAATCAACTTCATCATCATCTGCTTATATTTTATTCCACCGCTAAAGAATAAAATTGTTGATCATACATGATTAAAGCTGTATGATCAACAATTTTATTCTTTAGCGGTGGAATAAAGTATAAGCTGATGATGATGAAGTTGATTAAAGCTGTATGATCAACACTTTTATTCTTTAGCTGTAAAATAAAATATAAGCTGATGAAGATGAAGTTGATTAAAGCTGTATGATCAACACTTTTATTCTTTAGCTGTAAAATAAAATATAAGCTGATGAAGATGAAGTTGATTAAAGCTGTATGATCAACACTTTTATTCTTTAGCTGTAAAATAAAATATAAGCTGATGAAGATGAAGTTGATTAAAGCTGTATGATCAACACTTTTATTCTTTAGCTGTAAAATAAAATATAAGCTGATGAAGATGAAGTTGATTAAAGCTGTATGATCAACACTTTTATTCTTTAGCTGTAAAATAAAATATAAGCTGATGACGATGAAGTTGATTAAAGCTGTATGATCAACAATTTTATTCTTTAGCGGAGGAATAAAAAATAAGCTGATGATGATGAAGTTGATTAAAGCTGTATGATCAACAATTTTATTCTTTAGCGGTGGAATAAAGTATAAGCTGATGATGATGAAGTTGATTAAAGCTGTATGATCAACACTTTTATTCTTTAGCTGTAAAATAAAATATAAGCTGATGAAGATGAAGTTGATTAAAGCTGTATGATCAACACTTTTATTCTTTAGCTGTAAAATAAAATATAAGCTGATGAAGATGAAGTTGATTAAAGCTGTATGATCAACACTTTTATTCTTTAGCTGTAAAATAAAATATAAGCTGATGAAGATGAAGTTGATTAAAGCTGTATGATCAACACTTTTATTCTTTAGCTGTAAAATAAAATATAAGCTGATGAAGATGAAGTTGATTAAAGCTGTATGATCAACACTTTTATTCTTTAGCTGTAAAATAAAATATAAGCTGATGAAGATGAAGTTGATTAAAGCTGTATGATCAACACTTTTATTCTTTAGCTGTAAAATAAAATATAAGCTGATGAAGATGAAGTTGATTAAAGCTGTATGATCAACACTTTTATTCTTTAGCTGTAAAATAAAATATAAGCTGATGATGATGAAGTTGATTAAAGCTGTATGATCAACACTTTTATTCTTTAGCTGTAAAATAAAATATAAGCTGATGAAGATGAAGTTGATTAAAGCTGTATGATCAACACTTTTATTCTTTAGCTGTAAAATAAAATATAAGCTGATGATGATGAAGTTGATTAAAGCTGTATGATCAACACTTTTATTCTTTAGCTGTAAAATAAAATATAAGCTGATGATGATGAAGTTGATTAAAGCTGTATGATCAACACTTTTATTCTTTAGCTGTAAAATAAAATATAAGCTGATGAAGATGAAGTTGATTAAAGCTGTATGATCAACACTTTTATTCTTTAGCTGTAAAATAAAATATAAGCTGATGAAGATGAAGTTGATTAAAGCTGTATGATCAACAAATTTATTCTTTAGCGGTGGAATAAAATATAAGCAGATGATGATGAAGTTGATTAAAGCTGTATGATCAACAATTCTATTGTTTAGCGGAGGAATAAAAAATAAGCAGATGATGATGAAGTTGATTAAAGCTGTATGATCAACACTTTTATTCTTTAGCTGTAGAATAAAATATAAGCTGATGAAGATGAAGTTGATTAAAGCTGTATGATCAACACTTTTATTCTTTAGCTGTAAAATAAAATATAAGCTGATGATGAAGTTGATTAAACCTGTATGATCAACAATTTTATTCTTTGGCGGAGGAATAAAAAATAAGCTGATGATGATGAAGTTGATTAAAGCTGTATGATCAACAATTTTATTCTTTAGCGGTGGAATAAAATATAAGCAGATGATGATGAAGTTGATTAAAGCTGTATGATCAACAATTTTATTGTTTAGCGGAGGAATAAAAAATAAGCAGATGATGATGAAGTTGATTAAAGCTGTATGATCAACACTTTTATTCTTTAGCTGTAGAATAAAATATAAGCTGATGAAGATGAAGTTGATTAAAGCCGTATGATCAACACTTTTATTCTTTAGCTGTAAAATAAAATATAAGCTGATGATGATGAAGTTGATTAAAGCTGTATGATCAACAATTTTATTCTTTGGCGGAGGAATAAAAAATAAGCTGATGATGATGAAGTTGATTAAAGCTGTATGATCAACAATTTTATTCTTTAGCGGTGGAATAAAATATAAGCAGATGATGATGAAGTTGATTAAAGCTGTATGATCAACAATTTTATTGTTTAGCGGAGGAATAAAAAATAAGCAGATGATGATGAAGTTGATTAAAGCTGTATGATCAACACTTTTATTCTTTAGCTGTAGAATAAAATATAAGCTGATGATGATGAAGTTGATTAAAGCTGTATGATCAACAATTTTATTCTTTAGCGGAGGAATAAAAAATAAGCAGATGATGATGAAGTTGATTAAAGCTGTATGATCAACAATCTTATTCTTTAGCGGTGGAATAAAATATAAGCAGATGATGATGAAGTTGATTAAAGCTTTATGATCAACAATTTTATTCTTTAGCGGAGGAATAAAAAATAAGCTGATGAAGATGAAGTTGATTAAAGCTGTATGATCAACAATTTTATTCTTTAGCGGTGGAATAAAATATAAGCTGATGATGATGAAGTTGATTAAAGCTGTATGATCAACAATTTTATTCTTTAGCGGAGGAATAAAAAATAAGCTGATGAAGATGAAGTTGATTAAAGCTGTATGATCAACAATTTTATTCTTTAGCGGTGGAATAAAATATAAGCTGAAGATGATGAAGTTGATTAAAGCTGTATGATCAACAATTTTATTCTTTAGCTGTGGAATAAAATATAAGCTGATGATGATGAAGTTGATTAAAGCTGTATGAT
Source organism: Nephrocerus scutellatus (assembly GCA_947095585.1). Lineage (NCBI taxonomy): Eukaryota > Metazoa > Arthropoda > Insecta > Diptera > Pipunculidae > Nephrocerus > Nephrocerus scutellatus. Next base: position 55,017,435 of record OX352765.1, on the reverse strand, counting down.
AAACAATTTTATTCTTTAGCGGTGGAATAAAATATAAGCAGATGATGATGAAGTTGATTAAAGCTGTATGATCACCAATTTTATTCTTAAGCTGTGGAATAAAATATAAGCAGATGATGATGAAGTTGATTAAAGCTGTATGATCAACAATTTTATTCTTAAGCTGTGGAATAAAATATAAGCTGATGAAGATGAAGTTGATTAAAGCTGTATGATCAACAATTTTATTCTTTAGCGGAGGAATAAAATATAAGCTGATGATGATGAAGTTGATTAAAGCTGTATGATCAACAATTTTATTCTTTAGCTGTGGAATAAAATATAAGCTGATGATGATGAAGTTGATTAAAGCTGTATGATCAACAATTTTATTCTTTAGCTGTAGAATAAAATATAAGCAGATGATGATGAAGTTGATTAAAGCTGTATGATCAACAATTTTATTCTTTAGCTGTGGAATAAAATATAAGCTGATGAAGATGAAGTTGATTAAAGCTGTATGATCAACAATTTTATTCTTTAGCGGAGGAATAAAAAATAAGCTGATGAAGATGAAGTTGATTAAAGCTGTATGATCAACGATTTTATTCTTTAGCGTTGGAATAAAATATAAGCTGATGATGATGAAGTTGATTAAAGCTGTATGATCAACAATTTTATTCTTTAGCGGTGGAATAAAATATAAGCAGATGATGATGAAGTTGATTAAAGCTGTATGATCAACAATTTTATTCTTTAGCTGTGGAATAAAATATAAGCTGATGAAGATGAAGTTGATTAAAGCTGTATGATCAACAATTTTATTCTTTAGCGGTGGAATAAAATATAAGCAGATGATGATGAAGTTGATTAAAGCTGTATGATCAACAATTTTATTTTTTAGCTGTGGAATAAAATATAAGCTGATGAAGATGAAGTTGATTAAAGCTGTATGATCAACAATTTTATTCTTTAGCGGAGGAATAAAAAATAAGCTGATGAAGATGAAGTTGATTAAAGCTGTATGATCAACGATTTTATTCTTTAGCGTTGGAATAAAATATAAGCTGATGATGATGAAGTTGATTAAAGCTGTATGATCAACAATTTTATTCTTTAGCGGAGGAATAAAAAATAAGCAGATGATGATGAAGTTGATTAAAGCTGTATGATCAACAATTTTATTCTTTAGCGGTGGAATAAAATATAAGCAGATGATGATGAAGTTGATTAAAGCTGTATGATCAACAATTTTATTTTTTAGCTGTGGAATAAAATATAAGCTGATGAAGATGAAGTTGATTAAAGCTGTATGATCAACAATTTTATTCTTTAGCGGAGGAATAAAAAATAAGCTGATGAAGATGAAGTTGATTAAAGCTGTATGATCAACGATTTTATTCTTTAGCGTTGGAATAAAATATAAGCTGATGATGATGAAGTTGATTAAAGCTGTATGATCAACAATTTTATTCTTTAGCGGAGGAATAAAAAATAAGCTGATGAAGATGAAGTTGATTAAAGCTGTATGATCAACAATTTTATTCTTTAGCGGTGGAATAAAATATAAGCAGATGATGATGAAGTTGATTAAAGCTGTATGATCAACAATTTTATTCTTTAGCGGTGGAATAAAATATAAGCAGATGATGATGAAGTTGATTAAAGCTGTATGATCAACAATTTTATTCTTTAGCTGTGGAATAAAATATAAGCTGATGAAGATGAAGTTGATTAAAGCTGTATGATCAACAATTTTATTCTTTAGCGGTGGAATAAAATATAAGCAGATGATGATGAAGTTGATTAAAGCTGTATGATCAACAATTTTATTTTTTAGCTGTGGAATAAAATATAAGCTGATGAAGATGAAGTTGATTAAAGCTGTATGATCAACAATTTTATTCTTTAGCGGAGGAATAAAAAATAAGCTGATGAAGATGAAGTTGATTAAAGCTGTATGATCAACGATTTTATTCTTTAGCGTTGGAATAAAATATAAGCTGATGATGATGAAGTTGATTAAAGCTGTATGATCAACAATTTTATTCTTTAGCGGAGGAATAAAAAATAAGCTGATGATGATGAAGTTGATTAAAGCTGTATGATCAACAATTTTTTTCTTTAGCGATGGAATAAAATATAAGCAGATGATGATGAAGTTGATTAAAGCTGTATGATCAACAATTTTATTCTTTAGCTGTGGAATAAAATAAAGGGTGTTTTTTTGGGAGGTTTGTTTTTCCGATAGATGTCGTTTTATTTTATGACAGTTGTTTTGACAGCTCAAAGTGGCATTTCTACTCAGTATTGTTTGGCAAATCATTATGAAAAAAAAAAAAAAAAAAAAAAAAAAAATGACATTTGTGAAAAATAGTCGTGGTAGCCATATGCCAGAAATTGTGTTTAAATGTTAAATGCCAAAAAATTATCTACCAAATAAAAAAAATGTTGGTCATTTCATAATTTTATATGTGTTTTATTCAAAAAAAAAATCGGCAACCTCTTAAAAAAACACCCGTTAGATATAACGTGTTTTTTTAAGAGGTTGCCGATTTTTTTTTTGAATAAAACACATATAAAATTATGAAATGACCAAAATTTTTTTTTTATTTGGTAGATAATTTTTTGGCATTTAACATTTAAACACAATTTCTGGCATATGGCTACCACGACTATTTTTCACAAATGTCATTTTTTTTTTTTTTTTTTTTTTTTTCATAATGATTTGCCAAACAATACTGAGTAGAAATGCCACTTTGAGCTGTCAAAACAACTGTCATAAAATAAAACGACATCTATCGGAAAAACAAACCTCCCAAAAAAACACCCTTTATTTTATTCCACAGCTAAAGAATAAAATTGTTGATCATACAGCTTTAATCAACTTCATCATCATCTGCTTATATTTTATTCCATCGCTAAAGAAAAAAATTGTTGATCATACAGCTTTAATCAACTTCATCATCATCAGCTTATTTTTTATTCCTCCGCTAAAGAATAAAATTGTTGATCATACAGCTTTAATCAACTTCATCATCATCAGCTTATATTTTATTCCAACGCTAAAGAATAAAATCGTTGATCATACAGCTTTAATCAACTTCATCTTCATCAGCTTATTTTTTATTCCTCCGCTAAAGAATAAAATTGTTGATCATACAGCTTTAATCAACTTCATCTTCATCAGCTTATATTTTATTCCACAGCTAAAAAATAAAATTGTTGATCATACAGCTTTAATCAACTTCATCATCATCTGCTTATATTTTATTCCACCGCTAAAGAATAAAATTGTTGATCATACAGCTTTAATCAACTTCATCTTCATCAGCTTATATTTTATTCCACAGCTAAAGAATAAAATTGTTGATCATACAGCTTTAATCAACTTCATCATCATCTGCTTATATTTTATTCCACCGCTAAAGAATAAAATTGTTGATCATACAGCTTTAATCAACTTCATCATCATCTGCTTATATTTTATTCCACCGCTAAAGAATAAAATTGTTGATCATACAGCTTTAATCAACTTCATCTTCATCAGCTTATTTTTTATTCCTCCGCTAAAGAATAAAATTGTTGATCATACAGCTTTAATCAACTTCATCATCATCAGCTTATATTTTATTCCAACGCTAAAGAATAAAATCGTTGATCATACAGCTTTAATCAACTTCATCTTCATCAGCTTATTTTTTATTCCTCCGCTAAAGAATAAAATTGTTGATCATACAGCTTTAATCAACTTCATCTTCATCAGCTTATATTTTATTCCACAGCTAAAAAATAAAATTGTTGATCATACAGCTTTAATCAACTTCATCATCATCTGCTTATATTTTATTCCACCGCTAAAGAATAAAATTGTTGATCATACAGCTTTAATCAACTTCATCATCATCTGCTTATTTTTTATTCCTCCGCTAAAGAATAAAATTGTTGATCATACAGCTTTAATCAACTTCATCATCATCAGCTTATATTTTATTCCAACGCTAAAGAATAAAATCGTTGATCATACAGCTTTAATCAACTTCATCTTCATCAGCTTATTTTTTATTCCTCCGCTAAAGAATAAAATTGTTGATCATACAGCTTTAATCAACTTCATCTTCATCAGCTTATATTTTATTCCACAGCTAAAAAATAAAATTGTTGATCATACAGCTTTAATCAACTTCATCATCATCTGCTTATATTTTATTCCACCGCTAAAGAATAAAATTGTTGATCATACAGCTTTAATCAACTTCATCTTCATCAGCTTATATTTTATTCCACAGCTAAAGAATAAAATTGTTGATCATACAGCTTTAATCAACTTCATCATCATCTGCTTATATTTTATTCCACCGCTAAAGAATAAAATTGTTGATCATACAGCTTTAATCAACTTCATCATCATCAGCTTATATTTTATTCCAACGCTAAAGAATAAAATCGTTGATCATACAGCTTTAATCAACTTCATCTTCATCAGCTTATTTTTTATTCCTCCGCTAAAGAATAAAATTGTTGATCATACAGCTTTAATCAACTTCATCTTCATCAGCTTATATTTTATTCCACAGCTAAAGAATAAAATTGTTGATCATACAGCTTTAATCAACTTCATCATCATCTGCTTATATTTTATTCTACAGCTAAAGAATAAAATTGTTGATCATACAGCTTTAATCAACTTCATCATCATCAGCTTATATTTTATTCCACAGCTAAAGAATAAAATTGTTGATCATACAGCTTTAATCAACTTCATCATCATCAGCTTATATTTTATTCCTCCGCTAAAGAATAAAATTGTTGATCATACAGCTTTAATCAACTTCATCTTCATCAGCTTATATTTTATTCCACAGCTTAAGAATAAAATTGTTGATCATACAGCTTTAATCAACTTCATCATCATCTGCTTATATTTTATTCCACAGCTTAAGAATAAAATTGGTGATCATACAGCTTTAATCAACTTCATCATCATCTGCTTATATTTTATTCCACCGCTAAAGAATAAAATTGTTTATCATACAGCTTTAATCAACTTCATCATCATCAGCTTATATTTTATTCCACAGCTAAAGAATAAAATTGTTGATCATACAGCTTTAATCAACTTCATCATCTTCAGCTTATATTTTATTCCACCGCTAAAGAATAAAATTGTTGATCATACAGCTTTAATCAACTTCATCTTCATCAGCTTATTTTTTATTCCTCCGCTAAAGAATAAAATTGTTGATCATACAGCTTTAATCAACTTCATCATCATCAGCTTATATTTTATTCCACCGCTAAAGAATAAAATTGTTGATCATACAGCTTTAATCAACTTCATCTTCATCAGCTTATTTTTTATTCCTCCGCTAAAGAATAAAATTGTTGATCATAAAGCTTTAATCAACTTCATCATCATCTGCTTATATTTTATTCCACCGCTAAAGAATAAGATTGTTGATCATACAGCTTTAATCAACTTCATCATCATCTGCTTATTTTTTATTCCTCCGCTAAAGAATAAAATTGTTGATCATACAGCTTTAATCAACTTCATCATCATCAGCTTATATTTTATTCTACAGCTAAAGAATAAAAGTGTTGATCATACAGCTTTAATCAACTTCATCATCATCTGCTTATTTTTTATTCCTCCGCTAAACAATAAAATTGTTGATCATACAGCTTTAATCAACTTCATCATCATCTGCTTATATTTTATTCCACCGCTAAAGAATAAAATTGTTGATCATACAGCTTTAATCAACTTCATCATCATCAGCTTATTTTTTATTCCTCCGCCAAAGAATAAAATTGTTGATCATACAGCTTTAATCAACTTCATCATCATCAGCTTATATTTTATTTTACAGCTAAAGAATAAAAGTGTTGATCATACGGCTTTAATCAACTTCATCTTCATCAGCTTATATTTTATTCTACAGCTAAAGAATAAAAGTGTTGATCATACAGCTTTAATCAACTTCATCATCATCTGCTTATTTTTTATTCCTCCGCTAAACAATAAAATTGTTGATCATACAGCTTTAATCAACTTCATCATCATCTGCTTATATTTTATTCCACCGCTAAAGAATAAAATTGTTGATCATACAGCTTTAATCAACTTCATCATCATCAGCTTATTTTTTATTCCTCCGCCAAAGAATAAAATTGTTGATCATACAGGTTTAATCAACTTCATCATCAGCTTATATTTTATTTTACAGCTAAAGAATAAAAGTGTTGATCATACAGCTTTAATCAACTTCATCTTCATCAGCTTATATTTTATTCTACAGCTAAAGAATAAAAGTGTTGATCATACAGCTTTAATCAACTTCATCATCATCTGCTTATTTTTTATTCCTCCGCTAAACAATAGAATTGTTGATCATACAGCTTTAATCAACTTCATCATCATCTGCTTATATTTTATTCCACCGCTAAAGAATAAATTTGTTGATCATACAGCTTTAATCAACTTCATCTTCATCAGCTTATATTTTATTTTACAGCTAAAGAATAAAAGTGTTGATCATACAGCTTTAATCAACTTCATCTTCATCAGCTTATATTTTATTTTACAGCTAAAGAATAAAAGTGTTGATCATACAGCTTTAATCAACTTCATCATCATCAGCTTATATTTTATTTTACAGCTAAAGAATAAAAGTGTTGATCATACAGCTTTAATCAACTTCATCATCATCAGCTTATATTTTATTTTACAGCTAAAGAATAAAAGTGTTGATCATACAGCTTTAATCAACTTCATCTTCATCAGCTTATATTTTATTTTACAGCTAAAGAATAAAAGTGTTGATCATACAGCTTTAATCAACTTCATCATCATCAGCTTATATTTTATTTTACAGCTAAAGAATAAAAGTGTTGATCATACAGCTTTAATCAACTTCATCTTCATCAGCTTATATTTTATTTTACAGCTAAAGAATAAAAGTGTTGATCATACAGCTTTAATCAACTTCATCTTCATCAGCTTATATTTTATTTTACAGCTAAAGAATAAAAGTGTTGATCATACAGCTTTAATCAACTTCATCTTCATCAGCTTATATTTTATTTTACAGCTAAAGAATAAAAGTGTTGATCATACAGCTTTAATCAACTTCATCTTCATCAGCTTATATTTTATTTTACAGCTAAAGAATAAAAGTGTTGATCATACAGCTTTAATCAACTTCATCTTCATCAGCTTATATTTTATTTTACAGCTAAAGAATAAAAGTGTTGATCATACAGCTTTAATCAACTTCATCTTCATCAGCTTATATTTTATTTTACAGCTAAAGAATAAAAGTGTTGATCATACAGCTTTAATCAACTTCATCATCATCAGCTTATACTTTATTCCACCGCTAAAGAATAAAATTGTTGATCATACAGCTTTAATCAACTTCATCATCATCAGCTTATTTTTTATTCCTCCGCTAAAGAATAAAATTGTTGATCATACAGCTTTAATCAACTTCATCGTCATCAGCTTATATTTTATTTTACAGCTAAAGAATAAAAGTGTTGATCATACAGCTTTAATCAACTTCATCTTCATCAGCTTATATTTTATTTTACAGCTAAAGAATAAAAGTGTTGATCATACAGCTTTAATCAACTTCATCTTCATCAGCTTATATTTTATTTTACAGCTAAAGAATAAAAGTGTTGATCATACAGCTTTAATCAACTTCATCTTCATCAGCTTATATTTTATTTTACAGCTAAAGAATAAAAGTGTTGATCATACAGCTTTAATCAACTTCATCTTCATCAGCTTATATTTTATTTTACAGCTAAAGAATAAAAGTGTTGATCATACAGCTTTAATCAACTTCATCATCATCAGCTTATACTTTATTCCACCGCTAAAGAATAAAATTGTTGATCATACAGCTTTAATCAACTTCATCATCATCAGCTTATTTTTTATTTTACAGCTAAAGAATAAAAGTGTTGATCAAACAGCTTTAATCAACTTCATCTTCATCAGCTTATATTTTATTCTACAGCTAAAGAATAAAATTGTTGATCATACAGCTTTAATCAACTTCATCATCATCAGCTTATATTTTATTCCACAGCTAAAGAATAAAATTGTTGATCATACAGCTTTAATCAACTTCATCATCATCAGCTTATATTTTATTCCACCGCTAAAGAATAAAATTGTTGATCATACAGCTTTAATCAACTTCATCTTCATCAGCTTATTTTTTATTCCTCCGCTAAAGAATAAAATTGTTGATCATACAGCTTTAATCAACTTCATCTTCATCAGCTTATATTTTATTCCACAGCTAAAGAATAAAATTGTTGATCATACAGCTTTAATCAACTTCATTATCATCTGCTTATATTTTATTCCACCGCTAAAGAATAAAATTGTTGATCATACAGCTTTAATCAACTTCATCATCATCAGCTTATTTTTTATTCCTCCGCTAAAGAATAAAATTGTTGATCATACAGCTTTAATCAACTTCATCTTCATCAGCTTATATTTTATTTTACAGCTAAAGAATAAAAGTGTTGATCATACAGCTTTAATCAACTTCATCATCATCAGCTTATATTTTATTCTACAGCTAAAGAATAAAATTGTTGATCATACAGCTTTAATCAACTTCATCATCATCAGCTTATATTTTATTCCACAGCTAAAGAATAAAATTGTTGATCATACAGCTTTAATCAACTTCATCATCATCAGCTTATATTTTATTCCACCGCTAAAGAATAAAATCGTTGATCATACAGCTGTAATCAACTTCATCTTCATCAGCTTATTTTTTATTCCTCCGCTAAAGAATAAAATTTTTGATCATACAGCTTTAATCAACTTCATCTTCATCAGCTTATATTTTATTCCACAGCTAAAAAATAAAATTGTTGATCATACAGCTTTAATCAACTTCATCATCATCTGCTTATATTTTATTCCACCGCTAAAGAATAAAATTGTTGATCATACAGCTTTAGTCAACTTCATCTTCATCAGCTTATATTTTATTCCACAGCTAAAGAATAAAATTGTTGATCATACAGCTTTAATCAACTTCATCATCATCTGCTTATATTTTATTCCACCGCTAAAGAATAAAATTGTTGATCATACAGCTTTAATCAACTTCATCTTCATCAGCTTATATTTTATTCCACAGCTAAAGAATAAAATTGTTGATCATACAGCTTTAATCAACTTCATCATCATCTGCTTATATTTTATTCTACAGCTAAAGAATAAAATTGTTGATCATACAGCTTTAATCAACTTCATCATCATCAGCTTATATTTTATTCCACAGCTAAAGAATAAAATTGTTGATCATACAGCTTTAATCAACTTCATCATCATCAGCTTATATTTTATTCCACCGCTAAAGAATAAAATTTTTGATCATACAGCTTTGATCAACTTCATCTTCATCAGCTTATTTTTTATTCCTCCGCTAAAGAATAAAATTGTTGATCATACAGCTTTAATCAACTTCATCTTCATCAGCTTATATTTTATTCCACAGCTTAAGAATAAAATTGTTTATCATACAGCTTTAATCAACTTCATCATCATCTGCTTATATTTTATTCCACCGCTAAAGAATAAAATTGTTTATCATACAGCTTTAATCAACTTCATCATCATCAGCTTATATTTTATTCCACAGCTAAAGAATAAAATTGTTGATCATACAGCTTTAATCAACTTCATCATCATCAGCTTATATTTTATTTTACAGCTAAAGAATAAAAGTGTTGATCATACAGCTTTAATCAACTTCATCATCATCAGCTTATACATTATTCCACCGCTAAAGAATAAAATTGTTGATCATACAGCTTTAATCAACTTCATCATCATCAGCTTATATTTTATTCCACAGCTAAAGAATAAAAGTGTTGATCATACAGCTTTAATCAACTTCATCATCATCTGCTTATATTTTATTCCACAGCTAAAGAATAAAATTGTTGATCATACAGCTTTAATCAACTTCATCATCATCAGCTTATATTTTATTCCACCGCTAAAGAATAAAATTTTTGATCATACAGCTTTAATCAACTTCATCTTCATCAGCTTATTTTTTATTCCTCCGCTAAAGAATAAAATTGTTGATCATACAGCTTTAATCAACTTCATCTTCATCAGCTTATACATTATTCCACCGCTAAAGAATAAAATTGTTGATCATACAGCTTTAATCAACTTCATCATCATCAGCTTATATTTTATTCCACAGCTAAAGAATAAAAGTGTTGATCATACAGCTTTAATCAACTTCATCATCATCTGCTTATATTTTATTCCACAGCTAAAGAATAAAATTGTTGATCATACAGCTTTAATCAACTTCATCATCATCAGCTTATATTTTATTCCACAGCTAAAGAATAAAAGTGGTGATCATACAGCTTTAATCAACTTCATCATCATCTGCTTATATTTTATTCCACAGCTAAAGAATAAAATTGTTGATCATACAGCTTTAATCAACTTCATCTTCATCAGCTTATATTTTATTTTACAGCTAAAGAATAAAATTGTTGATCATACAGCTTTAATCAACTTCATCTTCATCAGCTTATATTTTATTCCACAGCTAAAGAATAAAATTGTTGATCATACAGCTTTAATCAACTTCATCATCATCTGCTTATATTTTATTTTACAGCTAAAGAATAAAAGTGTTGATCATACAGCTTTAATCAACTTCATCTTCATCAGCTTATATTTTATTTTACAGCTAAAGAATAAAATTGTTGATCATACAGCTTTAATCAACTTCATCTTCATCAGCTTATATTTTATTCCACAGCTAAAGAATAAAATTGTTGATCATACAGCTTTAATCAACTTCATCATCATCTGCTTATATTTTATTCTACAGCTAAAGAATAAAATTGTTGATCATACAGCTTTAATCAACTTCATCATCATCAGCTTATATTTTATTCCACAGCTAAGAAATAAAATTGTTGATCATACAGCTTTAATCAACTTCATCATCATCAGCTTATATTTTATTCCACCGCTAAAGAATAAAATTTTTGATCATACAGCTTTAATCAACTTCATCTTCATCAGCTTATTTTTTATTCCTCCGCTAAAGAATAAAATTGTTGATCATACAGCTTTAATCAACTTCATCTTCATCAGCTTATATTTTATTCCACAGCTTAAGAATAAAATTGTTGATCATACAGCTTTAATCAACTTCATCATCATCTGCTTATATTTTATTCCACCGCTAAAGAATAAAATTGTTTATCATACAGCTTTAATCAACTTCATCATCATCAGCTTATATTTTATTCCACAGCTAAAGAATAAAATTGTTGATCATACAGCTTTAATCAACTTCATCATCATCAGCTTATATTTTATTTTACAGCTAAAGAATAAAAGTGTTGATCATACAGCTTTAATCAACTTCATCATCATCAGCTTATACTTTATTCCACCGCTAAAGAATAAAATTGTTGATCATACAGCTTTAATCAACTTCATCATCATCAGCTTATATTTTATTCCACCGCTAAAGAATAAAATTGTTTATCATACAGCTTTAATCAACTTCATCATCATCAGCTTATATTTTATTCCACAGCTAAAGAATAAAATTGTTGATCATACAGCTTTAATCAACTTCATCATCATCAGCTTATATTTTATTTTACAGCTAAAGAATAAAAGTGTTGATCATACAGCTTTAATCAACTTCATCATCATCAGCTTATACTTTATTCCACCGCTAAAGAATAAAATTGTTGATCATACAGCTTTAATCAACTTCATCATCATCAGCTTATATTTTATTCCACAGCTAAAGAATAAAATTGTTGATCATACAGCTTTAATCAACTTCATCATCATCTGCTTATATTTTATTCCACCGCTAAAGAATAAAATTGTTTATCATACAGCTTTAATCAACTTCATCATCATCAGCTTATATTTTATTCCACAGCTAAAGAATAAAATTGTTGATCATACAGCTTTAATCAACTTCATCACCATCAGCTTATATTTTATTCCACAGCTAAAGAATAAAAGTGTTGATCATACAGCTTTAATCAACTTCATCTTCATCAGCTTATATTTTATTTTACAGCTAAAGAATAAAAGTGTTGATCATACAGCTTTAATCAACTTCATCATCATCAGCTTATACTTTATTCCACCGCTAAAGAATAAAATTGTTGATCATACAGCTTTAATAAACTTCATCATCATCAGCTTATTTTTTATTCCTCCGCTAAAGAATAAAATTGTTGATCATACAGCTTTAATCAACTTCATCATCATCAGCTTATATTTTATTTTACAGCTAAAGAATAAAAGTGTTGATCATACAGCTTTAATCAACTTCATCTTCATCAGCTTATATTTTATTTTACAGCTAAAGAATAAAAGTGTTGATCATACAGCTTTAATCAACTTCATCATCATCAGCTTATTTTTTATTTTACAGCTAAAGAATAAAAGTGTTGATCATACAGCTTTAATCAACTTCATCTTCATCAGCTTATATTTTATTCTACAGCTAAAGAATAAAATTGTTGATCATACAGCTTTAATCAACTTCATCATCATCTGCTTATATTTTATTCCACAGCTAAAGAATAAAATTGTTGATCATACAGCTTTAATCAACTTCATCATCATCAGCTTATATTTTATTCCACCGCTAAAGAATAAAATTGTTGATCATACAGCTTTAATCAACTTCATCTTCATCAGCTTATTTTTTATTCCTCCGCTAAAGAATAAAATTGTTGATCATACAGCTTTAATCAACTTCATCTTCATCAGCTTATATTTTATTCCACAGCTAAAGAATAAAATTGTTGATCATACAGCTTTAATCAACTTCATTATCATCTGCTTATATTTTATTCCACCGCTAAAGAATAAAATTGTTGATCATACAGCTTTAATCAACTTCATCATCATCAGCTTATTTTTTATTCCTCCGCTAAAGAATAAAATTGTTGATCATACAGCTTTAATCAACTTCATCTTCATCAGCTTATTTTTTATTCCACAGCTAACGAATAAAATTGTTGATCATTTAGCTTTAATCAACTTCATCATCATCTACTTGTATTTTATTCCACCGCTAAAGAATAAAATTGTTGATCATACAGCTTTAATCAACTTCATCATCATCAGCTTATTTTTTATTCCTCCGCTAAAGAATAAAATTGTTGATCATACAGCTTTAATCAACTTCATCATCATCAGCTTATTTTTTATTCCTCCGCTAAAGAATAAAATTGTTGATCATACAGCTTTAATCAACTTCATCATCATCAGCTTATATTTTATTCCACAGCTAAAGAATAAAATTGTTGATCATACAGCTTTAATCAACTTCATCATCATCAGCTTATATTTTATTCCTCCGCTAAAGAATAAAATTGTTGATCATACAGCTTTAATCAACTTCATCATCATCAGCTTATATTTTATTCCACAGCTAAAGAATAAAATTGTTGATCATACAGCTTTAATCAACTTCATCATCATCAGCTTATATTTTATTCCACCGCTAAAGAATAAAATCGTTGATCATACAGCTTTAATCAACTTCATCATCATCAGCTTATTTTTTATTCCTCCGCTAAAGAATAAAATTGTTGATCATACAGCTTTAATCAACTTTATCATCATCAGCTTATTTTTTATTCCTCCGCTAAAGAATAAAATTGTTGATCATACAGCTTTAATCAACTTCATCTTCATCAGCTTATATTTTATTCCACAGCTAACGAATAAAATTGTTGATCATACAGCTTTAATCAACTTCATCATCATCTGCTTGTATTTTATTCCACCGCTAAAGAATAAAATTGTTGATCATACAGCTTTAATCAACTTCATCATCATCAGCTTATTTTTTATTCCTCCGCTAAAGAATAAAATTGTTGATCATACAGCTTTAATCAACTTCATCATCATCAGCTTATATTTTATTCCACAGCTAAAGAATAAAATTGTTGATCATACAGCTTTAATCAACTTCATCATCATCAGCTTATATTTTATTCCACCGCTAAAGAATAAAATCGTTGATCATACAGCTTTAATCAACTTCATCTTCATCAGCTTATTTTTTATTCCTCCGCTAAAGAATAAAATTTTTGATCATACAGCTTTAATCAACTTCATCTTCATCAGCTTATATTTTATTCCACAGCTAAAAAATAAAATTGTTGATCATACAGCTTTAATCAACTTCATCATCATCTGCTTATATTTTATTCCAACGCTAAAGAATAAAATTGTTGATCATACAGCTTTAGTCAACTTCATCTTCATCAGCTTATATTTTATTCCACAGCTAAAGAATAAAATTGTTGATCATACAGCTTTAATCAACTTCATCATCATCTGCTTATATTTTATTCCACCGCTAAAGAATAAAATTGTTGATCATACAGCTTTAATCAACTTCATCATCATCTGCTTATATTTTATTCCACCGCTAAAGAATAAAATTGTTGATCATACAGCTTTAATCAACTTCATCTTCATCAGCTTATATTTTATTCCACAGCTAAAGAATAAAATTGTTGATCATACAGCTTTAATCAACTTCATCATCATCTGCTTATATTTTATTCTACAGCTAAAGAATAAAATTGTTGATCATACAGCTTTAATCAACTTCATCATCATCAGCTTATATTTTATTCCACAGCTAAAAAATAAAATTGTTGATCATACAGCTTTAATCAACTTCATCATCATCAGCTTATATTTTATTCCACCGCTAAAGAATAAAATTTTTGATCATACAGCTTTAATCAACTTCATCTTCATCAACTTATTTTTTATTCCTCCGCTAAAGAATAAAATTGTTGATCATACAGCTTTAATCAACTTCATCTTCATCAGCTTATATTTTATTCCACAGCTTAAGAATAAAATTGTTGATCATACAGCTTTAATCAACTTCATCATCATCTGCTTATATTTTATTCCACCGCTAAAGAATAAAATTGTTTATCATACAGCCTTAATCAACTTCATCATCATCAGCTTATATTTTATTCTACAGCTAAAAAATAAAATTGTTGATCATACAGCTTTAATCAACTTCATCATCATCTGCTTATATTTTATTCCACCGCTAAAGAATAAAATTGTTTATCATACAGCTTTAATCAACTTCATCATCATCAGCTTATTTTTTATTCCTCCGCTAAAGAATAAAATTGTTGATCATACAGCTTTAATCAACTTCATCTTCATCAGCTTATATTTTATTCCACCGCTAAAGAATAAAATTTTTGATCATACAGCTTTAATCAACTTCATCTTCATCAGCTTATTTTTTATTCCTCCGCTAAAGAATAAAATTGTTGATCATACAGCTTTAATCAACTTCATCTTCATCAGCTTATATTTTATTCCACAGCTTAAGAATAAAATTGTTGATCATACAGCTTTAATCAACTTCATCATCATCTGCTTATATTTTATTCCACCGCTAAAGAATAAAATTGTTTATCATACAGCTTTAATCAACTTCATCATCATCAGCTTATATTTTATTCCACAGCTAAAGAATAAAATTGTTGATCATACAGCTTTAATCAACTTCATCATCATCAGCTTATATTTTATTCCACCGCTAAAGAATAAAATTGTTGATCATACAGCTTTAATCAACTTCATCTTCATCAGCTTATTTTTTATTCCTCCGCTAAAGAATAAAATTGTTGATCATACAGCTTTAATCAACTTCATCATCATCTGCTTATATTTTATTCCACCGCTAAAGAATAAAATTGTTGATCATACAGCTTTAGTCAACTTCATCATCATCTGCTTATTTTTTATTCCTCCGCTAAAGAATAAAATTGTTGATCATACAGCTTTAATCAACTTCATCTTCATCAGCTTATATTTTATTCTACAGCTAAAGAATAAAAGTGTTGATCATACAGCTTTAATCAACTTCATCATCATCTGCTTATTTTTTATTCCTCCGCTAAACAATAAAATTGTTGATCATACAGCTTTAATCAACTTCATCATCATCTGCTTATATTTTATTCCACCGCTAAAGAATAAAATTGTTGATCATACAGCTTTAATCAACTTCATCATCATCAGCTTATTTTTTATTCCTCCGCCAAAGAATAAAATTGTTGATCATACAGCTTTAATCAACTTCATCATCATCAGCTTATATTTTATTCCACAGCTAAAGAATAAAATTGTTGATCATACAGCTTTAATCAACTTCATCATCATCAACTTATATTTTATTCCACCGTTAAAGAATTAAATTGTTGATCATACAGCTTTAATCAACTTCATCATCATCTGCTTATATTTTATTTTACAGCTAAAGAATAAAAGTGTTGATCATACAGCTTTAATCAACTTCATCATCATCATCTTATATTTTATTTTACAGCTAAAGAATAAAAGTGTTGATCATACAGCTTTAATCAACTTCATCTTCATCAGCTTATATTTTATTTTACAGCTAAAGAATAAAAGTGTTGATCATACAGCTTTAATCAACTTCATCTTCATCAGCTTATATTTTATTTTACATCATCAGCTTATTTTTTATTCCTGCGCCAAAGAATAAAATTGTTGATCATACAGCTTTAATCAACTTCATCATCATCAGCTTATATTTTATTCCACAGCTAAAGAATAAAATTGTTGATCATACAGCTTTAATCAACTTCATCATCATCAACTTATATTTTATTCCACCGTTAAAGAATTAAATTGTTGATCATACAGCTTTAATCAACTTCATCATCATCTGCTTATATTTTATTTTACAGCTAAAGAATAAAAGTGTTGATCATACAGCTTTAATCAACTTCATCATCATCAGCTTATATTTTATTTTACAGCTAAAGAATAAAAGTGTTGATCATACAGCTTTAATCAACTTCATCTTCATCAGCTTATATTTTATTCTACAGCTAAAGAATAAAAGTGTTGATCATACAGCTTTAATCAACTTCATCATCATCTGCTTATTTTTTATTCCTCCGCTAAACAATAAAATTGTTGATCATACAGCTTTAATCAACTTCATCATCATCTGCTTATATTTTATTCCACCGCTAAAGAATAAAATTGTTGATCATACAGCTTTAATCAACTTGATCATCATCAGCTTATATTTTATTTTACAGCTAAAGAATAAAAGTGTTGATCATACAGCTTTAATCAACTTCATCATCATCAGCTTATATTTTATTTTACAGCTAAAGAATAAAAGTGTTGATCATACAGCTTTAATCAACTTCATCTTCATCAGCTTATATTTTATTCTACAGCTAAAGAATAAAAGTGTTGATCATACAGCTTTAATCAACTTCATCATCATCTGCTTATTTTTTATTCCTCCGCTAAACAATAAAATTGTTGATCATACAGCTTTAATCAACTTCATCATCATCTGCTTATATTTTATTCCACCGCTAAAGAATAAAATTGTTGATCATACAGCTTTAATCAACTTCATCATCATCAGCTTATATTTTATTTTACAGCTAAAGAATAAAAGTGTTGATCATACAGCTTTAATCAACTTCATCATCATCAGGTTATATTTTATTCCACCGCTAAAGAATAAAATTGTTGATCATACAGCTTTAATCAACTTCATCATCATCAGCTTATATTTTATTCTACAGCTAAAGAATAAAAGTGTTGATCATACAGCTTTAATCAACTTCATCATCATCAGCTTATATTTTATTCCACCGCTAAAGAATAAAATTGTTGATCATACAGCTTTAATCAACTTCATCATCATCAGCTTATTTTTTATTCCTCCGCTAAAGAATAAAATTGTTGATCATACAGCTTTAATCAACTTCATCATCATCAGCTTATATTTTATTTTACAGCTAAAGAATAAAAGTGTTGATCATACAGCTTTAATCAACTTCATCATCATCTGCTTATATTTTATTTTACAGCTAAAGAATAAAATTGTTGATCATACAGCTTTAATCAGCTTCATCTTCATCAGCTTATATTTTATTCTACAGCTAAAGAATAAAAGTGTTGATCATACAGCTTTAATCAACTTCATCATCATCTGCTTATTTTTTATTCCTCCGCTAAACAAGAAAATTGTTGATCATACAGCTTTAATCAACTTCATCATCATCAGCTTATATTTTATTCCACAGCTAAAGAATAAAATTGTTGATCATACAGCTTTAATCAACTTCATCATCATCAGCTTATATTTTATTCCACCGCTAAAGAATAAAATTGTTGATCATACAGCTTTAATCAACTTCATCATCATCAGCTTATTTTTTATTCCTCCGCTAAAGAATAAAATTGTTGATCATACAGCTTTAATCAACTTCATCATCATCAGCTTATATTTTATTTTACAGCTAAAGAATAAAATTGTTGATCATACAGCTTTAATCAACTTCATCTTCATCAGCTTATATTTTATTTTACAGCTAAAGAATAAAAGTGTTGATCATACAGCTTTAATCAACTTCATCATCATCAGCTTATATTTTATTTTACAGCTAAAGAATAAAAGTGTTGATCATACAGATTTAATCAACTTCATCTTCATCAGCTTATATTTTATTCTACAGCTAAAGAATAAAATTGTTGATCATACAGCTTTAATCAACTTCATCATCATCAGTTTATATTTTATTCCACAGCTAAAGAATAAAATTGTTGATCATAGAGCTTTAATCAACTTCATCATCATCAGCTTATATTTTATTCCACCGCTAAAGAATAAAATTGTTGATCATACAGCTTTAATCAACTTCATCTTCATCAGCTTATTTTTTATTCCTCCGCTAAAGAATAAAATTGTTGATCATACAGCTTTAATCAACTTCATCTTCATCAGCTTATATTTTATTCCACAGCTAAAGAATAAAATTGTTGATCATACAGCTTTAATCAACTTCATTATCATCTGCTTATATTTTATTCCACCGCTAAAGAATAAAATTGTTGATCATACAGCTTTAATCAACTTCATCATCATCAGCTTATTTTTTATTCCTCCGCTAAAGAATAAAATTGTTGATCATACAGCTTTAATCAACTTCATCTTCATCAGCTTATATTTTATTTTACAGCTAAAGAATAAAAGTGTTGATCATACAGCTTTATTCAACTTCATCATCATCAGCTTATATTTTATTCTACAGCTAAAGAATAAAATTGTTGATCATACAGCTTTAATCAACTTCATCTTCATCAGCTTATTTTTTATTCCTCAGCTAAAGAATAAAATTGTTGATCATACAGCTTTAATCAACTTCATCTTCATCAGCTTATATTTTATTCCACAGCTAAAGAATAAAATTGTTGATCATACAGCTTTAATCAACTTCATCATCATCTGCTTATATTTTATTCCACCGCTAAAGAATAAAATTGTTGATCATACAGCTTTAATCAACTTCATCATCATCAGCTTATTTTTTATTCCTCCGCTAAAGAATAAAATTGTTGATCATACAGCTTTAATCAACTTCATCATCATCAGCTTATATTTTATTCCACAGCTAAAGTATAAAATTGTTGATCATACAGCTTTAATCAACTTCATCATCATCAGCTTATATTTTATTCCACCGCCAAAGAATAAAATCGTTGATCATACAGCTTTAATCAACTTCATCTTCATCAGCTAATTTTTTATTCCTCCGCTAAAGAATAAAATTGTTGATCATACAGCTTTAATCAACTTCATCTTCATCAGCTTATATTTTATTCCACAGCTAAAAAATAAAATTGTTGATCATACAGCTTTAATCAACTTCATCATCATCTGCTTATATTTTATTCCACCGCTAAAGAATAAAATTGTTGATCATACAGCTTTAATCAACTTCATCTTCATCAGCTTATATTTTATTCCACAGCTAAAGAATAAAATTGTTGATCATACAGCTTTAATCAACTTCATCATCATCTGCTTATATTTTATTCCACCGCTAAAGAATAAAATTGTTGATCATACAGCTTTAATCAACTTCATCATCATCTGCTTATATTTTATTCCACCGCTAAAGAATAAAATTGTTGATCATACAGCTTTAATCAACTTCATCTTCATCAGCTTATATTTTATTCCACAGCTAAAGAATAAAATTGTTGATCATACAGCTTTAATCAACTTCATCATCATCTGCTTATATTTTATTCTACAGCTAAAGAATAAAATTGTTGATCATACAGCTTTAATCAACTTCATCATCATCAGCTTATATTTTATTCCACAGCTAAAGAATAAAATTGTTGATCATACAGCTTTAATCAACTTCATCATCATCAGCTTATATTTTATTCCTCCGCTAAAGAATAAAATTGTTGATCATACAGCTTTAATCAACTTCATCTTTATCAGCTTATATTTTATTCCACAGCTTAAGAATAAAATTGTTGATCATACAGCTTTAATCAACTTCATCATCATCTGCTTATATTTTATTCCACAGCTTAAGAATAAAATTGTTGATCATACAGCTTTAATCAACTTCATCATCATCAGCTTATATTTTATTCCTCCGCTAAAGAATAAAAGTGTTGATCATACAGCTTTAATCAACTTCATCTTCATCAGCTTATATTTTATTCCACAGCTTAAGAATAAAATTGTTGATCATACAGCTTTAATCAACTTCATCATCATCTGCTTATATTTTATTCCACAGCTTAAGAATAAAATTGTTGATCATACAGCTTTAATCAACTTCATCTTCATCAGCTTATATTTTATTCCACAGCTTAAGAATAAAATTGTTGATCATACAGCTTTAATCAACTTCATCATCATCAGCTTATATTTTATTCCACAGCTAAAGAATAAAATTGTTGATCATACAGCTTTAATCAACTTCATCATCATCTGCTTATATTTTATTCCACCGCTAAAGAATAAAATTGTTTATCATACAGCTTTAATCAACTTCATCATCATCAGCTTATATTTTATTCCACAGCTAAAGAATAAAATTGTTGATCATACAGCTTTAATCAACTTCATCATCATCAGCTTATATTTTATTCCACCGCTAAAGAATAAAATTGTTGATCATACAGCTTTAATCAACTTCATCTTCATCAGCTTATTTTTTATTCCTCCGCTAAAGAATAAAATTGTTGATCATACAGCTTTAATCAACTTCATCATCATCTGCTTATATTTTATTCCACCGCTAAAGAATAAGATTGTTGATCATACAGCTTTAATCAACTTCATCATCATCTGCTTGTTTTTTATTCCTCCGCTAAAGAATAAAATTGTTGATCATACAGCTTTAATCAACTTCATCTTCATCAGCTTATATTTTATTCTACAGCTAAAGAATAAAAGTGTTGATCATACAGCTTTAATCAACTTCATCATCATCTGCTTATTTTTTATTCCTCCGCTAAACAATAAAATTGTTGATCATACAGCTTTAATCAACTTCATCATCATCTGCTTATATTTTATTCCACCGCTAAAGAATAAAATTGTTGATCATACAGCTTTAATCAACTTCATCATCATCAGCTTATTTTTTATTCCTCCGCCAAAGAATAAAATTGTTGATCATACAGCTTTAATCAACTTCATCATCATCAGCTTATATTTTATTTTACAGCTAAAGAATAAAAGTGTTGATCATACGGCTTTAATCAACTTCATCTTCATCAGCTTATATTTTATTCTACAGCTAAAGAATAAAAGTGTTGATCATACAGCTTTAATCAACTTCATCATCATCTGCTTATTTTTTATTCCTCCGCTAAACAATAAAATTGTTGATCATACAGCTTTAATCAACTTCATCATCATCTGCTTATATTTTATTCCACCGCTAAAGAATAAAATTGTTGATCATACAGCTTTAATCAACTTCATCATCATCAGCTTATTTTTTATTCCTCCGCCAAAGAATAAAATTGTTGATCATACAGCTTTAATCAACTTCATCATCATCAGCTTATATTTTATTTTACAGCTAAAGAATAAAAGTGTTGATCATACAGCTTTAATCAACTTCATCTTCATCAGCTTATATTTTATTCTAAAGCTAAAGAATAAAAGTGTTGATCATACAGCTTTAATCAACTTCATCATCATCTGCTTATTTTTTATTCCTCCGCTAAAGAATAAAATTGTTGATCATACAGCTTTAATCAACTTCATCTTCATCAGCTTATATTTTATTCTACAGCTAAAGAATAAAAGTGTTGATCATACAGCTTTAATCAACTTCATCATCATCTGCTTATTTTTTATTCCTCCGCTAAACAATAAAATTGTTGATCATACAGCTTTAATCAACTTCATCATCATCTGCTTATATTTTATTCCACCGCTAAAGAATAAAATTGTTGATCATACAGCTTTAATCAACTTCATCATCATCAGCTTATTTTTTATTCCTCCGCCAAAGAATAAAATTGTTGATCATACAGCTTTAATCAACTTCATCATCATCAGCTTATATTTTATTCCACAGCTAAAGAATAAAATTGTTGATCATACAGCTTTAATCAACTTCATCATCATCAACTTATATTTTATTCCACCGTTAAAGAATTAAATTGTTGATCATACAGCTTTAATCAACTTCATCATCATCTGCTTATATTTTATTTTACAGCTAAAGAATAAAAGTGTTGATCATACAGCTTTAATCAACTTCATCATCATCAGCTTATATTTTATTTTACAGCTAAAGAATAAAAGTGTTGATCATACAGCTTTAATCAACTTCATCTTCATCAGCTTATATTTTATTTTACAGCTAAAGAATAAAAGTGTTGATCATACAGCTTTAATCAACTTCATCTTCATCAGCTTATATTTTATTTTACAGCTAAAGAATAAAAGTGTTGATCATACAGCTTTAATCAACTTCATCATCATCAGCTTATATTTTATTTTACAGCTAAAGAATAAAAGTGTTGATCATACAGCTTTAATCAACTTCATCTTCATCAGCTTATATTTTATTTTACAGCTAAAGAATAAAAGTGTTGATCATACAGCTTTAATCAACTTCATCATCATCTGCTTATTTTTTATTCCTCCGCTAAACAATAAAATTGTTGATCATACAGCTTTAATCAACTTCATCATCATCTGCTTATATTTTTTTCCACCGCTAAAGAATAAAATTGTTGATCATACAGCTTTAATCAACTTCATCATCATCAGCTTATTTTTTATTCCTCCGCCAAAGAATAAAATTGTTGATCATACAGCTTTAATCAACTTCATCATCATCAGCTTATATTTTATTCCACAGCTAAAGAATAAAATTGTTGATCATACAGCTTTAATCAACTTCATCATCATCAACTTATATTTTATTCCACCGTTAAAGAATTAAATTGTTGATCATACAGCTTTAATCAACTTCATCATCATCTGCTTATATTTTATTTTACAGCTAAAGAATTAAATTGTTGATCATACAGCTTTAATCAACTTCATCATCATCTGCTTATATTTTATTTTACAGCTAAAGAATAAAAGTGTTGATCATACAGCTTTAATCAACTTAATCATCATCAGCTTATATTTTATTTTACAGCTAAAGAATAAAAGTGTTGATCATACAGCTTTAATCAACTTCATCTTCATCAGCTTATATTTTATTCTACAGCTAAAGAATAAAAGTGTTGATCATACAGCTTTAATCAACTTCATCATCATCTGCTTATTTTTTATTCCTCCGCTAAACAATAAAATTGTTGATCATACAGCTTTAATCAACTTCATCATCATCTGCTTATATTTTATTCCACCGCTAAAGAATAAAATTGTTGATCATACAGCTTTAATCAACTTCATCATCATCAGCTTATTTTTTATTCCTCCGCTAAAGAATAAAATTGTTGATCATACAGCTTTAATCAACTTCATCATCATCTGCTTATATTTTATTCCACCGCTAAAGAATAAAATTGTTGATCATACAGCTTTAATCAACTTCATCATCATCAGCTTATATTTTATTTTACAGCTAAAGAATAAAAGTGTTAATCATACAGCTTTAATCAACTTCATCTTCATCAGCTTATATTATATTCTACAGCTAAAGAATAAAAGTGTTGATCATACAGCTTTAATCAACTTCATCATCATCTGCTTATTTTTTATTCCTCCGCTAAACAATAAAATTGTTGATCATACAGCTTTAATCAACTTCATCATCATCTGCTTATATTTTATTCCACCGCTAAAGAATAAAATTGTTGATCATACAGCTTTAATCAACTTCATCATCATCAGCTTATATTTTATTTTACAGCTAAAGAATAAAAGTGTTGATCATACAGCTTTAATCAACTTCATCATCATCAGCTTATATTTTATTCCACCGCTCAAGAATAAAATTGTTGATCATACAGCTTTAATCAACTTCATCATCATCAGCTTATTTTTTATTCCTCCGCTAAAGAATAAAATTGTTGATCATACAGCTTTAATCAACTTCATCATCATCAGCTTATATTTTATTTTACAGCTAAAGAATAAAAGTGTTGATCATACAGCTTTAATCAACTTCATCATCATCAGCTTATATTTTATTTTACACTTCATCATCATCAGCTTATATTTTATTTTACAGCTAAAGAATAAAAGTGTTGATCATACAGCTTTAATCAACTTCATCATCATCAGCTTATATTTTATTTTACAGCTAAAGAATAAAATTGTTGATCATACAGCTTTAATCAACTTCATCTTCATCAGCTTATATTTTATTCTACAGCTAAAGAATAAAAGTGTTGATCATACAGCTTTAATCAACTTCATCATCATCTGCTTATTTTTTATTCCTCCGCTAAACAATAAAATTGTTGATCATACAGCTTTAATCAACTTCATCATCATCTGCTTATATTTTATTCCACCGCTAAAGAATAAAATTGTTGATCATACAGCTTTAATCAACTTCATCATCATCAGCTTATTTTTTATTCCTCCGCCAAAGAATAAAATTGTTGATCATACAGCTTTAATCAAGTTCATCATCATCAGCTTATATTTTATTCCACAGCTAAAGAATAAAATTGTTGATTATACAGCTTTAATCAACTTCATCATCATCAACTTATATTTTATTCCACCGTTAAAGAATTAAATTGTTGATCATACAGCTTTAATCAACTTCATCATCATCTGCTTATATTTTATTTTACAGCTAAAGAATAAAAGTGTTGATCATACAGCTTTAATCAACTTCATCATCATCACCTTATATTTTATTTTACAGCTAAAGAATAAAAGTGTTGATCATACAGCTTTAATCAACTTCATCTCCATCAGCTTATATTTTATTTTACAGCTAAAGAATAAAAGTGTTGATCATACAGCTTTAATCAACTTCATCTTCATCAGCTTATATTTTATTTTACAGCTAAAGAATAAAAGTGTTGATCATACAGCTTTAATCAACTTCATCATCATCAGCTTATATTTTATTTTACAGCTAAAGAATAAAAGTGTTGATCATACAGCTTTAATCAACTTCATCATCATCTGCTTATTTTTTATTCCTCCGCTAAACAATAAAATTGTTGATCATACAGCTTTAATCAACTTCATCATCATCTGCTTATTTTTTATTCCTCCGCTAAACAATAAAATTGTTGATCATACAGCTTTAATCAACTTCATCATCATCTGCTTATATTTTATTCCACCGCTAAAGAATAAAATTGTTGATCATACAGCTTTAATCAACTTCATCATCATCAGCTTATATTTTATTCCACAGCTAAAGAATAAAATTGTTGATCATACAGCTTTAATCAACTTCATCATCATCAGCTTATATTTTATTCCACCGCTAAAGAATAAAATTGTTGATCATACAGCTTTAATCAACTTCATCTTCATCAGCTTATTTTTTATTCCTCCGCTAAAGAATAAAATTGTTGATCATACAGCTTTAATCAACTTCATCTTCATCAGCTTATATTTTATTCCACAGCTAAAGAATAAAATTTTTGATCATACAGCTTTAATCAACTTCATTATCATCTGCTTATATTTTATTCCACCGCTAAAGAATAAAATTGTTGATCATACAGCTTTAATCAACTTCATCATCATCAGCTTATTTTTTATTCCTCCGCTAAAGAATAAAATTGTTGATCATACAGCTTTAATCAACTTCATCTTCATCAGCTTATATTTTATTTTACAGCTAAAGAATAAAAGTGTTGATCATACAGCTTTAATCAACTTCATCATCATCAGCTTATATTTTATTCTACAGCTAAAGAATAAAATTGTTGATCATACAGCTTTAATCAACTTCATATTCATCAGCTTATTTTTTATTCCTCCGCTAAAGAATAAAATTGTTGATCATACAGCTTTAATCAACTTCATCTTCATCAGCTTATATTTTATTCCACAGCTAAAGAATAAAATTGTTGATCATACAGCTTTAATCAACTTCATCATCATCTGCTTATATTTTATTCCACCGCTAAAGAATAAAATTGTTGATCATACAGCTTTAATCAACTTCATCATCATCAGCTTATTTTTTATTCCTCCGCTAAAGAATAAAATTGTTGATCATACAGCTTTAATCAACTTCATCATCATCAGCTTATATTTTATTCCACAGCTAAAGAATAAAATTGTTGATCATACAGCTTTAATCAACTTCATCATCATCAGCTTATATTTTATTCCACCGCTAAAGAATAAAATCGTTGATCATACAGCTTTAATCAACTTCATCTTCATCAGCTTATTTTTTATTCCTCCGCTAAAGAATAAAATTTTTGATCATACAGCTTTAATCAACTTCATCTTCATCAGCTTATATTTTATTCCACAGCTAAAAAATAAAATTGTTGATAATACAGCTTTAATCAACTTCATCATCATCTGCTTATATTTTATTCCACCGCTAAAGAATAAAATTGTTGATCATACAGCTTTAGTCAACTTCATCTTCATCAGCTTATATTTTATTCCACAGCTAAAGAATAAAATTGTTGATCATACAGCTTTAATCAAGTTCATCATCATCAGCTTATATTTTATTCCACAGCTAAAGAATAAAATTGTTGATTATACAGCTTTAATCAACTTCATCATCATCAACTTATATTTTATTCCACCGTTAAAGAATTAAATTGTTGATCATACAGCTTTAATCAACTTCATCATCATCTGCTTATATTTTATTTTACAGCTAAAGAATAAAAGTGTTGATCATACAGCTTTAATCAACTTCATCATCATCACCTTATATTTTATTTTACAGCTAAAGAATAAAAGTGTTGATCATACAGCTTTAATCAACTTCATCTCCATCAGCTTATATTTTATTTTACAGCTAAAGAATAAAAGTGTTGATCATACAGCTTTAATCAACTTCATCTTCATCAGCTTATATTTTATTTTACAGCTAAAGAATAAAAGTGTTGATCATACAGCTTTAATCAACTTCATCATCATCAGCTTATATTTTATTTTACAGCTAAAGAATAAAAGTGTTGATCATACAGCTTTAATCAACTTCATCTTCATCAGCTTATATTTTATTCTACAGCTAAAGAATAAAAGTGTTGATCATACAGCTTTAATCAACTTCATCATCATCTGCTTATTTTTTATTCCTCCGCTAAACAATAAAATTGTTGATCATACAGCTTTAATCAACTTCATCATCATCTGCTTATATTTTATTCCACCGCTAAAGAATAAAATTGTTGATCATACAGCTTTAATCAACTTCATCATCATCAGCTTATATTTTATTCCACAGCTAAAGAATAAAATTGTTGATCATACAGCTTTAATCAACTTCATCATCATCAGCTTATATTTTATTCCACCGCTAAAGAATAAAATTGTTGATCATACAGCTTTAATCAACTTCATCTTCATCAGCTTATTTTTTATTCCTCCGCTAAAGAATAAAATTGTTGATCATACAGCTTTAATCAACTTCATCTTCATCAGCTTATATTTTATTCCACAGCTAAAGAATAAAATTTTTGATCATACAGCTTTAATCAACTTCATTATCATCTGCTTATATTTTATTCCACCGCTAAAGAATAAAATTGTTGATCACACAGCTTTAATCAACTTCATCATCATCAGCTTATTTTTTATTCCTCCGCTAAAGAATAAAATTGTTGATCATACAGCTTTAATCAACTTCATCTTCATCAGCTTATATTTTATTTTACAGCTAAAGAATAAAAGTGTTGATCATACAGCTTTAATCAACTTCATCATCATCAGCTTATATTTTATTCTACAGCTAAAGAATAAAATTGTTGATCATACAGCTTTAATCAACTTCATCTTCATCAGCTTATTTTTTATTCCTCCGCTAAAGAATAAAATTGTTGATCATACAGCTTTAATCAACTTCATCTTCATCAGCTTATATTTTATTCCACAGCTAAAGAATAAAATTGTTGATCATACAGCTTTAATCAACTTCATCATCATCTGCTTATATTTTATTCCACCGCTAAAGAATAAAATTGTTGATCATACAGCTTTAATAAACTTCATCATCATCAGCTTATTTTTTATTCCTCCGCTAAAG
Organism: Nephrocerus scutellatus; assembly: GCA_947095585.1. Taxonomy (NCBI): domain Eukaryota; kingdom Metazoa; phylum Arthropoda; class Insecta; order Diptera; family Pipunculidae; genus Nephrocerus; species Nephrocerus scutellatus. Next base: position 54,988,842 of record OX352765.1, on the reverse strand, counting down.
AATAAAATTGTTGATCATACAGCTTTAATCAACTTCATCATCATCAGCTTATATTTTATTCCACAGCTAAAGAATAAAATTGTTGATCATACAGCTTTAATCAACTTCATCATCATCAGCTTATATTTTATTCCACCGCTAAAGAATAAAATCGTTGATCATACAGCTTTAATCAACTTCATCTTCATCAGCTTATTTTTTATTCCTCCGCTAAAGAATAAAATTTTTGATCATACAGCTTTAATCAACTTCATCTTCATCAGCTTATATTTTATTCCACAGCTAAAAAATAAAATTGTTGATAATACAGCTTTAATCAACTTCATCATCATCTGCTTATATTTTATTCCACCGCTAAAGAATAAAATTGTTGATCATACAGCTTTAGTCAACTTCATCTTCATCAGCTTATATTTTATTCCACAGCTAAAGAATAAAATTGTTGATCATACAGCTTTAATCAACTTCATCATCATCAGCTTATTTTTTATTCCTCCGCTAAAGAATAAAATTGTTGATCATACAGCTTTAATCAACTTCATCTTCATCAGCTTATATTTTATTTTACAGCTAAAGAATAAAAGTGTTGATCATACAGCTTTAATCAACTTCATCATCATCAGCTTATATTTTATTCTACAGCTAAAGAATAAAATTGTTGATCATACAGCTTTAATCAACTTCATCTTCATCAGCTTATTTTTTATTCCTCCGCTAAAGAATAAAATTGTTGATCATACAGCTTTAATCAACTTCATCTTCATCAGCTTATATTTTATTCCACAGCTAAAGAATAAAATTGTTGATCATACAGCTTTAATCAACTTCATCATCATCTGCTTATATTTTATTCCACCGCTAAAGAATAAAATTGTTGATCATACAGCTTTAATCAACTTCATCATCATCAGCTTATTTTTTATTCCTCCGCTAAAGAATAAAATTGTTGATCATACAGCTTTAATCAACTTCATCATCATCAGCTTATATTTTATTCCACAGCTAAAGAATAAAATTGTTGATCATACAGCTTTAATCAACTTCATCATCATCAGCTTATATTTTATTCCACCGCTAAAGAATAAAATCGTTGATCATACAGCTTTAATCAACTTCATCTTCATCAGCTTATTTTTTATTCCTCCGCTAAAGAATAAAATTTTTGATCATACAGCTTTAATCAACTTCATCTTCATCAGCTTATATTTTATTCCACAGCTAAAAAATAAAATTGTTGATAATACAGCTTTAATCAACTTCATCATCATCTGCTTATATTTTATTCCACCGCTAAAGAATAAAATTGTTGATCATACAGCTTTAGTCAACTTCATCTTCATCAGCTTATATTTTATTCCACAGCTAAAGAATAAAATTGTTGATCATACAGCTTTAATCAACTTCATCATCATCTGCTTATATTTTATTCCACCACTAAAGAATAAAATTGTTGATCATACAGCTTTAATCAACTTCATCATCATCTGCTTATATTTTATTCCACCGCTAAAGAATAAAATTGTTGATCATACAGCTTTAATCAACTTCATCTTCATCAGCTTATATTTTATTCCACAGCTAAAGAATAAAATTGTTGATCATACAGCTTTAATCAACTTCATCATCATCTGCTTATATTTTATTCTACAGCTAAAGAATAAAATTGTTGATCATACAGCTTTAATCAACTTCATCATCATCAGCTTATATTTTATTCCACAGCTAAAGAATAAAATTGTTGATCATACAGCTTTAATCAACTTCATCATCATCAGCTTATATTTTATTCCACCGCTAAAGAATAAAATTTTTGATCATATAGCTTTAATCAACTTCATCTTCATCAGCTTATTTTTTATTCCTCCGCTAAAGAATAAAATTGTTGATCATACAGCTTTAATCAACTTCATCTTCATCAGCTTATATTTTATTCCACAGCTTAAGAATAAAATTGTTGATCATACAGCTTTAATCAACTTCATCATCATCTGCTTATATTTTATTCCACCGCTAAAGAATAAAATTGTTTATCATACAGCTTTAATCAACTTCATCATCATCAGCTTATATTTTATTCCACAGCTAAAGAATAAAATTGTTGATCATACAGCTTTAATCAACTTCATCATCATCAGCTTATATTTTATTCCACCGCTAAAGAATAAAATTGTTGATCATACAGCTTTAATCAACTTCATCTTCATCAGCTTATATTTTATTCCACCGCTAAAGAATAAAATTGTTGATCATACAGCTTTAATCAACTTCATCATCATCTGCTTATTTTTTATTCCACAGCTAAAGAATAAAATTGTTGATAATACAGCTTTAATCAACTTCATCATCATCTGCTTATATTTTATTCCACCGCTAAAGAATAAAATTGTTGATCATACAGCTTTAGTCAACTTCATCTTCATCAGCTTATATTTTATTCCACAGCTAAAGAATAAAATTGTTGATCATACAGCTTTAATCAACTTCATCATCATCAGCTTATATTTTATTCCACCGCTAAAGAATAAAATCGTTGATCATACAGCTTTAATCAACTTCATCTTCATCAGCTTATTTTTTATTCCTCCGCTAAAGAATAAAATTTTTGATCATACAGCTTTAATCAACTTCATCTTCATCAGCTTATATTTTATTCCACAGCTAAAAAATAAAATTGTTGATAATACAGCTTTAATCAACTTCATCATCATCTGCTTATATTTTATTCCACCGCTAAAGAATAAAATTGTTGATCATACAGCTTTAGTCAACTTCATCTTCATCAGCTTATATTTTATTCCACAGCTAAAGAATAAAATTGTTGATCATACAGCTTTAATCAACTTCATCATCATCTGCTTATATTTTATTCCACCGCTAAAGAATAAAATTGTTGATCATACAGCTTTAATCAACTTCATCATCATCTGCTTATATTTTATTCCACCGCTAAAGAATAAAATTGTTGATCATACAGCTTTAATCAACTTCATCTTCATCAGCTTATATTTTATTCCACAGCTAAAGAATAAAATTGTTGATCATACAGCTTTAATCAACTTCATCATCATCTGCTTATATTTTATTCTACAGCTAAAGAATAAAATTGTTGATCATACAGCTTTAATCAACTTCATCATCATCAGCTTATATTTTATTCCACAGCTAAAGAATAAAATTGTTGATAATACAGCTTTAATCAACTTCATCATCATCTGCTTATATTTTATTCCACAGCTAAAGAATAAAATTGTTGATCATACAGCTTTAGTCAACTTCATCTTCATCAGCTTATATTTTATTCCACAGCTAAAGAATAAAATTGTTGATCATACAGCTTTAATCAAGTTCATCATCATCGGCTTATATTTTATTCCACAGCTAAAGAATAAAATTGTTGATTATACAGCTTTAATCAACTTCATCATCATCAACTTATATTTTATTCCACCGTTAAAGAATTAAATTGTTGATCATACAGCTTTAATCAACTTCATCATCATCTGCTTATATTTTATTTTACAGCTAAAGAATAAAAGTGTTGATCATACAGCTTTAATCAACTTCATCATCATCACCTTATATTTTATTTTACAGCTAAAGAATAAAAGTGTTGATCATACAGCTTTAATCAACTTCATCTCCATCAGCTTATATTTTATTTTACAGCTAAAGAATAAAAGTGTTGATCATACAGCTTTAATCAACTTCATCTTCATCAGCTTATATTTTATTTTACAGCTAAAGAATAAAAGTGTTGATCATACAGCTTTAATCAACTTCATCATCATCAGCTTATATTTTATTTTACAGCTAAAGAATAAAAGTGTTGATCATACAGCTTTAATCAACTTCATCTTCATCAGCTTATATTTTATTCTACAGCTAAAGAATAAAAGTGTTGATCATACAGCTTTAATCAACTTCATCATCATCTGCTTATTTTTTATTCCTCCGCTAAACAATAAAATTGTTGATCATACAGCTTTAATCAACTTCATCATCATCTGCTTATATTTTATTCCACCGCTAAAGAATAAAATTGTTGATCATACAGCTTTAATCAACTTCGTCATCATCAGCTTATATTTTATTCCACAGCTAAAGAATAAAATTGTTGATCATACAGCTTTAATCAACTTCATCATCATCAGCTTATATTTTATTCCACCGCTAAAGAATAAAATTGTTGATCATACAGCTTTAATCAACTTCATCTTCATCAGCTTATTTTTTATTCCTCCGCTAAAGAATAAAATTGTTGATCATACAGCTTTAATCAACTTCATCTTCATCAGCTTATATTTTATTCCACAGCTAAAGAATAAAATTTTTGATCATACACCTTTAATCAACTTCATTATCATCTGCTTATATTTTATTCCACCGCTAAAGAATAAAATTGTTGATCATACAGCTTTAATCAACTTCATCATCATCAGCTTATTTTTTATTCCTCCGCTAAAGAATAAAATTGTTGATAATACAGCTTTAATCAACTTCATCTTCATCAGCTTATATTTTATTTTACAGCTAAAGAATAAAAGTGTTGATCATACAGCTTTAATCAACTTCATCATCATCAGCTTATATTTTATTCTACAGCTAAAGAATAAAATTGTTGATCATACAGCTTTAATCAACTTCATCTTCATCAGCTTATTTTTTATTCCTCCGCTAAAGAATAAAATTGTTGATCATACAGCTTTAATCAACTTCATCTTCATCAGCTTATATTTTATTCCACAGCTAAAGAATAAAATTGTTGATCATACAGCTTTAATCAACTTCATCATCATCTGCTTATATTTTATTCCACCGCTAAAGAATAAAATTGTTGATCATACAGCTTTAATCAACTTCATCTTCATCAGCTTATTTTTTATTCCTCCGCTAAAGAATAAAATTTTTGATCATACAGCTTTAATCAACTTCATCTTTATCAGCTTATATTTTATTCCACAGCTAAAAAATAAAATTGTTGATAATACAGCTTTAATCAACTTCATCATCATCTGCTTATATTTTATTCCACCGCTAAAGAATAAAATTGTTGATCATACAGCTTTAGTCAACTTCATCTTCATCAGCTTATATTTTATTCCACAGCTAAAGAATAAAATTGTTGATCATACAGCTTTAATCAACTTCATCATCATCTGCTTATATTTTATTCCACCGCTAAAGAATAAAATTGTTGATCATACAGCTTTAATCAACTTCATCATCATCTGCTTATATTTTATTCCACCGCTAAAGAATAAAAGTGTTGATCATACAGCTTTAATCAACTTCATCTTCATCAGCTTATATTTTATTTTACAGCTAAAGAATAAAAGTGTTGATCATACAGCTTTAATCAACTTCATCATCATCAGCTTATATTTTATTTTACAGCTAAAGAATAAAAGTGTTGATCATACAGCTTTAATCAACTTCATCTTCATCAGCTTATATTTTATTCTACAGCTAAAGAATAAAAGTGTTGATCATACAGCTTTAATCAACTTCATCATCATCTGCTTATTTTTTATTCCTCCGCTAAACAATAAAATTGTTGATCATACAGCTTTAATCAACTTCATCATCATCTGCTTATATTTTATTCCACCGCTAAAGAATAAAATTGTTGATCATACAGCTTTAATCAACTTCATCATCATCAGCTTATATTTTATTCCACAGCTAAAGAATAAAATTGTTGATCATACAGCTTTAATCAACTTCATCATCATCAGCTTATATTTTATTCCACCGCTAAAGAATAAAATTGTTGATCATACAGCTTTAATCAACTTCATCTTCATCAGCTTATTTTTTATTCCTCCGCTAAAGAATAAAATTGTTGATCATACAGCTTTAATCAACTTCATCTTCATCAGCTTATATTTTATTCCACAGCTAAAGAATAAAATTGTTGATCATACAGCTTTAATCAACTTCATTATCATCTGCTTATATTTTATTCCACCGCTAAAGAATAAAATTGTTGATCATACAGCTTTAATCAACTTCATCATCATCAGCTTATTTTTTATTCCTACGCTAAAGAATAAAATTGTTGATCATACAGCTTTAATCAACTTCATCTTCATCAGCTTATATTTTATTTTACAGCTAAAGAATAAAAGTGTTGATCATACAGCTTTAATCAACTTCATCATCATCAGCTTATATTTTATTCTACAGCTAAAGAATAAAATTGTTGATCATACAGCTTTAATCAACTTCATCTTCATCAGCTTATTTTTTATTCCTCCGCTAAAGAATAAAATTGTTGATCATACAGCTTTAATCAACTTCATCTTCATCAGCTTATATTTTATTCCACAGCTAAAGAATAAAATTGTTGATCATACAGCTTTAATCAACTTCATCATCATCTGCTTATATTTTATTCCACCGCTAAAGAATAAAATTGTTGATCATACAGCTTTAATCAACTTCATCATCATCAGCTTATTTTTTATTCCTCCGCTAAAGAATAAAATTGTTGATCATACAGCTTTAATCAACTTCATCATCATCAGCTTATATTTTATTCCACAGCTAAAGAATAAAATTGTTGATCATACAGCTTTAATCAACTTCATCATCATCAGCTTATATTTTATTCCACCGCTAAAGAATAAAATCGTTGATCATACAGCTTTAATCAACTTCATCTTCATCAGCTTATTTTTTATTCCTCCGCTAAAGAATAAAATTTTTGATCATACAGCTTTAATCAACTTCATCTTCATCAGCTTATATTTTATTCCACAGCTAAAGAATAAAATTGTTGATCATACAGCTTTAATCAACTTCATCATCATCTGCTTATATTTTATTCCACCGCTAAAGAATAAAATTGTTGATCATACAGCTTTAATCAACTTCATCATCATCTGCTTATATTTTATTCCACCGCTAAAGAATAAAATTGTTGATCATACAGCTTTAATCAACTTCATCTTCATCAGCTTATATTTTATTCCACAGCTAAAGAATAAAATTGTTGATCATACAGCTTTAATCAACTTCATCATCATCTGCTTATATTTTATTCTACAGCTAAAGAATAAAATTGTTGATCATACAGCTTTAATCAACTTCATCATCATCAGCTTATATTTTATTCCACAGCTAAAGAATAAAATTGTTGATCATACAGCTTTAATCAACTTCATCATCATCAGCTTATATTTTATTCCACCGCTAAAGAATAAAATTTTTGATCATATAGCTTTAATCAACTTCATCTTCATCAGCTTATTTTTTATTCCTCCGCTAAAGAATAAAATTGTTGATCATACAGCTTTAATCAACTTCATCTTCATCAGCTTATATTTTATTCCACAGCTTAAGAATAAAATTGTTGATCATACAGCTTTAATCAACTTCATCATCATCTGCTTATATTTTATTCCACCGCTAAAGAATAAAATTGTTTATCATACAGCTTTAATCAACTTCATCATCATCAGCTTATATTTTATTCCACAGCTAAAGAATAAAATTGTTGATCATACAGCTTTAATCAACTTCATCATCATCAGCTTATATTTTATTCCACCGCTAAAGAATAAAATTGTTGATCATACAGCTTTAATCAACTTCATCTTCATCAGCTTATATTTTATTCCACCGCTAAAGAATAAAATTGTTGATCATACAGCTTTAATCAACTTCATCATCATCTGCTAATTTTTTATTCCACAGCTAAAGAATAAAATTGTTGATAATACAGCTTTAATCAACTTCATCATCATCTGCTTATATTTTATTCCACCGCTAAAGAATAAAATTGTTGATCATACAGCTTTAGTCAACTTCATCTTCATCAGCTTATATTTTATTCCACAGCTAAAGAATAAAATTGTTGATCATACAGCTTTAATCAACTTCATCTTCATCAGCTTATATTTTATTCCACCGCTAAAGAATAAAATCGTTGATCATACAGCTTTAATCAACTTCATCTTCATCAGCTTATTTTTTATTCCTCCGCTAAAGAATAAAATTTTTGATCATACAGCTTTAATCAACTTCATCTTCATCAGCTTATATTTTATTCCACAGCTAAAAAATAAAATTGTTGATAATACAGCTTTAATCAACTTCATCATCATCTGCTTATATTTTATTCCACCGCTAAAGAATAAAATTGTTGATCATACAGCTTTAGTCAACTTCATCTTCATCAGCTTATATTTTATTCCACAGCTAAAGAATAAAATTGTTGATCATACAGCTTTAATCAACTTCATCATCATCTGCTTATATTTTATTCCACCGCTAAAGAATAAAATTGTTGATCATACAGCTTTAATCAACTTCATCATCATCTGCTTATATTTTATTCCACCGCTAAAGAATAAAATTGTTGATCATACAGCTTTAATCAACTTCATCTTCATCAGCTTATATTTTATTCCACAGCTAAAGAATAAAATTGTTGATCATACAGCTTTAATCAACTTCATCATCATCTGCTTATATTTTATTCTACAGCTAAAGAATAAAATTGTTGATCATACAGCTTTAATCAACTTCATCATCATCAGCTTATATTTTATTCCACAGCTAAAGAATAAAATTGTTGATCATACAGCTTTAATCAACTTCATCATCATCAGCTTATATTTTATTCCACCGCTAAAGAATAAAATTTTTGATCATATAGCTTTAATCAACTTCATCTTCATCAGCTTATTTTTTATTCCTCCGCTAAAGAATAAAATTGTTGATCATACAGCTTTAATCAACTTCATCTTCATCAGCTTATATTTTATTCCACAGCTTAAGAATAAAATTGTTGATCATACAGCTTTAATCAACTTCATCATCATCTGCTTATATTTTATTCCACCGCTAAAGAATAAAATTGTTTATCATACAGCTTTAATCAACTTCATCATCATCAGCTTATATTTTATTCCACAGCTAAAGAATAAAATTGTTGATCATACAGCTTTAATCAACTTCATCATCATCAGCTTATATTTTATTCCACCGCTTAAGAATAAAATTGTTGATCATACAGCTTTAATCAACTTCATCTTCATCAGCTTATTTTTTATTCCTCCGCTAAAGAATAAAATTGTTGATCATACAGCTTTAATCAACTTCATCATCATCTGCTTATATTTTATTCCACCGCTAAAGAATAAAATTGTTGATCATACAGCTTTAATCAACTTCATCATCATCTGCTTATTTTTTATTCCTCCGCTAAAGAATAAAATTGTTGATCATACAGCTTTAATCAACTTCATCTTCATCAGCTTATATTTTATTCTACAGCTAAAGAATAAAAGTGTTGATCATACAGCTTTAATCAACTTCATCATCATCTGCTTATTTTTTATTCCTCCGCTAAACAATAAAATTGTTGATCATACAGCTTTAATCAACTTCATCATCATTTGCTTATATTTTATTCCACCGCTAAAGAATAAAATTGTTGATCATACAGCTTTAATCAACTTCATCATCATCAGCTTATTTTTTATTCCTCCGCCAAAGAATAAAATTGCTGATCATACAGCTTTAATCAACTTCATCATCATCAGCTTATATTTTATTCCACAGCTAAAGAATAAAATTGTTGATCATACAGCTTTAATCAACTTCATCATCATCAACTTATATTTTATTCCACCGTTAAAGAATTAAATTGTTGATCATACAGCTTTAATCAACTTCATCATCATCTGCTTATATTTTATTTTACAGCTAAAGAATAAAAGTGTTGATCATACAGCTTTAATCAACTTCATCATCATCAGCTTATATTTTATTTTACAGCTAAAGAATAAAAGTGTTGATCATACAGCTTTAATCAACTTCATCTTCATCAGCTTATATTTTATTTTACAGCTAAAGAATAAAAGTGTTGATCATACAGCTTTAATCAACTTCATCTTCATCAGCATATATTTTATTTTACATCATCAGCTTATTTTTTATTCCTCCGCCAAAGAATAAAATTGTTGATCATACAGCTTTAATCAACTTCATCATCATCAGCTTATATTTTATTCCACAGCTAAAGAATTAAATTGTTGATCATACAGCTTTAATCAACTTCATCATCATCTGCTTATATTTTATTTTACAGCTAAAGAATAAAAGTGTTGATCATACAGCTTTAATCAACTTCATCATCATCAGCTTATATTTTATTTTACAGCTAAAGAATAAAAGTGTTGATCATACAGCTTTAATCAACTTCATCTTCATCAGCTTATATTTTATTTTACAGCTAAAGAATAAAAGTGTTGATCATACAGCTTTAATCAACTTCATCTTCATCAGCATATATTTTATTTTACATCATCAGCTTATTTTTTATTCCTCCGCCAAAGAATAAAATTGTTGATCATACAGCTTTAATCAACTTCATCATCATCAGCTTATATTTTATTCCACAGCTAAAGAATAAAATTGTTGATCATACAGCTTTAATCAACTTCATCATCATCAGCTTATATTTTATTTTACAGCTAAAGAATAAAAGTGTTGATCATACAGCTTTAATCAACTTCATCTTCATCAGCTTATATTTTATTCTACAGCTAAACAATAAAAGTGTTGATCATACAGCTTTAATCAACTTCATCATCATCTGCTTATTTTTTATTCCTCCGCTAAACAATAAAATTGTTGATCATACAGCTTTAATCAACTTCATCATCATCTGCTTATATTTTATTCCACCGCTAAAGAATAAAATTGTTGATCATACAGCTTTAATCAACTTCATCATCATCAGCTTATATTTTATTTTACAGCTAAAGAATAAAAGTGTTGATCATACAGCTTTAATCAACTTCATCATCATCAGCTTATATTTTATTTTACAGCTAAAGAATAAAAGTGTTGATCATACAGCTTTAATCAACTTCATCTTCATCAGCTTATATTTTATTCTACAGCTAAAGAATAAAAGTGTTGATCATACAGCTTTAATCAACTTCATCATCATCTGCTTATTTTTTATTCCTCCGCTAAACAATAAAATTGTTGATCATACAGCTTTAATCAACTTCATCATCATCTGCTTATATTTTATTCCACCGCTAAAGAATAAAATTGTTGATCATACAGCTTTAATCAACTTCATCATCATCAGCTTATATTTTATTTTACAGCTAAAGAATAAAAGTGTTGATCATACAGCTTTAATCAACTTCATCATCATCAGCTTATTTTTTATTCCTCCGACAAAGAATAAAATTGTTGATCATACAGCTTTAATCAAGTTCATCATCATCAGCTTATATTTTATTCCACAGCTAAAGAATAAAATTGTTGATCATACAGCTTTAATCAAGTTCATCATCATCAGCTTATATTTTATTCCACAGCTAAAGAATAAAATTGTTGATCATACAGCTTTAATCAACTTCATCATCATCAACTTATATTTTATTCCACCGCTAAAGAATAAAATTGTTGATCATACAGCTTTAATCAACTTCATCATCATCAGCTTATATTTTATTTTACAGCTAAAGAATAAAAGTGTTGATCATACAGCTTTAATCAACTTCATCATCATCAGCTTATATTTTATTTTACAGCTAAAGAATAAAATTGTTGATCATACAGCTTTAATCAACTTCATCTTCATCAGCTTATATTTTATTCTACAGCTAAAGAATAAAAGTGTTGATCATACAGCTTTAATCAACTTCATCATCATCTGCTTATTTTTTATTCCTCCGCTAAACAATAAAATTGTTGATCATACAGCTTTAATCAACTTCATCATCATCTGCTTATATTTTATTCCACCGCTAAAGAATAAAATTGTTGATCATACAGCTTTAATCAACTTCATCATCATCAGCTTATTTTTTATTCCTCCGCCAAAGAATAAAATTGTTGATCATACAGCTTTAATCAAGTTCATCATCATCAGCTTATATTTTATTCCACAGCTAAAGAATAAAATTGTTGATCATACAGCTTTAATCAACTTCATCATCATCAACTTATATTTTATTCCACAGCTAAAGAATTAAATTGTTGATCATACAGCTTTAATCAACTTCATCATCATCTGCTTATATTTTATTTTACAGCTAAAGAATAAAAGTGTTGATCATACAGCTTTAATCAACTTCATCATCATCAGCTTATATTTTATTTTACAGCTAAAGAATAAAAGTGTTGATCATACAGCTTTAATAAACTTCATCTTCATCAGCTTATATTTTATTTTACAGCTAAAGAATAAAAGTGTTGATCATACAGCTTTAATCAACTTCATCTTCATCAGCTTATATTTTATTTTACAGCTAAAGAATAAAAGTGTTGATCATACAGCTTTTATCAACTTCATCATCATCAGCTTATATTTTATTTTACAGCTAAAGAATAAAAGTGTTGATCATACAGCTTTAATCAACTTCATCTTCATCAGCTTATATTTTATTCTACAGCTAAAGAATAAAAGTGTTGATCATACAGCTTTAATCAACTTCATCATCATCTGCTTATTTTTTATTCCTCCGCTAAACAATAAAATTGTTGATCATACAGCTTTAATCAACTTCATCATCATCTGCTTATATTTTATTCCACCGCTAAAGAATAAAATTGTTGATCATACAGCTTTAATCAACTTCATCATCATCAGCTTATATTTTATTTTACAGCTAAAGAATAAAAGTGTTGATCATACAGCTTTAATCAACTTCATCATCATTAGCTTATATTTTATTTTACAGCTAAAGAATAAAAGTGTTGATCATACAGCTTTAATCAACTTCATCTTCATCAGCTTATATTTTATTCTACAGCTAAACAATAAAATTGTTGATCATACAGCTTTAATCAACTTCATCATCATCTGCTTATATTTTATTCCACCGCTAAAGAATAAAATTGTTGATCATACAGCTTTAATCAACTTCATCATCATCAGCTTATATTTTATTTTACAGCTAAAGAATAAAAGTGTTGATCATACAGCTTTAATCAACTTCATCATCATCAGCTTATATATTATTCCACCGCTAAAGAATAAAATTGTTGATCATACAGCTTTAATCAACTTCATCATTATCAGCTTATTTTTTATTCCTCCGCTAAAGAATAAAATTGTTGATCATACAGCTTTAATCAACTTCATCATCATCAGCCTATATTTTATTTTACAGCTAAAGAATAAAAGTGTTGATCATACAGCTTTAATCAACTTCATCATCATCAGCTTATATTTTATTCCACAGCTAAAGAATAAAATTGTTGATCATACAGCTTTAATCAACTTCATCATCATCAACTTATATTTTATTCCACCGTTAAAGAATTAAATTGTTGATCATACAGCTTTAATCAACTTCATCATCATCTGCTTATATTTTATTTTACAGCTAAAGAATAAAAGTGTTGATCATACAGCTTTAATCAACTTCATCATCATCAGCTTATATTTTATTTTACAGCTAAAGAATAAAAGTGTTGATCATACAGCTTTAATCAACTTCATCTTCATCAGCTTATATTTTATTTTACAACTAAAGAATAAAAGTGTTGATCATACAGCTTTAATCAACTTCATCCTCATCAGCTTATATTTTATTTTACAGCTAAAGAATAAAAGTGTTGATCATACAGCTTTAATCAACTTCATCATCATCAGCTTATATTTTATTTTACAGCTAAAGAATAAAAGTGTTGATCATACAGCTTTAATCAACTTCATCTTCATCAGCTTATATTTTATTTTACAGCTAAAGAATAAAAGTGTTGATCATACAGCTTTAATCAACTTCATCTTCATCAGCTTATATTTTATTTTACAGCTAAAGAATAAAAGTGTTGATCATACAGCTTTAATCAACTTCATCATCATCACCTTATATTTTATTCCACAGCTAAAGAATAAAATTGTTGATCATACAGCTTTAATCAACTTCATCATCATCAACTTATATTTTATTCCACCGTTAAAGAACTAAATTGTTGATCATACAGCTTTAATCAACTTCATCATCATCTGCTTATATTTTATTTTACAGCTAAAGAATAAAAGTGTTGATCATACAGCTTTACTCAACTTCATCATCATCAACTTATATTTTATTTTACAGCTAAAGAATAAAAGTGTTGATCATACAGCTTTAATCAACTTCATCTTCATCAGCTTATATTTTATTTTAAAGCTAAAGAATAAAAGTGTTGATCATACAGCTTTAATCAACTTCATCTTCATCAGCTTATATTTTATTTTACAGCTAAAGAATAAAAGTGTTGATCATACAGCTTTAATCAACTTCATCATCATCAGCTTATATTTTATTCCACAGCTAAAGAATAAAAGTGTTGATCATACAACTTTAATCAACTTCATCTTTATCAGCTTATATTTTATTCCACCGTTAAAGAATTAAATTGTTGATCATACAGCTTTAATCAACTTCATCATCATCAGCTTATATTTTATTTTATAGCTAAAGAATAAAAGTGTTGATCATACAGCTTTAATCAACTTCATCATCATCAGCTTGTATTTTATTTTACAGCTAAAGAATAAAATTGTTGATCATACAGCTTTAATCAACTTCATCTTCATCAGCTTATATTTTATTTTACAGCTAAAGAATAAAAGTGTTGATCATACAGCTTTAATCAACTTCATCTTCATCAGCTTATATTTTATTTTACAGCTAAAGAATAAAAGTGTTGATCATACAGCTTTAATCAACTTCATCATCATCAGCTTATATTTTATTTTACAGCTAAAGAATAAAAGTGTTGATCATACAGCTTTAATCAACTTCATCTTCATCAGCTTATATTTTATTTTACAGCTAAAGAATAAAAGTGTTGATCATACAGCTTTAATCAACTTCATCATCATCAGCTTATATTTTATTCCACCGTTAAAGAATTAAATTGTTGATCATACAGCTTTAATCAACTTCATCATCATCAAGTTATATTTTATTCCACAGCTAAAGAATAAAATTGTTGATCATACAGCTTTAATCAACTTCATCATCATCAACTTATATTTTATTCCACCGTTAAAGAATTAAATTGTTGATCATACAGCTTTAATCAACTTCATCATCATCAAGTTATATTTTATTCCACAGCTAAAGAATAAAATTGTTGATCATACAGCTTTAATCAACTTCATCATCATCAACTTATATTTTATTCCACCGTTAAAGAATTAAATTGTTGATCATACAGCTTTAATCAACTTCATCATCATCAAGTTATATTTTATTCCACAGCTAAAGAATAAAATTGTTGATCATACAGCTTTAATCAACTTCGTCATCATCTGCTTATATTTTATTCCACCGCTAAAGAATAAAATTGTTGATCATACAGCTTTAATCAACTTCATCATCATCTGCTTATATTTTATTCCACCGCTAAAGAATAAAATTGTTGATCATACAGCTTTAATCAACTTCATCATCATCAGCTTATATTTTATTCCACAGCTAAAGAATAAAATTGTTGATAATACAGCTTTAATCAACTTCATCATCATCTGCTTATATTTTATTTTACAGCTAAAGAATAAAAGTGTTGATCATACAGCTTTAATCAACTTCATCATCATCAGCTTATATTTTATTTTACAGCTAAAGAATAAAAGTGTTGATCATACAGCTTTAATCAACTTCATCTTCATCAGCTTATATTTTATTCTACAGCTAAAGAATAAAAGTGTTGATCATACAGCTTTAATCAACTTCATCATCATCTGCTTATTTTTTATTCCTCCGCTAAACAATAAAATGGTTGATCATACAGCTTTAATCAACTTCATCATCATCTGCTTATATTTTATTCCACCGCTAAAGAATAAAATTGTTGATCATACAGCTTTAATCAACTTCATCATCATCAGCTTATATTTTATTTTACAGCTAAAGAATAAAAGTGTTGATCATACAGCTTTAATCAACTTCATCATCATCAGCTTATATTTTATTTTACAGCTAAATAATAAAAGTGTTGATCATACAGCTTTAATCAACTTCATCTTCATTAGCTTATATTTTATTCTACAGCTAAAGAATAAAAGTGTTGATCATACAGCTTTAATCAACTTCATCATCATCAGCTTATATTTTATTTTACAGCTAAAGAATAAAAGTGTTGATCATACAGCTTTAATCAACTTCATCATCATCAGCTTATATTTTATTTACAGCTAAAGAATAAAAGTGTTGATCATACAGCTTTAATCAACTTCATCTTCATTAGCTTATATTTTATTCTACAGCTAAAGAATAAAAGTGTTGATCATACAGCTTTAATCAACTTCATCATCATCTGCTTATATTTTATTCCACCGCTAAAGAATAAAATTGTTGATCATACAGCTTTAATCAACTTCATCATCATCAGCTTATATTTTATTTTACAGCTAAAAAATAAAAGTGTTGATCATACAGCTTTAATCAACTTCATCATCATCAGCTTATATTTTATTCCACCGCTAAAGAATAAAATTGTTGATCATACAGCTTTAATCAACTTCATCATCATCAGCTTATATTTTATTTTACAGCTAAAGAATAAAAGTGTTGATCATACAGCTTTAATCAACTTCATCATCAACAGCTTATATTTTATTTTACAGCTAAAGAATAAAAGTGTTGATCATACAGCTTTAATCAACTTCCTCATCATCTGCTTATTTTTTATTCCTCCGCTAACAATAAAATTGTTGATCATACAGCTTTAATCAACTTCATCATCATCTGCTTATATTTTATTCCACCGCTAAAGAATAAAATTGTTGATCATACAGCTTTAATCAACTTCATCATCATCAGCTTATATTTTATTTTACAGCTAAAGAATAAAAGTGTTGATCATACAGCTTTAATCAACTTCATCATCATCAGCTTATATTTTATTCCACCGCTAAAGAATAAAATTGTTGATCATACAGCTTTAAACAACTTCATCATCATCAGCTTATTTTTTATTCCTCCGCTAAAGAATAAAATTGTTGATCATACAGCTTTAATCAACTTCATCATCGTCAGCTTATATTTTATTTTACAGCTAAAGAATAAAAGTGTTGATCATACAGCTTTAATCAACTTCATCATCATCAGGTTATATTTTATTTTACAGCTAAAAAATAAAATTGTTGGTCATACAGCTTTCATCAACTTCATCTTCATCAGCTTATATTTTATTCTACAGCTAAAGAATAAAAGTGTTGATCATACAGCTTTAATCAACTTCATCATCATCTGCTTATTTTTTATTCCTCCGCTAAACAATAAAATTGTTGATCATACAGCTTTAATCAACTTCATCATCATCAACTTATATTTTAATCCACCGTTAAAGAATTAAATTGTTGATCATACAGCTTTAATCAACTTCATCATCATCTGCTTATATTTTATTTTACAGCTAAAGAATAAAAGTGTTGATCATACAGCTTTAATCAACTTCATCATCATCAGCTTATATTTTATTTTACAGCTAAAGAATAAAAGTGTTGATCATACAGCTGTAATCAACTTCATCATCATCAGCTTATATTTTATTTTACAGCTAAAGAATAAAAGTGTTGATCATACAGCTTTAATCAACTTCATCTTCATCAGCTTATATTTTATTTTACAGCTAAAGAATAAAAGTGTTGATCATACAGCTTTAATCAACTTCATCTTCATCAGCTTATATTTTATTTTACAGCTAAAGAATAAAAGTGTTGATCATACAGCTTTAATCAACTTCATCATCATCAGCTTATATTTTATTTTACAGCTAAAGAATAAAAGTGTTGATCATACAGCTTTAATCAACTTCATCTTCATCAGCTTATATTTTATTTTACAGCTAAAGAATAAAAGTGTTGATCATACAGCTTTAATCAACTTCATCTTCATCAGCTTATATTTTATTCTACAGCTAAAGAATAAAAGTGTTGATCATACAGCTTTAATCAACTTCATCATCATCAGGTTATATTTTATTTTACAGCTAAAGAATAAAATTGTTGATCATACAGCTTTAATCAACTTCATCTTCATCAGCTTATATTTTATTCTACAGCTAAAGAATAAAATTGTTGATCATACAGCTTTAATCAACTTCATCATCATCTGCTTATATTTTATTCCACCGCTAAAGAATAAAATTGTTGATCATACAGCTTTAATCAACTTCATCATCATCAGCTTATATTTTATTTTACAGCTAAAGAATAAAATTGTTGATCATACAGCTTTAATCAACTTCATCATCATCTGCTTATTTTTTATTCCTCCGCTAAACAATAAAATTGTTGATCATACAGCTTTAATCAACTTCATCATCATCTGCTTATATTTTATTCCACCGCTAAACAATAAAATTGTTGATCATACAGCTTTAATCAACTACATCATCATCTGCTTATATTTTATTCCACCGCTAAAGAATAAAATTGTTGATCATACAGCTTTAATCAACTTCATCATCATCAGCTTATATTTTATTTTACAGCTAAAGAATAAAAGTGTTGATCATACAGCTTTAATCAACTTCATCATCATCAGCTTATATTTTATTTTACAGCTAAAGAATAAAAGTGTTGATCATACAGCTTTAATCAACTTCATCTTCATCAGCTTATATTTTATTCTACAGCTAAAGAATAAAAGTGTTGATCATACAGCTTTAATCAACTTCATCATCATCTGCTTATATTTTATTCCACCGCTAAAGAATAAAATTGTTGATCATACAGCTTTAATCAACTTCATCATCATCAGCTTATATTTTATTTTACAGCTAAAGAATAAAAGTGTTGATCATACAGCTTTAATCAACTTCATCATCATCAGCTTATATTTTTTTCCACCGCTAAAGAATAAAATTGTTGATCATACAGCTTTAATCAACTTCATCATCATCAGCTTATATTTTATTTTACAGCTAAAGAATAAAAGTGTTGATCATACAGCTTTAATCAACTTCATCATCATCAGCTTATATTTTATTTTACAGCTAAAGAATAAAAGTGTTGATCATACAGCTTTAATCAACTTCCTCATCATCTGCTTATTTTTTATTCCTCCGCTAAACAATAAATTTGTTGATCATACAGCTTTAATCAACTTCATCATCATCTGCTTATATTTTATTCCACCGCTAAAGAATAAAATTGTTGATCATACATCTTTAATCAACTTCATCATCATCAGCTTATATTTTATTTTACAGCTAAAGAATAAAAGTGTTGATCATACAGCTTTAATCAACTTCATCATCATCAGCTTATATTTTATTCCACCGCTAAAGAATAAAATTGTTGATCATACAGCTTTAATCAACTTCATCATCAGCTTATTTTTTATTCCTCCGCTAAAGAATACAATTGTTGATCATACAGCTTTAATCAACTTCATCATCATCAGCTTATATTTTATTTTACAGCTAAAGAATAAAAGTGTTGATCATACAGCTTTAATCAACTTCATCATCATCAGGTTATATTTTATTTTACAGCTAAAGAATAAAATTTTTGATCATACAGCTTTAATCAACTTCATCTTCATCAGCTTATATTTTATTCTACAGCTAAAGAATAAAAGTGTTGATCATACAGCTTTAATCAACTTCATCATCATCTGCTTATTTTTTATTCCTCCGCTAAACAATAAAATTGTTGATCATACAGCTTTAATCAACTTCATCATCATCTGCTTATATTTTATTCCACCGCTAAAGAATAAAATTGTTGATCATACAGCTTTAATCAACTTCATCATCATCAGCTTTTTTTATTCCTCCGCCAAAGAATAAAATTGTTGATCATACAGCTTTAATCAACTTCATCATCATCAGCTTATATTTTATTCCACAGCTAAAGAATAAAATTGTTGATCATACAGCTTTAATCAACTTCATCATCATCAACTTATATTTTATTCCACCGTTAAAGAATTAAATTGTTGATCATACAGCTTTAATCAACTTCATCATCATCTGCTTATATTTTATTTTACAGCTAAAGAATAAAAGTGTTGATCATACAGCTTTAATCAACTTCATCATCATCAGCTTATATTTTATTTTACAGCTAAAGAATAAAAGTGTTGATCATACAGCTGTAATCAACTTCATCTTCATCAGCTTATATTTTATTTTACAGCTAAAGAATAAAAGTGTTGATCATACAGCTTTTATCAACTTCATCTTCATCAGCTTATATTTTATTTTACAGCTAAAGAATAAAAGTGTTGATCATACAGCTTTAATCAACTTCATCATCATCAGCTTATATTTTATTTTACAGCTAAAGAATAAAAGTGTTGATCATACAGCTTTAATCAACTTCATCTTCATCAGCTTATATTTTATTTTACAGCTAAAGAATAAAAGTGTTGATCATACAGCTTTAATCAACTTCATCTTCATCAGCTTATATATTATTTTACAGCTAAAGAATAAAAGTGTTGATCATACAGCTTTAATCAACTTCATCATCATCAGCTTATATTTTATTTTACAGCTAAAGAATAAAAGTGTTGATCATACAGCTTTAATCAACTTCATCTTCATCAGCTTATATTTTATTTTACAGCTAAAGAATAAAAGTGTTGATCATACAGCTTTAATCAACTTCATCATCATCAGCTTATATTTTATTCCACAGCTAAAGAATAAAATTGTTGATCATACAGCTTTAATCAACTTCATCATCATCAACTTATATTTTATTCCACCGTGAAAGAATTAAATTGTTGATCATACAGCTTTAATCAACTTCATCATCATCTGCTTCTATTTTATTTTACAGCTAAAGAATAAAAGTGTTGATCATACAGCTTTAATCAACTTCATCATCATCAGCTTATATTTTTTTTTACAGCTAAAGAATAAAAGTGTTGATCATACAGCTTTAATCAACTTCATCTTCATCAGCTTATATTTTATTTTACAGCTAAAGAATAAAAGTGTTGATCATACAGCTTTAATCAACTTCATCTTCATCAGCTTATATTTTATTTTACAGCTAAAGAATAAAAGTGTTGATCATACAGCTTTAATCAACTTCATCTTCATCAGCTTAAATTTTATTCTACAGCTAAAGAATAAAATTGTTGATCATACAGCTTTAATCAACTTCATCATCATCAGCTTATATTTTATTCCACAGCTAAAGAATAAAATTGTTGATCATACAGCTTTAATCAACTTCATCATCATCAGCTTATATTTTATTCCACCGCTAAAGAATAAAATTGTTGATCATACAGCTTTAATCAACTTCATCTTCATCAGCTTATATTTTATTTTACAGCTAAAGAATAAAAGTGTTGATCATACAGCTTTAATCAACTTCATCATCATCAGCTTATTTTTTATTCCTCCGCTAAAGAATAAAATTGTTGATCATACAGCTTTAATCAACTTCATCTTCATCAGCTTATATTTTATTTTACAGCTAAAGAATAAAAGTGTTGATCATACAGCTTTAATCAACTTCATCATCATCAGCTTATTTTTTATTCCTCCGCTAAAGAATAAAATTGTTGATCATACAGCTTTAATCAACTTCATCTTCATCAGCTTATATTTTATTTTACAGCTAAAGAATAAAAGTGTTGATCATACAGCTTTAATCAACTTCATCATCATCAGCTTATTTTTTATTCCTCCGCTAAAGAATAAAATTGTTGATCATACAGCTTTAATCAACTTCATCTTCATCAGCTTATATTTTATTTTACAGCTAAAGAATAAAAGTGTTGATCATACAGCTTTAATCAACTTCATCATCATCAGCTTATATTTTATTCCACCGCTAAAGAATAAAATTGTTGATCATACAGCTTTAATCAACTTCATCTTCATCAGCTTATATTTTATTTTACAGCTAAAGAATAAAAGTGTTGATCATACAGCTTTAATCAACTTCATCATCATCAGCTTATATTTTATTCCACCGCTAAAGAATAAAATTGTTGATCATACAGCTTTAATCAACTTCATCTTCATCAGCTTATATTTTATTTTACAGCTAAAGAATAAAAGTGTTGATCATACAGCTTTAATCAACTTCATCATCATCAGCTTATTTTTTATTCCTCCGCTAAAGAATAAAATTGTTGATCATACAGCTTTAATCAACTTCATCTTCATCAGCTTATATTTTATTTTACAGCTAAAGAATAAAAGTGTTGATCATACAGCTTTAATCAACTTCATCATCATCAGCTTATTTTTTATTCCTCCGCTAAAGAATAAAATTGTTGATCATACAGCTTTAATCAACTTCATCTTCATCAGCTTATATTTTATTTTACAGCTAAAGAATAAAAGTGTTGATCATACAGCTTTAATCAACTTCATCATCATCAGCTTATTTTTTATTCCTCCGCTAAAGAATAAAATTGTTGATCATACAGCTTTAATCAACTTCATCTTCATCAGCTTATATTTTATTTTACAGCTAAAGAATAAAAGTGTTGATCATACAGCTTTAATCAACTTCATCATCATCAGCTTATTTTTTATTCCTCCGCTAAAGAATAAAATTGTTGATCATACAGCTTTAATCAACTTCATCTTCATCAGCTTATATTTTATTTTACAGCTAAAGAATAAAAGTGTTGATCATACAGCTTTAATCAACTTCATCATCATCAGCTTATTTTTTATTCCTCCGCTAAAGAATAAAATTGTTGATCATACAGCTTTAATCAACTTCATCTTCATCAGCTTATATTTTATTTTACAGCTAAAGAATAAAAGTGTTGATCATACAGCTTTAATCAACTTCATCTTCATCAGCTTATATTTTATTTTACAGCTAAAGAATAAAAGTGTTGATCATACAGCTTTAATCAACTTCATCTTCATCAGCTTATATTTTATTCTACAGCTAAAGAATAAAATTGTTGATCATACAGCTTTAATCAACTTCATCATCATCAGCTTATATTTTATTTTACAGCTAAAGAATAAAAGTGTTGATCATACAGCTTTAATCAACTTCATCTGCATCAGCTTATATTTTATTTTACAGCTAAAGAATAAAAGTGTTGATCATACAGCTTTAATCAACTTCATCTTCATCAGCTTATATTTTATTTTACAGCTAAAGAATAAAAGTGTTGATCATACAGCTTTAATCAACTTCATCTTCATCAGCTTATATTTTATTTTACAGCTAAAGAATAAAAGTGTTGATCATACAGCTTTAATCAACTTCATCTTCATCAGCTTATATTTTATTTTACAGCTAAAGAATAAAAGTGTTGATCATACAGCTTTAATCAACTTCATCTTCATCAGCTTATATTTTATTCTACAGCTAAAGAATAAAATTGTTGATCATACAGCTTTAATCAACTTCATCATCATCAGCTTATATTTTATTCCACAGCTAAAGAATAAAATTGTTGATCATACAGCTTTAATCAACTTCATCATCATCAGCTTATATTTTATTCCACAGCTAAAGAATAAAATTGTTGATCATACAGCTTTAATCAACTTCATCATCATCTGCTTATATTTTATTCCACCGCTAAAGAATAAAATTGTTGATCATACAGCTTTAATCAACTTCATCATCATCAGCTTATTTTTTATTCCTCCGCTAAAGAATAAAATTGTTGATCATACAGCTTTAATCAACTTCATCATCATCAGCTTATATTTTATTCCACAGCTAAAGAATAAAATTGTTGATCATACAGCTTTAATCAACTTCATCATCATCAACTTATATTTTATTCCACCGTTAAAGAATTAAATTGTTGATCATACAGCTTTAATCAACTTAATCATCATCTGCTTATATTTTATTCCACCGCTAAAGAATAAAATTGTTGATCATACAGCTTTAATCAACTTCATCATCATCAGCTTATTTTTTATTCCTCCGCTAAAGAATAAAATTGTTGATCATACAGCTTTAATCAACTTCATCATCATCAGCTTATATTTTATTCCACAGCTAAAGAATAAAATTGTTGATCATACAGCTTTAATCAACTTCATCATCATCAACTTATATTTTATTCCACCGTTAAAGAATTAAATTGTTGATCATACAGCTTTAATCAACTTCATCATCATCTGCTTATATTTTATTCCACTGCTAAAGAATAAAATTGTTGATCATACAGCTTTAATCAACTTCATCATCATCAGCTTATTTTTTATTCCTCCGCTAAAGAATAAAATTGTTGATCATACAGCTTTAATCAACTTCATCTTCATCAGCTTATATTTTATTTTACAGCTAAAGAATCAAACTGTTGATCATACAGCTTTAATCAACTTCATCATCATCAGCTTATATTTTATTCCACAGCTAAAGAATAAAATTGTTGATCATACAGCTTTAATCAACTTCATCATCATCAACTTATATTTTATTCCACCGTTAAAGAATTAAATTGTTGATCATACAGCTTTAATCAACTTCATCATCATCTGCTTATATTTTATTCCACCGCTAAAGAATAAAATTGTTGATCATACAGCTTTAATCAACTTCATCATCATCTGCTTATTTTTTATTCCTCCGCTAAAGAATAAAATTGTTGATCATACAGCTTTAATCAACTTCATCTTCATCAGCTTATATTTTATTCTACAGCTAAAGAATAAAAGTGTTGATCATACAGCTTTAATCAACTTCATCATCATCTGCTTATTTTTTATTCCTCCGCTAAACAATAAAATTGTTGATCATACAGCTTTAATCAACTTCATCATCATCAACTTATATTTTATTCCACCGTTAAATAATTAAATTGTTGATCATACAGCTTTAATCAACTTCATCATCATCTGCTTATATTTTATTCCACCGCTAAAGAATAAAATTGTTGATCATACAGCTTTAATCAACTTCATCATCATCTGCTTATTTTTTATTCCTCCGCTAAAGAATAAAATTGTTGATCATACAGCTTTAATCAACTTCATCATATTTTATTCTACAGCTAAAGAATAAAAGTGTTGATCATACAGCTGTAATCAACTTCATCATCATCTGCTTATTTTTTATTCCTCCGCTAAAGAATAAAATTGTTGATCATACAGCTTTAATCAACTTCATCTTCATCAGCTTATATTTTATTCTACAGCTAAAGAATAAAAGTGTTGATCATACAGCTTTAATCAACTTCATCATCATCTGCTTATTTTTTATTCCTCCGCTAAAGAATAAAATTGTTGATCATACAGCTTTAATCAACTTCATCATCATCAGCTTATATTTTATTCCACAGCTAAAGAATAAAATTGTTGATCATAGAGCTTTAATCAACTTCATCATCATCAGCTTATATTTTATTCCACAGCTAAAGAATAAAATTGTTGATCATACAGCTTTAATCAACTTCATCATCATCAGCTTATATTTTATTCCACAGCTAAAGAATAAAATTGTTGATCATACAGCTTTAATCAACTTCATCATCATCAGCTTATTTTTTATTCCTCCGCTAAAGAATAAAATTGTTGATCATACAGCTTTAATCAACTTCATCATCATCAGCTTATATTTTATTCCACAGCTAAATAATAAAATTGTTGTTCATACAGCTTTAATCAACTTCATCATCATCAGCTTATATTTTATTCTACAATTAAAGAATAAAAATGTTGATCATACAACTTTAATCAACTTCATCAGCTTTTATTTTGATATCTAAAACATTGCATTCATTTCAATCACAATTTAAAATTTAAATGCAAGGAATTATGTTAGTTAACGTTCAAACTAAATTTAGAATATTTTAAATATTTTAATAAACATATTAATGACTTCATCGAAAATTTAAACAGATAAATTATTTATATCACTCCTCGTCAACATCCATTGCTTCGAGATTGTCTTTATCTTGATCTTCCTCGGAATTTAAGTCATCTAGTTTACACCAAGGATTCAATCGATCAGCGAATTGAATATTCTCATACGGTTTTTGCGTAACTTGATTAGTGTCTGTATCCGTGACGACATATCGGTCATTGCTTAGCACCTTTTTGATTTGATATGGTCCTTTATATCGCGGTTAAATTTTCGTAGAAGTTCCTACACCTCCAATAGGTTGTTGTCTAGTTAACACCAAATCGCCAACCTTGTATGTCATCGGAGATTGATGTGTGGTGTTGAATTTTTCTGCATGTTTAGTGTGTGTTTCCTTCGTCTTTTGACATATTATTTCTCTCAGCTTTGCTAATGGTATATCATCCTCTTCATTCTCGTTCAGCTCCGAATTAAATTCTTCTTGTAATGCCAGTAAAAGTTTGTTCTTTAAAATACTTTTGGGAGAGTATCCCATTAATAACTTCTGTGGAGACTCACCCATCACTGAATGTTTTAAACTATTTATTCCCCATTGAATTGCTTTAATATTCTTGTCCCAATCCTTTCCTTGTGAATCAGTTGACATGGAAGCAATTGATGGAGTAATGGTTCGGAAGTATCTTTTGATTTGTCCATTTCCTCTTGGCGTTTTGACTGCTCTTGCTATATGTTGAATTGAATTCTGTTGACAATAATTTTCAAATTCTTTCGATGAAAACGATGTACCCCTGTCTGTGACAATTCTACTTGGCATTCTAAAATATTGTGTGGCCTCACCATTATTTTTATAACAAACTTAGTTTTTGTACTTCGAACAGGTTTAATAATTAAAAACTTAGTAAATGAGCATATTAACCCGATGACATGACTATTTCCACTTTTACTCTTATAGGAAATGGTCCCACGTCATCTAGGTGCACAGTGTGAAATGGAATTGGAACTCTTTCAACTACATGCAAATTATAATTTGTTTCATCCTTTCCTCGTTTGTTGTACAAGCACTCTACACAACTGGCTAAATACTTTCGAACTACATGTTTCATAGAGTCGAACCAAAAATATTTCCTAATATAAGTTATCGTTCTATCAAGACCACCATGTCCCATGTCATCATGTGCCATTTTAACTACTCTCCACCGAACACTATTTGGTACTACAAATTTATCTCTTTCGTCACTGGTTTTGTAAACTTTACCACTTTTCAACTTATAACTGTTTTGGTAATTGTGCGTTTTTCTATCTGTTGTCATTGTTCCATCTAAAATTTGTTTAATTTTCATTAAATATGGATCTTGCTGTTGTAAGGTTGCAAGCCAATCAAACTTATCAACACCAATAGTTAATACTTTATCACTAACTGTACCACATTCTTTACCTACTTCGAATGGTACACGACTCAACGCATCGACATGAACCATTTTACTACCACTTCGAAACTCTAATTCATAATCAAATTCAGAAATTCTAGCTATTTTAGGTGAAATGTTCTTCTTATCTTGAGTTAGTCTCAATGAGTTGCAATCCGTGACAATTTTAAAAAGTTTATTTAATAAATAATTTTCAAATTTTTCAAGACTTTCTACTACCGCTAGTGATTCCAGTTCATAACTGTGATATTTTGATTCTCCTTCTGTTGTAGCTCTGCTAAAATAAGATACCGGTCTGATTTCAGTATTCTTTCCTTTCTGTAATAAAATTCCGGCTAGACCATGTTGACTAGCGTCAGTATGAAGCTCGTGCTCAGCGTTGAAATTATACAAAGCCAATAATGGACGATTTACCAAGATTTCTTTTAACTTACTGAACACTGTTTCTCTTTCATCATTCCAGCTGAATTGAACGTCCTTCTTTAATAGTTCATAAAGTGGGCGCGCTATATTAGCAAAACCAGATACAAATCGACAGAAATACCCGCACAAACCTAAGAACTGTCTCACTTCTTTAATTGATTCCGGTTTCTTAAAATTCTCTACAGATGCTTTTATTGCAGGGCCCGGTTTTATTCCTTGTTGTGTAATTTCATGTCCTAAATTTCAGTTTGAAGAAAACAGCATTTAGAAAGATTTACAGTTAAGCCAGCCTTCAACATTTCGCTCAGTAGATTTTCTATAATTTTAGTATTCACCTCATTGGTTTCTGTGGCGATTAGTACGTCATCCATATAATCAATGATACTATCAGGATCTTTCAGTTTGGATCGGAGCTGTGTCATTAGCCTCATGAATACAGCTGGTGAATTTTAGAGACCAAACGGCATGCAATTATATTCATAAGGCCCGTCCGGCGTTACGAATGCTGTCAGGTGTTTGGATTGTCCAGCTATTTTGACCTAATGCTAACCACTCATCATATCTACATTTGTAAAATCCTTTTATTGGCGAGTGAATTTAAAGTTTCTTCTACGTTTGGCACAGGAAAATATTCTTTCTTTGTATAAGAGTTTAACTTCCGAAAATCGACATCCATGCGATAATCATTATTTTTCTTAGGAATCAATAATACGGGACTAGCATATTCTGAAGTCGATGGTCTAATAATACCTAGTCGTAATAAACTCTCGATACTTTCCTTCATCACAGCCTTTAATCCATAAGGTACTTAATAAGGCCGGTAAGTGACGATTTTGTCTTCTTTCAATTCTATTTTCATTTCCACTAAATTGGTCCTACCGATTTCATCTAATTTTATTGCTACCGCTATCCGATATTTATTTAATATTTTTAGTATCGTCTCAGTTACATGGTCATCTAGATTTGAGTTAAAATGGACTTCACTATGACAAATCAAACCATACATTTGACCGACATTCATAATTTTTTTCTTTTTCATGACTTAAAATGTATTAAATGATTTTGTAATTTCAACATCTGATCTATCAAATAGATTACGTCCAATGATAACAGGATAAATCTGTGAATCGTCGTCTACTACTGTCAGTTCTAGAGAGTATGTGTTGTTTTGTAAATTCAGCTCTGCAATTATTTTTCCCAATGTATGGACTTTACTTCCTCCAAAGCCCTTCAAACCCATATAACAGGATTCTACATTCCATTTTTGCTGTTTAACTATATATTGTTGGATAGTACTACAACAACTTCCAAAATCTAAAAATGCAACTACTTCAATTTCATTAACTTTTACTATAGTGTAATATTCGTCTTTTAGTCTTCTAGACTATTTATCGCCATTTGGCTTAATTTGCAATCTTTAGCAATGTGTCCCTCTTTTTTACAATTGAAACAAATTCTCATTTTCTTTGGGCAATTATTTGCCAAATGATTCGTATCACCGCACTTGTAACAACGAAAGTCATGAGATTTCTTGTTTCTTGGATTTATTTTAGTTCTATCACTCTCATAATGGTGGCCTGTCGGAAAGTGAGTCAGTTTTCTATTACCGTATGGGACAAATCTGGGGGACTGGTTGTTCAAAACCCTTTTTGATACATTCGAAATTTTGTTCCTATTCTCTAATTGACTGTTTACCGATTCATATGTTTTAATTTGTCGTAATAAATCATTTAAGTCAACACATTTCGAAGCTATGAGTACGTCTTTCAAATGTTCATTCTCTAATCCCGAAATGATGTATCTCATAATTGCTTTATCGTTAAGGAAGATTTGTTTTCCCAAACTAATAATCTCGTAAAAATAATTTTCTGCACACTCGTCAACTTTCCGTTTTCGGGACATTATTTTAAGTAATACATCACAATCATCGTCACATTGTGGAAAACTTTTGACCAACTCTACTTTGAAATTGTCCCATGTTCTTATTTCGTTTTGGATACTTGTGTACAAAAAACGTGCTGGACCCGATAATCGAAGCGATGCATATAGCATTACACTTTGATCATCCCAGTTATAATTTATTTTTAAATTATCGATATGGTGTACCCATGATACCGCCGATAATTTTCGATCTTGTTGTGGATCGAACATCTTTATCAATCCCCCGACATCATTTATCCCCATACGTAAAATTTGACCACTTACCTGTGAGGTAGATGATTAACTTGTTGTTGTTGCTTCTTGACCACTAACCTGTGAGGTAGATGATGAACTTGCTGTTGTTACTTCTATATTTCTTGGCAATAAATCTTCATTGTTTTTGGATGACCGTAATTGTTAATTTTCTGTTCGCAGCCGTCGCAACTCAGACATAGCAACTTCTAGTTGTCTTTGTGTTTCTTGCATGGTCATCCTCCTATTGGCCATTTCGGATTTTGTTTCTTCTCCTTCACTCCCGAATAAAATATTATTTAAAATTGAAAAACTTTTTTTTTTTGCAATTCACGATTTTTTTTTTGAATATTTCTTTTTATTTTTGAAAAATTTTCCTTCTTTTCTTTTTAATTTTTTTTATTAACATATGAGGAATTATCGAGGTCAACCCCACATCTGAAAAACTGTAAGCTAAGTTTTGAGGATCTCCGTTTTGTTTTAAATTTTCAACTTCTGGTCGTGCCCTTGTTCTTTTTTTTTTTTTTTTATATAGAGACTTATTGCCAAGGGATTGCTCCCTGAATGACTTACGTCACGGCAATAAGTTGGGCTAAGCCCTTTATTAAATTCAAAATAAAATAAAAATCGAAAGAATGTGATTTACAATATATCACATTCCTCACGTTTGTAGCCGGTTTCAATTTATTTTCTCAGAATTCTCTCTGATTCATTGGAAAAGCAATACGAAAAACGAACACGAATTTAGAACGACACGAGTCCAAATACTTTTATCAATGAATCATGGTCAGGGAAAACTACAAAAAACCTTGTCCAAGAAAATATTACAAATTATAAAAATAATTTAAAAAATACTGATAAACAATTTTTTTTTTTTTTTTTTTTTAATATTAAGAAACAACTTATGAATACTTTAACCATCATCCTTCAAGAAGTTGTTAACGGCTAATTTGAACGCCTACAGATTATAAGATTCTGGAAACACGTGTTCGACCAATTGATTCCACATCTAAGAGATTCTCGGAAAAAAGGAGGATTTAAAGTGTTGGGTTCTACATGAAAAAAGTTTTAAGGCAAATCTATGTTGATTGCACCTTAAACGAGTGTTTACGTTACTGAGAAAAGGCCCAGGAACTATAGAACGGGTTTCTAAAGAACATTTATCGTTGTTAAATTTATAGAAAACAGATAAAGCTCCTACATTTCGTCTGTGACCAAAGTATCAAGAGACGAAGTAATGGTTACATCGTTTATCAAACGGATAACTCTATTCTGAACACCATCAAGATGAACCAAATGCGATCTTGGAGCACCACCCCACACATATGAATTAAATTCTAAAATTGGTCTAACATAAGATTTATATAATCTTAACACTTCAGAGGGAGTGAAGTAGAAGTTACAACGTCTTATGAAGCCTAAACATTGGCTAGCTCTTTTTGAAATTTCATAAATATGTTCTTTCCAAGAAAGATCACTTGATACTTTTAAACCTAACAACTTAAGTGAATCAGATCTCGCAATAGAGGTACCATTAATAACAGGAGGAACATAATGTTGAGTTGTCTTCTGAGAAAAAAGGCAAGACTGGAATTTATTTGGGTTAAATTCTACTCTGTTAGAAGTGTCCCAAACAAGAATGATTTGAATATTAGACAGAATAGTCAAATTCATTAATTCACGCGAACCATTCAAGCGAGAATTGCATTCTTTTTGATTGTCAAACTCAATGGAGGCCGATAGTGTTGTATCATCAGCAAATGAATGGATATCACATGTTGTAGAAGACAACAGGTCGTTGATATATATCAAGAAGAGCGTGGGAGACAAGGATGATCCTTGAGACACGCCAGCATTGATCCCATGTGAATCTGAAGATATACCATTTAATACAACTTTTATTTTACGGTTCCATAAATAATTCTCAATCCATGTAATGAGAGAGGAGTGTAAATTCAGTGCACGAATCTTATTAATAAGACAATCATGCCATACTCTATCAAAAGCTTTAGCAATATCTAACGAAACAACGCTTGATTCACCTAGGTTTTCAATGCTTCGCTCCAAACAATGAGTCATGCACGTCATTAGTTGGCCTGAAGATCGATTTTTACGAAATCCATACTGCACATCGGATAAAAGAACATTCGAATCCAAATAGTTCATTAGTCTGAAATTAACGATAGATTCCATTACCTTCGATAGAACCGACAACAAAGCAGTAGGTCGGTAGTTCGTAGGTGCCGATTTATCACCTTTTTTCGGGACGGGTTAAATATTAGCTATTTTCCAAATTGACGGAAAACACCTGTCTTCATTGAGAGATGAAACAATTTGCTAAGCGGTTTTGCCAAAGTAAGATGACAACTTTTCAATACTAATGGCGGAATACCGTCGGGGCCAGTCGCTTTATTGGGGTCAAGTTCTTTCAGAATCTTTGAAACAACCCGTTTCCGAAAATAGATTTTAGACATACCTGGGCCTAGATTCGGGAGAACTGGGGGGCTTTGATTAGTTAAAGGAAGAGTAGACGCACCAGCGAAATGAGAAGCTAAGAGATTAGCTTTCTCAATATTAGTTCTATAATGAATACCATTATGAAATAAAGAAGGAATAGACGAAGTATTGTCTGCAAAGTTTCTTTTAACCAATGCAGCAAACGACCAAAAGCTTCGACTGTTTGAATCAGAATCCAAAATTTTTCGCATGCTATCTCGAATCTTTAGGTCATATATTATTTTGGACCTTTTCAATATAGCGTTTGATCTATTTCTAGCTATTCGAAACTTTACAAGGTTTTCTTCAGAAGTGCAATTAACGTAGTCCAAATGGGCTGCTTTTTTACACGCGACTGCTGACCTGCAATGTTCGTTAAACCATTTATTTTTATGAGTATTTTTCTTTTTAAATGAAGAAGGAATGCAATTTTTCATTCCTAGCAAAATGGTTGACGTGATAAGTTGTCATGCTTCATCAGCATTATTGCTGGAAAAACAGGTTGACCAATCAAATGAGCTATAAAATTGGTTCATGAGCTCCCAGTTAGCATTTTTATAGTTCCAGAGTAGCCTTTTACTTGTAGTCTCTATAAGGGCTGGTGATATTGAAAATTTGGCTACTATCAAAGCATGGTCAGAAAGACCTAATGGAGCAGATACATCAATTGAATATTTATCAGGCATAGTTGTAAGATATAAATCTAAAAGGTGAGGTGATTGACCAGTAGTATCGGCATACCTAGTTGGCTTATCAACGAGTTGGGTGAAAAGATTAACATTTGAAAATAGTTCAGCGGTTTCTCCTGATCGATCTCTACCATTCGAATAGGTCAACCATGAATCATTGTGGACATTAAAATCACCCAAGACTACCAATTCTGATGTTGGTGATGATTGGTAAATCTTGTCTATTGTGTCTGATAAGTAATTAAACTCAATATTAGTGTCATCAGGTGACAAATTAGGACTACGATAAAGGGAACAAATAAATATCGAATGGTTTGAAATTACAATTTCTATCCACATCGTATTGAACATTGGATTACTGTTTGGAATATTAAAATTAGGTACACTAAAACTGATGTCTTCTCGTATAAATAAAATAACCCCACGATGAGGAACCAAACAGTCGACACGAGAATACCCCTGACATTGAAAATCATTTGGGGTACCCATATAAGAGGCCTGCGTTTCACATAAACTTAGAACCGCAGGTTTATTCGCGTCAAGATGTGCTACGATCGAGTTGAAATTACTTTTAATGCCGCGAATATTTGTGAAATGAATTTCAAAATAAGAGTTCATTTTACAAATTAAAAATACCGAACCCGTCAAGATGATGAAAATATACGTAAAATAAGATAATAATAAAATAAAAAATCAAAAAATATTATAAATAACAATAATAAGAAGAATTTCTACGAACCAACCACTCAACAGTGAAAACGTTACTCATTCGTTTGTAGTACCAGGCCTAACAAACGAAAAAGGCACGCACAGCTACTGAGACAGAAAGTCAATAAAAATTCTACTTCTAAAAACTACTCAAATAAAATAAAAACTTGAATAACAATACTTTTTAACGTAACTGCTTTTTTGTGTCTGATTCTTTGGTAACGTTACGATATGATGTCTTTGTTTTGATGGTATTGCTATCAGCAGTATCCACGCTTGATGAACAATATTGGAAAATGCCTGTAACCGTTGTTCGAGTTCTGCAATTTTTGTCGTTAGGATTTTATTTGACTTCTTTTGTTGATTCAGTGTGATGATCTTGTCGTTTAGATTATCCAAAAGCACCAGACTCTGCGATTATAAATTGGCGATTGTTTCCGCTTTGGTAAATCTACTCCACTTTTGTTGATATTCTTGTTTTTCAAATTACCAATTTGTTCTTTTTAAGATCTTGCTTTCTTTATCGATCTAATCAACTAATCAACTCTAATAATCTAACTGTCTAATTTTCATTATTATTTTTATTCAGCATGTCAACAGCGCCAACCACGACCAGAAGAAGCACAGTAAAACTTAAATACTTTACGTACAGTTTGAGGCAGCCTTAACTGATGGGATTTCTCAGTCATTTCAGTACCTAGATGTTTTCTCTCTGTTATTTGTGTTTTTTTGATTGATTAAAGTTGATTAAAGAAGAGCCGCACCAATCCGTATTTTTTTTATATATAAAATTTGTCTTCTTTATTTTCTTAATTTTGCGACCGACCAAATAAGTGATCAGTTAAAGCAATTGTAATTACTAATTTTGATCCCATTTGTACGGTACCCAAAATAAATTTTTTTTATTCATACTATTTAATTGATTTAATTAAGCAACCTATACTTAGAGAAAAATAAAATCCATAGTTACCGTTTTATCATGATATTTAATTGATTTAATTAAGCAACATAAACTTAGAGAAAAATAAAACCCAAACTTACCGTTTTATTCATACTATTTAATTGATTTAATTAAGCAACCTATACTTAGAGAAAAATAAAATCCATACTTGGCGTTTTATTTATACTATTTAATTGATTAAAATAAGCAACCTATACGTAGAGAAAAATAAAACCCATACTTACCGTTTTATTCATACTATTTAATTGATTTAATTAAGCAACTCATAGTTATAAAAAAATATAAGACATCTACATACCGTTAATTTGTTAAAATTAAAGAATATACATTTCCTTTTACTGTTTGAAAATTATAGACTTAGATGTAAATAAATTAGATAGATATATTATTACCTTTTTTTTCTAAATTCAATTAATTCAGTTAATAAAAATAAAATTGGATATAAATGAAATATGTCTTTACCTTTTGTTGGAAAACGTGTAATGTTGATACCATTTGCTTGCACCTGGGTAAGACATAATGAGGTCTTAAATGGGTCTTAAATCTACTTGGAAGTGAGGAGGACCCCGACGGAAATTTGAAAGTTAGATACCTAGTATTTTGTTTGAGAGTTTAGCATCTAAGTGGTACTTGTAAGATTGTATAGTTAACAGAAATTTTGACAATTTCGTTTTGTTGTAGTAGCACTAAAGTTTAGTACCGGCTCTAGTTATAAATTTATGATTGGATTTTTTTTTAAAAAAAAAGGGGAACTGACACTTTGATCAGTTGCTGGATACATTTCAACATTTGAACATTTCAAATTTTTTTTTATTACTGATGCAAAAGAATACGACGTTTCTTTTTGTACCTCGATGCTTAGTAACAATTATTGAATTTTTGTGAATAAACATTTAAAAGCATACGACGTTTCTTCGTATATCTATGCTTGATTAGCAATGGTCTTATTGAATTCTCAATCCATTCGAATAGTCATTTAAATACATACGACTGTTCCTATTATCTTTGTATCTTATTAAATTGAATTTTTTTCCGCTCATTCGACCGATTCAAGAAAACCAACTTGCCTGGTGAACTTCTCGTCTCTGAGTCTCGTATTGGTACGTTGTGCCAAATAGAGATCAATGGTAACGCAGAAAGTGTGATCACCACATGCAATCACGCGTTTTATAAATATTGTCTCGCTGAACTACTGAAAGGTTCCAAGTTCTGTTCGCAGTGTAATCTGCCATGCTCGTTGGATTCTCTGCGTTCGTGTGTTATCTCACATAGAACAGGAGTAGTTCGTGATAACGAAATATCTAAAGATACGAGTTCGTATAATACACGTTTTAGATCTCAAAGGAAACCTCCGGTACGACTTCAGCAAGGAGCGCAAAAGGAAAAGTCAGTTGGAAACCTACCTTCCGATGAATGCTCTGTGCAGAATCCCGAAGTCGTAGTAAATTTTGACAACCGTTCCAGACTCTCGCCTCCTGGTAAGCCTGCTAGTCACCGCCGTGAGTCTAATCTCGTTACAACAATTCGTTAGTTCAAATCCAAGCGAACATGTTGCACCAAATGTCACAAAACCTTACCCAGCTGATTGAGACTAATGTTGAGCGATGCTTTAGCAACTTAAGATTGCAAGAAGATGAACCAATAGCTCAATCGGTACCCTTTAATTCGCCAGACATCAAAAATGTGCCTTAGCCACGCGATATGCCCTTTGAACAAAGAGCATGCTCATAATTCGCTTCAGACTCGTTCGTCTCAACTCAATGTCAACACAGCTGTAAAAGTAGCTAACATTATTTCGAGTTGGCACCTCGAATTTGACGGTTTGCCCGAAGGATTGGTTGTTGACAACTTCATCTATCAGGTCCATTCGTTGACACTGCAAAGCCTGGACGGTAATTTTGGTATACTGTGCAGAAATGCACATGTTTTGCTTAAAGGTCGAGCCAAGGAATGGTTTTGACGATTTCATCGATCTCAACCGTATTTTACATGGGAGGATTTAGTCGATCAGTTACGTCAGCAGTACAAAGACAGTCGATCGGATTACGATATTCGTGAATCTATTCGATGCCGAAAGCAAAGAGACAAAGAGTTCTTTGACGATTTTTATGATTCTGTTGCCAGACTTACTAACCGACTACGTGCCCCCATCGCGGAATCAGACCTCGTAGTCAGACCCCGTAGAAATCTTGATAAGAAACCTCCGACCTGACGTGCGTCATGTGATCCTAGAGTTTGACCTCTCATCCGTTTCCGCCTTGCGCAAAGCTGTCTAACGACGCGAACGATTTTTAAATTAAGTTTACCGTAATTTCCCACCTGTACGAATGACTTATCCCCGACGTCAAGTGGCCGAGTTGCTCCCAACTTACCGTTTTATTCATATTATTTAATTGATTTAATTAAGCAACATATACTTAGAGAAAAATAAAACCCATACCTACCGTTTTATTCATACTATTTAATTGATTTAATTAAGCAACCTATACTTAGAGAAAAATAAAATCCATACTTACCGTTTTATTTATACTATTTAATTGATTTAATTAAGCAACCTATACTTAGAGAAAAATAAAATCCATACTTACCGTTTTATTCATACTATTTAATTGATTTAATTAAGCAACCTTTACTTAGAGAAAAATAAAACCCATACTTACCGTTTTATTCATACTATTTAATTGATTTAATTAAGCAACCCTAGTTAGAAAAAAAATATAAGATATCTACGTACCGTTATTACCGTACCGTTATACCGTT
Organism: Nephrocerus scutellatus; assembly: GCA_947095585.1. Taxonomy (NCBI): domain Eukaryota; kingdom Metazoa; phylum Arthropoda; class Insecta; order Diptera; family Pipunculidae; genus Nephrocerus; species Nephrocerus scutellatus. The sequence continues at coordinate 54,951,459 of OX352765.1, read as the reverse complement.
AATTTGTTAAAATTAAAGAATATACATTTCCTTTGACTGTATTTGAAAATTATAGACTTAGATGTAACTAAATAACTAAATTAGATAGATATATTATTACCTTTTTTTTCTCAATTCAATTAATTCAGTTAATAAAAATAAAATTGGATATAAATGAAATATGTCTTTACCTGTTGTTGGAAAACGTGTAATGTTGATACCATTTGCTTGCACCTGGGTAAGACATAATGAGGTCTTAAAGGGATTCTTCAATCGAGGACTTTCGATACGCCTCCTGTTACCCCCCTGGCGAGCTAATGCCGATGCAGAGGCATGCGCTCTCTGCTTTCTCTGTTTCCTCTGTACCCCTGTTACTTCAACAATTTAAGTGCACGTACTTTTTTTTATGATGAAGACGGCAGCTTATGGCGGTGCAAGAACCCACCCATTTTGGCGAGCTAGGCCTGAGCATCCGCAAGACGTGCACCCCGCACCCCCCCCCCAGTCGCTGCAGACGTCCGGACACCACGTCCACAACTTCGAACCGCGAACGGACACAAACTCGTACTTGATTACATAAAATGACGCCCAACGTGGGGCCCGACAAAATCGGACTTGTTTCTGACTTCTTGGGTCCCACACACAATTTTCGTGGAAACCCAAAGAGGGTTCAGGCTTCTGTCTGGATTCTTTTGGTTCCACATTCTTCCCCCTTTTCTCCAATTTTAATTTGAAAATAGTTTAATTAAAAACAGTTCCCTAAATGGGACTGACTACTTTTGTACATCCAGCTTGATGGATTGCGCAAGCTCATCCGGAAATGCAAGAGAACTGGTGCTCGACTGCCGGTTTCTTGACCGCTGATACTTGTGCAGTCGAAATATTTCCATTCTTTGGAAGTTTTCCATCTGCCCAGAAATATTTCTCGCTGGAACTAATTTGTTCCTTTTTAATTTTGCTTATCCGATTGAAAAGATCGTGACTTGGTTCTTATTGGAACTGCAGGAGTTTAGCATGCTGCTGACTTCCTGACCAGAAGTGAATCGGTTCTGTTTCAAATTTCATTACTTTTAGCGTCTGTCTGACTTCCTGAGTGAATCAGTTCTTCTTGGAATTGCAGTAGGATTAGAAACAGGCTAACTTATTGATAAGAGGATGACCAAAATTGGAATTCATTAAACTTCAATCTCTACTATTTCTTTCGTTTGCTCCCAAGTCGAAAAAATTAAGGCAGATTTAAATTTAGATGAGGCATTACGACGAAACCACGAAACCCATTGCGACAGCCAGCAAAAAAGCAAGATTTTCTGCAGAAGACTTTAATCTTTCTAAAGATATACATTAAGCTTGGAAATAAAACTACAACGTATAGAATCCAGGAACTAACCAATGCTCTTAAGGATTGTACTATGATTGATACTGAATCATCGAAATCCTATATTAAATACAAACGTTGGTCAATCAATGAACAGGGGATGAAAATAAAACTATACCATGAACAGATAACATAAGGCGAGGAAAAATTCGAAGAGAACTACTTCTCCGAAAATCTCTTTGGCAAGGCGCAAAACGACTATGAATCCACAATGGCTATACTTGCTGACAAAGAATCCAGATTCTCGCAAGCAAATGACAAATCAAATTCAGTCCGGCTTCCTCGATTCAACATTCCGCAATTTGATGGCCACTACCAAAAATGGACTTTCTTTCATGGTCTTTTCCAAAAGATTGTTTATCAAAATCATTCACTTGCCAAAATTGAGAAGATGTAGTTTCTAAAAACACATGTTAAGGAAAGCGCGAATAGCGTCATAAGTTATCTAGAAATATCACAGGAAAATTATGATACAGCTTGGGAGCTTGTATGCAACAGATTCAATAACAAAAGGAAAATATTTGCCAGCCAAGCCGCCGCACTACTTAACCAGCAACGCCTTACATCAGAATCCGTAGAAGGTCTACCTAGATTATATGACACGACAAAAGAAACTGTCCATGCCCTATCCTCATTAGGCATGGATGCAGACTCATTCGGTTTTCTAAAAAAGAGGTTCCAGGGGCTAGAGACCTGCCAGCCGATTGTGGTAAGTTGTCAACCATACCGTGGGAACAAAACAAACATTGGACCAAAGAGCGTAAAGAATTGTTATAAAGCTACACTACTGCAAAGGTATCCATCTAATCTATTATTGCCAGGAGTTCAGAAATATGTCACCTGAACAAAAAATACAGAAATTAAACTCCAAGAAAGTTTGAATAAACTGTTTAAGCGCAACACATCAGCTAATGCATTGCCCTAGCAAAACAAGATGCAAGCCGTGCAAAGAAAAGCACAACACATTACTTCACGAGTTTTTTGCTGAAAAGGTTGCACCCACTACCAACCACAATAAGGTCTAATCGCTCACGGTCTAAAAGCAAACGAACACGAGGTTCTTCTAACAACGGCATGCGTCCTGGGTAACGGATTAATGCTAAGAGCATTGCATGATCAAGGCTCTCAAGCATCATTCCTCGCCGAAGCAGCAAAAAAACAACCAATAAAAATTAAAATTTTTCGTGTAAATTCTCTAATTGATACACAATGTGCAAAGTTTGAATAAAATCGGGTAACATTTAAAAAAAAAATTTGGGAGCCCCCTTGTACTGATCACTTCAACATTTTTACAAAAAGTGTTTCCATCGGAGATACACTCGTGTAAAAATTTTAAAGAAATTCGGGCTAATTTTTAATTATTTATATGGAAGCCCCTGGCCCTGGGGCCACTTCCAAGTTTTTACAAGAAAATCGGGCACATTTTTTAAAATTTTAATGGGGCCTTCCGACATCGGGGTCCGATCACGCCAAAATTTTTACAAAAAGTGTTGTCCATCGGAGATACACATGCGCATAAAATTTTAAGAAAATCCGGTACTTTTTTTTACAAATTTGTATGGGTGCGATCACTACCCCGGGTATGGGTACCCCGGGGCCCGATCACTTCCAAATATTTACAAAAAAAAGTTTTCCATCGGAGATACACATTGTGTATAAAATTTGAAGAAAATCTGGTACTTTTTTATAATATTTGTATGGGGGCCCCCCGACCCAAGGACCCGATCACTAACAAATTTTTACAAAAAGTGTTGTCACCGAGTATATATGCGCAGAAAAAAAAGAAAACTGATACGTTTTTTTTTTTTATAAAATTTGTATTGGTGACCTCCGACCCCGGGGCCTACCAAATTTGTACGAAAAGTGTTATCCATCGGAGATACACATGTGTATAAAATTTGAAGAAATTTTTTTTTATAAAATTTGTATGGGTGCCCCCCGACCACGGGACCCGATCACTCCCAAATTTTTACAAAAAGTATTGTCCATCGGGTATACGTGCTTATAAAATTTGAAGAAAATCGGATACTTTTTTTTATAAAATTTGTATGGGTGAACCCCGCCCCTAGGGCCCAAACACTCCCAAATTTATACAAAAAGTGTTGTCATTGGAGATATACATGCGTATAAAATTTGAAGAAAATCGGGTACTTTTTTTATAAAATTTATATGGGAGCTCCCCGACCGCAAGGCCCTAGGGGCCCCAAATTTTAATCCATTTGAAAGTCATGGGATATACACATGTGTGCGTAGTTTCAATAAAATCGGGCTTCAGGAAGTGGCTTAAAAATTGATCACAAAATTTGGTGTGCCTGTCCGCCAGCCACGTGCACGCGAAGTTAATATAGAGAATTTAAAAAAAAGTACCAAACGTAACCGTCATCGGAATGGGAGGATGTGAAGCCGAAAATCAAACACAAGATAACACTTAATTTAACTCCAAGTTCAATTCATGCTATACTCTGCACGTAGTAGCGCTAATCATGAAAACATTGACAAGATATCTGTCCGTCCGAATGATCTGAGGTACAACATGGAACACGTAAACTTGGCAGATCCGCAATATAACAAACCTGGACAAATAGACATCATATTAGGAGCTGATGTATTCGGAGAAATAATTCTCAATGGAATTATTAAAGAACAGGCGTCATCTGTCTTGGAAATGTTGTCTGAGTAAGCAACAGCTATTTTGAACTGCTCCGTTTTTATTTTATTTTAAACTATAGTTCTTGTTTGTAATTTTCCGGTTTTTGCGTTATTACCGAGTGAAAGTAATTTGACTGTGTGTTATAGTTATATTTCGGTCTTAAATACCGTGTTCTTAATAATTTATTATAAAGTATTAGCATCATGATGAATCGCAGTCCGGTTAATACACGTAAAACTCCGCTTGCGTCTGCAACTATTGCCAAAGAAATGACGCTACACGAGCTAGCCAAGCTTATTAAAAATACCGAAAAAACCCTTACTGATGCATTTGAGAAAAAGCTTTCCAAATTAGAAAAAAGCATTTCAAGTAAATTTATGGAACGAATTGATGCTCTGAAGAAGCGCTGCGCGGACCTTGAACTTACCGTTCTAAAGAATGGCATCAAGTCGCAGAGGAAAGAATACCAATCTGATGTCATCCTTCGCGGTGTTCCAGCTAGAGGTGATGAAGACCTTCTTTCCATATTCTCCAACATTGCTAAAGTCGTCCGTTGCGAAGACATCAAGCCGGTTAACATTTTTCGTGCCCCCACTAAAGTGAATACCAGAAGTAAAGCCTCAAACAAGAGAGACTCTGCTGCCATCATAATTAAGCTGCAGAATCGTTTTGATCGCAAGCACTTCCTTACTAAATTCTTCTCGCAAACTAGAAATATCAGACGCGGGCTGTCGCTGCATGATTTGGGGATCGTTGACCTCAGCTGCTCTCCAACTACACACTTCGTAAATATAACGGAAAGTCTGTGCCCTCATGAAAGAAAAATTTTTGATTTTGCAGTGGGCTTAAGAAAAGAGAATAAACTTTTCTCTGTATTCTCGCTTGGAGGGAAAGTATGCGTTAAGGTAGCCGACAACCCACCGAAGCAGTTTGTCAGTTCAATAGAAGAAGTTACAGCTGTAATAACAACCACATCAACATCATAAAAAGATCATTCTCTTTATTAATTATCTTTATTAATTTTACTTCTTACTCTATTCTAATGCTCTCATATTTTATTTTTTACTCTCTTCGCCCTATGCGAGATCTTAAATATCTATTTATTGTTTACCTTAGTTTCGGTGCTGCTACTTTTATTTTTTGCTGTTGCCTCTTTAATTTGTTTTGTTCTTTAATCGATGTTGCCCGCCTACATTTTATCAGGCCGTGTTATGTAATCCATGCCTGGCAATGATAGGGAATCTAGATCTGTAAGCATGGTGGGTGAGAATGATCGTAGTGTATTGAATATTCTTTGTGGATACCGCAGTGGTTTTAAATTATGTCATTTCAATGCTCGTAGCTTATTGGCATCTTTTGATGAGGTAGTTGATATTTTTTTTTTTTTTTTTTTTTTTATATAGAGACTTATTGCCAAGGGATGACTCCCTGAATGACTTACGTCACGGCAATAAGTTGGGCTAAGCCCTTTATTAAATTCAAAATAAAATAAAAATCGAAAGAATGTGATTTACAATATATCACATTCCTCACGTTTGTAGCCGGTTTCAATTTATTTTCTCAGAATTCTCCCTGATTCATTGGAAAAGCAAAAAAAAAAAAGTTGTGGTTGTGACGCTATTTGCATTACTGAAACTTGGCTTAATAGCAGCATTGATGACGCATCTGTTGAGTGGCCGGGTTATCGGCTTATCAGAAGAGATCGAGTAAATCGGCGTGATGGGGGAGTGTGCATTTTTGTCAAAGCGAATTTAATAATTAAATTAATAGAAGCTTCACTTGATGAGGAGGAGGTAGAGTTCCTTTTTGTTAAAGTTAGTTAGTGCATCACCTCTTGTTTTGTTGCTTGTGTGTACAACCCTTGTCGCACTTTTTCCCTTGAAACTCTCTTCGATCGTTTAATTCTATGTAGTGAAACGTATAATGACGTTATAGTCTGCGGTGACTTCAACATAAATATTATGTCCAGTGGCACTGTGTGTTCTGATTTTTTGGGTAAAATCTGCATGTCAGGATTGTCCGTTGTTAATAATACTCACCCGACTCACTTTTCCATTCATAATCCAACTTTAATTGATGTATTTCTTGTCTCAGATAGTTCGAAAGTTCTAATGAATGATCAGATATCCTTATCTGGTATTTCTGATCATGATTTAATATTTCTAACATATGATTTACAGTTGAACTCGATTGCTAATGAATCGTTTTTTGAATATCGGGATTTTAATAATTTAAATTTACAAGCTTTACATAATAATGCTTCACTAATTTCTTGGCAGCCCTGCTTTTGTTTACCCAGCATTGAGGATAAAGTGACTTTCCTTCAAAACACAGTAAGTAATTTATATGATATGTGTGTACCTATTAAACGAGTTGTAGTAAAAGATGTTAGGTGTCCTTGGTTGACTAACAATATTCGTAGCTTAATAATGATTCGTAACAAACGCTATAAACGGTGGAAACGTTTTCCGTCTGACTGTAACAGACGTGCTTTCTGTTTTTGGCGTAACAAGGTGGTATCGTTAATTAAAAAGTCTAAAATCAATTTCTACTCTGAAAAGCTTGACTACAGGCTACCAGCTAAAAAACTTTGGAAAAATATAAGCAATCTACGTGTCTGCCCTAAAAAGGCTCTGGGGATATGCAATATTGATCCAAATAAACCTAATAGGTTTTTCGTCAGAGCTGGTTCTGGGTCACCATCCCCCTATTACCCCACCGAATTGGATTTTCAAGAAAATATTCATTTACCAGCCCAATTTTCTTTTAGAACTTTCACCTATGTTGACGTTATTCATGCGATCAAGAAAATTAAATCCAATGCTTCTGGCTTAGATAATATTTCTTTAAAGTTTATCAAGCTTATTGTTCCACATATCATTAGTTCACTAACGTACATTTTTAATCAGTGCGTGTTGCACTCTTATTTTCCTAAATCATGGAATGCCGCAAAAATAATACCCGTTGCTAAGAGAGCTAGCAGTACTACCCTGCCGGAGGATTATAGGCCGATCAGTATACTGCCTTGCCTCTCTAAAATTCTAGAAATATTGATAAAAGAACAAATTCTGTCATATGTTGAAACTAATAGCTTGCTAACTCCTTTTCAATCTGGGTTTAGAAAACACCATAGCTGTAATACAGCGTTATTAAAAATACTGGATGATCTTCGCATTGATAAGGGCTTCATCTCCATTTTGTGTTTGCTAGACTTCTCAAAGGCATTTGACTGCATCAGCTTCCAAATTATGTGCGATAAATTAAAAGTATACTTCGGGTTTAGTAACTCTGCCGTTAAATTTGTTTTTGATTACCTTACTGGTAGAACACAGCGAGTATTTGTAAATGGTCAATACTCCTCTGCACTCGAACTTAAGACTGGAGTACCACAGGGATCTGTCCTAGGCCCACTTCTATTTGCCTTGTATATTAATGATCTAACAAATCTTTGCAAATCTGTTTCCGTGCATATGTACGCTGATGATGTACAAATTTACTTCTCACGACCCAGAGGGCTTATGGAAGATTGTGTTACCAGGTTTAATGAGGATCTTGGTCGTATACATGAGTGGGCTCGTAGAAATTGCCTGCGACTTAATTAAGCAAAAACACAATGCCTGTTAATTGCCCGGTCCTTGCCACTGGCTAATGACTTACCTAGCATAATGCTTGATGGCAATGCAATCCAATATTGCACTAAGGTTAAAAATCTAGGTGTAATTATCAACAGTGGTCTGTCTGCTAATGACCATATAAACTCAGTTGTTGGCAGAATATATAGTACCCTTCGCTACCTGTGGAAGAGTGCTGTTTACACTCCCCAGGGTATTCGTTTAAAGCTGGTTCAGACACTACTAAAACCAATTCTAGCGTACTCCGAGAATATTTACTGCTCCTTGGACTCAATTTCTTTGCGCAGACTTCAAGTTGCTCATAATGCCATGATTAGATATGTTTTCATGCTTCCTAGATATAGCCATATTTCTAGTTATAACACAGCTATCCTCAATTGTACGCTAAAAGACTACTTCATCATTAGAAACTGTATTTTCATTCATAAAATACTATATTTTCGAAAGCCTAGTTACTTGTTAGATAAGATCCAACTTTTGCAGACCACTCGTTGTCAATGTCTGTGCATTCCTCGATACAACTACTTGAATAGTCAGCGCATGTTCTTCATCCATGCTGTCAGATTGTGGAACTCTCTTCCCGTTTCCTTGAGGGTAATTAATAGGTCTGGTAGCTTTAGACAGGCAATATACGAATATTTTAGAGACAATCCTAGTTAAACATTTATTTTAGGTCACATTTGCAATTTAATCATTTAGCGGCTTCTTCTATCTTTCATTTCATTCTTTCTGTTCTTTTATTAGTTTTTATTTTATTTTTATTTTTTTTTATTTTTTCTATTGTTTCTTAACTTTCTCTTTTCTTAGTTATTATTTTATTATATTGTATAATAATATTATTGTATTATTATAATATTTTTTTTTTAACCTATTAATATAGGTATTATTTAATTATCCGACATTAGTATATAATTGCTTGTTCTACTAAAAGAATGTATGTTCTTATTGTACTGTATTGTTTATTTGTTATAAATCAAAAAAAAATTAAATGAAATCTGTCGTCGCACAATAAACAAAATTCGGATGGATCTCGGATCTCTTTTTTTATAATTCGCGCAGGTTATGTCGATCTCGCCGCCACAACACACTTATGGCATTCTAATAAATTGGATGACATAAATTATGAAATTGCAACGTAAAGCATAAAAGTAAAGTTCAATTAAGTTCTTCAAACTCAATCAAAACACGGAAATGTAATTTAAACCGAATTTCAACATAATGCAAAAAATTAGAGTTCAACTGAGTTCTTCAAACTCAATTGAAAAAACGGAAATGTAATTTAAGCCAAATTGCAACATAAAGAAAAAAAGTAAAGTTCAACTGAGTTCTTCAAACTCAATAGAAATATAAAATAGAAATATAATTCGAACTGAATTGCAATGCAAGCAATTAATTTTAAGGTATTGTTAAAGCATTAACAAGAATGTAAAATCAGTCTTAAGATTAAATTAGTAAAATAAAGTCGATTCCTGGTAAACGTAGAAAATTATTTTATATTATTTATATAGACCACCATAATTGGCGCAGTCGATTAACTTACTATCAAAAGATATTAATGTCGATCCTCACTCCTCTAAAGCAGTGAATAAATAAATTTTTTTTGTTGCGTTGTCCGAAGACAATAAAATCAATCAATTTTAAATTTAATTAAAAACTAATTTTTTTTTGTACAAAATACCTACGTGAAGTGCATAGAAGAAAGTATACATTTTTTGTGAACGCCGAAAAGCAGTGCAAAAAGAAAGAAGAGTGAAAAATCTTAATCGTTTGCTTACAATACAAGAAATCAAGACATTGACGACACTGAAACAATCAAGATGCCAGGCGTAAACAACGGCATTCTAGTTAGTGAACTTATAAAAGAAGCGGCAAAAATAAATGAGTACAACGGAGATGAAAAGTGTGATTTATCATCCTTTATACGGGAGGTGGAGCTTTTCCTACCACTTTTCAACGACAACCCACAATTAAAAGAATTTATATACCAACGCTACATACGTAACAAAAACCAAGGAGCAGCTCTCCGATGTATCAGGACGTTAGAAAGATGCCAGGCGAAAACAACGGGATTCCAGTTAGTGAACTTATAAAAGAAGCGGGAAAAATAAAGGAGTACAACGGAGATGAAAAGTATGATTTATCATCCTTTATACGGGAGGTGGAGCTTGTCCTCCCACTTTTCAACGAAAACCTACAATTAAAAGAATTTATATACCAACGCTACATACGTAACAAAAACCAAGGAGCAGCTCTTCGATGTATCAGGACGTTAGGACCTAACCCTACCTGGGAAGGAATCAAGGCTGAACTGATCAAAAATTTCGGAATAAGAGATACATATCACACACTACACCACGAAGCAATAACATGCAAAAATATTTCCGTAAGTTTATATGTATTATCGCAATTTAAGAAACATTCTAGACAAGTTAAACGCTAAATACGAATTCGATAATTCAAAACCCAATGAATTTTCTCCTTACTCAAATGAATCAATTATTTTAAAAATATTTTTGAATGGTATTAACCCGAATTTAGCAAGCATTATCTATAGTAGAAACATAAACATAAGAGAAGCGTATTACGTTCTAGAAGAAACATGGATGCTTAGGAACCGCGAACTTGACATTGAAAACAAATTTCAAGTTTTAAAGTGTTACGAAGAGGAACATTTGTCTCAAAGATGTCTTGCACAGAAATTTGGTTGTAGCAAAAGTCAGATCCAAAGAATTTTAAGTACCAAAGAGGAAATTAAATTGGCGTTTGAAAAGTTTTCTGTTTCAAAACAAAAAGGCATAAAATCTTGTTTATCTTTTGCCGAAATAGATGTTTTCACATTCAAGTGGTTCAGCTTAGCTAGAGAAAAGAATGTGCCAATATCGGGTACGATTCTGCAAGCTAAGGCTCTTTCAATAAAAAAAAATCTTAAGATTGACCATATCAATGCTTCTAATGGATGGCTCGAATCCTTCAAAGTGCGACACAACATTTTTTTTAAAATTCTTGGCGGGGAAGGCGCTGATGTTGATATTGCTACATGTCAGGATTTCAAGAAAACTTTAAAAGCTATCTGTGATGGTTATGACCCTTAAAACATTTTCAATTTGGATGAAACTGCGTTGTTTTTTAAAGCAACACCTACAAAGTCTCTTCAACTTAAAAATGAAAAATGCAGCGGGGGTAAACTTTCGAAGGAAAGACTGACAGTAGCTTTAATTTGCAGTGCGGTGGGAGAAAAAGAGCCAGTGATGGTCATCGGTAAGATATTTTTTTATAAAAAAAACCTATGGCTATCCCATATGGTTCACCGTCTCACCAACAACGATGAAGAAGATCTCCCTATTTAAAAGGAAGGTGCTTAGGATCTATACAGGACTCTGGAGGGTGCCAAACAGCTATAAGTTTGTGTCGACTGCAAGACTTTACGACGCGGCAGGTCTGCTGCCAATAACCGACCACTTGTTCCAAATGGCAAAGAAATTCGATGATGGGTTAGAAACACATCCAAGTCCGGAGATGCAAGGACTGAAAATCGAGGAAATCGAGCCAAGTCACCGGTACATACACATCAGAGGATTCACAGACGTCTCCTTCTACGAGAAGGCCAGCAATCAACATTACAGAGGCTGAAGATCGCCCTGTTTATACCCCCTCTTATATTTTTTTCATTTTTATTTTATTTTAAAATTTATTGTTTAAAATTAAATTGCCTTAAATATAACATGTATTAGATTAAGTACTCAAAAATATTGTTTAATAATAAGCAATACAAAAAAAAAGACAATGTAAATACGTCGGGCCCCTATTGTTATGACACTTATTAATAATAGTTCTAAGTTTAGTTTTAAGTCAAAATTGTATAATACATAAATGTTTAATAAAATATCTTAATCTAAAAAAAATCTCCGTTATGGATCGTTCCTAAGAAGATCGATAACTCCGGGAAGAAAAAATGGAGAATCGTTATAGATTATAGGAAACTTAATGAAGTTTCCGTGAGTGAAAAATTCCCAATCCCAAACATAGATACGATATTGGATAAGTTAGGAATGGCTCAATGCTTCACTACATTAGACCTTGCAAAAGGTTTTCATCAAGAGTTAATTAAAAAAGAAGACAGAAAAAACCGCATTTTCGACTCCACTAGGTCACTATGAGCTCGTTAGAATGCCGTTTGGACTGAAAAACGCCCCGGCAACGTTCCAACGCCTCATAAATTCCGTTCTTAGGGAGTACATTAACACAATCTGTTTAGTATATCTCGAAGATATACTTATCTTCATTACATCCATAGAGGAACACACCTCCAACATCCAAAAAATATTAAATAAATCTAAAAATTCAGGTAGATAAATAAATGTAACTTTTTCAGTGAAAGTACAGAATACTTGGACATATGTTAACAACAGACGGAGTTAAGCCAAATATGAGTAAAATCGAAAATATTCAAAAACTTAAATTACCTGATTCCCAAAAACAGATTTAGTCATTCTTAGGAATGACCGGCTATTATTGAAAATTCGTCAAGACTACGCAAAGGTAGCCTATGGTATGACCAAATATTTGAAAAAAAAAACACTAAAATTAACTAAAACGATCCTCAATATATGGACTCATTCCAAAAACTCAAAAGATTACTTATTAATTTACCAATTTTAAGATACCCTGATTTTAATAAGAAGTTCAAACTAATTACGGATATTGCTATTGCTATAGGTGCAGTGCTTACACAGTACGATCATCCCTTAAGCTACGCAAGCAGAACCCTCAATGATCACGAGAAGAAATATTCTAAAACTGAAAAAGAACTTCTCGTCATCGTTTTGGCCGTCAATTATATCCGCCCATATTTATATGGTGGAACCTTCGAACCCTTGAACGCTTCTATCTACAATATCACTGTTTGTCTATTTCGATAGAAAATTAAATCTTTAAGGTCAAATAAATGTAATTTTTTTTAAATTCTTAAAACCATTACCGATATAAATGTCGTCAAAGTCAAAAAAAAAAATAATTTTTTTAAAATTTTATTTTCAAACGCGATTGTTTCGGAAAATGCTCTTGGATAATTTGACAAATGCAGTATTAAAGCCCATTGAATTTTCTACAACTTCACCTCATAATATTTTTGCAGTAGGTCAACAGGTACATGATTAAAATTGAAAGTTTGTGAAATGAATGAAAACGTACTTTTGATCTCACATGCTTCACACCTTATAACACTTGAACACTTCCAGCTACAAGGTTACTGTTCATCTTTTTTGAAGGAAAATTACATTTTTAAGATTAAACAATGTACATTTTTTTAATTATTTAAGCCATACCGACTCCATTTTCATGTGTCCATTTTAACCACCAATTTCATGTGTCCAATCACAAAATTAGGTCCTTCTAGGCAAGTCCGTTTGAAGCTGATTATGCAGTTATGGAGTGGTAAGAGTTCACCCATTTCACGTTCGTTAATTTTGGTGCACCGTTGCTGCAGGAACACTAAGACGGCAAGCAACTCTTCGTATACGATCTAGTAGTAACTCAACTAGTACTATCTCGTTCTTGTTGACCGAATCCCCAAACATTGTGCCATGGATTTGTAGGAAATTGAACACACTTCAATATAACATTTGTCAAAAAAAAATGTATCCGAGAGAATTTCTTGAAACAATCGCGTTTTTAAATACAATTTAAGAAAAAATAAATTTTGACTTTGACGATCTTCATATCGGTAATGGTTTTAAGAATTTAAAAAAAATTACATTTATTTGACCTTAAAGATTTAATTTTCTATCGAAATAGACCAACAGTGATATTGTAGATAGAAGCGTTCAAGGGTTACAGTGTGTGAAGTGATGTAAGGTCAAAAGTACGTATCTCTGTTTTAAAACTCTACGTACACCACAAAACAATTGATAAAAACCATTCTGTTTTGAATATTTCTATGCGTGATACCAATTAAGAATCTACATTAATGTCGCAAGTTTTTCCGATAGTCGGTCAACTTTCTGTAGTACATTGTTTTTCCGCCAGAGCTACTTAAAAATCAATCAAAAAATTTTGGGAAACAAAAAGACATCCAAAATCTATTGTTTTAATTTGACAGAAGATAACAAAGTTTATAAAATGACTTTATTGGAAAGGCACACTCTTCCAGATCGTACTTAATTTAAACAATAAACATAAACATAAACATAAACAAAAGAACTGTTAGTTTTTTTAAATTAACTTTTTAGTGGCGGCGTATGGGATTTTACCCAAAAATACTAAAAATGGAATAACTTTTTAACCATCAACAATTCGATAAAACTTCATTTGGCTATTTTGGTTGGAAAAGACCTCCGCTATCACCTTGCTTCGTTTGTGCCACGAATTCTTGTACACCCTGTATGTAACCAAAAAACATCTTTCTATCCTTTATAGACAAGTTCTCAAAACATGCAGCTGTCTTTTTTCTAGAAGGTTTTGGATAATGAATTTAATTCAGTAAACGTTAAGGAATTTCTTAGATTAGAAGGAGTAGAAACTCACTCATACAGGCAATGCGGACATAGAAAGGTTTCATAATACTATAGGAGAAAAACTTAGAGTCTGAGTCTTAGAAACTGAAAATTCTGAATTGCCAATACAAGAAAAAATCTTTAAATGCGTAGAATGGTATAATAAATCCACTCACTCAGTTATAAAAACAAAACCTATTGATGTAGTAGAGGGAAAAGTTGATAAAAAACAAATAGAAAAACTTTTGAAAGAAAATAAAGAAAATACTATTAATAAACAAAATGAGAAACGCGAATGGTAAGAACTATAAAGCACTAAAACAAAGACGAACCTTAATATAGAAAACTCAAATTAGAAAACGTACACATATCAAACATTAAAAGACCCACAAAATGCACAGGTCTACTGGACAATTAATACTTATAATGATGGCGATACTACACACAGCGAACGGGACGTTAATAATCGAGAAGATAGACAGTAATGATGGATACACTGAAATAAGTTTAGGTGAAACAGCGATCATTCATAATTATAACATAATCCATAATCCATAATACATATAATAAAACCTCAACAAATAACAAATATTTTAAACATCTTTGAAGATAATATTGTTGTGAATTTGGGGAGTTATCCAATTAAAAATAAAACAGAAGTTTATTATGAGGTTATATGATGATCTAACTTTATTCTTTTTATTTCGGGGTTATCAACAGCAAAATGTGCTTCTCGACCACTTTTTTAACATTACATTCTCTTATCTGTCATCTGGCGTTGACAGACCATACACAATGCCGTGTTCACAGACGTTCGTCGCACATCGCCACTATTGTGGTGTTTACACGCATACACGGCTGGCGGCTGGATTGTGCGTTTTCGTCACACTCTCCCCCACCTAGGAGGCAGCCATGGGTCGCCCTTCATTATCCACCCAGTTCTCCCAAGCATCGACCTGTTTCCCTCGATATGCAGCCAACCGGTCTATGTGAAAAATTTTGGGCTTTGTTCTTGGTGTGCGCCTGATTTTGAACGTGACATCTGTTAGTGCTTGCATAACACGATATGGTCCCTCCCAATTAGAATCCAGTTTTGGACATCGACCTGGCCTACGTTTTGGGTTGTGAAACCAGACGAAGTCACCTGAAACAAATCTGTTGGAATTAGAGCTCAAATCATACCGAGACTTCATCCGACTAGCTGCCTTCAACATTTCTGAACGAGACTTGTCATGTATTCCATTCAGTCTTGATTTCAGCTCAGCCGCATAGCCGTCGATGATACTTCGGGAAGTGGTCCCAGTGCCAAATCCGGAGGAAGTCTCATATCGCAGCCGAAAAGCATCTTGTATGGAGTTTCTTTAATCGATTCTTGCTGCGCCGCTCTATACGCCATTCCAAAGAGTGGTAAGAGTTCGTCCCAATTGTCTTGCCGCGTATCAACGAATTTCGCTAGGAAGTCTAAAATCGTTTTATTGATGCGTTCAACAAGCCCATCCGATTTTCGCTATTGCTATCTGTTGTCCTGGTTTTATGAACTCCCAATATCTTCATAACATTTTGGAAAACGTCAGCCTCAAAGTTTCGACCTTGATCAGAGTGCAATTCTCGTGGTACACCAAAACAACTGAAAACATCCTGCACTAGCGTTCTTGAAACTGTATTAGCCGTTTGGTCTGGGATTGGTAGAATCTCTGCCCACTTGGAAAAATAGTCTATAAAAACCAGAATGTAGCGATTTCCTAGTTTGCTCTGCGGCAACGGACCCAAAATGTCAACAGCAACGCGCTGGAATGGCTCCCCTGATAAATAAATTTGAAGCTGTGCTTTCGTCTTTGTTTTAGGCCCCTTTTTCGCCGAGCAAACATCACACTCAGCGCAGTATTTGGAGATATCATCTCTCGCACCAATCCAATAAAAGCTCGGATCTTTTCAAACGTTTTGTTTACGCCGAAGTGCCCACCGTAACAAGAATCGTGGAAATGCTTTAAAACATCTTGTACCAAATTCTGCGGAATTATTGGTAGCCAGCGGTCTCGTTCAGAATTTATTGTCGATGACCATCGTTTACACAGAACACCATCAACTGTCTGAAGTGATTCAAATTGGGCCCAATAGGCTTTAATTTTATTCGACGCTATTGCTATCTGCTTCCATTCAGGCCTTTTCTTCAAGCGTACCCAATCGATAACGTGTTTCAAAATGTCATCGTTTTGTTGTTCACGACTTAAAAGGCCTGTTGCAAAACCAAAATCCGGACAAAAAGTTGCCCGCACAGTGTGGGCTTCATTAGCTGCCCCAACTTCTTTTTTCACGCAATGCTTACAGCTACTACCACCGCAAGGGCGTCTTGACAAAGCGTCAGCAGTGCAGTCGCCCGGCGCGTTGCTCCACGGTAAAATCGTACAGCTGTAGTCGCTCGAGCCATCTGGCAAGCTGCCCTTCATGATTTTTAAACGAAAGCAACCAATTCAACGCTGCATGGTCAGTCCTTACCAGGAAATTACGCCCATACAAGTAAACATGGAAGTTCTCTATGCTCTTTATTAGCGCCAGTAATTCTTTTCTAGTGGTACAATAATTCCGCTCTGGTTTGCTGTGACACTTGCTAAAATAAGCAATTACTTTTTCCTTGCCATTTTGTTTTTGCGAAAGAACTCCACCAATACCCTCGTTGCTCGCATCAGTGTCTAAGATGAACTGATTGTCGGCCAAAGGATAGGCCAATATAGGGGCGCTGACAAGATGCAGTTTTAAGTCCCTAAAGGCGAATTCGCAATCTTGAGACCACTCAAAAATTCTGTTTTTCTCAGACAGCTTGTGAAGGGGACGAGCGACTTCGGAAAAATTTGGGACGATTTGTCGATAGTAAGTGCAGAGACCAACAAAGCTCCTTACCTCTTGAATATTACTCGGACGTGGCCAAGAATTCACAGCATCTATTTTGGAAGGATTTGGACGAACTCCTTCCGCACTAACCACATGTCCTAAGAAACTCACTTCCTTTTGAAACAGTTTACATTTCTTCGGACATAATTTTAAATTTGCTTGGCGTATATGCTGAAACACAGCTCGCAGATTACTTAGCATGCTATTAAAATCTTTCGCATGAACCATGACATCGTCTAAATAAACCAAGCACATATTCGATGGAAAACCTCTTAACACGTGATGCATTAACCTTTCGAAAGTAGCGGGAGCATTAGTCTAACCGAAACTCATTACGTTGAACTGCCATAACCCATCTGTGGTTGCGAACGCAGTCTTTTCTTTATCTGCTTCCTCCATCTCCACCTGCCAGTAGCCAGATTGACAGTCTAAAGTGCAGAACCATGCAGATTCGCCTAATGCATCCAGGGTGTGATCCATACGAGGCAAAGGGAACGAATCCTTGATTGTAACGCTATTCAATCGCCTGTAGTCGACACAAAATCTTGCGGAGCCGTCCTTTTTCCTTACCATAACTACAGGAGATGCCCACGGCCCATTAGATGGCTCTATTATTTTTGTTGCAACATGTCTTCAATAATTTTCCTAGATTCTTCTCTTTTTGCTAGTGGAAGCCGTCGGGGTGGCTGTTTTATTGGTTTCGAGAGTCCTACATCGATCTTATGTTTAACTATTGAAGTTCTTCCATTGTCAGCTGGGTCTTTCGAAAATACATCAGCGTATTCCACTAAAATAGCCCGTAACTCACAGAATTCATCGTCTTCAAGATGCTGACAGGATTCACTAAAGAGCTGTTTAAAATGTGCAGGCAATTCGTCAAAAGAAGTGTTTGGACTATTGTTCACTTCAACATCTTCTACGATGGCGATATTCATAGTGGTATTCGGGTACCGGTAACTCGGATCTTCCTGTCTCATTTGAACCACCTGATTTCCTATCCGCAGAGATTTGGACTCAAGGTTGATAATGCATTTTAAATAAGTCAGAAAATTTATACCAAGAATGCCTTGACTGTTACCTGGTAGTTGAAAATCGACAATAAACAACTTTATCCTTTGAAAAATCTTCCCAATCTTAATAGTTGTGCGCCATTCATGTGCAATATACGCCCTGTCGCCGTTGACCATTTTAATTTGGCAATTGGTAATACTGTTCAAGCGGGAATTATTCGGAACGAAACGAAAGGGATATAGATGAACCACTATCCAACAACAAAGTACCAATTACGCCACCAAGTACTGCGTCAACGATAAATCCTGAAGGGTGGCTACTGGAAGACGCGTTGAAAATATGGGGAATTTTATTTGCAGCCAGAGTGACCCCTTCTATACTGGCCGCTGGAAGTTTTCCGGTTGGTGCTCACTGGAATGTTGGGTTTGACGTTGGTTGTTGGTGCTAGTCGAATTCGTTCGGCGCCGGAACGGATTCCTGTAATGAGATGTAGTATTGTCATTTTCGTCAAAACTTACAGCACGGAACATCTGTGTAGAACCCGTAGTTACCAAATGAGCTGCTTCTAGTGATATGGCTTTTGCCAAGGCACTGCTCATCGTTTCAGGTTCAGCCATGCGAACTAGATCTTGAACTGACCGGTCCGCTATTCCATCTATGAACTGCATTACCGAAATACGTTCCTGTGCTTTTTCTGGGCAATCACTAAAACAATGCGAGTAAGTCGTTGCACGTCAGTAGCGAAAGCAGCTAGATCTTCCCTCTGTCTTTGCTTTCTTGTGCGTGGGAAACTTGTTTTATTTGCCCAAGAAAGCGCAAGTCCAATGCCGAAACCAGTTTCTGGTAGTTGCGTCTATCCTATTTAAGTTAGAGAGCACGGCAATCGCGTCACCGCGCAACATGGATGCTTAAACCTGTGCCTTCTGCAGCTCATCCCAATAATTTCCTGCATCTACAATCTCGAACTGCACTTTATATTCATGCCAATTTGAAACACTGCCATCGAAAAGCTGAGGCTTCAGCTCAAGCGCCGAAGGGTATCGTATGTGGTTGATTGTATGAGTATTCGGTGTAGGCGGTGGAGTTTGCTGACAAGATTTTCTCCGTGCTATGTTAGGTGCACCAAGCGTGGAACTCTCGAAAACTCTTTCGGCGAATGTCGTAGCACCCATAGTCCGCAGCTCGTCGATCTGCTTTTGATGATCAGCACGCATAGCATCAAAATCGGCGCGTTGCTCCAAAATGCTGTTACTAATCGCCTGCAGATGCTTCATTATTTGGTCTAGTTCTTCTGTCTCCATCCCACTTCTGACACCAGTGTTGTGAATTTGGGGAGTTATCCAATTAAAAATAAAACAGAAGTTTATTATGAGGTTATATGATGATCTAACTTTATTCTTTTTATTTCGGGGTTATCAACAATAAAATGTGCTTCTCGACCACTTTTTTAACATTACATTCTCTTATCTGTCATCTGGCGTTGACAGACCAAACACAATGCCGTGTTCACACTCGTTCGTCGCACATCGCCACTATTGTGGTGATTACACGCATACACGGCTGGTGGCTGGATTGTGCGTTTTCGTCACAATATAAATCAATTAGAAAAAAACAACCCATAAAAATTAAAATTGTTCATGTAAATTCTCTAATCGCAGATACATGTGTGCAAGTATTCAAACTTGAACACCTCGAAAACTCCGTCACTTTGAAAGCTAACCTATGGTTATGGTTTCGGATACGGTTTGTGTAATTGCAAAGAGACATTAGTAAACAAAATACATACATATTACTTAAAGATGAAATGGAATGTTCATAATCGACTTTTTCGAAGTTTATACTATTACGCACATTCATGGTAACTTTGTGAAATGGCGTTAATAATGATTGTGTAAGTCGGAGTAATGTATATTGATGCTTGAGAAATGATGTGAATCCGAAATTTTCTGTTTTCGTTCATTATTAGAAATAATGACATTATTAATAACCGTGTAAGGGCCGAGTTAAAAATATGGCGACGCAAACTCGTAGTGCTGCCATGAACAGGCAGAATAGATTTTGCAATTAAAATCCACCAAACCAAGCAGCGCAGCCGACTGCGCAGCACACACCGCACACAGTCGTTGAAGTGCGACGGTATTTAAAAAAATGTATAAGGGCCTTGCCGTCGAACCTGCGGCCCGATCACTACCAAATTTAAAAAAAGTATTGTTTATACACATGTGTGTAATATTTGAAAAAAATCGGGTAATTTTTATTTAAATTTGAATGGGAGCCCCACGAACCCGGGGCCCGATCACTTCCAAATTTTAAAAGAAAGTATTGTCACCGGAAATACACATGTGTACAAAATTTCCGGAAAATCGGGCTTTAGGAAGTGCGTTAAAAATTGATAATTAAAAAAAAATGTATGGGAGCCCCCCGACCCCGGGGCCCGATCGCATCAAAAATTTTACAAGAAGTTTTGTCAATCGGAAATACACATGCGTATAAAATTTAAAGAAAATTTTCATAAAATTTGTATGGGTGCCTTTCCGACCCAGGGGCCCGATCTCTCCAAAATTTGTACAAAAAGTGTTTTCCATCTGAGATACACATTTGTATAAAATTTTAAAAAATCGGGTAATTTTGTAAAATATTTGTATGGGAGCCCCCCGACCCCGAGGTCCGAGGGGCCTCAAATTATAATTAATAGAAAGTATTGTCACCGGAAGTACACCTGTGTGCAAAATTTCAATAAAATCGGGCCTTGGGAAGTGGGTTAAAAATTGATCGCAAGATTCCACGACACACAAATCCACAAACCCACAAACACACGGGCACCGAAGTTAATATAGAGAATTTAAAAAAAGGAATTATTACTGCACGAACTAAATTCACTAAGGACAAAAGTACATACTTTACTACCAAACAGACAAAATGTTGTAGGAACAGGACTACAATGGCTCTTCGGGTCAATGGAAAGTCAATGGAATTGAAGAACATTTAGGTACAATTGACGAAAATAATCATTATATCATATCTAATTTAAAGAAGAATATTCATAAAATAATCATTTCAATGAGACCTTTAACAAAATTAAAGAAACCATAGAAGCAGATGGAGACAAGATTTTAGAAAAATTCAGTGATATTAGGAGAAATAATGAGAAAATTTACAAAGAGCTTATCTACTTAGACACATTAATTAAAATTAAAATACTTGGAGATAATATAGAACGTATTCAGAACAACATTGCATCGTCAAGAATGAATTTTATGAATAGTAATATTTTGACAAGTGAAGAAATTAGAAAATATGAAATTGATTTATATTTAGAAACTACAGAACATTAGATTAGGTAGTGCAGAATATAAAGGAGAACAAATTATTTTTGCTATCAAAATCCCGAGAGATTTGCTTAAAGTTAAACGCTCAGTTGCTACACCAATAACAAATGACAAATTTGAAGAATTCGTATTTAAAAATCAAGAAATTGTAATTATAAATAATATTTCATATGACTTTAATGGAGATGTAAATGAATGAGAAAACAATCTAACCTTTGCATTTATCAAAACAATTGCCATAAAATTGGGAATAAAAAACCTGAAATCATGGAAATTCATTCAAATTCATTGTTACTTATAAATCAAAATAAAACTATATTAACAAGTTCATGTGACGAAAGAATTATAACGCTGAATGGAAACTATTTAATTAACTTACATAACTGTAATATTAAATAAGAAATAAAACCTACTATGGCAAAGAAGAACAATTTACACAAAATTTCATAATAGAAACAAATAGAGATCATACTAATGATACTATCAATACACTTACATTTGATGACCTAGTAATAAAACAAATAGAAAATATGGAAGCAATAGAGGAACTTAATTTTCATAAGAAAAAATATATTTTGTATAATTGGACATTTTTAATCGCATCTTTGGTAATTGTAATTTTTTGTATATCATTATCCCTTTAAATTTTTTAAAATATAAATCAATCAAAGTAACAATTAACAATGAGACTCAGGAGAGCCTCAACTCAAAGGGGGAGGGTTATGTCGATCTCGCCGCAACAACACACTTATGGCATTCCAATAAATTGCATGACATAAAATATGAAATTGCAACGTAAAGCATAAAACGGAAATGTAATTTAAACCGAATTTCAACATAATGCAAAAAACTAGAGTTCAACTGAGTTCTTCAAACTCAATTGAAATAAAAATAAAAACAACATGTACATGTGTGCAAAATTTCAATAAAATCGGGCTATGGGAAGTGGGTTAAAAATTGATCGCATGATTCCATGACACACAAACCCACACACAAACCCACGGGCACGCGAAGTTAATATAGAGAATTTAAAAACGGAAATGTAATTTAAGTCAAATTGCAACATAAAGAAAAAAAGGAAAGTTCAACTGAGTTCTTCAAACTCAATTGAGTAAATAGAAATATAATTGGAACTGAATTGCTATGCAAGCAATTAGTAAAATAAAGTCGATTCCTGGTAAATGTAAAAAATTGGGTTTTTTTTTCGAACGGAATACAGACCACCATAATTCGCACGCTTAATGCTCGGCTATATGCTTAGCACAGCGTAGGAAAGGAAAAGGAAAAGGAGGAGAAAAGAGGAGATGTCTATGAGCTTGTGTTATGAATGTCTGTGGATCATAATGATGTGTGAAGACAGAGCTTGGCAGAGTATTCCACATATGTGTTGTACGGCTAAAGAACGAATCCCTGAACTTAACTATACGTCCGAAGATGGCTTTATAGTAAACTGATGAGCATTTTGACGGCCACGAGTATTGCGAATGCATTCAAGGAGAGGTGGCTTGCAGCTGGCTATTTCTCTTGAGCAGCGCTGGTAGAAGAAGCAATAAAACAGTGACAAGAAGGAAGCGAATCTATTGATTTAGCTATATTTTCGTAACCGATAAGTTTTATCACGCGGTTTTGTATTCTATCTAGCTGATGCAAGGTAGTTTTAGACGCACCAGACCAGATATAGCAATTGTACTCAAGGCAAATAAAAGCCTTGTATATAGTAGCCGATCAGAGGGAGTGAAATATTTCTAGATGACAAGAAACAGCATTGAGTTTTGGAAGCGTTAAATTCTACTCGATTGATTTCTCCCCATTGTATTATGCTGTTAAGGTCAGAATTTAACGTGCTTAACATACGTAGTTATTTGAGTTCCACATGTGAAGTGGAGGGACGTTCCTTTAACTTATATGAGAAGCTGAGAGTGCTGTTGTCGGCGAAAGAGTGAATTGGATTAGAAGTTACAGATAAGAGATCATTAATAAAAATAAGGAAGAGAGTCGGGGGCAGCACAACCTGTGGAACGCCAGCATTTAAGTAATGAACTTTAGACTTGAAACCGTCCAAAACAACTTGAATTGAGCGGTACAAAATATAGCTTCTAATCCAATGAAGCAGATTTTCATCGACTCCATAAACACGCATTTTAGACAAAAGAGCTTAATGGCAAACTCTGTCACTTTGTTTACTTCAAATTGATGCAAAGACCGGTTCCACTGTTCGGTGAGATATATCATCAAATCACCAGTAGAAAGTTGCCCACGAAATCTATACTGCCGGTCACTAAGGATTTTGTTGGTTTTAAGATATTTCTTAAGCTGAAAATTGATCAGCGTTTCCATGTTCTTGGAAAGAATGAATGGAAGTGCTATGGTTCGGTACGAAGAAGGAAACGACAGCTCGTCTTTTTGGGTATGGGCTGGACATAGGCTCTTTTCCAACTTCTCGGGAAGACTTCAGAAGAATACGATGGATGAAAAAGCTTACGCAATGGCAATGCCAGCTTGGAAAAACACCTCTTCAGAACTAATGGGGAAATACCATCTGGCCCAGCGGATTTGTGAGCGCTGAGATCGTTTTTAACTCTAGCAACTACACGAGTACGAATGAATATCTGTCCAATATATTGTTCAATACTCTGAGATTTGCGACTAACGATGTTGTTACCCGTTTTTTTTAATTCTCTATATTAACTTCGCGTGCACGTTTCTGACGGCTGGCTGGCTGGCTGGCTGGCTGGTCAGATTTTCTGATTTTTTTAGCCTACTTCCCATGGCCCGATTTTATTGAAATTTTGCACATATATATATATTTCCGGTGACAATACTTTCTACTAAAATTTGAGGCCCCTCGGACCTCGGGCTCGGGGGGCTCCCATACAAATATTTTACAAAATTTACCCGATTTTCTTTAAATTTTGTACACATGTGAGGAAAACACTTTTTGTAAAAATTTGGAGCGATCGGCCCCTTGGGGACCCCAATATACAATTTTTAAATATCGCTATTTTGCATCAGATCACGGCAAAGTCTGAGCTCAGTGCTTCGTGAGTAGCGCTGTTCGCTGCCGCTGCGTCATTTGGTGGATGATTTTGCCACAAAACGAGCACGCAGTGCGTGTGTGTGTGTGTATCCCCGATTAGAGAATTTACAAGAAAAATTTTAATTTTTATGGGTTGTTTTTTTTATAAAGAAAACAACGTTCACTAGTTTCTTTTAATAATAATAATAATATACTGGTATTGATTTCACTTTTAGATGTAAATAATAACATTAATAATGAGTTACGTTAGAGGTAAGATTAATTAATGGTGAAGACAAGTCACGCACGACCGGGCCGGTTGACGAATGTAAAACAACAACCCCCTTATTTCGACAAAATAAATTTAAATTAATTTTGACCACCGTCAACACAGAACGGTGGAATGTGCTGAGGGTCGTGGGAAAGCCTGCACGGTCACACGACATGAAACACGCAAGCAAGCAAAATCATAGCAAGCTAAGTAATGATTTCAGCTTACCTGCGAATTTCATGCCATGTGATCCAGAACTTTGTGCTCGAGGTGCAATGTAGAATTAAGGTAGGTAATCTGACTACAACAATAACATCATATAAATATAATTGTGTGTACAAAGAATGTGTGCTTGATGTGCACATTATACGGTACAAAGTAGGATTACATAATGTTTATCATAAATTACAATTTATTCGAATTGGAGGAATTGCCGATTCGATTCAAATTTTTATATGATAATTACAATCAAAATAATACTCGTAATACGTAAATAATCACAGAATTTTGCCCAATGCACAATCTGAAAGCGTGTAGTTAGCTGCGAAATGCACAGCAAAAAGATTGGCCTTGTCCATAAAGCTGACAACTATAATATCGTTATAAATTATCGTTGAAATCGACGACGAGGCTGTTTTTTTGATTCTTTTCACGAATGACCAAACATTTTTACTACTTTTGGGACATTGTAGTATTTTTAAATTCTCTATATTAACTTCACTTGCCCGTGGCACGGATGTCGGTCGTCGGTTGTCGGTTGTCGGTTGTCGGTCGTCGGTCGTCGTGGAATCTTGCGATCAGTTTTTAACCCACTTCCCAAGGTCCGATTTTATTGAAATGCACACATGCATATTTCCGGAGACAACACATTCTATTAAAATTTGAGGCCCCTCGGGCCCTGGGGTCAGGGGGCTCCCATACAAATATTTTACAAAAGTTTACTCGATTTTTTTCAAATTTTATACACATGTGTATCTCTGATAGACAAAAATTTTTGTAAAAATTTTGAAGACCCCGGGTCCCGGGTTCGTGGGACCCCATACAATTTTTTTTAAAAAAAAAACCCCGAATTTCTTCAAATTTTATATACGCGTGTATCTTCGATAGACAACACTTTCTGTAAAAATTTTGGAGACCCCAGGCCCGGGAAACGTGAGCCCCATAACTTTTTTTAAAAAAATTAACCCGATTTTCTTCAAATTCAATACACATGTGTATCTCCGATAGACAACACTTTTTGTAAAAAATTTGGTGACCCCGGGCTTGGGTTCGAGGGGCCCCATACAATTTTTTAAAAAAAATTAATCCGTTTTTCTTCAAATTTTATATACGTATGTATCTCCGATTAAAAACCATTTTTTGTAAAAATTTGGGAGACCCCGGGACCCAGGGTCATTGGTCCCCAATTTTTTTTTTAAAAAATTAACCCGATTTTTTTTAAATTTTATATACGTGTGTTTCTTCGATGGGCAACACTTTTTGCAAAAATTTTGGAGACAGGGTTTGGAGGGTCATGGGGCCCCAACAAATTTTTTAAAAAACTTAACCCGATTTTTTTTTTAAATTTTATATACGTGTGTATCTCGGATGGACAACACTTTTTGCAAAAATTTTGGTGGCCGGGGTCGTGGGCCCCATAAAAATTTTTCAAAAAAATTAACCCGATTTTCTTCAAATTTTATATACATATGTATCTCCGATGGACAAAATTGTTTGTAAAGTTTTTGAAGTGATCGGGCCCTGAGCCCGTGTGGTGTCCATGTAAATTTTTTAAAAATTAGCGCCGTTTTTCTTCAAATTTTAACACATACCCATCTCCTATTAGAGAATTTACATGAAAAATTGTATTTTTATGGGTTTTTTTTGCCTTAATTTTCGGTCGTATGCGAATTTGACTCGCCGAAGATGGACATTGCAATAATTTCTGGCTCGTTTAAAATTTGTTCGGTTTTACTCAGTATCTAGAAGCCTCGAGTCATACCATCCATCTTCTTTTGGTAGAACAGACTTATTACTGGATGGGATAAATTCCCTCATACCAATAAGGATGATGTTTGTAATTCCAGCCGTGGCGGCATCCATGTTGCTATCGCGAAACAATAGCGACCAGTTAATTCTCCCAAAGAAGTTGTTAAGGCCGTCCTAATTGGCTTTTTCGTAATGCCATACTGTTTTTTGGGAGTTTTTTCTCTAACTACGTAGTTTATTAACGAGAAATTAGCTGATACTACACAATGGTCAGACGAGCCTAGAGGCGATAATACATTGACGGAGTATTTATCAGGATAATTTCTGGCTCGTTTAAAATTTGTTCGGTTTTACTCAGTATCTAGAAGCCTCGAGTCATACCATCCATCTTCTTTTGGTAGAACAGACTTATTACTGGATGGGATAAATTCCCTCATACCAATAAGGATGATGTTTGTGATTCCAGCCGTCCATGTTGCTATCGCGAAACAATAGCGACCAGTTAATTCTCCCAAAGAAGTTGTTAAGGCCGTCCCAATTGGCTTTCTCGTATAGCCATACTGTTTTTTTTTCTCTAACTACGTAGTTTATTAACGAGAAATTAGCTGATACTACACAATGGTCAGACGAGCCTAGAGGCGATAATACATTGACGGAGTATTTATCAGGACGAGAAGTAAAGAAGGGTGTTTGCGGAATGATTTGCAATGTCAGGTATTCGTGTAGGCTCATTTACAAGCTGAATAAGGTTATTAAACTCAGCGAATAGCTCTGGCCAGAATGGCGAAGCCACCCAGAATTGTGTACATTGAAATCGCCCGCAATAACGATTTCATTTGTACGATGTTTTGTGTCATTTCTTAAGATTGAATCCGACAGTGCATCAAACTCGCTGTAAGTTGAAACACTGTCTAAGTGGGGGCTTCTGTAAAGGAAACAGTAGTAGAGCGCAACTTGTACCTTTACTTTGAGCCAAATTAAATTTATTTCCGGATTGGAACTTTGGCTAAATTGAGGCAAAAGCTGTTTCAGCTGCAACATCACTCCCATAAAAATTTTCCAGTTGGTCCAACCTGGCTTAACACCGAAAGGCCCACGATACTCCCTAAGGCAAAATCGTGTAAACTTGGCCAGTTACTACTCAGCTCACTACTTGTAATGTCATTGGTCAGCACTGGCCACTGCGGGTACGAAATAAAACAATTTATACATCGAGGAAATGGTAATAGCTTAACTTAAAACGAGGAGTTTTTCGAACGCAGATGTGGAATCATCTGGTGGCAGAAGTTGATGGGTTGACCAGCAGAATCCGAAAAAGATCAAAGAGAGGTCTTTTGGCGACAGTTCTACAATCTGTTTTTGGCGTGAACGATGACGTATACAGGGAATTAGACGACCTGCAGGAGAATCAACAAAGGTTAATACAATTCTCCAAACACCAAACGTGAATCCTCGTATCCACCGCAACACAGATCGGACGTTTGTGCAGTCTGTACATACCTAAGATGCATCGCTCATATATTCGGCAAGTACTTCGCTGATCTCACTTCTCAGCGCATTCAGTTCAGTACATATCTAAATCCCAGAACCCAAATAATCGACACACACTATGCACGTATACGAGTATCTCAGTCAACACTCATAGTCACCATACATCAAATACATCACTGACCTGCATTTCCCATGGGATGCAGTGCAGGGTACACGTATGATCAGCATACACTGCATTGCACTGCATGGGAGTTGCAATGCAATACGAAACCCAGGAATTCGTCGATCCCAGGATTTGACTTTCGCAGCACAAAACATCGCAGCCCTATCTTCGTCAGCCTCTAAGATAGAAGATAGAAGAAGTAACCTAACACTACACCAGATTAGGAAGATGATAAGTGAAGATGCCCGTAGAGACAAACTCCTACATGATTTATGTTATGCATATGGTCGTGTTACCAAAATGTAATGTACGAATGCACATAGAGATAAAATAACATAGAGATAAAAATTATTTCTGTATGACTTTAATGTATAATTAGTTTTAGATTTTTGTATAAATAGGATGATCGAATAAAATTTACTTCACTTCACAAAAAGCAGTCTTTAACTCAACTATTGATTCGTCCCACCCTAAGTAAGGGTCAATAGTTAAACCACATCAACATAGTTGCATTAAGTACTGATTTCTCCCACCAGTGTTAAGGGTCAATATTTCAATGCATCATCAACAATGCCAAAAAGCTAGTGATGATGCGTGATGTTCGATCTTGGTTCAAATTCAAGGCTGAGATGATAAAATAATTTGATATTTAAGTGAATAGTCGGGACATACATGATAAGCTTAGAAGACGGAAGTTCAAATCGGACGAAACTTGGCGCGAATATTTTTACTAGATGGTGTCTTTGGCAGAGCTTATAAAGCTGAACAAGGATCTGTCATTGAATATATCGTCCACGGTGTTATCGATTCCGGTGCGGAAAAAGTCATTCCCTACGGCGCTACGAATTATGACGAATTAAAAATAAAATTCGCAGAATACGATCAAGTGAAAGAGAAGAGAAAAGTAGTGCTTAAAAACCAAAACGATTTAGAAATGAGACAAGTGAAAATAAAGTGTTTTGTCGTGTCTAAAGCGAAAACGGTGAAAGAACTAAGAAGTCAGCAAGAAACAGAGAGAGAGAGAGCGGCGCAGTGGAATTACCCTGTTGACGAGTGCGAGCTGCAATTATAACTAATTTGAACTTCTTGGGCAGATTCCAGTGGGTCTTAGTCAGCTGCTATTCCTCTTGTTCCCGGCTGCGTATGGGTTCTTGGGTTGTTGTCGTCGTTCGTCTTCGGTATTCGGTCATCGGTGCAGATTAGGACGTTTTGCAATAATCCCAAAGCAATGCATTATGCAAAAATTTTATTGTGACTGTCATTTTATTTAGGTAGTGGAAAGGTGTGTGGAAACTTAGTCCTTTTCTTTACAACTAAATACTCCAACTACTTATTGCAACAAAAGCAATTATATCTGTTATCGTACTAAATGCTAGATATGATTTCAAATGTTGATTGTCGTGAGTTTCATATCATAATTTTGCACAACCTTTCATTACGTTTTCTTGACATTTAACCAGCTACAAGTTAACCAACTTCATTACCACTAATGCAATAACACGATATTTATTCATTTATTTATATATTCCCTTAGTTAGCAAGTGTGCGTGAGTGCATTAAATAAATTTCGTTGCCCTTGTTATACTCCGCCTTCCGGTCTCAGCAACTCGCTTTGCCAGTAAACATAGATCACTCCAAAACTTCCTTTGCTTGATGGGAGTTACAAATCGTCGCCAACTAGTCGGGACTTGCGTACATATTCAGTCCAGTACATTGCATTCGGAAATCGTAATCGAAAGGAGTTCGTGTGTTGCGGTATAAACGGCCGTTAGGTGCAGACGCTTCACTCTGTGGGGGAATCGTTTCCTCTTAACGGTTCACAAACAGTTTTTCTTGCTTTCCTTATTTTTTTCTCTTTCTCCTAGAATATTACCTGTTGGCGGATCGCTGAGATCACAAGGCAGCGAATCTAAAGTCTTTCTGGAGTCCCAGCCAACCCCCCTTCCATGTCTAGCTGAGCCAAGCCGGACCAAGCTGCCGGCTGCTGTACTCCAGATGGATAATTCGGGAACGGCTTCGCTCATAAGCAAACTGTTTCAGATGGCGCCCAAATTTTTTGGTATTCTACAATCGATATAATTTTTTAGTTTAACTACCTTACCTTACATTATATACATACATATCAATTTTCTTAAAGTCACGCATTCTTTATTGGGACATAGCATACATCGGAAATGAATGTCACCGCCTTGATCCCGGAGGAGCTCGAAAAAGAGTTTGAGGTTCGAGGACTTTTTTCCGGGTCGGACGATTCTCTTTGGACCTTGCAGCAACAAATCGAAGCTGAAAAGGCTGGTTATGTTGATGCTCCAAGCGGATGCATAAGCTCGCTGCCCGGAATCCGAATGCGGGAGTAGATGTGTGTCGCGCTAAGCTCATTCAGTGGCAAGATAAGATTGCCACCATTAAATCTACGCACGAGGACTAACGAAGTTCTCAAGCGCAACAAGCTACATTTCGCTTGAGTCATGTACGTGGTCGTTTGGAACGTCCGGCGCATTTCCGCTACGTATCGGGACGCCGCGAATAATTTGTTGAAATCCTGCGTTTAGTTAATTGAGTTTTTAGAGGGATATTTACTTAACCCGAATGATTTAGATGATTTGATTGATACCGCAAAGAACGTCGATATCCCGGGGAGTTCGGCCATTCAGACAGAACCACCGATCGTGCCTAAGGTAACTCTAAACAATCCTGCCATTTCCTTGCCTACTAATCCATCCAGTATTAAACCTCAAACTGAGAATACACTTCCACCATCGGAAGCTAACACTCTACTGACAGCCGTGATGTCGCAATTGCGCTTATTAACGGAGCAAATCCACGCTCTGAATAGTCAAAAGAACGACCTGCGATCTCAGGTTGAACGTTCTTCTTCAGGTCAGAAAGGTAGTTTCTGGTCTGGGCTTATTAACGGAGCAAATCCACGCTCTGAATAGTCAAAAGAACGACCTGCGATCTCAGGTTGAACGTTCTTCTTCAGGTCAGAAAGGTAGTTTCTGGTCTGGGCATCCGTCCACAAATCCACATGCACCACTACCAATTTATCGGCAGCACCAGGCAATAAATTCCAATAATTCTAATACTTTAAACGGAAAATCGTTGGTGGCTCCACATACATGCAGGTGCGCCTCACGAAGGTCCGAAATTTCTGCGTCCATACCGGTTTACTAGATTACGGCGATCCCTAAAATATTGGGACCGACGGAAGAAAATTCGATCTGATATTATTTCCTCGGTATTAGCTCTAGAAGATGGCGATAATCGGCCCTACGCAAACGTCTTAGTCAATAACATCCCGTTTAGAGGCCTGTTATACATATAGTGGGGCAACTGTCAGCGTATTAGGACGCGGAGTTTCGTTTCCAATTATTATTTATAAAAAAAATATATTTTGTGTTTTCAAAAGAAAACACCACAACTAAATAAAACGCAAGTATTTCTTTTAATTTTAAAAGAACTCTTTATTAGATGAACTTCTTAATTAAACTGAACTCTAAAACTCTAATGTACAATGAATATTGATCACTTCTGAATGAAACTGAATTCGATGAATTCTAAATTGAACTAAACTTGATGAGTTACTGGATTGAACTATTCGTGTGATTTGCATACGACTTATATGCTATTTGTGTGTGCTGTCCAACTTCTTTGTTAGCTTTTGGACTTTGGTCTTGTCCTTGAATTTAGGAAGTAAACATGTTGATTTCTTAGATTGAATTTTGAGATAAGAATGCGTTCATGTTAGAACATGCGTAATTTATGATAATGGTTTATCCATTTTAGAACATGCATACGATTTATTATTGGACTTTGGTTGTCCTTGAATTTGGATCAAAACGTAAACATGTTTACTTCTTAGATCATATTAAAAGATATGGATCTAAAATGCTAAATCTATAATAATAGAATTGCAATTATAATAATTATGATTGTGATACTTGTATATGATATAACATGTTTTATATTGTTTTGGTATCTTATAGCTTGCCATTCTTTTAAATTTTAATTTGATTTATATGTATATCTTCTAATGTTACATTAGTTTTTGTAAAGTTAAATGTGTTATATAATCTAATATATAAAAATCTCGTGTCACGTGTCGGACCGATCTTAGCATAATTCTTTTTTTGTTTTGTTCGTTATAGTCCTAGGAAACAAAGACATTTACAAAGTAAAGTCGAAAAATTCGGATAAACAGCAAAAATTGTTTTGTTCGTTATGTTCCCGGAGATATTTTTAGCAAAATAAAATTCGGGAAAATTTGGAAAACGATAAATTGGATATATTTTGAATGTTTTCGGTGAAATGAAAACTTTGGAAAAACGCATTCCAGCCTAACTTAAAATAAAATTAACTTTGTGTTGATTCGCGATCTGTCCAGCTAAAGTCGTTATTTCATTTCTGTTCCAATAGATGCCAATTGTTTGGGTTACGTGCGCAAATGTAATTTGACAGCTTCTTCTTTGATTTTGTGGGCAAAAAGATCTCCAAAAGACCACAAAAGACCCAGAAAAGAATCACAAAAAGACCTCCGAAAGTCCCTCAAAATCCCCAAAAATCATTGAAGACCCCCAAAAGAACCCACAAAGACCCTAAAAGACCTAAATTAAAAAATGTAACACAAAGATGTGACTAATACTGTGACTCGATATCGCAAAACAAATAGCTTTTCACAAGTTCACAAAACGATTACAAACGAATTTATTGAAAGTGGGACAGGACAACGTCTGTCGGGTCAGCTAGTGGAATTATAATATTTTGTTTAAAATTTACTTTTTAATTTATATATAAAATTTTATTTATTTTAATGTTACAATCTTTAAAATGCATAAGGTTATTTTTAACAATTTTATAATCAATATTATCACAATATTCTTTTAAGCTTTTTTTTAATTAGTTTTTTGTTAAAATAAGTCCATCTTCTAATTCTATTAATTCTTGATCTTTTTTTGATCTTATTTTACAATTTTCATATTTTGTTTTTTATAGATTTTAAATACATATTGGACTCTTCTTTAAATATTTTACATATTTTGTTTCATTCTTTTCATATAATGTTTCGTTACAACTGATGTATTTATATTTTGATATTTCGACTTCAAGTCCTTGATCGTTTGGTATAGGTAAAATCATTATGCTTTCACATTTATGTGTAAGAGAACCTTTACATAGATGATGATGTCAGAGCAGAAGTAGTAACAGAAAATGAAGAAAGCTGGTATTTTTAAAATAAAAACTAATTGGTTGTTTCAAGTTAATAAGCTACTCTTAATATATTCTAATTTATTAATGGTTATGTTAAATCTTTTATTTTCTTCTTTAGTCAGGATATTTCTCCCTAGAATTCCTAATCTTGAAAAGATTACGTTATCTTGTAATTTTTCTTTTTCGTTGTTTAACAACATTATATCTGTATTGATCTGTAATGATAGTGTGCTTTTAGCTAGACTTTCTTGTTTTATTTCTGTGGAATTGATAAAGTTCCTTAATACATACTGGTGTTTGTTTATACGGTCTGCCATTGTTTCTAATTCTGTTTGGAATTGTGTATTTATACCTACTTAAATTAATTCTGTCATAGCATTCATATTGTTTTCTTCTATTATTTTTAATTGATTCTCAATCTCTAATCTATCATCATTATCCATCACTCCAAAAAGAAAATGGATTGCCTTACCTCCTATGTTTATTAATCCTCTCCTTTGTCACGAATAAGGAAGTATACTTTGTAATTTTGATTTAGAATTTCCTAAAGCTTCTGTCATTAATCTTTTTAATCTTAAATCTTGAAAATTGTTATAGCCTGTTTCTATAGATTATTCAATTTGTTTAATAATTTCATTATAAGTTTCTAAATAAATTATATGGAGTATTTTATCATATTTTTCAATTAATTCAATGGGTTCTTGTTTTATAATTATGTATCCTGCTTGATTGTGAATTTCTTGTAATAAGAATTCTGATTTCACTATGGTTAAAGTGAATAATGTCATTATATTTATGGTTTTCATATTGGCTATAAAGAGATTAAATTATTATTATCACTACTTTAATATTTATATTTTCTTTTGAAATGGGTCTTATGTAATTTTTTATTATTTGCATAGTATTTATTATCAATTTTTATTTTTTGCTATTCTTACTACGTCAGCTTTTACGCAAACGTCTTTATTTAAGTCTGGTTCAATAAAATCAGTTTTATTTTGATTTCTTTCATTAATATTATCTTCTTTAATTTGAATCCTTTTTCCTATCTCTTCTACTTCTTCTACTTTTATTTATTAAATTCTATCCGGAGACAACAGATTCTATCAAAATTTGAGGCCCCTCGGGCCGCGGGGTCGGGGGGCTCCCATACAAATTTTTAAAAAAAATTACCCGATTTTCTTCAAATTTTATACGCATGTGTATCTTTGATAGACAACACTTTCTAAAAAAATTTGGAAGTGATCGGGCCCCTGGGTCGGCGAGGCACCCATACAAATTTTATGAAAAAAGTTCCCGATTTTCTTCAAATTTTATACGCATGTGTATCTCCAATGGACAAAACTTTTTGTAAAATTTTTGAAGTGATTGGGCCCCGAGGTCGGGGGGCTCCCATACAAATTTTTTTTTTTAATTATCAATTTTTAACGCACTTCCTAAATCCCGATTTCCCTGAAATTTTGTACACATGTGTATTTCCGGTGACAATACTTTCTTTTAAATTTTGGAAGTGATCGGGCCCCGGGTTCGTGGGGCTCCCATACAAATGTAAATAAAAATTACCCGATTTTTTCAAATTTTACATACATGTGTATACCCAATAAACAATACTTTTTCTAAAATTTGGTAGTGATCGGGCCCTGGGTTCGGCCGCAAGGCCCATATACATTTTTTTAAATATCATATAGTGGCATCAGATACCGACGTACTGTAATGACTGTGTGCGGTGTGTGCTGCGCAGTCGGATGCGCTGCTTGGTTATGAGTGGTGGAGAGAGAGAGAAACTTAGCTCACGCACAAATGAACCCAGCAAATGAAACGAGACATAAATGTTTTATGCGCAATTTAACTTACTTACTTATTTACTGAATTGTATTTTTATTGATGTCGTTTTTTGCTGTCGATATCAACTTACAGATAGAACAACAAGTTTTCACAATATTCTGTCATTTCGCGTTTTCATTAATTAGTTCAGAGCAGTCAAAGAGTTCTCAAGAAAAATGCGTGCTCTAAGTGCTCAGAATAAAATGATCTGAGCATTTTCAAATTTGACATCTGATGTCAAATGTCTCTTTCGATGATTTTCTCCTACAATAAAAAAATGAACCAGGATCGAGGGTTCCAATATCAATTTCTGCGATTAGAGAATTTAGATGAAAAATTTTAATTTTCATGGGTTGTTTTTTTTTATTTTATTTTTATATTATATTTTATTATTTTATTTTTGAATACAAATATAGGTTTTCTTAATATTGTTGAATGGATTGTACAATTATATATACTAACTGCTTTTATTACTTTTTCTCTTAAGTTTAATATGTTCTTTTTCTCTTCTTGTGCTTTATATATTCTTATATGTTCATTAAGTGCACTCTTTCTACATCTGAATTTCCCGTCTTAAGATTTGGGGTTATGCGTTTTATTTTAATTCCTTCTTCATTGCAATATTCTTTAAATGCTAGGGTATTAAATTCACTATCGCATACTATTTCTTGGGGTTTGCCTAATATAGAATTTCTAAGCTTAAGTTGCTCAATAATTTTATGAGTGTTTCTACTAGCTAGGGAAAGGCTTTCAAATGCTTAGTAAATTTGTCTATAATTGTCCATGTGTAAGCTCGTTTGGCTAAAGTGCAGTTTTGCTTATTTCAAATTTTTTTTTCTGGACTTCTATCATGTTTTGCTGTTTGGCATACAGTACAATTGTTAATGTATCTTCTAATTAATTCTCTTAATTTTAGTAAATAATATTCATTCTTAATTTCAAGAAATGTTTCTTGTATTCCTCGGTGATTAAATTGTTCTTGAATCCTTTGAATGAGATTCAACGCATCGTTTGTATCCACCTTTCCATGATCGGGTAAAATTTCCCTACATCTTTTGATTTAATAGTGAGTCTTCTGATACCTTTATTTTTTACCTTCATCTTCTGACTCTATAACTTCTATTTGATGCTTAAAAATATTTGTAGGTAATTCTGAAATTCCTATGTGATCATTTCTTTCTTCTATTCCACTATGATTTGTGGCTAACGATTAATCTTCATTTCCATTGACTGCGTTTACTTCAAATCTACTAAGATAATCTGCTACGCGATTTTCTTTTTCTTTTAAATATTCGATATCAAAATCATATTCATTTAAACTAATTTTCCATCTTTGGAGTTTTGAGTTTGGTTCTTTAAGGTTACTTTACCAAACTAACGGTCTATGGTCAGTTTGTATTTTAAATTTGCGACCGTAAAGATATGGTCTGAAATATTTTGTGGACCAATCAATACTTAATAACTCTTTTTCAATAGTGCTATATCTGCGTTCATGTTCATTGAGTGAGCGAGGTGCATAGCATAATGGGTGATTTGATTGTGAAGGACCGGATCGGATTGCATAATTTGATGCATCAGTTGTTAACACGAATTTCTTTGTATAGTCAGGATATTTAAGAACGGGGTCATTAGATATGAATAATTTAAGTTGTTCAAAAGCGGTTATATATTCTGGGTCTTTAATGTTTATCTTTGCTCCTTTCTTGAGATATTTGGTCATAGGTACTGCTACCTTTGAATAATCTTTAATAAACTTTATGTAATAACCTGTTAGACCTAGAAAAGATTTTATTTGTTTTGTTGTACAAGGAATGGGTATCGTCTCAATTGCTGTTATTTTTTCTGGGTTTGGCTTTATTCCGTTTGTAGTAATTACGTGCCCTAAATATTCTGTTTCTTTGCTTAGAAATTTACATTTATTTATTTGTATGTTAAGTTTTTTAAATACTATAAAAATTGAGCAAATATGTTCCTCTAATGATGTACTGAATATGAGAATGTCATCTAAATAGACAACACAAATTTTTTCTACAAGTCCTTCTAATACGTGATCATTCGCTGAAAAGTAGCGGGGGCATTTTTTAGTCCAAATGGAATCCGATTAAATTCGTAATGACCATTTGCTTTTGAGAAAGCAGTTTTGTGCTTGTCTTTAGGATTCACCAATATCAGGTGGAAGCCTTTCGCTAAATCAAGAGTGGTAAAATATTGGGCTCTTCCCAATTTACTAAAAATGTCTTCAATGTTTGGAATAGGAAACTTGACGTCTACGGTTACTAAGTTAAGTTTTCTATAATCTATAACAATTCGCCATTTCTTAAGTCCTGAATTGTCTATCTTTTTGGGAACGACCCAGATAGGAGCATTGTATGGACTGTTGCTTACTTTTATTATGCCTTCTTCTAGCATTTCAATTATTTGTTTATCGACTTCTTTTATATGTACTTATGGATATCTATATATAGACGTGAATATATTGGTTTATCACTATTAGTTTCAATTTTATGCGTTACTTCCTTTACGTTAGTTAAAATGTCTCTTTCTCTATAGAATAATTGTTTATTATTTTTTAATATTTGATTCAGAGCTATCTTTTCTTCTCTGTTCATATAAGGTTTAGTTAATTTGTCAGTTAAATCTTGTAATTGATTAAACCACATAAATTTATTTGTGTATTTGATAATTCTTGAATGTACTTATCTAACTTATCTAAAGGGTATTCCTTGGGTTTTGTGAGCAATGGGATAATAGTATTTTTAATCTTCAATGTATGAGTATAATATGATATTTCGGCGTCTAATGGTATAAGGATATTATTTCCTAAAATTCCGTCAAATGAACTGTTGGTAATTGGAGTTATTAAAAATTCCATGGTAGATTCTTTTTTATTAAATTCGATTGGTAATAGTAAAATTATTTTGTATTTATTTGTTTTTCTTTAAATAATGCCTTAATTGTAATTGGTTTGTCTAATTTACTTTCAAAATGTCTTAGAAATATATTTTCTTTTAAAATAAATGTAGCTGCTCCTTTGTCTATTAAAAATCTAAGTTTTTTATTAAGAACATGAACATCTATGCAGGGTAATGGGCTGTTGAGGCAGGTGTTTGCTTAGTTCTGGACCTTTTTTTTATTTTGTGTAGCAAGTGGGTTACGCTTGTTATTAGAAAAAATTCCACTTCTGTTTGGTTGCCTATAATTTTATTCATTTGGGTTCCTATAGTTTTGATTATTGTTTCTATAAAAGTTCTGACCTTTGTTATTGAAATTTCTATTGTTATTTGAATTTCTTGATTCGTTTTTATAATCTCTATTATTTCTTTGATTTGTATTACATTTATTATATTTTTTATAATTTTTGTCGTTAAAATTATTATTGTTATTTCTAAAACTTCGAAAATTTCTATCATTATTATTATTCTCTTCCTTTGTCAATGACAAGCTTATTATTTATTATATACTTCTTTCCAGCTATTTGGGTCACCACCCCGTAATATTACTTCTAATGCATAATCTGTGATTTTAGGTTTTATTTCACTAACTATAAATTCTTTTGCGGGTTCATTGTGTAAACTGACTGTGCTCATTATAAAGTCTGCCTTTTTTATAAATATAATTAATTTACTGGTTTTGCATTTAGTAAATTCTTCACTAATTTTAATTAATCAACAGTTTTAGTTGCCATTGGTACCTTATTTTTTGAATTTGTTGGTTGCTCGAGATTTTCCTCAATTGGTTTTTCTTTTAGTTGTTGGATCGCTGCTGGATCTGCTGATTGTGTTGATTCTTTAGTTGAAGTATCACTTTCCTTTTTGTCAAATTTTAATGCAGCTGGTATGTTGTATGGTTTAAATTTATTTTTTGAACACGTTGGGGCTTTCGACATGGATATTTTCTGCCACGTAAAGTTGTTCTTCCTTCTTTACTTTTATTAAAGTTACACTTTTATTTAATTTTATTTCGTCGAAGTTGTTGTCTTCTTAACTTTTCTTATTCTTATTTATATAAAAAAATATATTTTGTGTTTTCAAAAGAAAACACCACAACTAAATAAAACGCAAGTATTTCTTTTAATTTTAAAAGAACTCTTTATTAGATGAACTTCTTAATTAAACTGAACTCTAAAACTCTAATGTACAATGAATATTGATCACTTCTGAATGAAACTGAATTCGATGAATTCTAAATTGAACTAAACTTGATGAGTTACTGGATTGAACTATTCGTGTGATTTGCATACGACTTATATGCTATTTGTGTGTGCTGTCCAACTTCTTTGTTAGCTTTTGGACTTTGGTCTTGTCCTTGAATTTAGGAAGTAAACATGTTGATTTCTTAGATTGAATTTTGAGATAAGAATGCGTTCATGTTAGAACATGCGTAATTTATGATAATGGTTTATCCATTTTAGAACATGCATACGATTTATTATTGGACTTTGGTTGTCCTTGAATTTTGATCAAAACGTAAACATGTTTACTTCTTAGATAATATTTAAAGATATGGATAAAATGCGTCACTTTTATATTGTCCAGTAGGACTGCGCAGTTATTTTAGGTAGCATTATGTGCGTTATTTTTATATTTTCCAGTTGGACTGCGCACTTGTTATATTATGATATTATAAAGTGATGTGAGGGTGTTCTAGAAATGTAACCGCGGGTCTTAGAAATTCCTGGCGAACCCTTTGTGAATGTGCACAATTTTCCTATGCCAAATCGCACCACGAGTGGACAGTCTCAGTCCCATCTTTGGAACAACCGCTTTACCTATGGATACACTTTTGGAACCGGTTCGGGGTAGCTCCGAAAATCTGTTCCTTGAATTTCTCAGACGACCACCCCTCTGCGCCTAATATCATGTTCTTACGGGCAGTAATCAACATAAACTGAACATTATTAAAGAACTCTTTCCGGCAAGTAACAAATTAGGCTTGCGACGAACATCGTTTATAACACATTCCATTGACGTTGGTTCGGTAAGCCGGTTAAACAGCAGTTTTACTCCGTATCTCTTGCCAAGGTATGATGTACGGCGAGTTGGATCGGATGTTGTCTCTAGGGATTATCGCGGAATCCCGGAGTTCCAGGTGCTCACCGCTTACTATGGTTCGGAAGGCATGGATTGCAAAGTTTGTCTGTGTTTAGATGCCAGGGAACTGAACAAGATTACCAACAAGGATGCATATCCGTTGCCCCTTATCAGCGGATTATTGGGTCGTTTGGATCAAACCAGAGTTATCTCTGCGATTGATTTAAAGGACGCCTTTTGGCAGATACCGCTCGACCCGCCCTCCAGGGATAAGACTGCATTTACGGTTACTGTCCGGCCCTTGTATTAATTCAACGTTATTCCTTTTGGCTTATGCAATGCACCACAGACCCTTTGCCGCTTTATACACCGGGTGATACTCTATCGGTTACATGATAAGGTCTTTGTGTACCTCGATGACCTCCTGGTCACATCCGCTACGCTTTCTGAGCATTTTGGGTTGTTGAGGGAGGTAGGTTGCCTCCTGAAAATCGCTGGACTGACTATTAATTTGGCCAAGAGCTAATTCGTGTTGCGGGAAGTAGACTACCTATGTGCTACGCCGCGGTGCCGTGATGACACGAAAGGATCTGTCTGGGCGGCTTGCATGATGGAGTCTAAAGCTTCAGGTATTTGACTTTCAAATCGGATACCGAAAAGGATCAGTCAATGTGGTACCGGATACGCTATCTTGAGCTTTTGGCGAAGACAGCCCTCCCCATTGTGCTGGTCCTAAAGAAGCGGCCACCCCTGATTCTGGTATACCATATGAGGGTCGACTGTCAGATTCTGTTGAACATGCGGATGCTTGTGATTCCTTAAGTATCGCCAGCTTGTTGACACCGGTTTTACATATTGATCTAAATTCTCCCTCTTTTCAAGAACCTGAATACGTAGCCCAGGTAGCCAACATACAACAAATGAAATATTGTACTTACAACTTTGCAATTCGGGACAACAAAATTCTCATCGCTCCGGCATATTTTTTCGAAAAATCAGAGAAAATTTTGCTAATTTTTTTTTTAGAAATCGTTTAGACTCTTTTTTAGCAAAACATTAGGTATTCAGAAGATATCAAAATACATACATTTTTTCGAAAAAGCAGAGAAAATTTTGCTATTTTTTTTGAGAAATCATTAAGACTCTTTTTTTAGCAAAACACTAGGTATTCCGAAGAAAGTGGAGGTCGAAATCCTTCTGATCAGCTTTTTAAAAGCAATAAATT
Source organism: Nephrocerus scutellatus (assembly GCA_947095585.1). Taxonomy (NCBI): domain Eukaryota; kingdom Metazoa; phylum Arthropoda; class Insecta; order Diptera; family Pipunculidae; genus Nephrocerus; species Nephrocerus scutellatus. The sequence continues at coordinate 54,909,907 of OX352765.1, read as the reverse complement.
TGCAACTAAGCAAATTAGTTTGCTAACGCTGTATTTTGCTAATAATTGCTGAATCAGAGAAAAATTTGTTTATATTTTCGAGAAATCAGAGAAAAGTTTGCTTAAATTTATTAAAAATCATGAACACTCTTTTTTTTAGCAAAACGGAAGAAATTCAGAAGATGGTGGAGATAAAAACCATTCTAATCAGGTTCTTAAATACACTAAATTAGCAATTAAGCACTAGTTTGCTAACACTGTATTTTGCGTAATCGCTGTGTCAGAGAAAACTTAGCTAGTTTTAATTTGCTTACATTTCTCGAAAAGTCAGCTCAAAATTTGCTAGAATAATCAGAAAAAGGTTTGCTTACTTTTCGAAAAATCATCTTTTTTTTGCAAAACAGAAGAAATGCAGAACATAGTGGAGATATAAACCCTTCTTATCAGCTTCGTAGAAGCAGCAAATTTGCAACTAAGCAAATTAGTTTGCTATCGCTATATTTTGCGTAATCGCTGAATCATGGAAAAATCAGAGAAAAGTTTGCTTACATTTTTCGAGAAATCAGAGAAAAGTTTGCTTTACAATTTCTAATAATCAGAGAAAATTTTGCTTAAGTTTTTCGAAAAATTAGAACAACAAAAAAATTTAAAATTTTAATTTATTGTATTTTTTTCTGGTTATTTTTGTTGTTGTTGTGGTTGTTGTTTGTTATTTTATTTTATTGTTGTTATTTTCTTCTTTTCCTCCTTTTCTCCTATTTTACAATCTTTTTACATTTTCTATCACCCGTATTCCGAGTTTCCTGGATTTAAATCTTTGCTCCTTTTTTATCTAAGAATAACTAAATAGTTTTTTTAAAAGTTTTACCTGATACGGGTTTTGAACCATCATCTTCTGCATATGAAGCGACTCCTTAACCATCTTACACAGTACTTAGTGTATACAACCAATGCTAAAATCGGTCTTTATTAATTATTAGCAATTCTTGTTACCCAAAACAGTTTTGCTCCGAATCAGAGCTGAAATTAAGCAAAACCTTCAGACTAAATAAACATTTTTAAACATTCTGAGTTTAAGCAAAAGCTAGTTGCAAAATCAGAACATATTTTGCCTATATTTTTGCTATTTTTCAGCGTTTTTTAAGCAAAAAATGTTGCTCTAATTAGACTAAATTAAAATTTTCAAACATTTGAGTAAACTATTTTGCTCTGATTCAGAGCTGAAACTTAGCAGAATGTTCAGATTAAATTAAAATTTTCAAACATTCTTAATTTAAGCAAAAGCTAGTTGCAAAATCAGAACATATTTTGCCAATATTTTTGCTATTTTTCAGCGTTTTTTAAGCAAACTATTTTGCTCTTATTTAGAGCTGAAATTAAGCAAAATGGTCAAACTAAATTAAAATTTTCAAACATTCTGAATTTAAGCAAAAGCTAGTTGCAAAATTAGAACAATTTTTGCCTATATTTTTGCCATTAGGAATGGATTGGATTAGAAGTGGTGGATAGGAGATCATTAATGAAAATCTGAAAGAGTGTCGGAGAAAGAAAAGGGTGGTGTGTCAAACATGGAGGCAATACAACAGATTAATAGCAAGTTTGACCATCAAAATAAACAAAGTGAAACAATTAAAAATGAGATGATGCAGCAAAAGCAATAATCGCAGCAACAGAGTAAGGAGAACAAACAGATGAATCTAGAATAGAGTTCCAAGCTAAACGAGAAGTTGGACCAGCAGAAGAAAGATTTGAGTTTTATAATAAGTGATAAGTTGGAACAGCAAAGCCAAAAGCTTAATCGACAAAATCAACATCAGAGCCAGGAGCTGAAACAGGAATTAAATTCCAAATTTGATCAACAAAAGCAGGAAGCTACTCAGCAAACCCAAGAACTGAACTCCAAATTTAATCAGCAAAATCAAAAGCTGGATGTTATTCAAGAAAGGCTAAGAGGTGAAATGGGCGAAATTCAAGAAACGCTCAAAGGAGAAATAAGTAGAATTGATGAAGAAGTGAGTGGTCTGGAAGGAAAAATTAAAGAGTTTGAGACACAATTGTACAATCGTACCCAATTCGTCAGAGAGAATTCTCAACAAAGCAATAATATTGAAAGAGTTGGACTTGCGTTATGGACAGTCTCAAACTAAGCTAAGCAAAATACAGCTCCAGATGATGAAACAGCAAAGAGGAGCACGACTACAAGAATTAGAACGGGAAATAAATAAGCTAGCCAACGGCAATGCTGTTCAAAGTGACAAGTAGTCTATATTAATTGTGTGAAAATAAAAACAAAACTCTGAAAGCATTTCATCTAAATTTAACATATATTGTACATCGCTGGAAAAAGCATTGTTTGCTGCTCACGTGTAAATTGGAGCGCACATCCCAGCTGTACTAGGATTTAAAGGTGAATTGCAAATTAATTGTTTATTACAAGTAACACATTCCTATTAATAAAAACCCGCGCTAAACTTATTTGGATACAGTGTGGAAAAGAGAGGAATAGACAAAGAGCCGTAAAAATTTGTCACTTGTCATATCCAAAAAGGCAAACAAACCTTCCACTGATCCGAAACCGTAAGCGCCTATAACTATACAATACAATAAAGATCGTAATTCCTCTACAATTATAGAGTTACCAGTAGCAATAAAAAAAAATTCAACACATTAATTCTAGTGAATTGTAGTAAATATTAGGAAACAAAATAAAACAACAAATTGAAAAAATAAAAATCATATGAATATGAGCGTAGCGAGGTCGCCCCCTGCGGGTCGACAAAAAAAACCAAGTCAACTGTGCTACGCACAACAACACACCACCTACTATCAGAATAATCTCCACTCCCACCACAACAACAACAACAACGACAAATTCTACTATTATTAATACAGCGGCAAACTCTTCGACAACAACAAGCCTTATTGCAACAAACGATACACCTATTTGTATCACCACTACATCTACATCAATCACATCTATGGTCCCACTAAAACTTGCTCCAGTTAAAATACAACAGCCCAATCATAAGATGAAAAATGTTCCTAACAATCAATCCTCATACCAAAAAAGCAATAGAAACCTCACCGCTCAAAACAACGGACAATACTAAAAAAACTACTGGCTTGGTCAGCCAAATGTTAAATCATCTAATCGATTTAACATATTATCAACAGACGATGAAAATGAGTCCGACACTGCACAGATTGAAGATAAAGACCTAAGAAAATATCCAAACCACCACCAATATATGTCCGAGGAGTAAAATATATAAATGTCCTAACCAACGCTCTAGATCACGAGACAACAAAAAATTCATATGAATTAAGAGTGCTACCAAACGATGAAATAAAAATCCAGCCCATAGATTCCATAACTTATATAATTATAGTGAAGATACTTCAACAAAAAAACACACAGTATTACATATATTAGCCCAAAGAACAAAGAGGATTTCGGGTCATGCTTCGAACCATGCACCACTCCGCTGACCAAGATGAAATTAAAAACGAACTTACAGACCTAGGCCACAATGTTAAAAATATACATAACATATGACAAAGGGGCACCAAACATCTTCTCTATAGAACTCGAAAACAGCAAAAATAACAAAAATATTTACAGCATTACCCATTTACTACACTGTAAAATATCGTTCGAACCACCGCATCAAAAAAGGCTTATACCTCATTGTACGAACTGCCAGAAATACGGACACACCAAAAATGTTTGCACAAAGGAACCCACCTTCGTTAAATGCGCAGGAAAACACAAAACTATTGAATGCGAACTTGGACCAAACGATAATGGCTTTGTGTGGAGAAAAACACACCGCAAATTACAAAGGTTGTGAAATATACAAAGCTCTCAATGCTAAGAGATATCCTACTTTAAGGGAAAAAAAACTGACAACCAACAACAAGAATCCCAGAACTGAAACAGCCGATACACGTGAACCATATAAAAATCATACCCGAACTTATGCACAAGTCACATCGAATGAGGTGGGGCAAAGCACACAAAGCACACAAGTCATTCACGCTCAAATACAAACTAACACAACGAATACATCTCCCCCAAGGTTTGCACAAACTGCTTCATATGGCACCACTTCTAATAAACAGAGCAAAAATAAACAAACACACATTAACACAGCAAATACATTTGACGACATTACAGAAATAAAAATCATGATGAAACAACTCATAACACAAATTTCTAACATGATGAATATCCTTTCTCTATTAATGACAAAAATTAATGGACAGACACAATAAAAAATTAAAAATAGAACGCAGATGGCCTAATACCACATGTGTTGTAATTGAAGCAGTTCCTCAAAGTTATCTTAAAATTCCAAAATATAACATACACCACACAAATCACCCTAGTAATGCGGCAATCCTGGTTACAAAAGATATTAAATACATAGAACTAGAAGAGTACAAAACGGAACACATACAATCTACGACAATTCAAATAGAAGATTTACAAGGACCTATAATAATATGTTTACCTAGACGTTGCTAAAGCATTCGACAGTGTTTGGCATAAAGGACTTCTACAAAAACTAAAACGAATGCTACAGGACTACTATCCTCTTATTAAGAGCTATTTAAACGAGAGATTATTTTATGTACAGTACAATGACGGAAATTCAGATATATGCGCAGGTGTTCCTCAAGGAAGTGTTTTGGGACCGATATTATACCTTTTATATACAGCTGACATACCAAAACCAAGGAATCTAAACACTATGATAGCAGCATTTGCACATGACACGGTGATTCTTTCCTCTCATAATTGCATTCAAACGGCTACCAACATAATACAGGACATACTGGACAAAACAGTTGACTGGTTCAGCAGATGGGGAATTCACGTCAATGAAGATAAAACAGTACAAGTAATTTATACCACCAATAGAAGTTTTAGCCCTCAAGCCATTTATTTAAACAATAAGCAAATTACTATTGACAACCATGCCAAATACCTGGGAATTCATATAGACAACAAACTGCCTTGGAAACGTCACATAACACAAAAACGAAACCAAATTATAATCAAATTTAGACAACTATATTAGCTCTTAAAAAAACTATCGGCAGAAAACAAACTGTTAATATACAAAACCATAATCAAACCTATCTGAACATATGGAATACAGATATGGGGCACCGCCAGTACATCAAATGTAGCCGTTATTCAAAGACTGCAAAACAAAATCCTTCGGACAATTATAGATGCTCCTTGGTATTTATCTAATGACATGACAGTATACATCGTGATCTTGGCATACCTTCAATCAATGAAGAAATAAAAAAAATGAGCACACAACATATAAGAAAGTTGTCCACGCACACAAACAATGACCTACAGGCTTTTTTTTTTGTTTTTATATAACTTGCGCACGCAAAAAGGGATTATTGTGATTGAATTCAAGGAGAGGTGGCATGCAACTGGCTATTTCTCTTGAGCACCGCTGGTGGAAGAAGCGATAAAACAGTGACAAGCAGGAGACATTCCTGCGGTGTTCAAGCGAATCTATTGATATCGCAATGTTATTGTCACCGATAAGTTTTATCGCATGGTTTTGTATTCTATCTAGTTGGTGCAAGGTAGTCTTAGGTGCACCAAACCAGATATGGCAATTGTACTCAAGTTTAGGGCGAATAAAAGCCTTGTATATGGTAGCCAGATCAGAGGGAGTGAAATATTTCTTGCACCGGGCTAGAAAACCTAAACATTTCGCAGCATTTTGGCGACGGTAAATATGTGGTCATTCCAACGAAGCTTGTCGTTAACGTACATACCGAGAATTGCAAGATTTTCAGTCTCCTCGATGCAAGTGGCATTCATGGATAATTTTTTTTTTATTTCCCAATTTTATATTTCATCTGTCTTATCGACACCTGGTAATTATTATAAGAGATAATTAGCGGGATAAACTTTGCATCTTGCAGCCATTGCCTTACAGATACTTGTTAAACGATACAGAATTTTTTTTTTGTTTTTTAACATAATTACAATTACATTACAGATTAAAACGTTCATTGATTATAGCTTTTCTTTATTTAATTATTTTGGAGGTCTACCGGTTTCCGTCTTTTCAATCGTCTTCTTGTGTTGGTTTCTTGTTCGGGTAAACTTTGTATCAGATCATTTGTGTGATTACAAAGCTCGATTTGATGTTTTCTGCTTATAATTTTTATTTCGTCTTTTACAGTGAGCTTACAGTGAGTTTAAGCAAACTATTTTGCTCTTATTTAGAGCTGAAATTAAGCAAAATGGTCAAACTAAATTAAAATTTTCAAACATTCTGAATTTAAGCAAAAGCTAGTTGCAAAATTAGAACAATTTTTGCCTATATTTTTGCCATTAGGAATGGATTGGATTAAAAGTGGTGGTTAGGAGATCATTAATGAAAATCTGAAAGAGTGTCGGAGAAAGAAAAGGGTGGTGTCAAACATGGAGGCAATACAACAGATTAATAGCAAGTTTGACCATCAAAATAAACAAAGTGAAACAATTAAAAATGAGATGATGCAGCAAAAGCAATAATCGCAGCAACAGAGTAAGGAGAACAAACAGATGAATCTAGAATAGAGTTCCAAGCTAAACGAGAAGTTGGACCAGCAGAAGAAAGATTTGAGTTTTATAATAAGTGATAAGTTGGAACAGCAAAGCCAAAAGCTTAATCGACAAAATCAACATCAAAGCCAGGAGCTGAAACAGGAATTAAATTCCAAATTTGATCAACAAAAGCAGGAAGCTACTCAGCAAACCCAAGAACTGAACTCCAAATTTAATCAGCAAAATCAAAAGCTGGATGTTATTCAAGAAAAGCTAAGAGATGAAATGGGCGAAATTCAAGAAACGCTCAAAGGAGAAATAAGTAGAATTGATGAAGAAGTGAGTGGTCTGGAAGGAAAAATTAAAGAGTTTGAGACACAATTGTACAATCGTACCCAATTCGTCAGAGAGAATTCTCAACAAAGCAATAATATTGAAAGAGTTGGACTTGCGTTATGGACAGTCTCAAACTAAGCTAAGCAAAATACAGCTCCAGATGATGAAACAGCAAAGAGGAGCACGACTACAAGAATTAGAACGGGAAATAAATAAGCTAGCCAACGGCAATGCTGTTCAAAGTGACAAGTAGTCTATATTAATTGTGTGAAAATAAAAACAAAACTCTGAAAGCATTTCATCTAAATTTAACATATATTGTACATCGCTGGAAAAAGCATTGTTTGCTGCTCACGTGTAAATTGGAGCGCACATCCCAGCTGTACTAGGATTTAAAGGTGAATTGCAAATTAATTGTTTATTACAAGTAACACATTCCTATTAATAAAAACCCGCGCTAAACTTATTTGGATACAGTGTGGAAAAGAGAGGAATAGACAAAGAGCCGTAAAAATTTGTCACTTGTCATATCCAAAAAGGCAAACAAACCTTCCACTGATCCGAAACCGTAAGCGCCTATAACTATACAATACAATAAAGATCGTAATTCCTCTACAATTATAGAGTTACCAGTAGCAATAAAAAAAAATTCAACACATTAATTCTAGTGAATTGTAGTAAATATTAGGAAACAAAATAAAACAACAAATTGAAAAAATAAAAATCATATGAATATGAGCGTAGCGAGGTCGCCCCCTGCGGGTCGACAAAAAAAACCAAGTCAACTGTGCTACGCACAACAACACACCACCTACTATCAGAATAATCTCCACTCCCACCACAACAACAACAACAACGACAAATTCTACTATTATTAATACAGCGGCAAACTCTTCGACAACAACAAGCCTTATTGCAACAAACGTTACACCTATTTGTAGCACCACTACATCTACATCAATCACATCTATGGTCCCACTAAAACTTGCTCCAGTTAAAATACAACAGCCCAATCATAAGATGAAAATGTTCCTAACAATCAATCCTCATACCAAAAAAGCAATAGAAACCTCACCGCTCAAAACAACGGACAATACTAAAAAAACTACTGGCTTGGTCAGCCAAATGTTAAATCATCTAATCGATTTAACATATTATCAACAGACGATGAAAATGAGTCCGACACTGCACAGATTGAAGATAAAGACCTAAGAAAATATCCAAACCACCACCAATATATGTCCGAGGAGTAAAATATATAAATGTCCTAACCAACGCTCTAGATCACGAGACAACAAAAAATTCATATGAATTAAGAGTGCTACCAAACGATGAAATAAAAATCCAGCCCATAGATTCCATAACTTATATAATTATAGTGAAGATACTTCAACAAAAAAACACACAGTATTACATATATTAGCCCAAAGAACAAAGAGGATTTCGGGTCATGCTTCGAACCATGCACCACTCCGCTGACCAAGATGAAATTAAAAACGAACTTACCGACCTAGGCCACAATGTTAAAAATATACATAACATATGACAAAGGGGCACCAAACATCTTCTCTATAGAACTCGAAAACAGCAAAAATAACAAAAATATTTACAGCATTACCCATTTACTACACTGTAAAATATCGTTCGAACCACCGCATCAAAAAAGGCTTATACCTCATTGTACGAACTGCCAGAAATACGGACACACCAAAAATGTTTGCACAAAGGAACCCACCTTCGTTAAATGCGCAGGAAAACACAAAACTATTGAATGCGAACTTGGACCAAACGATAATGGCTTTGTGTGGAGAAAAACACACCGCAAATTACAAAGGTTGTGAAATATACAAAGCTCTCAATGCTAAGAGATATCCTACTTTAAGGGAAAAAAAACTGACAACCAACAACAAGAATCCCAGAACTGAAACAGCCGATACACGTGAACCATATAAAAATCATACCCGAACTTATGCACAAGTCACATCGAATGAGGTGGGGCAAAGCACACAAAGCACACAAGTCATTCACGCTCAAATACAAACTAACACAACGAATACATCTCCCCCAAGGTTTGCACAAACTGCTTCATATGGCACCACTTCTAATAAACAGAGCAAAAATAAACAAACACACATTAACACAGCAAATACATTTGACGACATTACAGAAATAAAAATCATGATGAAACAACTCATAACACAAATTTCTAACATGATGAATATCCCTTCTCTATTAATGACAAAAATTAATGGACAGACACAATAAAAAATTAAAAATAGAACGCAGATGGCCTAATACCACATGTGTTGTAATTGAAGCAGTTCCTCAAAGTTATCTTAAAATTCCAAAATATAACATACACCACACAAATCACCCTAGTAATGCGGCAATCCTGGTTACAAAAGATATTAAATACATAGAACTAGAAGAGTACAAAACGGAACACATACAATCTACGACAATTCAAATAGAAGATTTACAAGGACCTATAATAATATGTTTACCTAGACGTTGCTAAAGCATTCGACAGTGTTTGGCATAAAGGACTTCTACAAAAACTAAAACGAATGCTACAGGACTACTATCCTCTTATTAAGAGCTATTTAAACGAGAGATTATTTTATGTACAGTACAATGACGGAAATTCAGATATATGCGCAGGTGTTCCTCAAGGAAGTGTTTTGGGACCGATATTATACCTTTTATATACAGCTGACATACCAAAACCAAGGAATCTAAACACTATGATAGCAGCATTTGCACATGACACGGTGATTCTTTCCTCTCATAATTGCATTCAAACGGCTACCAACATAATACAGGACATACTGGACAAAACAGTTGACTGGTTCAGCAGATGGGGAATTCACGTCAATGAAGATAAAACAGTACAAGTAATTTATACCACCAATAAAAGTTTTAGCCCTCAAGCCATTTATTTAAACAATAAGCAAATTACTATTGACAACCATGCCAAATACCTGGGAATTCATATAGACAACAAACTGCCTTGGAAACGTCACATAACACAAAAACGAAACCAAATTATAATCAAATTTAGACAACTATATTAGCTCTTAAAAAAACTATCGGCAGAAAACAAACTGTTAATATACAAAACCATAATCAAACCTATCTGAACATATGGAATACAGATATGGGGCACCGCCAGAACATCAAATGTAGCCGTTATTCAAAGACTGCAAAACAAAATCCTTCGGACAATTATAGATGCTCCTTGGTATTTATCTAATGACATGACAGTATACATCGTGATCTTGGCATACCTTCAATCAATGAAGAAATAAAAAAAATGAGCACACAACATATAAGAAAGTTGTCCACGCACACAAACAATGACCTACAGGCTTTTTTTTTGTTTTTATATAACTTGCGCACGCAAAAAGGGATTATTGTGATTGAATTCAAGGAGAGGTGGCATGCAACTGGCTATTTCTCTTGAGCACCGCTGGTGGAAGAAGCGATAAAACAGTGACAAGCAGGAGACATTCCTGCGGTGTTCAAGCGAATCTATTGATATCGCAATGTTATTGTCACCGATAAGTTTTATCGCATGGTTTTGTATTCTATCTAGTTGGTGCAAGGTAGTCTTAGGTGCACCAAACCAGATATGGCAATTGTACTCAAGTTTAGGGCGAATAAAAGCCTTGTATATGGTAGCCAGATCAGAGGGAGTGAAATATTTCTTGCACCGGGCTAGAAAACCTAAACATTTCGCAGCATTTTGGCGACGGTAAATATGTGGTCATTCCAACGAAGCTTGTCGTTAACGTACATACCGAGAATTGCAAGATTTTCAGTCTCCTCGATGCAAGTGGCATTCATGGATAATTTTTTTTTTATTTCCCAATTTTATATTTCATCTGTCTTATCGACACCTGGTAATTATTATAAGAGATAATTAGCGGGATAAACTTTGCATCTTGCAGCCATTGCCTTACAGATACTTGTTAAACGATACAGAATTTTTTTTTTGTTTTTTAACATAATTACAATTACATTACAGATTAAAACGTTCATTGATTATAGCTTTTCTTTATTTAATTATTTTGGAGGTCTACCGGTTTCCGTCTTTTCAATCGTCTTCTTGTGTTGGTTTCTTGTTCGGGTAAACTTTGTATCAGATCATTTGTGTGATTACAAAGCTCGATTTGATGTTTTCTGCTTATAATTTTTATTTCGTCTTTTACAGTGAGCTTACAGTGAGTTTAAGCAAACTATTTTGCTCTTATTTAGAGCTGAAATTAAGCAAAATGGTCAAACTAAATTAAAATTTTCAAACATTCTGAATTTAAGCAAAAGCTAGTTGCAAAATTAGAACAATTTTTGCCTATATTTTTGCCATTAGGAATGGATTGGATTAAAAGTGGTGGTTAGGAGATCATTAATGAAAATCTGAAAGAGTGTCGGAGAAAGAAAAGGGTGGTGTCAAACATGGAGGCAATACAACAGATTAATAGCAAGTTTGACCATCAAAATAAACAAAGTGAAACAATTAAAAATGAGATGATGCAGCAAAAGCAATAATCGCAGCAACAGAGTAAGGAGAACAAACAGATGAATCTAGAATAGAGTTCCAAGCTAAACGAGAAGTTGGACCAACAGAAGAAAGATTTGAGTTTTATAATAAGTGATAAGTTGGAACAGCAAAGCCAAAAGCTTAATCGACAAAATCAACATCAAAGCCAGGAGCTGAAACAGGAATTAAATTCCAAATTTGATCAACAAAAGCAGGAAGCTACTCAGCAAACCCAAGAACTGAACTCCAAATTTAATCAGCAAAATCAAAAGCTGGATGTTATTCAAGAAAAGCTAAGAGATGAAATGGGCGAAATTCAAGAAACGCTCAAAGGAGAAATAAGTAGAATTGATGAAGAAGTGAGTGGTCTGGAAGGAAAAATTAAAGAGTTTGAGACACAATTGTACAATCGTACCCAATTCGTCAGAGAGAATTCTCAACAAAGCAATAATATTGAAAGAGTTGGACTTGCGTTATGGACAGTCTCAAACTAAGCTAAGCAAAATACAGCTCCAGATGATGAAACAGCAAAGAGGAGCACGACTACAAGAATTAGAACGGGAAATAAATAAGCTAGCCAACGGCAATGCTGTTCAAAGTGACAAGTAGTCTATATTAATTGTGTGAAAATAAAAACAAAACTCTGAAAGCATTTCATCTAAATTTAACATATATTGTACATCGCTGGAAAAAGCATTGTTTGCTGCTCACGTGTAAATTGGAGCGCACATCCCAGCTGTACTAGGATTTAAAGGTGAATTGCAAATTAATTGTTTATTACAAGTAACACATTCCTATTAATAAAAACCCGCGCTAAACTTATTTGGATACAGTGTGGAAAAGAGAGGAATAGACAAAGAGCCGTAAAAATTTGTCACTTGTCATATCCAAAAAGGCAAACAAACCTTCCACTGATCCGAAACCGTAAGCGCCTATAACTATACAATACAATAAAGATCGTAATTCCTCTACAATTATAGAGTTACCAGTAGCAATAAAAAAAAATTCAACACATTAATTCTAGTGAATTGTAGTAAATATTAGGAAACAAAATAAAACAACAAATTGAAAAAATAAAAATCATATGAATATGAGCGTAGCGAGGTCGCCCCCTGCGGGTCGACAAAAAAAAACCAAGTCAACTGTGCTACGCACAACAACACACCACCTACTATCAGAATAATCTCCACTCCCACCACAACAACAACAACAACGACAAATTCTACTATTATTAATACAGCGGCAAACTCTTCGACAACAACAAGCCTTATTGCAACAAACGTTACACCTATTTGTAGCACCACTACATCTACATCAATCACATCTATGGTCCCACTAAAACTTGCTCCAGTTAAAATACAACAGCCCAATCATAAGATGAAAAATGTTCCTAACAATCAATCCTCATACCAAAAAAGCAATAGAAACCTCACCGCTCAAAACAACGGACAATACTAAAAAAACTACTGGCTTGGTCAGCCAAATGTTAAATCATCTAATCGATTTAACATATTATCAACAGACGATGAAAATGAGTCAGACACTGCACAGATTGAAGATAAAGACCTAAGAAAATATCCAAACCACCACCAATATATGTCCGAGGAGTAAAATATATAAATGTCCTAACCAACGCTCTAGATCACGAGACAACAAAAAATTCATATGAATTAAGAGTGCTACCAAACGATGAAATAAAAATCCAGCCCATAGATTCCATAACTTATATAATTATAGTGAAGACACTTCAACAAAAAAAACACACAGTATTACATATATTAGCCCAAAGAACAAAGAGGATTTCGGGTCATGCTTCGAACCATGCACCACTCCGCTGACCAAGATGAAATTAAAAACGAACTTACCGACCTAGGCCACAATGTTAAAAATATACATAACATATGACAAAGGGGCACCAAACATCTTCTCTATAGAACTCGAAAACAGCAAAAATAACAAAAATATTTACAGCATTACCCATTACTACACTGTAAAATATCGTTCGAACCACCGCATCAAAAAAGGCTTATACCTCATTGTACGAACTGCCAGAAATACGGACACACCAAAAATGTTTGCACAAAGGAACCCACCTACGTTAAATGCGCAGGAAAACACAAAACTATTGAATGCGAACTTGGACCAAACGATAATGGCTTTGTGTGGAGAAAAACACACCGCAAATTACAAAGGTTGTGAAATATACAAAGCTCTCAATGCTAAGAGATATCCTACTTTAAGGGAAAAAAAACTGACAACCAACAACAAGAATCCCAGAACTGAAACAGCCGATACACGTGAACCATATAAAAATCATACCCGAACTTATGCACAAGTCACATCGAATGAGGTGGGGCAAAGCACACAAAGCACACAAGTCATTCACGCTCAAATACAAACTAACACAACGAATACATCTCCCCCAAGGTTTGCACAAACTGCTTCATATGGCACCACTTCTAATAAACAGAGCAAAAATAAACAAACACACATTAACACAGCAAATACATTTGACGACATTACAGAAATAAAAATCATGATGAAACAACTCATAACACAAATTTCTAACATGATGAATATCCCTTCTCTATTAATGACAAAAATTAATGGACAGACACAATAAAAAATTAAAAATAGAACGCAGATGGCCTAATACCACATGTGTTGTAATTGAAGCAGTTCCTCAAAGTTATCTTAAAATTCCAAAATATAACATACACCACACAAATCACCCTAGTAATGCGGCAATCCTGGTTACAAAAGATATTAAATACATAGAACTAGAAGAGTACAAAACGGAACACATACAATCTACGACAATTCAAATAGAAGATTTACAAGGACCTATAATAATATGTTTACCTAGACGTTGCTAAAGCATTCGACAGTGTTTGGCATAAAGGACTTCTACAAAAACTAAAACGAATGCTACAGGACTACTATCCTCTTATTAAGAGCTATTTAAACGAGAGATTATTTTATGTACAGTACAATGACGGAAATTCAGATATATGCGCAGGTGTTCCTCAAGGAAGTGTTTTGGGACCGATATTATACCTTTTATATACAGCTGACATACCAAAACCAAGGAATCTAAACACTATGATAGCAGCATTTGCACATGACACGGTGATTCTTTCCTCTCATAATTGCATTCAAACGGCTACCAACATAATACAGGACATACTGGACAAAACAGTTGACTGGTTCAGCAGATGGGGAATTCACGTCAATGAAGATAAAACAGTACAAGTAATTTATACCACCAATAAAAGTTTTAGCCCTCAAGCCATTTATTTAAACAATAAGCAAATTACTATTGACAACCATGCCAAATACCTGGGAATTCATATAGACAACAAACTGCCTTGGAAACGTCACATAACACAAAAACGAAACCAAATTATAATCAAATTTAGACAACTATATTAGCTCTTAAAAAAACTATCGGCAGAAAACAAACTGTTAATATACAAAACCATAATCAAACCTATCTGAACATATGGAATACAGATATGGGGCACCGCCAGAACATCAAATGTAGCCGTTATTCAAAGACTGCAAAACAAAATCCTTCGGACAATTATAGATGCTCCTTGGTATTTATCTAATGACATGACAGTATACATCGTGATCTTGGCATACCTTCAATCAATGAAGAAATAAAAAAAATGAGCACACAACATATAAGAAAGTTGTCCACGCACACAAACAATGACCTACAGGCTTTTTTTTTGTTTTTATATAACTTGCGCACGCAAAAAGGGATTATTGTGATTGAATTCAAGGAGAGGTGGCATGCAACTGGCTATTTCTCTTGAGCACCGCTGGTGGAAGAAGCGATAAAACAGTGACAAGCAGGAGACATTCCTGCGGTGTTCAAGCGAATCTATTGATATCGCAATGTTATTGTCACCGATAAGTTTTATCGCATGGTTTTGTATTCTATCTAGTTGGTGCAAGGTAGTCTTAGGTGCACCAAACCAGATATGGCAATTGTACTCAAGTTTAGGGCGAATAAAAGCCTTGTATATGGTAGCCAGATCAGAGGGAGTGAAATATTTCTTGCACCGGGCTAGAAAACCTAAACATTTCGCAGCATTTTGGCGACGGTAAATATGTGGTCATTCCAACGAAGCTTGTCGTTAACGTACATACCGAGAATTGCAAGATTTTCAGTCTCCTCGATGCAAGTGGCATTCATGGATAATTTTTTTTTTATTTCCCAATTTTATATTTCATCTGTCTTATCGACACCTGGTAATTATTATAAGAGATAATTAGCGGGATAAACTTTGCATCTTGCAGCCATTGCCTTACAGATACTTGTTAAACGATACAGAATTTTTTTTTTGTTTTTTAACATAATTACAATTACATTACAGATTAAAACGTTCATTGATTATAGCTTTTCTTTATTTAATTATTTTGGAGGTCTACCGGTTTCCGTCTTTTCAATCGTCTTCTTGTGTTGGTTTCTTGTTCGGGTAAACTTTGTATCAGATCATTTGTGTGATTACAAAGCTCGATTTGATGTTTTCTGCTTATAATTTTTATTTCGTCTTTTACAGTGAGCTTACAGTGAGTTTAAGCAAACTATTTTGCTCTTATTTAGAGCTGAAATTAAGCAAAATGGTCAAACTAAATTAAAATTTTCAAACATTCTGAATTTAAGCAAAAGCTAGTTGCAAAATTAGAACAATTTTTGCCTATATTTTTGCCATTAGGAATGGATTGGATTAAAAGTGGTGGTTAGGAGATCATTAATGAAAATCTGAAAGAGTGTCGGAGAAAGAAAAGGGTGGTGTCAAACATGGAGGCAATACAACAGATTAATAGCAAGTTTGACCATCAAAATAAACAAAGTGAAACAATTAAAAATGAGATGATGCAGCAAAAGCAATAATCGCAGCAACAGAGTAAGGAGAACAAACAGATGAATCTAGAATAGAGTTCCAAGCTAAACGAGAAGTTGGACCAACAGAAGAAAGATTTGAGTTTTATAATAAGTGATAAGTTGGAACAGCAAAGCCAAAAGCTTAATCGACAAAATCAACATCAAAGCCAGGAGCTGAAACAGGAATTAAATTCCAAATTTGATCAACAAAAGCAGGAAGCTACTCAGCAAACCCAAGAACTGAACTCCAAATTTAATCAGCAAAATCAAAAGCTGGATGTTATTCAAGAAAAGCTAAGAGATGAAATGGGCGAAATTCAAGAAACGCTCAAAGGAGAAATAAGTAGAATTGATGAAGAAGTGAGTGGTCTGGAAGGAAAAATTAAAGAGTTTGAGACACAATTGTACAATCGTACCCAATTCGTCAGAGAGAATTCTCAACAAAGCAATAATATTGAAAGAGTTGGACTTGCGTTATGGACAGTCTCAAACTAAGCTAAGCAAAATACAGCTCCAGATGATGAAACAGCAAAGAGGAGCACGACTACAAGAATTAGAACGGGAAATAAATAAGCTAGCCAACGGCAATGCTGTTCAAAGTGACAAGTAGTCTATATTAATTGTGTGAAAATAAAAACAAAACTCTGAAAGCATTTCATCTAAATTTAACATATATTGTACATCGCTGGAAAAAGCATTGTTTGCTGCTCACGTGTAAATTGGAGCGCACATCCCAGCTGTACTAGGATTTAAAGGTGAATTGCAAATTAATTGTTTATTACAAGTAACACATTCCTATTAATAAAAACCCGCGCTAAACTTATTTGGATACAGTGTGGAAAAGAGAGGAATAGACAAAGAGCCGTAAAAATTTGTCACTTGTCATATCCAAAAAGGCAAACAAACCTTCCACTGATCCGAAACCGTAAGCGCCTATAACTATACAATACAATAAAGATCGTAATTCCTCTACAATTATAGAGTTACCAGTAGCAATAAAAAAAAATTCAACACATTAATTCTAGTGAATTGTAGTAAATATTAGGAAACAAAATAAAACAACAAATTGAAAAAATAAAAATCATATGAATATGAGCGTAGCGAGGTCGCCCCCTGCGGGTCGACAAAAAAAAACCAAGTCAACTGTGCTACGCACAACAACACACCACCTACTATCAGAATAATCTCCACTCCCACCACAACAACAACAACAACGACAAATTCTACTATTATTAATACAGCGGCAAACTCTTCGACAACAACAAGCCTTATTGCAACAAACGTTACACCTATTTGTAGCACCACTACATCTACATCAATCACATCTATGGTCCCACTAAAACTTGCTCCAGTTAAAATACAACAGCCCAATCATAAGATGAAAAATGTTCCTAACAATCAATCCTCATACCAAAAAAGCAATAGAAACCTCACCGCTCAAAACAACGGACAATACTAAAAAAACTACTGGCTTGGTCAGCCAAATGTTAAATCATCTAATCGATTTAACATATTATCAACAGACGATGAAAATGAGTCAGACACTGCACAGATTGAAGATAAAGACCTAAGAAAATATCCAAACCACCACCAATATATGTCCGAGGAGTAAAATATATAAATGTCCTAACCAACGCTCTAGATCACGAGACAACAAAAAATTCATATGAATTAAGAGTGCTACCAAACGATGAAATAAAAATCCAGCCCATAGATTCCATAACTTATATAATTATAGTGAAGACACTTCAACAAAAAAAACACACAGTATTACATATATTAGCCCAAAGAACAAAGAGGATTTCGGGTCATGCTTCGAACCATGCACCACTCCGCTGACCAAGATGAAATTAAAAACGAACTTACCGACCTAGGCCACAATGTTAAAAATATACATAACATATGACAAAGGGGCACCAAACATCTTCTCTATAGAACTCGAAAACAGCAAAAATAACAAAAATATTTACAGCATTACCCATTACTACACTGTAAAATATCGTTCGAACCACCGCATCAAAAAAGGCTTATACCTCATTGTACGAACTGCCAGAAATACGGACACACCAAAAATGTTTGCACAAAGGAACCCACCTACGTTAAATGCGCAGGAAAACACAAAACTATTGAATGCGAACTTGGACCAAACGATAATGGCTTTGTGTGGAGAAAAACACACCGCAAATTACAAAGGTTGTGAAATATACAAAGCTCTCAATGCTAAGAGATATCCTACTTTAAGGGAAAAAAAACTGACAACCAACAACAAGAATCCCAGAACTGAAACAGCCGATACACGTGAACCATATAAAAATCATACCCGAACTTATGCACAAGTCACATCGAATGAGGTGGGGCAAAGCACACAAAGCACACAAGTCATTCACGATCAAATACAAACTAACACAACGAATACATCTCCCCCAAGGTTTGCACAAACTGCTTCATATGGCACCACTTCTAATAAACAGAGCAAAAATAAACAAACACACATTAACACAGCAAATACATTTGACTGTACAGAACTTACAGAAATAAAAATCATGATGAAACAACTCATAACACAAATTTCTAACATGATGAATATCCTTTCTCTATTAATGACAAAAATTAATGGACAGACACAATAAAAAATTAAAAATAGAACGCAGATGGCCTAATACCACATGTGTTGGAATTGAAGCAGTTCCTCAAAGTTATCTTAAAATTCCAAAATATAACATACACCACACAAATCACCCTAGTGGTGCGGCAATCCTGGTTACAAAAGATATTAAATACATAGAACTAGAAGAGTACAAAACGGAACACATACAATCTACGACAATTCAAATAGAAGATTTACAAGGACCTATAATAATATGTTTACCTAGACGTTGCTAAAGCATTCGACAGTGTTTGGCATAAAGGACTTCTACAAAAACTAAAACGAATGCTACAGGACTACTATCCTCTTATTAAGAGCTATTTAAACGAGAGATTATTTTATGTACAGTACAATGACGGAAATTCAGATATATGCGCAGGTGTTCCTCAAGGAAGTGTTTTGGGACCGATATTATACCTTTTATATACAGCTGACATACCAAAACCAAGGAATCTAAACACTATGATAGCAGCATTTGCACATGACACGGTGATTCTTTCCTCTCATAATTGCATTCAAACGGCTACCAACATAATACAGGACATACTGGACAAAACAGTTGACTGGTTCAGCAGATGGGGAATTCACGTCAATGAAGATAAAACAGTACAAGTAATTTATACCACCAATAGAAGTTTTAGCCCTCAAGCCATTTATTTAAACAATAAGCAAATTACTATTGACAACCATGCCAAATACCTGGGAATTCATATAGACAACAAACTGCCTTGGAAACGTCACATAACACAAAAACGAAACCAAATTATAATCAAATTTAGACAACTATATTAGCTCTTAAAAAAACTATCGGCAGAAAACAAACTGTTAATATACAAAACCATAATCAAACCTATCTGAACATATGGAATACAGATATGGGGCACCGCCAGTACATCAAATGTAGCCGTTATTCAAAGACTGCAAAACAAAATCCTTCGGACAATTATAGATGCTCCTTGGTATTTATCTAATGACATGACAGTATACATCGTGATCTTGGCATACCTTCAATCAATGAAGAAATAAAAAAAATGAGCACACAACATATAAGAAAGTTGTCCACGCACACAAACAATGACCTACAGGCTTTTTTTTTTGTTTTTATATAACTTGCGCACGCAAAAAGGGATTATTGTGATTGAATTCAAGGAGAGGTGGCATGCAACTGGCTATTTCTCTTGAGCACCGCTGGTGGAAGAAGCGATAAAACAGTGACAAGCAGGAGACATTCCTGCGGTGTTCAAGCGAATCTATTGATATCGCAATGTTATTGTCACCGATAAGTTTTATCGCATGGTTTTGTATTCTATCTAGTTGGTGCAAGGTAGTCTTAGGTGCACCAAACCAGATATGGCAATTGTACTCAAGTTTAGGGCGAATAAAAGCCTTGTATATGGTAGCCAGATCAGAGGGAGTGAAATATTTCTTGCACCGGGCTAGAAAACCTAAACATTTCGCAGCATTTTGGCGACGGTAAATATGTGGTCATTCCAACGAAGCTTGTCGTTAACGTACATACCGAGAATTGCAAGATTTTCAGTCTCCTCGATGCAAGTGGCATTCATGGATAATTTTTTTTTTATTTCCCAATTTTATATTTCATCTGTCTTATCGACACCTGGTAATTATTATAAGAGATAATTAGCGGGATAAACTTTGCATCTTGCAGCCATTGCCTTACAGATACTTGTTAAACGATACAGAATTTTTTTTTTGTTTTTTTACATAATTACAATTACATTACAGATTAAAACGTTCATTGATTATAGCTTTTCTTTATTTAATTATTTTGGAGGTCTACCGGTTTCCGTCTTTTCAATCGTCTTCTTGTGTTGGTTTCTTGTTCGGGTAAACTTTGTATCAGATCATTTGTGTGATTACAAAGCTCGATTTGATGTTTTCTGCTTATAATTTTTATTTCGTCTTTTACAGTGAGGATGTTGAGATTACGTTGTATGTCTTCATTGGGGATATACCAATGGTTCTGACAATTTTTGTTTGCAGTCTTTGAATCATGTTGATGTTTGTCGTACAGGCAGTTCCCCATATTTGAAGTTTTTAACAAATAACAAAATTAACAGAATCTCATATGTATACAGCCTGCATATGTATGGGTAAAAATAACATTTGTTATTTTGAATTTAGAGGTTCGCTGTAAAGCAGATTAACAATCTCACATATAAGTCTCACTAAATCGACCCACACCCGTGTCTTCCTAAAGGAATTATCTATCGAATAGATGTTGTTAGATTACAATGTAGAGGGGAAGAGGCATTTGTGCATCGGTTTGAACTTTTGTTATTTTCATGAAATTTGTCAATTTTGAGGTACACTGTCAAGCGGATTGGCCAGTTCCCAGAGATGTCTCATTAAATTGACCCACACCTGTGTCTTCCTAAAGGAATTATCTATCGAAGAGATTTTGTTAGATTACAATGTAGGGGGGAAGAGGCATTTGTGCATCGGTTTGAACTTTTGTTATTTTCATGAAATTCGTCAATTTTGAGGTTCTCTGTCAAGCGGATTGGCCAGTTCCCAGAGATGTCTCACTAAATTGACACACACCTGTGTCTTTCTAAAGAAATTATCTATCCAATAGATTTTGTTAGATTACAATGTAGGGGGGAAGAGGCATTTGTGCATCGGTTTGAACTTTTGTTATTTTCATGAAATTTGTCAAATTGGAGGTTCTCTGTCAAGCGGATTGGCCAGTTCCCAGAGATGTCTCACTAAATTGACCCACACCTGTGTCTTCTTAAAGGAATTATCTATCGAAGAGATTTTGTTAGATTACAATGTAGGGGGGAAGAGGCATTTGTGCATCGGTTTGAACTTTTGTTATTTTCATGAAATTCGTCAATTTGGAGGTTCTCTGTCAAGCGGATTGGCCAGTTCCCAGAGATGTCTCACTAAATTGACCCACACCTGTGTCTTCCTAAAGGAATTATCTATCGAATAGATTTTGTTAGATTACAATGTAGGGGGGAAGAGGCATTTGTTCATCGGTTTGAACTTTTGTTATTTTCATGAAATTCGTCAATTTGGAGGTTCTCTGTCAAGCGGATTGGCCAGTTCCCAGAGATGTCTCACTAAATTGACCCACACCTGTGTCTTCCTAAAGGAATTATCTATCGAATAGATTTTGTTAGATTACAATATAGGCGGTAAGAGGCATTTGTGCATCGGTTTGAACTTTTGTTATTTTCATGAAATTCGTCAATTTGGAGGTTGTCTGTCAAGCGGATTGGCCAGTTCCCAGAAATGTCTCACTAAATTGACCCACACCTGTGTCTTTCTAAAGGCATAATCTATCGAATAGAATTCGTTAGATTATAATGCAGAGGGGAAGAGACATTTGTGCATCGGTTTGAACTTTTATTTTCATGAAATTCGTCAATTTGGAGGTTCTCTGTCAAGCGGATTGGCCAGTTCCCAGAGATGTCTCACTAAATTGACCCACACCTGTGTCTTCCTAAAGGAATTATCTATCGAAGAGATTTTGTTAGATTACAATGTAGGGGGGAAGAGGCATTTGTGCATCGGTTTGAACTTTTGTTATTTTCATGAAATTCGTCAATTTGGAGGTTCTCTGTCAAGCGGATTGGCCAGTTCCCAGAGATGTCTCACTAAATTGACCCACACCTGTGTCTTTCTAAAGGCATAATCTATCGAATAGAATTCGTTAGATTATAATGCAGAGGGGAAGAGGCATTTGTGCATCGGTTTGAACTTTTATTTTCATGAAATTCGTCAATTTGGAGGTTCTTTGTCAAGCGGATTGGCCAGTTCCCAGAGATGTCTCACTAAATTGACCCACAATAATTCCTAAAGGAATAATCTATCGAAGAGATTTTGTTAGCTTACAATGTAGGGGGGAAGAGGCATTTGTGCATCGGTTTGAACTTTTGCTATTTTCATGAAATTCGTCAATTTTGAGGTTCTCTGTCAAGCGGATTGGCCAGTTCCCAGAGATGTCTCACTAAATTGACACACACCTGTGTCTTCCTAAAGGAATTATATATCCAATAGATTTTGTTAGATTACAATGTAGGGGGGAAGAGGCATTTGTGCATCGGTTTGAACTTTTGTTATTTTCATGAAATTCGTCAAATTGGAGGTTCTCTGTCAAGCGGATTGGCCAGTTTCCAGAGATGTCTCACTAAATTGACCCACACCTGTGTCTTTCTAAAGGAATTATCTATCGAATAGATTTTGTTAGATTACAATGTAGGTGGGAAGAGGCATTTGTGCATCGGTTTGAACTTTTGTTATTTTCATGAAGTTCGTCAATTTGGAGGTTCTCTGTCAAGCGGATTGGCCAGTTCCCATAGATGTCTCACTAAATTTACCCACACCTGTGTCTTCCTAAAGGAATTATCTATCGAATAGATTTTGTTAGATTACAATATAGGCGGTAAGAGGCATTTGTGCATCGGTTTGAACTTTTGTTATTTTCATGAAATTCGTCAATTTGGAGGTTCTCTGTCAAGCGGATTGGCCAGTTCCCAGAGATGTCTCATTAAATTGACCCACACCTGTGTCTTCCTAAAGGAATTATCTATCGAAGAGATGTTGTTAGATTACAATGTAGTGGGGAAGAGGCATTTGTGCATCGGTTTGAACTTTTGTTATTTTCATGAAATTCGTCAATTTGGAGGTTCTCTGTCAAGCGGATTGGCCAGTTCCCAGAGATGTCTCACTAAATTGACCCACACCTGTTTCTTCCTAAAGGAATTATCTATCGCATAGATGTTGTTAGATTACAATGTAGAGGGGAAGAGGCATTTGTGCATCGCTTTGAACTTTTGTGATTTTCATGAAATTCGTCAATTTGGAGATTCTCTGTCAAGCGGATTGGCCAGTTCCCAGAGATGTCTCATTAAATTGACCCACACCTGTGTCTTCCTAAAGGAATTATCTATCGAAGAGATGTTGTTAGATTACAATGTAGAGGGGAAGAGGCATTTGTGCATCGGTTTGAACTTTTGTTATTTTCATGAAATTCGTCAATGTAGAGGTTCGCTGTAAAGCAGATTAACAATCTCACATATAAGTCTCACTAAATCGAACCACACTCGTGTCTTCCTAAAGGAATTATCTATCGTATAGATTTTGTTAGATTACAATGTAGAGGGGAAGAGGCATTTGTGCATCGGTTTGAACTTTTGTTACTTTCATGAAATTCGTCAATTTGGAAGTTATCTGTCAAGCGGATTGGCCAGTTCCCAGAGATGTCTCACTAAATTGACCCACACCTGTGTCTTCTTAAAGGAATTATCTATCGAATAGATTTTGTTAGATTACAATGTAGGGGGGAAGAGGCATTTGTGCATCGGTTTGAACTTTTGTTATTTTCATGAAATTCGTCAATTTGGAGGTTCTCTGTCAAGCGGATTGGCCAGTTCCCAGAGATGTCTCACTAAATTGACCCACACCTGTGTCTTCCTAAAGGAATTATCTATCGAAGAGATGTTGTTAGAATACAATGTAGTGGGGAAGAGGCATTTGTGCATCGGTTTGAACTTTTGTTATTTTCATGAAATTCGTCAATTTGGAGGTTCTCTGTCAAGCGGATTGGCCAGTTCCCAGAGATGTCTCACTAAATTGACCCACACCTGTTTCTTCCTAAAGGAATTATCTATCGCATAGATGTTGTTAGATTACAATGTAGAGGGGAAGAGGCATTTGTGCAACGCTTTGAACTTTTGTGATTTTCATGAAATTCGTCAATTTGGAGATTCTCTGTCAAGCGGATTGGCCAGTTCCCAGAGATGTCTCATTAAATTGACCCACACCTGTGTCTTCCTAAAGGAATTATCTATCGAAGAGATATTGTTAGATTACAATGTGGAGGGGAAGAGGCATTTGTGCATCGGTTTGAACTTTTGTTATTTTCATGAAATTCGTCAATTTAGAGGTTCGCTGTAAAGCAGATTAACAATCTCACATATAAGTCTCACTAAATCGAACCACACTCGTGTCTTCCTAAAGGAATTATCTATCGTATAGATTTTGTTAGATTACAATGTAGAGGGGAAGAGGCATTTGTGCATCGGTTTGAACTTTTGTTACTTTCATGAAATTCGTCAATTTGGAAGTTATCTGTCAAGCGGATTGGCCAGTTCCCAGAGATGTCTCACTAAATTGACCCACACCTGTGTCTTTCTAAAGGCATAATCTATCGAATAGAATTCGTTAGATTATAATGCAGAGGGGAAGAGGCATTTGTGCATCGGTTTGAACTTTTATTTTCATGAAATTCGTCAATTTGGAGGTTCTCTGTCAAGCGGATTGGCCAGTTCCCAGAGATGTCTCATTAAATTGACCCACACCTGTGTCTTCCTAAAGGAATTATCTATCGAAGAGATTTTGTTAGATTACAATGTAGGGGGGAAGAGGCATTTGTGCATCGGTTTGAACTTTTGTTATTTTCACGAAATTCGTCAATTTTGAGGTTCTCTGTCAAGCGGATTGGCCAGTTCCCAGAGATGTCTCACTAAATTGACATACACCTGTGTCTTTCTAAAGGAATTATCTATCCAATAGATTTTGTTAGATTACAATGTAGGGGGGAAGAGGCATTTGTGCATCGGTTTGAACTTTTGTTATTTTCATGAAATTTGTCAAATTGGAGGTTCTCTGTCAAGCGGATTGGCCAGTTTCCAGAGATGTCTCACTAAATTGACCCACATCTGTGTCTTCTTAAAGGAATTATCTATCGAAGAGATTTTGTTACATTACAATGTAGGGGGGAAGAGGCATTTGTGCATCGGTTTGAACTTTTGTTATTTTCATGAAATTCGTCAATTTGGAGGTTCTCTGTCAAGCGGATTGGCCAGTTCCCAGAGATGTCTCACTAAATTGACCCACACCTGTGTCTTCCTAAAGGAATTATCTATCTAATAGATTTTGTTAGATTACAATGTAGGGGGGAAGAGGCATTTGTGCATCGGTTTGAACTTTTGTTATTTTCATGAAATTCGTCAATTTGGAGGTTCTCTGTCAAGCGGATTGGCCAGTTCCCAGAGATGTCTCACTAAATTGACCCACACCTGTGTCTTCCTAAAGGAATTATCTATCGAATAGATTTTGTTAGATTACAATATAGGCGGTAAGAGGCATTTGTGCATCGGTTTGAACTTTTGTTATTTTCATGAAATTCGTCAATTTGGAGGTTGTCTGTCAAGCGGATTGGCCAGTTCCCAGAGATGTCTCACTAAATTGACCCACACCTGTTTCTTCCTAAAGGAATTATCTATCGCATAGATGTTGTTAGGTTACAATGTAGAGGGGAAGAGGCATTTGTGCATCGGTTTGAACTTTTGTTATTTTCATGAAATTCGTCAATTTGGAGGTTCTCTGTCAAGCGGATGGCCAGTTCCCAGAGATGTCTCACTAAATTGACCCACACCTGTGTCTTTCTAAAGGCATAATCTATCGAATAGAATTCGTTAGATTATAATGCAGAGGGGAAGAGGCATTTGTGCATCGGTTTGAACTTTTATTTTCATGAAATTCGTCAATTTGGAGGTTCTCTGTCAAGCGGATTGGCCAGTTCCCAGAGATGTCTCACTAAATTGACCCACACCCGTGTCTTCCTAAAAGAATTATCTATCGCAGAGATGTTGTTAGATTACAATGTAGAGGGGAAGAGGCATTTGTGCATCGGTTTGAACTTTTATTTTCATGAAATTCGTCAATTTGGAAGTTCTCTGTCAAGCGGATTGGCCAGTTCCCAGAGATGTCTCACTAAATTGACCCACACCTGTGTCTTTCTAAAGGCATAATCTATCGAATAGAATTCGTTAGATTATAATGCAGAGGGGAAGAGGCATTTGTGCATCGGTTTGAACTTTTATTTTCATGAAATTCGTCAATTTGGAGGTTCTCTGTCAAGCGGATTGGCCAGTTCCCAGAGATGTCTCACTAAATTGACCCACACCTGTGTCTTCCTAAAGGAATTATCTATCGAAGAGATTTTGTAAGATTACAATGTAGGGGGGAAGAGGCATTTGTGCATCGGTTTGAACTTTTGTTATTTTCATGAAATTCGTCAATTTGGAGGTTCTCTGTCAAGCGGATTGGCCAGTTCCCAGAGATGTCTCACTAAATTGACCCACACCTGTGTCTTTCTAAAGGCATAATCTATCGAATAGAATTCGTTAGATTATAATGCAGAGGGGAAGAGGCATTTGTGCATCGGTTTGAACTTTTATTTTCATGAAATTCGTCAATTTGGAGGTTCTCTGTCAAGCGGATTGGCCAGTTCCCAGAGATGTCTCACTAAATTGACCCACATGCGTGTCTTCCTAAAGGAATTATCTATCGAAGAGATTTTGTTAGATTACAATGTAGGGGGAAGAGGCATTTGTGCATCGGTTTGAACTTTTGTTATTTTCATGAAATTCGTCAATTTTGAGGTTCTCTGTCAAGCGGATTGGCCAGTTCCCAGAGATGTCTCACTAAATTGACACACACCTGTGTCTTCCTAAAGGAATTATCTATCCAATAGATTTTGTTAGATTACAATGTAGGGGGGAAGAGGCATTTGTGCATCGGTTTGAACTTTTGTTATTTTCATGAAATTCGTCAAATTGGAGGTTCTCTGTCAAGCGGATTGGCCAGTTCCCAGAGATGTCTCACTAAATTGACCCACACCTGTTTCTTCCTAAAGGAATTATCTATCGCATAGATGTTGTTAGATTACAATGTAGAGGGGAAGAGGCATTTGTGCATCGGTTTGAACTTTTGTGATTTTCATGAAATTCGTCAATTTGGAGGTTCTCTGTCAAGCGGATTGGCCAGTTCCCAGAGATGTCTCATTAAATTGACCCACACCTGTGTCTTCCTAAAGGAATTATCTATCGAAGAGATGTTGTTAGATTACAATGTGGAGGGGAAGAGGCATTTGTGCATCGGTTTGAACTTTTGTTATTTTCATGAAATTCGTCAATTTAGAGGTTCGCTGTAAAGCAGATTAACAATCTCACATATAAGTCTCACTAAATCGAACCACACCTGTGTCTTCCTAAAGGAATTATCTATCGTATAGATTTTGTTAGATTACAATGTAGAGGGGAAGAGGCATTTGTGCATCGGTTTGAACTTTTGTTACTTTCATGAAATTCGTCAATTTGGAAGTTCTCTGTCAAGCGGATTGGCCAGTTCCCAGAGATGTCTCACTAAATTGACCCACACCTGTGTCTTTCTAAAGGCATAATCTATCGAATAGAATTCGTTAGATTATAATGCAGAGGGGAAGAGGCATTTGTGCATCGGTTTGAACTTTTATTTTCATGAAATTCGTCAATTTGGAGGTTCTCTGTCAAGCGGATTGGCCAGTTCCCAGAGATGTCTCACTAAATTGACCCACACCTGTTTCTTCCTAAAGGAATTATCTATCGAAGAGATTTTGTTAGATTACAATGTAGGGGGGAAGAGGCATTTGTGATCGGTTTGAACTTTTGTTATTTTCATGAAATTCGTCAATTTGGAGGTTCTCTGTCAAGCGGATTGGCCAGTTCCCAGAGATGTCTCACTAAATTGACCCACACCTGTGTCTTCCTAAAGGAATTATCTATCCAATAGATTTTGTTAGATTACAATGTAGGGGGGAGGAGGCATTTGTGCATCGGTTTGAACTTTTGTTACTTTCATGAAATTCGTCAATTTGGAAGTTCTCTGTCAAGCGGATTGGCCAGTTCCCAGAGATGTCTCACTAAATTGACCCACACCTGTGTCTTCCTAAAGGAATTATCTATCGAAGAGATTTCGTTAGATTACAATTTAGGGGGAAGAGGCATTTGTGCATCGGTTTGAACTTTTGTTATTTTCATGAAATTCGTCAATTTGGAGGTTGTCGGTCAACCGGATTGGCCAGTTCCCAGAGTTGTCTCTCTAAATTGACCTACACCTGTTTCTTCCTAAAGGAATTATCTATCGCATAGATGTTGTTAGATTACAATGTAGAGGGGAAGAGGCATTTGTGCATCGGTTTGAACTTTTGTTATTTTCATGAAATTCGTCAATTTGGAGGTTCTCTGTCAAGCGGATTGGCCAGTTCCCAGAGATGTCTCACTAAATTCACCCACACCTGTGTCTTTCTAAAGGCAGAGGGGAAGAGGCATTTGTGCATCGGTTTGAACTTTTATTTTCATGAAATTCGTCAATTTGGAGGTTCTCTGTCAAGCGGATTGGCCAGTTCCCAGAGATGTTTTACTAAATTGACCCACAGCTGTGTCTTCCTAAAGGAATTATCTATCACATAGATAATGTTAGGTTACAATTTAGAGGGGAAGAGGCATTTGTGCATCGGTTTGAACTTTTGTTACTTTCATGAAATTCGTCAATTTGGAAGTTCTCTGTCAAGCGGATTGGCCAGTTCCCAGAGATGTCTCACTAAATTGACCCACACCTGTGTCTTCCTAAAGGAATTATCTATCGAAGAGATTTCGTTAGATTACAATGTAGGGGGAAGAGGCATTTGTGCATCGGTTTGAACTTTTGTTATTTTCATGAAATTCGTCAATTTTGAGGTTCTCTGTCAAGCGGATTGGCCAGTTCCCAGAGATGTCTCACTAAATTGACACACACCTGTGTCTTCCTAAAGGAATTATCTATCCAATAGATTTTGTTAGATTACAATGTAGGGGGGAAGAGGCATTTGTGCATCGGTTTGAACTTTTGTTATTTTCATGAAATTCGTCAAATTGGAGGTTCTCTGTCAAGCGGATTGGCCAGTTCCCAGAGATGTCTCACTAAATTGACCCACACCTGTTTCTTCCTAAAGGAATTATCTATCGCATAGATGTTGTTAGATTACAATGTAGAGGGGAAGAGGCATTTGTGCATCGGTTTGAACTTTTGTGATTTTCATGAAATTCGTCAATTTGGAGGTTCTCTGTCAAGCGGATTGGCCAGTTCCCAGAGATGTCTCATTAAATTGACCCACACCTGTGTCTTCCTAAAGGAATTATCTATCCAATAGATTTTGTTAGATTACAATGTAGGGGGGAAGAGGCATTTGTGCATCGGTTTGAACTTTTGTTACTTTCATGAAATTCGTCAATTTGGAAGTTCTCTGTCAAGCGGATTGGCCAGTTCCCAGAGATGTCTCACTAAATTGACCCACACCTGTGTCTTCCTAAAGGAATTATCTATCGAAGAGATTTCGTTAGATTACAATTTAGGGGGAAGAGGCATTTGTGCATCGGTTTGAACTTTTGTTATTTTCATGAAATTCGTCAATTTGGAGGTTGTCGGTCAACCGGATTGGCCAGTTCCCAGAGTTGTCTCTCTAAATTGACCTACACCTGTTTCTTCCTAAAGGAATTATCTATCGCATAGATGTTGTTAGATTACAATGTAGAGGGGAAGAGGCATTTGTGCATCGGTTTGAACTTTTGTTATTTTCATGAAATTCGTCAATTTGGAGGTTCTCTGTCAAGCGGATTGGCCAGTTCCCAGAGATGTCTCACTAAATTCACCCACACCTGTGTCTTTCTAAAGGCAGAGGGGAAGAGGCATTTGTGCATCGGTTTGAACTTTTATTTTCATGAAATTCGTCAATTTGGAGGTTCTCTGTCAAGCGGATTGGCCAGTTCCCAGAGATGTTTTACTAAATTGACCCACAGCTGTGTCTTCCTAAAGGAATTATCTATCACATAGATAATGTTAGGTTACAATTTAGAGGGGAAGAGGCATTTGTGCATCGGTTTGAACTTTTGTTACTTTCATGAAATTCGTCAATTTGGAAGTTCTCTGTCAAGCGGATTGGCCAGTTCCCAGAGATGTCTCACTAAATTGACCCACACCTGTGTCTTCCTAAAGGAATTATCTATCGAAGAGATTTCGTTAGATTACAATGTAGGGGGAAGAGGCATTTGTGCATCGGTTTGAACTTTTGTTATTTTCATGAAATTCGTCAATTTGGAGGTTGTCGGTCAAGCGGATTGGCCAGTTCCCAGAGTTGTCTCTCTAAATTGACCCACACCTGTTTCTTCCTAAAGGAATTATCTATCGCATAGATGTTGTTAGATTACAATGTAGAGGGGAAGAGGCATTTGTGCATCGGTTTGAACTTTTGTGATTTTCATGAAATTCGTCAATTTGGAGGTTCTCTGTCAAGCGGATTGGCCAGTTCCCAGAGATGTCTCATTAAATTGACCCACACCTGTGTCTTCCTAAAGGAATTATCTATCGAAGAGATGTTGTTAGATTACAATGTGGAGGGAAAGAGGCATTTTTGCATCGGTTTGAACTTTTGTTACTTTCATGAAATTCGTCAATTTGGAAGTTCTCTGTCAAGCGGATTGGCCAGTTCCCAGAGATGTCTCACTAAATTGACCCACACCTGTGTCTTTCTAAAGGCATAATCTATCGAATAGAATTCGTTAGATTATAATGCAGAGGGGAAGAGGCATTTGTGCATCGGTTTGAACTTTTATTTTCATGAAATTCGTCAATTTGGAGGTTCTCTGTCAAGCGGATTGGCCAGTTCCCAGAGATGTCTCACTAAATTGACCCACACCTGTTTCTTCCTAAAGGAATTATCTATCGAAGAGATTTTGTTAGATTACAATGTAGGGGGGAAGAGGCATTTGTGATCGGTTTGAACTTTTGTTATTTTCATGAAATTCGTCAATTTGGAGGTTCTCTGTCAAGCGGATTGGCCAGTTCCCAGAGATGTCTCACTAAATTGACCCACACCTGTGTCTTCCTAAAGGAATTATCTATCCAATAGATTTTGTTAGATTACAATGTAGGGGGGAAGAGGCATTTGTGCATCGGTTTGAACTTTTGTTACTTTCATGAAATTCGTCAATTTGGAAGTTCTCTGTCAAGCGGATTGGCCAGTTCCCAGAGATGTCTCACTAAATTGACCCACACCTGTGTCTTCCTAAAGGAATTATCTATCGAAGAGATTTCGTTAGATTACAATTTAGGGGGAAGAGGCATTTGTGCATCGGTTTGAACTTTTGTTATTTTCATGAAATTCGTCAATTTGGAGGTTGTCGGTCAACCGGATTGGCCAGTTCCCAGAGTTGTCTCTCTAAATTGACCCACACCTGTTTCTTCCTAAAGGAATTATCTATCGCATAGATGTTGTTAGATTACAATGTAGAGGGGAAGAGGCATTTGTGCATCGGTTTGAACTTTTGTTATTTTCATGAAATTCGTCAATTTGGAGGTTCTCTGTCAAGCGGATTGGCCAGTTCCCAGAGATGTCTCACTAAATTCACCCACACCTGTGTCTTTCTAAAGGCAGAGGGGAAGAGGCATTTGTGCATCGGTTTGAACTTTTATTTTCATGAAATTCGTCAATTTGGAGGTTCTCTGTCAAGCGGATTGGCCAGTTCCCAGAGATGTTTTACTAAATTGACCCACAGCTGTGTCTTCCTAAAGGAATTATCTATCACATAGATAATGTTAGGTTACAATTTAGAGGGGAAGAGGCATTTGTGCATCGGTTTGAACTTTTGTTACTTTCATGAAATTCGTCAATTTGGAAGTTCTCTGTCAAGCGGATTGGCCAGTTCCCAGATATGTCACACTAAATTGACCCACACCTGTGTCTTCCTAAAGGAATTATCTATCGAAGAGATTTCGTTAGATTACAATGTAGGGGGAAGAGGCATTTGTGCATCGGTTTGAACTTTTGTTATTTTCATGAAATTCGTCAATTTGGAGGTTGTCGGTCAAGCGGATTGGCCAGTTCCCAGAGTTGTCTCTCTAAATTGACCCACACCTGTTTCTTCCTAAAGGAATTATCTATCGCATAGATGTTGTTAGATTACAATGTAGAGGGGAAGAGGCATTTGTGCATCGGTTTGAACTTTTGTTATTTTCATGAAATTCGTCAATTTGGAGGTTCTCTGTCAAACGGATTGGCCAGTTCCCAGAGATGTCTCACTAAATTCACCCACACCTGTGTCTTTCAAAAGGCATAATCTATCGAATAGAATTCGTTAGATTATAATGCAGAGGGGAAGAGGCATTTGTGCATCGGTTTGAACTTTTATTTTCATGAAATTCGTCAATTTGGAGGTTCTCTGTCAAGCGGATTGGCCAGTTCCCAGAGATATTTTACTAAATTGACCCACAGCTGTGTCTTCCTAAAGGAATTATCTATCACATAGATGTTGTTAGATTACAATGTAGAGGGGAAGAGGCATTTGTTCATCGGTTTGAACTTTTGTTACTTTCATGAAATTCGTCAATTTGGAAGTTCTCTGTCAAGCGGATTGGCCAGTTCCCAGCGATGTCTCACTAAATTGACCCACACCTGAGTCTTCCTAAAGCAATTATCTATCGTATAGATGTTGTTAGATTACAATGTAGAGGGGAAGAGGCATTTGTGCATCGGTTTGAACTTTTGTTATTTTCATGAAATTCGTCAATTTGGAAGTTCTCTGTCAAGCGGATTGGCAAGTTCCCAGCGATGTCTCACTAAATCGACCCACACCCGTGTCTTCCTAAAGGAATTATCTATCGTATAGATTTTGTTAGATTACAATGTAGAGGGGAAGAGGCATTTGTGCATCGGTTTGAACTTTTGTGATTTTCATGAAATTCGTCAATTTGGAGGTTCTCTGTCAAGCGGATTGGCCAGTTCCCAGAGATGTCTCATTAAATTGACCCACACCTGTGTCTTCCTAAAGGAATTATCTATCGAAGAGATTTTGTTAAATTACAATGTGGAGGGGAAGAGGCATTTGTGCATCGGTTTGAACTTTTGTTATTTTCATGAAATTCGTCAATTTGGAAGTTCTCTGTCAAGCGGATTGGCCAGTTCCCAGAGATGTCTCACTAAATTGACCCACACCTGTGTCTTTCTAAAGGCATAATCTATCGAATAGAATTCGTTAGATTATAATGCAGAGGGGAAGAGGCATTTGTGCATCGGTTTGAACTTTTATTTTCATGAAATTCGTCAATTTGGAGGTTCTCTGTCAAGCGGATTGGCCAGTTCCCAGAGATGTCTCACTAAATTGACCCACACCTGTTTCTTCCTAAAGGAATTATCTATCGAAGAGATTTTGTTAGATTACAATGTAGGGGGGAAGAGGCATTTGTGATCGGTTTGAACTTTTGTTATTTTCATGAAATTCGTCAATTTGGAGGTTCTCTGTCAAGCGGATTGGCCAGTTCCCAGAGATGTCTCACTAAATTGACCCACACCTGTGTCTTCCTAAAGGAATTATCTATCCAATAGATTTTGTTCGATTACAATGTAGGGGGGAAGAGGCATTTGTGCATCGGTTTGAACTTTTGTTACTTTCATGAAATTCGTCAATTTGGAAGTTCTCTGTCAAGCGGATTGGCCAGTTCCCAGAGATGTCTCACTAAATTGACCCACACCTGTGTCTTCCTAAAGGAATTATCTATCGAAGAGATTTCGTTAGATTACAATTTAGGGGGAAGAGGCATTTGTGCATCGGTTTGAACTTTTGTTATTTTCATGAAATTCGTCAATTTGGAGGTTGTCGGTCAACCGGATTGGCCAGTTCCCAGAGTTGTCTCTCTAAATTGACCCACACCTGTTTCTTCCTAAAGGAATTATCTATCGCATAGATGTTGTTAGATTACAATGTAGAGGGGAAGAGGCATTTGTGCATCGGTTTGAACTTTTGTTATTTTCATGAAATTCGTCAATTTGGAGGTTCTCTGTCAAGCGGACTGGCCAGTTCCCAGAGATGTCTCACTAAATTCACCCACACCTGTGTCTTTCTCAAGGCAGAAGGGAAGAGGCATTTGTGCATCGGTTTGAACTTTTATTTTCATGAAATTCGTCAATTTGGAGGTTCTCTGTCAAGCGGATTGGCCAGTTCCCAGAGATGTTTTACTAAATTGACCCACAGCTGTGTCTTCCTAAAGGAATTATCTATCACATAGATAATGTTAGGTTACAATTTAGAGGGGAAGAGGCATTTGTGCATCGGTTTGAACTTTTGTTACTTTCATGAAATTCGTCAATTTGGAAGTTCTCTGTCAAGCGGATTGGCCAGTTCCCAGAGATGTCTCACTAAATTGACCCACACCTGTGTCTTCCTAAAGGAATTATCTATCGAAGAGATTTCGTTAGATTACAATGTAGGGGGAAGAGGCATTTGTGCATCGGTTTGAACTTTTGTTATTTTCATGAAATTCGTCAATTTGGAGGTTGTCGGTCAAGCGGATTGGCCAGTTCCCAGAGTTGTCTCTCTAAATTGACCCACACCTGTTTCTTCCTAAAGGAATTATCTATCGCATAGATGTTGTTAGATTACAATGTAGAGGGGAAGAGGCATTTGTGCATCGGTTTGAACTTTTGTTATTTTCATGAAATTCGTCAATTTGGAGGTTCTCTGTCAAACGGATTGGCCAGTTCCCAGAGATGTCTCTAAATTCACCCACACCTGTGTCTTTCAAAAGGCATAATCTATCGAATAGAATTCGTTAGATTATAATGCAGAGGGGAAGAGGCATTTGTGCATCGGTTTGAACTTTTATTTTCATGAAATTCGTCAATTTGGAGGTTCTCTGTCAAGCGGATTGGCCAGTTCCCAGAGATATTTTACTAAATTGACCCACAGCTGTGTCTTCCTAAAGGAATTATCTATCACATAGATGTTGTTAGATTACAATGTAGAGGGGAAGAGGCATTTGTTCATCGGTTTGAACTTTTGTTACTGTCATGAAATTCGTCAATTTGGAAGTTCTCTGTCAAGCGGATTGGCCAGTTCCCAGCGATGTCTCACTAAATTGACCCACACCTGAGTCTTCCTAAAGCAATTATCTATCGTATAGATGTTGTTAGATTACAATGTAGAGGGGAAGAGGCATTTGTGCATCGGTTTGAACTTTTGTTATTTTCATGAAATTCGTCAATTTGGAAGTTCTCTGTCAAGCGGATTGGCCAGTTCCCAGCGATGTCTCACTAAATCGAACCACACCCGTGTCTTCCTAAAGGAATTATCTATCGTATAGATTTTGTTAGATTACAATGTAATGGGGAAGAGGCATTTGTGCATCGGTTTGAACTTTTGTTACTTTCATAAAATTCGTCAATTTGGAAGTTCTCTGTCAAGCGGATTGGCCAGTTTCCAGAGATGTCTCACTAAATTGACCCACACCTGTGTCTTTCTAAAGGCATAATCTATCGAATAG
This sequence comes from Nephrocerus scutellatus, assembly GCA_947095585.1. NCBI lineage: Eukaryota > Metazoa > Arthropoda > Insecta > Diptera > Pipunculidae > Nephrocerus > Nephrocerus scutellatus. Next base: position 54,873,789 of record OX352765.1, on the reverse strand, counting down.
AATTCGTTAGATTATAATGCAGAGGGGAAGAGGCATTTGTGCATCGGTTTGAACTTTTGTTATTTTCATGAAATTCGTCAATTTTGAGGTTGTCGGTCAAGCGGATTGGCCAGTTCCCAGAGTAGTCTCACTAAATTGACCCACACCTGTGTCTTCCTAAAGGAATTATCTATCGTAAAGATTTTGTTAGATTACAATGTAGAGGGGAAGAGGTATTTGTGCATCGGTTTGAACTTTTGTTATTTTCATGAAATTCGTCAATTTGGAGGTTGTCGGTCAAGCGGATTGGCCAGTTCCCAGAGTTGTCTCACTAAATTGACCCACACCTGTGTCTTTCTAAAGGCATAATCTATCGAAAAGAATTCGTTAGATTATAATGCAGAGGGGAAGAGGCATTTGTGCATCGGTTTGAACTTTTATTTTCATGAAATTCGTCAATTTGGAGGTTCTCTGTCAAGCGGATTGGCCAGTTCCCAGAGAAGTCTCACTAAATTGACCCACACCTGTGTCTTCCTAAAGGCATAATCTATCGAATAGAATTCGTAAGATTATAATGCAGAGGGGAAGAGGCATTTGTGCATCGGTTTGAATTTTTATTTTCATGAAATTCGTCAATTTGGAGGTTCTCTGTCAAGCGGATTGGCCAGTTCCCAGAGATGTTTTACGAAATTGACCCACAGCTTTGTCTTCCTAAAGGAATTATCTATCACATAGATGTTGTTAGATTACAATGTAGAGGGGAAGAGGCATTTGTTCATCGGTTTGAACTTTTGTTACTGTCATGAAATTCGTCAATTTGGAAGTTCTCTGTCAAGCGGATTGGCCAGTTCCCAGCGATGTCTCACTAAATTGACCCACACCTGAGTCTTCCTAAAGCAATTATCTATCGTATAGATGTTGTTAGATTACAATGTAGAGGGGAAGAGGCATTTGTGCATCGGTTTGAACTTTTGTTATTTTCATGAAATTCGTCAATTTGGAAGTTCTCTGTCAAGCGGATTGGCCAGTTCCCAGCGATGTCTCACTAAATCGAACCACACCCGTGTCTTCCTAAAGGAATTATCTATCGTATAGATTTTGTTAGATTACAATGTAATGGGGAAGAGGCATTTGTGCATCGGTTTGAACTTTTGTTACTTTCATAAAATTCGTCAATTTGGAAGTTCTCTGTCAAGCGGATTGGCCAGTTTCCAGAGATGTCTCACTAAATTGACCCACACCTGTGTCTTTCTAAAGGCATAATCTATCGAATAGAATTCGTTAGATTATAATGCAGAGGGGAAGAGGCATTTGTGCATCGGTTTGAACTTTTGTTATTTTCATGAAATTCGTCAATTTTGAGGTTGTCGGTCAAGCGGATTGGCCAGTTCCCAGAGTAGTCTCACTAAATTGACCCACACCTGTGTCTTCCTAAAGGAATTATCTATCGTAAAGATTTTGTTAGATTACAATGTAGAGGGGAAGAGGTATTTGTGCATCGGTTTGAACTTTTGTTATTTTCATGAAATTCGTCAATTTGGAGGTTGTCGGTCAAGCGGATTGGCCAGTTCCCAGAGTTGTCTCACTAAATTGACCCACACCTGTGTCTTTCTAAAGGCATAATCTATCGAAAAGAATTCGTTAGATTATAATGCAGAGGGGAAGAGGCATTTGTGCATCGGTTTGAACTTTTATTTTCATGAAATTCGTCAATTTGGAGGTTCTCTGTCAAGCGGATTGGCCAGTTCCCAGAGAAGTCTCACTAAATTGACCCACACCTGTGTCTTCCTAAAGGCATAATCTATCGAATAGAATTCGTAAGATTATAATGCAGAGGGGAAGAGGCATTTGTGCATCGGTTTGAATTTTTATTTTCATGAAATTCGTCAATTTGGAGGTTCTCTGTCAAGCGGATTGGCCAGTTCCCAGAGATGTTTTACGAAATTGACCCACAGCTTTGTCTTCCTAAAGGAATTATCTATCACATAGATGTTGTTAGATTACAATGTAGAGGGGAAGAGGCATTTGTGCATCGGTTTGAACTTTTGTTACTTTCATGAAATTCGTCAATTTGGAAGTTCTCTGTCAAGCGGTTTGGCCAGTTCCCAGAGATGTCTCACTTAATTGACCCACACCTGTGTCTTCCTAAAGGAATTATCTATCGAAGAGATTTCGTTAGATTACAATGTAGGGGGAAGAGGCATTTGTGCATCGGTTTGAACTTTTGTTATTTTCATGAAATTCGTCAATTTGGAGGTTGTCGGTCAACCGGATTGGCCAGTTCCCAGAGTTGTCTCTCTAAATTGACCCACACCTGTGTCTTCCTAAAGGAATTATCTATCGCATAGATGTTGTTAGATTACAATGTAGAGGGGAAGAGGCATTTGTTCATCGGTTTGAACTTTTGTTACTGTCATGAAATTCGTCAATTTGGAAGTTCTCTGTCAAGCGGATTGGCCAGTTCCCAGCGATGTCTCACTAAATTGACCCACACCTGAGTCTTCCTAAAGCAATTATCTATCGTATAGATGTTGTTAGATTACAATGTAGAGGGGAAGAGGCATTTGTGCATCGGTTTGAACTTTTGTTATTTTCATGAAATTCGTCAATTTGGAAGTTCTCTGTCAAGCGGATTGGCCAGTTCCCAGCGATGTCTCACTAAATCGAACCACACCCGTGTCTTCCTAAAGGAATTATCTATCGTATAGATTTTGTTAGATTACAATGTAATGGGGAAGAGGCATTTGTGCATCGGTTTGAACTTTTGTTACTTTCATAAAATTCGTCAATTTGGAAGTTCTCTGTCAAGCGGATTGGCCAGTTTCCAGAGATGTCTCACTAAATTGACCCACACCTGTGTCTTTCTAAAGGCATAATCTATCGAATAGAATTCGTTAGATTATAATGCAGAGGGGAAGAGGCATTTGTGCATCGGTTTGAACTTTTGTTATTTTCATGAAATTCGTCAATTTTGAGGTTGTCGGTCAAGCGGATTGGCCAGTTCCCAGAGTAGTCTCACTAAATTGACCCACACCTGTGTCTTCCTAAAGGAATTATCTATCGTAAAGATTTTGTTAGATTACAATGTAGAGGGGAAGAGGTATTTGTGCATCGGTTTGAACTTTTGTTATTTTCATGAAATTCGTCAATTTGGAGGTTGTCGGTCAAGCGGATTGGCCAGTTCCCAGAGTTGTCTCACTAAATTGACCCACACCTGTGTCTTTCTAAAGGCATAATCTATCGAAAAGAATTCGTTAGATTATAATGCAGAGGGGAAGAGGCATTTGTGCATCGGTTTGAACTTTTATTTTCATGAAATTCGTCAATTTGGAGGTTCTCTGTCAAGCGGATTGGCCAGTTCCCAGAGAAGTCTCACTAAATTGACCCACACCTGTGTCTTCCTAAAGGCATAATCTATCGAATAGAATTCGTAAGATTATAATGCAGAGGGGAAGAGGCATTTGTGCATCGGTTTGAATTTTTATTTTCATGAAATTCGTCAATTTGGAGGTTCTCTGTCAAGCGGATTGGCCAGTTCCCAGAGAAGTCTCACTAAATTGACCCACACCTGTGTCTTCCTAAAGGCATAATCTATCGAATAGAATTCGTAAGATTATAATGCAGAGGGGAAGAGGCATTTGTGCATCGGTTTGAATTTTTATTTTCATGAAATTCGTCAATTTGGAAGTTCTCTGTCAAGCGGATTGGCCAGTTCCCAGCGATGTCTCACTAAATTGACCCACACCTGAGTCTTCCTAAAGCAATTATCTATCGTATAGATGTTGTTAGATTACAATGTAGAGGGGAAGAGGCATTTGTGCATCGGTTTGAACTTTTGTTATTTTCATGAAATTCGTCAATTTGGAAGTTCTCTGTCAAGCGGATTGGCCAGTTCCCAGCGATGTCTCACTAAATCGAACCACACCCGTGTCTTCCTAAAGGAATTATCTATCGTATAGATTTTGTTAGATTACAATGTAATGGGGAAGAGGCATTTGTGCATCGGTTTGAACTTTTGTTACTTTCATAAAATTCGTCAATTTGGAAGTTCTCTGTCAAGCGGATTGGCCAGTTTCCAGAGATGTCTCACTAAATTGACCCACACCTGTGTCTTTCTAAAGGCATAATCTATCGAATAGAATTCGTTAGATTATAATGCAGAGGGGAAGAGGCATTTGTGCATCGGTTTGAACTTTTGTTATTTTCATGAAATTCGTCAATTTTGAGGTTGTCGGTCAAGCGGATTGGCCAGTTCCCAGAGTAGTCTCACTAAATTGACCCACACCTGTGTCTTCCTAAAGGAATTATCTATCGTAAAGATTTTGTTAGATTACAATGTAGAGGGGAAGAGGTATTTGTGCATCGGTTTGAACTTTTGTTATTTTCATGAAATTCGTCAATTTGGAGGTTGTCGGTCAAGCGGATTGGCCAGTTCCCAGAGTTGTCTCACTAAATTGACCCACACCTGTGTCTTTCTAAAGGCATAATCTATCGAAAAGAATTCGTTAGATTATAATGCAGAGGGGAAGAGGCATTTGTGCATCGGTTTGAACTTTTATTTTCATGAAATTCGTCAATTTGGAGGTTCTCTGTCAAGCGGATTGGCCAGTTCCCAGAGAAGTCTCACTAAATTGACCCACACCTGTGTCTTCCTAAAGGCATAATCTATCGAATAGAATTCGTAAGATTATAATGCAGAGGGGAAGAGGCATTTGTGCATCGGTTTGAATTTTTATTTTCATGAAATTCGTCAATTTGGAGGTTCTCTGTCAAGCGGATTGGCCAGTTCCCAGAGATGTTTTACGAAATTGACCCACAGCTTTGTCTTCCTAAAGGAATTATCTATCACATAGATGTTGTTAGATTACAATGTAGAGGGGAAGAGGCATTTGTGCATCGGTTTGAACTTTTGTTACTTTCATGAAATTCGTCAATTTGGAAGTTCTCTGTCAAGCGGTTTGGCCAGTTCCCAGAGATGTCTCACTTAATTGACCCACACCTGTGTCTTCCTAAAGGAATTATCTATCGAAGAGATTTCGTTAGATTACAATGTAGGGGGAAGAGGCATTTGTGCATCGGTTTGAACTTTTGTTATTTTCATGAAATTCGTCAATTTGGAGGTTGTCGGTCAACCGGATTGGCCAGTTCCCAGAGTTGTCTCTCTAAATTGACCCACACCTGTGTCTTCCTAAAGGAATTATCTATCGCATAGATGTTGTACGATTACAATGTAGAGGGGAAGAGGCATTTGTGCATCGGTTTGAACTTTTGTTATTTTCATGAAATTCGTCAATTTGGAGGTTCTCTGTCAAGCGGATTGGCCAGTTCCCAGAGATGTCTCACTAAATTCACCCACACCTGTGTCTTTCTAAAGGCATAATCTATCGAATAGAATTCGTAAGATTATAATGTCAAGCGGATTGGCTAGTTCCCAGAGATGTCTCATTAAATTGACCCACACCTGTGTCTTCCTAAAGGAATTATCTATCGAAGAGATGGTGTTAGATTACAATGTAGAGGGGAAGAGGCATTTGTGCATCGGTTTGAACTTTTGTTATTTTCATGAAATTCGTAAATTTAGAGGTTCGCTGTAAAGCAGATTAACAATCTCACATATAAGTCTCACTAAATCGACCCACACTCGTGTCTTCCTAAAGGAATTATCTATCGTAAAGATTTTGTTAGATTACAATGTAGAGGGGAAGAGGCATTTGTGCATCGGTTTGAACTTTTGTTACTTTCATGAAATTCGTCAATTTGGAAGTTCTCTGTCAAGCGGATTGGCCAGTTCCCAGAGATGTCTCACTAAATTGACCCACACCTGTGTCTTTCTAAAGGCATAATCTATCGAAAAGAATTCGTTAGATTATAATGCAGAGGGGAAGAGGCATTTGTGCATCGGTTTGAACTTTTATTTTCATGAAATTCGTCAATTTGGAGGTTCTCTGTCAAGCGGATTGGCCAGTTCCCAGAGATGTCTCACTAAATTGACCCACACCTGTGTCTTCCTAAAGGAATTATCTATCGAAGAGATTTTGTTAGATTACAATGTAGGGGGGAAGAGGCATTTGTGCATCGGTTTGAACTTTTGTTATTTTCATGAAATTCGTCAATTTGGAGGTTGTCGGTCAAGCGGATTGGCCAGTTCCCAGAGTTGTCTCTCTAAATTGACCCACACCTGTTTCTTCCTAAAGGAATTATCTATCGCATAGATGTTGTTAGATTACAATGTAGAGGGGAAGAGGCATTTGTGCATCGGTTTGAACTTTTGTTATTTTCATGAAATTCGTCAATTTGGAGGTTCTCTGTCAAACGGATTGGCCAGTTCCCAGAGATGTCTCTAAATTCACCCACACCTGTGTCTTTCAAAAGGCATAATCTATCGAATAGAATTCGTTAGATTATAATGCAGAGGGGAAGAGGCATTTGTGCATCGGTTTGAACTTTTATTTTCATGAAATTCGTCAATTTGGAGGTTCTCTGTCAAGCGGATTGGCCAGTTCCCAGAGATATTTTACTAAATTGACCCACAGCTGTGTCTTCCTAAAGGAATTATCTATCACATAGATGTTGTTAGATTACAATGTAGTGTTGAAATCCAATTGATGTTAGCGGATTTATTATCTACTTGTGTATTATTCACTTTACTTTGTTCACTTCTTTCTGATCAAGTCATTCATGACTTTATATTTTTGTTAATATTAATTCGAAAAATATTTTACTTACTTACTTTTGCTGTTTCAAGAAATACACACGCTTTATAATAAAATCTCATAGTATCATAATAATATCCTGAATTATTATTTATCTTTTCACTCGAACTATTTACCATTTCAATAGGTTATGGGCCCAGTCGTATAAGTGAATAATAATCTCACCGGGTAAAAGTATTTTGGTATTTGGAAATTCAATTGAAATTCTATCGTCATGGCGGTGGTGTTGAACCAAGATAGCACCAAGTGCACAATCAAGTTGTTGGACGATACGAACTATTTCAATTGGAGCTTTCGTATGGAAACGATTTTAAGGCATAAAGGATTGTGGAAGACAATTAATGAGGACAAACCAGAAGAAGCGGAAAATGCGGTAGCAGCTGCGTTTTGGGATAAAAGCGACCAAGAAGCTTTGACGTACATGCGGTTGTCTGTCGACGATGCACAAATAATGCATATCAGGACCATCGACACGGCAAAAGGTGCGTGGAAAGCATTAAAGGATGTCCATGAGCGTGACACGCCGGGCAATAAAATTCGATTATTGCGTGAAATCGTCGGAAAAATGGCGAACGAAGGAGATGATATTCAACAACACGTCAATTCAATGACAGAAATGTTCCAGAAATTGTTGGCTCTCGGCAAACTCGAACCAGAATTTTTGATGAGCGCGATGCTCATGAATTCGCTACCGAAAAGTTACGATGGGTTGGTGCTAGCGCTTGAATCAAGGCCTGAGAAGGACATCAACGTAGGTGTCGTAAAGAACATCGTCACTGAAGAATATCGTCGGCGTATGTCTCGAGATGGTGAAATGGGTGCCGGTTCGGCACTGAAAGTGACAACAAACAGATCGAATGCTTTGTCGTCCGCAAAAATTACTTGTTTCTTTTGCAAGAAACCCGGTCATATGAAGGCGGAATGCAGAAAATTTCAGAAATGGAAAAGCGACGGCGGTAGCAGAAATTCGAAACAGGAATCAAATGTGGTGAAACAAAGAGAAATAATCAAAGAATTTTTGTTTCTCGTAGGTAAGCCGAGCGGATGGATTATCGATTCGGGTGCAACATGTCACATCAGCAGTGAACGAAAATTGTTTTCGGAATTGGACGAAACACACACCGAAACAGTCACTGTTGCAAATGGTGAAGAAGTTCAAGTATCGGGTCGAGGCAAGATTCGTCTCAATTTGATCAACAGTACCGGTGAGGTAACATCTGTTCAAATGATGGACGTTCTGTACATTCCATCGATTGGCACAAATCTCATCTCAGTCAAGAAGCTCGCAGAAAAGGGTTTTCGAGTGAATTTCTCAGGAATGACATGTGAAATTCGTACTCAAGGCAACAAACGTCAGGTCGGCGTTGGAAATTTAAATGGTCGGTTGTATGAAATGCAAACCAGCAAACAGCAGGTGAACACAGCCGTGGATGTGCAACGACATTGCATTCACGGCTGGCACCGTATACTGGGACATCGAGATATAGACATCGTGAAGAAGATCCCGTCAATGGAAATTGTTGATGGGATGACACTTGGGACATGTACCTCAGTTTGCGAAGAGCACTGCAAAGCTTGCATCGAAGGAAAAATGACAAGAAAATCTTTTCCGAAACAATCAACATCGATATCGGAAGCAGTGCTTGATCTCATCCACAGTGATCTCTGTGGTCCAATGCAGACGAAAACACCCCGTGGTAAGCGATACATTTTAACTTTTATCGATGACTATTCTAGATACACTACGGTTTATCTGCTGCATGACAAATCAGAAGCTATTGTCAAATTTAAAGAATTTCATCAGTTGATGAAAAATCAATTCGGTCATGGTATCAAGGCATTCCGAAGCGACGGAGGTGGCGAATATGTGGGAAATAAGTTCATAAACTTTTTGAACTCGGAAGGCATCAGGGTTCAGCGTACTACCCCGTATTCACCTCAGCAAAATGGTGTCGCAGAAAGGAAAAACCGTTCATTGCTGGAAATGGCTCGAAGCATGCTGTCGGATGCCCAATTAGAAAAACATTTCTGGGGTGAAGCAGTGGTGACGGCAAATTTTATGCAGAATCGTTTGCCCAATCGTATTTTGAAAATGACCCCCCACGAATATTGGTACGGACGTAAACCAGTATACACACATTTAAAGCGATTCGGGGCGGCATGTTTCGTGAAGGTACCAGATGAGAAACGACGCAAACTCGACGTCAAGGCAGTCGAAGCAAGGTTCATGGGCCACGATACAGAAGCGAAAGCGTATCGTTGCTACGTACCATCCAAACGAATTGTGATCATCTCGAGGGATGTGAAATTCGTTGATGATATCACTTTTGCGGAGTCAAAAGAGCAACGGATTGAACAGTCCGAAATTCCATCAGGTAATCATAATAATCATTTTCAATTTAGTCTAGCAAACAAAGCTCAGATTGAAGCCCAGAAGGAGTGTCAGGAGGAGCATCAAGAATTTGGCTCTGAAGCTGATGAGTTCGAAGATGCGCATGATTCAACTGTGGTGGAAGAACCACCAGACATCGGGAATGAAATACGTCGTTCCACAAGAGCAAATTTTGGTGTTGCGCCGGAACGTTTCCAAGACATTTGCATTACACTCAACAGTGAACCAACATCGTACAAAAATGCAATTTCTTCGGCAGAGAAGAATCAATGGATCGTTTCTATGAACGATGAAATGAATTCAATGCATCGAAACAAGACATGGAGTCTCGTTGATTTACCAACTGGTAAGAATTTGGTAGGCTGCAAGTGGGTTTACAAGTTGAAAACCGATCAAGAAGGAAATGTGAAGAAATTCAAAGCCAGATTGGTAGCCCAAGGTTTTAGTCAAAAATATGGAACAGATTATGATCAAGTTTTCGCACCCGTTGCAAGGCACACAACATTTCGGATGATGCTGGCAGTCGCAGCTGCCCGTGCAATGGTGGTGCATCATTTTGACGCAAAAACGGCATTCTTGAATGGTGATCTTCAGGAGGAGATATACATGAAACAAGCACCTGGTTTTATAAAAGACGGACAGGAAGGAAAGGTATGTAAATTGAAGAAAAGCATCTATGGCTTGAAGCAGTCTGCACTTGTTTGGAACAAAACGCTACATGACGTACTGGTAAGCGCAAAGCTCGTGCAGAGTGAGGCGGACAACTGCCTATACATCTCGGAAGAAATGGAAGATGCAATCTACGTATTGGTATACGTCGATGACATCTTGGTGGCGAGCAACAACCGAACACGCATCAAGTTCCTCCTTGATGTGATCAATAAGCATTTTGCCATTGAGGACCTTGGAGAAGTGCACAATTATCTAGGGATTTGCATCAAGCCGGGGAGAAACGTTTTCGAACTCGATCAGGAAAAGTATATCATAAGCGTTGTAAAGAAGTTCGGTCTGGCTAACGCAAAAGGTCAGGAAACACCACTAAGTTCAACGTATCGTACGGACCCATGCGAGGAAATGCTGTTGACCAACGATCAATATAGAGCAGCGATTGGATGCTTGCTTTATATCGCAACGAATACTCGTCCAGACATTGCAACGGCTGTTGCAATTTTGTCGCAAAAGGTTGCGAACCCAACAACGCGCGACTGGAAGGAAGTCAAACGCACGATTCAGTACCTGAAGCAAACCTCATCAATGCGTTTGTTAATTGGTTGCAACAACGATCGAAGCAGTTTGGTCGGCTATGCTGATGCCGATTGGGCAGAGTGTCGTGAGACACGGAAATCAAATTCTGGTTTCATTTTTCTGTTTGGTGGTGCAATAAGTTGGACATGCAGACGACAAGATTGTGTATCACTGTCTTCATCAGAAGCTGAATACATTGCACTTACGGAAGCGTGCAAAGAGGCAATCTGGCTTCAACGTTTGTTGTCAGATTTTAGGTGGAATGGTGATAAATGTATCCAGATTTTTGAGGACAATCAAAATGTTTTGTCACAAGTGAAACGAGAAGGTTCAACTGCTCGTTTCTAAGCATATCGATACGAGAAAACATTTCATCGAAGACTGTGTCAAGAAAGCAGTCATTAAATGCAGTTATTGTCCAACTGAGGAAATGTTGGCTGATCTGTTTACGAAGGGTCTTCCAAAAGAAAAGTTCGTGAAGCTGCGAAGAAGATGTGGGCTCCGCCAAATCAATTGAGGAGGAGTGTTGAAATCCAATTGATGTTAGCGGATTTATTATCTACTTGTATATTATTCACTTTACTTTGTTCACTTCTTTCTGATCAAGTCATTCATGACTTTATATTTTTGTTAATATTAATTCGAAAAATATTTTACTTACTTACTTTTGCTGTTTCAAGAAATACACACGCTTTATAATAAAATCTCATAGTACCATAATAATATCCTGAATTATTATTTATCTTTTCACTCGAACTATTTACCATTTCAATATGTAGAGGGGAAGAGGCATTTGTTCATCGGTTTGAACTTTTGTTACTTTCATGAAATTCGTCAATTTGGAAGTTCTCTGTCAAGCGGATTGGCCAGTTCCCAGCGATGTCTCACTAAATTGACCCACACCTGAGTCTTCCTAAAGCAATTATCTATCGTATAGATGTTGTTAGATTACAATGTAGAGGGGAAGAGGCATTTGTGCATCGGTTTGAACTTTTGTTATTTTCATGAAATTCGTCAATTTGGAAGTTCTCTGTCAAGCGGATTGGCCAGTTCCCAGCGATGTCTCACTAAATCGACCCACACCCGTGTCTTCCTAAAGGAATTATCTATCGTATAGATTTTGTTAGATTACAATGTAGAGGGGAAGAGGCATTTGTGCATCGGTTTGAACTTTTGTTACTTTCATAAAATTCGTCAGTTTGGAAGTTCTCTGTCAAGCGGATTGGCCAGTTTCCAGAGATGTCTCACTAAATTGACCCACACCTGTGTCTTTCTAAAGGCATAATCTATCGAATAGAATTCGTTAGATTATAATGCAGAGGGGAAGAGGCATTTGTGCATCGGTTTGAACTTTTGTTATTTTCATGAAATTCGTCAATTTTGAGGTTGTCGGTCAAGCGGATTGGCCAGTTCCCAGAGTTGTCTCACTAAATTGACCCACACCTGTGTCTTCCTAAAGGAATTATCTATCGTAAAGATTTTGTTAGATTACAATGTAGAGGGGAAGAGGTATTTGTGCATCGGTTTGAACTTTTGTTATTTTCATGAAATTCGTCAATTTGGAGGTTGTCGGTCAAGCGGATTGGCCAGTTCCCAGAGTTGTCTCACTAAATTGACCCACACCTGTGTCTTTCTAAAGGCATAATCTATCGAAAAGAATTCGTTAGATTATAATGCAGAGGGGAAGAGGCATTTGTGCATCGGTTTGAACTTTTATTTTCATGAAATTCGTCAATTTGGAGGTTCTCTGTCAAGCGGATTGGCCAGTTCCCAGAGATGTCTCACTAAATTGACCCACACCTGTGTCTTCCTAAAGGCATAATCTATCGAATAGAATTCGTAAGATTATAATGCAGAGGGGAAGAGGCATTTGTGCATCGGTTTGAATTTTTATTTTCATGAAATTCATCAATTTGGAGGTTCTCTGTCAAGCGGATTGGCCAGTTCCCAGAGATGTTTTACGAAATTGACCCACAGCTTTGTCTTCCTAAAGGAATTATCTATCACATAGATGTTGTTAGATTACAATGTAGAGGGGAAGAGGCATTTGTGCATCGGTTTGAACTTTTATTTTCATGAAATTCGTCAATTTGGAGGTTCTCTGTCAAGCGGATTGGCCAGTTCCCAGAGATGTCTCACTAAATTGACCCACACCTGTGTCTTCCTAAAGGAATTATCTATCGAAGAGATTTCGTTAGATTACAATGTAGGGGGAAGAGGTATTTGTGCATCGGTTTGAACTTTTGTTATTTTCATGAAATTCGTCAATTTGGAGGTTGTCGGTCAAGCGGATTGGCCAGTTCCCAGAGTTGTCTCACTAAATTGACCCACACCTGTGTCTTTCTAAAGGCATAATCTATCGAAAAGAATTCGTTAGATTATAATGCAGAGGGGAAGAGGCATTTGTGCATCGGTTTGAACTTTTATTTTCATGAAATTCGTCAATTTGGAGGTTCTCTGTCAAGCGGATTGGCCAGTTCCCAGAGATGTCTCACTAAATTGACCCACACCTGTGTCTTCCTAAAGGCATAATCTATCGAATAGAATTCGTAAGATTATAATGCAGAGGGGAAGAGGCATTTGTGCATCGGTTTGAATTTTTATTTTCATGAAATTCGTCAATTTGGAGGTTCTCTGTCAAGCGGATTGGCCAGTTCCCAGAGATGTTTTACGAAATTGACCCACAGCTTTGTCTTCCTAAAGGAATTATCTATCACATAGATGTTGTTAGATTACAATGTAGAGGGGAAGAGGCATTTGTGCATCGGTTTGAACTTTTGTTACTTTCATGAAATTCGTCAATTTGGAAGTTCTCTGTCAAGCGGATTGGCCAGTTCCCAGAGATGTCTCACTTAATTGACCCACACCTGTGTCTTACTAAAGGAATTATCTATCGAAGAGATTTCGTTAGATTACAATGTAGGGGGAAGAGGCATTTGTGCATCGGTTTGAACTTTTGTTATTTTCATGAAATTCGTCAATTTGGAGGTTGTCGGTCAACCGGATTGGCCAGTTCCCAGAGTTGTCTCTCTAAATTGACCCACACCTGTTTCTTCCTAAAGGAATTATCTATCGCATAGATGTTGTTAGATTACAATGTAGAGGGGAAGAGGCATTTGTGCATCGGTTTGAACTTTTGTTATTTTCATGAAATTCGTCAATTTGGAGGTTCTCTGTCAAGCGGATTGGCCAGTTCCCAGAGATGTCTCACTAAATTCACCCACACCTGTGTCTTTCTAAAGGCATAATCTATCGAATAGAATTCGTAAGATTATAATGCAGAGGGGAAGAGGCATTTGTGCATCGGTTTGAACTTTTATTTTCATGAAATTCGTCAATTTGGAGGTTCTCTGTCAAGCGGATTGGCCAATTCCCAGAGATGTTTTACTAAATTGACCCACAGCTGTGTCTTCCTAAAGGAATTATCTATCACATAGATGTTGTTAGATTACAATGTAGAGGGGAAGAGGCATTTGTGCATCGGTTTGAACTTTTGTTACTTTCATGAAATTCGTCAATTTGGAAGTTCTCTGTCAAGCGGATTGGCCAGTTCTCAGAGATGTCTCACTAAATTGACCCACACCTGTGTCTTCCTAAAGGAATTATCTATCGAAGAGATTTCGTTAGATTACAATTTAGGGGGAAGAGGCATTTGTGCATCGGTTTGAACTTTTGTTATTTTCATGAAATTCGTCAATTTGGAGGTTGTCGGTCAAGCGGATTGGCCAGTTCCCAGAGTTGTCTCTCTAAATTGACCCACACCTGTTTCTTCCTAAAGGAATTATCTATCGCATAGATGTTGTTAGATTACAATGTAGAGGGGAAGAGGCATTTGTGCATCGGTTTGAACTTTTGTTATTTTCATGAAATTCGTCAATTTGGAGGTTCTCTGTCAAGCGGATTGGCCAGTTCCCAGAGATGTCTCACTAAATTCACCCACACCTGTGTCTTTCTAAAAGCATAATCTATCGAATAGAATTCGTAAGATTATAATGCAGAGGGGAAGAGGCATTTGTGCATCGGTTTGAACTTTTATTTTCATGAAATTCGTCAATTTGGAGGTTCTCTGTCAAGCGGATTGGCCAGTTTCCAGAGATGTCTCACTAAATTGACCCACACCTGTGTCTTTCTAAAGGCATAATCTATCGAATAGAATTCGTTAGATTATAATGCAGAGGGAAAGAGGCATTTGTGCATCGGTTTGAACTTTTGTTATTTTCATGAAATTCGTCAATTTTGAGGTTCTCTGTCAAGCGGATTGGCCAGTTCCCAGAGATGTCTCATTAAATTGACCCACACCTGTGTCTTCCTAAAGGAATTATCTATCGAAGAGATGGTGTTAGATTACAATGTAGAGGGGAAGAGGCATTTGTGCATCGGTTTGAACTTTTGTTATTTTCATGAAATTCGTAAATTTAGAGGTTCGCTGTAAAGCAGATTAACAATCTCACATATAAGTCTCACTAAATCGACCCACACTCGTGTCTTCCTAAAGGAATTATCTATCGTAAAGATTTTGTTAGATTACAATGTAGAGGGGAAGAGGCATTTGTGCATCGGTTTGAACTTTTGTTACTTTCATGAAATTCGTCAATTTGGAAGTTCTCTGTCAAGCGGATTGGCCAGTTCCCAGAGATGTCTCACTAAATTGACCCACACCTGTGTCTTTCTAAAGGCATAATCTATCGAAAAGAATTCGTTAGATTATAATGCAGAGGGGAAGAGGCATTTGTGCATCGGTTTGAACTTTTATTTTCATGAAATTCGTCAATTTGGAGATTCTCTGTCAAGCGGATTGGCCAGTTCCCAGAGATGTCTCACTAAATTGACCCACACCTGTGTCTTCCTAAAGGAATTATCTATCGAATAGAATTCGTTAGATTATAATGCAGAGGGGAAGAGGCATTTGTGCATCGGTTTGAACTTTTATTTTCATGAAATTCGTCAATTTGGAGGTTCTCTGTCAAGCGGATTGGCCAGTTCCCAGAGATGTTTTACTAAATTGACCCACAGCTGTGTCTTCCTAAAGGAATTATCTATCACATAGATGTTGTTAGATTACAATGTAGAGGGGAAGAGGCATTTGTGCATCGGTTTGAACTTTTGTTACTTTCATGAAATTCGTCAATTTGGAAGTTCTCTGTCAAGCGGATTGGCCAGTTCTCAGAGATGTCTCACTAAATTGACCCACACCTGTGTCTTCCTAAAGGAATTATCTATCGAAGACATTTCGTTAGATTACAATTTAGGGGGAAGAGGCATTTGTGCATCGGTTTGAACTTTTGTTATTTTCATGAAATTCGTCAATTTGGAGGTTGTCGGTCAAGCGGATTGGCCAGTTCCCAGAGTTGTCTCTCTAAATTGACCCACACCTGTTTCTTCCTAAAGGAATTATCTATCGCATAGATGTTGTTAGATTACAATGTAGAGGGGAAGAGGCATTTGTGCATCGGTTTGAACTTTTGTTATTTTCATGAAATTCGTCAATTTGGAGGTTCTCTGTCAAGCGGATTGGCCAGTTCCCAGAGATGTCTCACTAAATTGACCCACACCTGTGTCTTCCTAAAGGAATTATCTATCGAATAGATTTTGTTATATTACAATGTAGGGGGGAAAAGGCATTTGTGCATCGGTTTGAACTTTTGTTATTTTCATGAAATTCGTCAATTTGGAGGTTCTCTGTCAAGCGGATTGGCCAGTTCCCAGAGATGTCTCACTAAATTGACCCACACCCGTGTCTTCCTAAAGGAATTATCTATCACATAGTTGTTGTTAGATTACAATGTAGAGGGGAAGAGGCATTTGTGCATCGGTTTGAACTTTTGTTATTTTCATGAAATTCGTCAATTTGGAGGTTCTCTTTCAAGCGGATTGGCAAGTTCCCAGAGATGTCTCACTAAATTGACCCACACCTGTGTCTTCCTAAAAGAATTATCTATCGCATGGATGTTGTTAGATTACAATGTAGAGGGGAAGAGGCATTTGTGCATCGGTTTGAATTTTTGTTATTTTCATGAAATTCGTCAATTTGGAGGTTCTCTGTCAAGCGGATTGGCAAGTTCCCAGAGATGTCTCACTAAATTGACCCACACCTGTGTCTTCCTAAAGGAATTATCTATCGAAGAGATGTTGTTAGATTACAATGTAGAGGGGAAGAGGCATTTGTGCATCGGTTTGAACTTTTGTTATTTTCATGAAATTCGTCAATTTAGAGGTTCGCTGTAAAGCAGATTAACAATCTCACATATAAGTCTCACTAAATCGACCCACACCCGTGTCTTCCTAAAGGAATTATCTATCGAATAGATGTTGTTACATTACAATGTAGAGGGGAAGAGGCATTTGTGCATCGGTTTGAACTTTTGTTATTTTCATGAAATTTGTCAATTTTGAGGTTCTCTGTCAAGCGGATTGGCCAGTTCCCAGAGATGTCTCTCTAAATTGACCCACACCTGTTTCTTCCTAAAGGAATTATCTATCGCATAGATGTTGTTAGATTACAATGTAGAGGGGAAGAGGCATTTGTGCATCGGTTTGAACTTTTGTTATTTTCATGAAATTCGTCAATTTAGAGGTTCGCTGTAAAGCAGATTAACAATCTCACATATAAGTCTCACTAAATCGACCCACACCCGTGTCTTCCTAAAGGAATTATCTATCCAATAGATTTTGTTAGATTACAATGTAGGGGGAAGAGGCATTTGTGCATCGGTTTGAACTTTTGTTATTTTCGTGAAATTCGTCAATTTTGAGGTTCTCTGTCAAGCGGATTGGCCAGTTCCCAGAGATGTCTTACTAAATTGACCCACACCTTTGTCTTCCTAAAGGAATTATCTATCGAAGAGATTTTGTTAGATTACAATGTAGGGGGGAAGAGGCATTTGTGCATCGGTTTGAATTTTTATTTTCATGAAATTCGTCAATTTGGAGGTTCTCTGTCAAGCGGATTGGCCAGTTTCCAGAGATGTCTTACTAAATTGACCCACACCTGTGTCTTTCTAAAGGCATAATCTATCGAATAGAATTCGTTAGATTATAATGCAGAGGGAAAGAGGCATTTGTGCATCGGTTTGAACTTTTGTTATTTTCATGAAATTCGTCAATTTTGAGGTTCTCTGTCAAGCGGATTGGCCAGTTCCCAGAGATGTCTCATTAAATTGACCCACACCTGTGTCTTCCTAAAGGAATTATCTATCGAAGAGATGGTGTTAGATTACAATGTAGAGGGGAAGAGGCATTTGTGCATCGGTTTGAACTTTTGTTATTTTCATGAAATTCGTAAATTTAGAGGTTCGCTGTAAAGCAGATTAACAATCTCACATATAAGTCTCACTAAATCGACCCACACTCGTGTCTTCCTAAAGGAATTATCTATCGAAGAGATGGTGTTAGATTACAATGTAGAGGGGAAGAGGCATTTGTGCATCGGTTTGAACTTTTATTTTCATGAAATTCGTCAATTTTGAGGTTCTCTGTCAAGCGGATTGGCCAGTTCCCAGAGATGTCTCATTAAATTGACCCACACCTGTGTCTTCCTAAAGGAATTATCTATCGAAGAGATGGTGTTAGATTACAATGTAGAGGGGAAGAGGCATTTGTGCATCGGTTTGAACTTTTGTTATTTTCATGAAATTCGTAAATTTAGAGGTTCGCTGTAAAGCAGATTAACAATCTCACATATAAGTCTCACTAAATCGACCCACACTCGTGTCTTCCTAAAGGAATTATCTATCGAAGAGATGGTGTTAGATTACAATGTAGAGGGGAAGAGGCATTTGTGCATCGGTTTGAACTTTTGTTACTTTCATGAAATTCGTCAATTTGGAAGTTCTCTGTCAAGCGGATTGGCCAGTTCCCAGAGATGTCTCACTAAATTGACCCACACCTGTGTCTTTCTAAAGGCATAATCTATCGAAAAGAATTCGTTAGATTATAATGCAGAGGGGAAGAGGCATTTGTGCATCGGTTTGAACTTTTATTTTCATGAAATTCGTCAATTTGGAGGTTCTCTGTCAAGCGGATTGGCCAGTTCCCAGAGATGTTTCACTAAATTGACCCACACCTGTGTCTTCCTAAAGGAATTATCTATCGAAGAGATTTTGTTAGATTACAATGTAGGGGGGAAGAGGCATTTGTGCATCGGTTTGAACTTTTGTTATTTTCATGAAATTCGTCAATTTGGAGGTTGTCTGTCAAGCGGATTGGCCAGTTCCCAGAGATGTCTCACTAAATTGACCCACACCAGTGTCTTCCTAAAGGAATTATCTATCGAAGAGATTTTGTTAGATTACAATGTAGGGGGGAAGAGGCATTTGTGCATCGGTTTGAACTTTTGTTATTTTCATGAAATTCGTCAATTTAGAGGTTCGCTGTAAAGCAGATTAACAATCTCACATATAAGTCTCACTAAATCGACCCACACCCGTGTCTTCCTAAAGGAATTATCTATCGAATAGATGTTGTTACATTACAATGTAGAGGGGAAGAGGCATTTGTGCATCGGTTTGAACTTTTGTTATTTTCATGAAATTCGTCAATTTTGAGGTTCTCTGTCAAGCGGATTGGCCAGTTCCCAGAGATGTCTCTCTAAATTGACCCACACCTGTTTCTTCCTAAAGGAATTATCTATCGCATAGATGTTGTTAGATTACAATGTAGAGGGGAAGAGGCATTTGTGCATCGGTTTGAACTTTTGTTATTTTCATGAAATTCGTCAATTTAGAGGTTCGCTGTAAAGCAGATTAACAATCTCACATATAAGTCTCACTAAATCGACCCACACCCGTGTCTTCCTAAAGGAATTATCTATCGAATAGATGTTGTTACATTACAATGTAGAGGGGAAGAGGCATTTGTGCATCGGTTTGAACTTTTGTTATTTTCATGAAATTCGTCAATTTTGAGGTTCTCTGTCAAGCGGATTGGCCAGTTCCCAGAGATGTCTCTCTAAATTGACCCACACCTGTTTCTTCCTAAAGGAATTATCTATCGCATAGATGTTGTTAGATTACAATGTAGAGGGGAAGAGGCATTTGTGCATCGGTTTGAACTTTTGTTATTTTCATGAAATTCGTCAATTTAGAGGTTCGCTGTAAAGCAGATTAACAATCTCACATATAAGTCTCACTAAATCGACCCACACCCGTGTCTTCCTAAAGGAATTATCTATCCAATAGATTTTGTTAGATTACAATGTAGGGGGAAGAGGCATATGTGCATCGGTTTGAACTTTTGTTATTTTCGTGAAATTCGTCAATTTTGAGGTTCTCTGTCAAGCGGATTGGCCAGTTCCCAGAGATGTCTTACTAAATTGACCCACACCTTTGTCTTCCTAAAGGAATTATCTATCGAAGAGATTTTGTTAGATTACAATGTAGGGGGGAAGAGGCATTTGTGCATCGGTTTGAATTTTTATTTTCATGAAATTCGTCAATTTGGAGGTTCTCTGTCAAGCGGATTGGCCAGTTTCCAGAGATGTCTTACTAAATTGACCCACACCTGTGTCTTTCTAAAGGCATAATCTATCGAATAGAATTCGTTAGATTATAATGCAGAGGGAAAGAGGCATTTGTGCATCGGTTTGAACTTTTGTTATTTTCATGAAATTCGTCAATTTTGAGGTTCTCTGTCAAGCGGATTGGCCAGTTCCCAGAGATGTCTCATTAAATTGACCCACACCTGTGTCTTCCTAAAGGAATTATCTATCGAAGAGATGGTGTTAGATTACAATGTAGAGGGGAAGAGGCATTTGTGCATCGGTTTGAACTTTTGTTATTTTCATGAAATTCGTAAATTTAGAGGTTCGCTGTAAAGCAGATTAACAATCTCACATATAAGTCTCACTAAATCGACCCACACTCGTGTCTTCCTAAAGGAATTATCTATCGTAAAGATTTTGTTAGATTACAATGTAGAGGGGAAGAGGCATTTGTGCATCGGTTTGAACTTTTGTTACTTTCATGAAATTCGTCAATTTGGAAGTTCTCTGTCAAGCGGATTGGCCAGTTCCCAGAGATGTCTCACTAAATTGACCCACACTTGTGTCTTTCTAAAGGCATAATCTATCGAAAAGAATTCGTTAGATTATAATGCAGAGGGGAAGAGGCATTTGTGCATCGGTTTGAACTTTTATTTTCATGAAATTCGTCAATTTGGAGGTTCTCTGTCAAGCGGATTGGCCAGTTCCCAGAGATGTTTCACTAAATTGACCCACACCTGTGTCTTCCTAAAGGAATTATCTATCGAAGAGATTTTGTTAGATTACAATGTAGGGGGGAAGAGGCATTTGTGCATCGGTTTGAACTTTTGTTATTTTCATGAAATTCGTCAATTTGGAGGTTGTCTGTCAAGCGGATTGGCCAGTTCCCAGAGATGTCTCACTAAATTGACCCACACCAGTGTCTTCCTAAAGGAATTATCTATCCAATAGATTTTGTTAGATTACAATGTAGGGGGAAGAGGCATTTGTGCATCGGTTTGAACTTTTGTTACTTTCATGAAATTCGTCAATTTGGAAGTTCCCTGTCAAGCGGATTGGCCAGTTCCCAGAGATGTCTCACTAAATTGACCCACACCTGTGTCTTCCTAAAGGAATTATCTATCGAAGAGATTTCGTTAGATTACAATGTAGGGGGAAGAGGCATTTGTGCATCGGTTTGAACTTTTGTTATTTTCATGAAATTCGTCAATTTGGAGGTTGTCGGTCAAGCGGATTGGCCAGTTCCCAGAGTTGTTTCTCTAAATTGACCCACACCTGTTTCTTCCTAAAGGAATTATCTATCGCATAGATGTTGTTAGATTACAATGTAGAGGGGAAGAGGCATTTGTGCATCGGTTTGAACTTTTGTTATTTTCATGAAATTCGTCAATTTGGAGGTTCTCTGTCAAGCGGATTGGCCAGTTCCCAGAGATGTCTCACTAAATTCACCCACACCTGTTTCGTCCTAAAGGAATTATCTATCACATAGATGTTGTTAGATTACAATGTAGAGGGGAAGAGGCATTTGTGCATCGGTTTGAACTTTTGTTACTTTCATGAAATTCGTCAATTTGGAAGTTCTCTGTCAAGCGGAATGGCCAGTTCCCAGCGATGTCTCACTAAATCGACCCACACCCGTGTCTTCCTAAAGGAATTATCTATCGTATAGATTTTGTTAGATTACAATGTAGAGGGGAAGAGGCATTTGTGCATCGGTTTGAACTTTTGTTACTTTCATGAAATTCGTCAATTTAGAAGTTCTCTGTCAAGCGGATTGGCCAGTTCCCAGCGATGTCTCACTAAATTGACCCACACCTGTGTCTTCCTAAAGGAATTGTCTATCAAATAGATTTTGTTAGATTACAATGTAGGCGGGAAGAGGCATTTTTGCATTGGTTTGAACTTTTGTTATTTTCATGAAATTCGTCAATTTTGAGGTTGTCTGTCAAGCGGATTGGCCAGTTCCCAGAGATGTCTCACTAAATTGACCCACACCTGTTTCTTCCTAAAGGAATTATCTATCGCATAGATGTTGTTAGATTACAATGTAGAGGGGAAGAGGCATTTGTGCATCGGTTTGAACTTTTGTTATTTTCATGAAATTCGTCAATTTGGAGGTTCTCTGTCAAGCGGATTGGCCAGTTCCCAGAGATGTCTCACTAAATTCACCCACACCTGTGTCTTTCTAAAGGCATAATCTATCGAATAGAATTCGTTAGATTATAATGCAGAGGGGAAGAGGCATTTGTGCATCGGTTTGAACTTTTATTTTCATGAAATTCGTCAATTTGGAGGTTCTCTGTCAAGCGGATTGGCCAGTTCCCAGAGATGTTTAACTAAATTGACCCACAGCTGTGTCTTCCTAAAGGAATGATCTATCGCATAGATATTGTTAGATTACAATGTAGAGGGGAAGAGGCATTTGTGCATCGGTTTGAACTTTTGTTATTTTCATGAAATTCGTCAATTTGGAAGTTCACTGTCAAGCGGATTGACCAGTTCTCAGAGATGTCTCACTAAATTGACCCACACCTGTGTCTTCCTAAAGGAATTATCTATTGAAGAGATTTCGTTAGATTACAATTTAGGGGGAAGAGGCATTTGTGCATCGGTTTGAACTTTTGTTATTTTCATGAAATTCGTCAATTTGGAGGTTCTCTGTCAAGCAGATTGGCCAGTTCCCAGAGATGTCTCACTAAATTCACCCACACCTGTGTCTTTATAAAGGCATAATCTATCGAATAGATTTTGTTAGATTACAATGTAGAGGGGAAGAGGCATTTGTGCATCGGTTTGAACTTTTGTTACTTTCATGAAATTCGTCAATTTGGAAGTTCTCTGTCAAGCGGATTGGCCAGTTCCCAGAGATGTCTCACTAAATTGACCCACACCTGTGTCTTCCTAAAGGAATTATCTATCGAAGAGATTTCGTTAGATTACAATGTAGGGGGAAGAGGCATTTGTGCACCGGTTTGAACTTTTGTTATTTTCATGAAATTCGTCAATTTGGAGGTTCCCTTTCAAGCGGATTGGCCAGTTCTCAGAGATGTCTCACTAAATTGACCCACACCTGTTTCTTCCTAAAGGAATTATCTATCGCATAGATGTTGTTAGATTACAATGTAGAGGGGAAGAGGCATTTGTGCATCGGTTTGAACTTTTGTTACTTTCATGAAATTCGTCAATTTGGAAGTTCTCTGTCAAGCGGATTGGCCAGTTCCGAGAGATGTCTCACTAAATTGACCCACACCTGTGTCTTCCTAAAGGAATTATCTATCGAAGAGATTTCGTTAGATTACAATGTAGGGGGAAGAGGCATTTGTGCATCGGTTTGAACTTTTGTTATTTTCATGAAATTCGTCAATTTGGAGGTTGTCGGTCAAGCGGATTGGCCAGTTCCCAGAGTTGTCTCTCTAAATTGACCCAAACCTGTTTCTTCCTAAAGGAATTATCTATCGCATAGATGTTGTTAGATTACAATGTAGAGGGGAAGAGGCATTTGTGCATCGGTTTGAACTTTTGTTATTTTCATGAAATTCGTCAATTTGGAGGTTCTCTGTCAAGCGGATTGGCCAGTTCCCAGAGATGTCTCACTAAATTCACCCACACCTGTGTCTTTCTAAAGGCATAATCTATCGAATAGAATTCGTTAGATTATAATGCAGAGGGGAAGAGGCATTTGTGCATCGGTTTGAACTTTTATTTTCATGAAATTCGTCAATTTGGAGGCTCTCTGTCAAGCGGATTGGCCAGTTCCCAGAGATGTTTTACTAAATTGACCCACAGCTGTGTCTTCCTAAAGGAATTATCTATCACATAGATGTTGTTAGATTACAATGTAGAGGGGAAGAGGCATTTGTGCATCGGTTTGAACTTTTGTTACTTTCATGAAATTCGTCATTTTGGAAGTTCTCTGTCAAGCGGATTGGCCAGTTCTCAGAGATGTCTCACTAAATTGACCCACACCTTTGTCTTCCTAAAGGAATTATCTATCGAAGAGATTTCGTTAGATTACAATGTAGGGGAAAGAGGCATTTGTGCATCGGTTTGAACTTTTGTTATTTTCATGAAATTCGTCAATTTGGAGGTTGTCGGTCAAGCGGATTGGCCAGTTCTTAGAGTTGTCTCTCTAAATTGACCCACACCTGTTTCTTCCTAAAGGAATTATCTATCGCATAGATGTTGTTAGATTACAATGTAGAGGGGAAGAGGCATTTGTGCATCGGTTTGAACTTTTGTTATTTTCATGAAATTCGTCAATTTGGAGGTTCTCTGTCAAGCGGATTGGCCAGTTCCCAGAGATGTCTCACTAAATTCACCCACACCTGTGTCTTTATAAAGGCATAATCTATCGAATAGAATTCGTTAGATTATAATGCAGATGGGAAGAGGCATTTGTGCATCGGTTTGAACTTTTATTTTCATGAAATTCGTCAATTTGGAGGTTCTCTGTCAAGCAGATTGGCCAGTTCCCAGAGATGTTTTACTAAATTGACCCACAGCTGTGTCTTCCTAAAGGAATTATCTATCACATAGATGTTGTTAGATTACAATGTAGAGGGGAAGAGGCATTTGTGCATCGGTTTGAACTTTTGTTACTTTCATGAAATTCGTCAATTTGGAAGTTCTCTGTCAAGCGGATTGGCCAGTTCCCAGCGATGTCTCACTAAATTGACCCACACCTGAGTCTTCCTAAAGCAATTATCTATCGTATAGATTTTGTTAGATTACAATGTAAAGGGGAAGAGGCATTTGTGCATCGGTTTGAACTTTTGTTACTTTCATAAAATTCGTCAATTTGGAAGTTCTCTGTCAAGCGGATTGGCCAGTTTCCAGAGATGTCTCACTAAATTGACCCACACCTGTGTCTTTCTAAAGGCATAATCTATCGAATGGAATTCGTTAGATTATAATGCAGAGTGGAAGAGGCATTTGTGCATCGGTTTGAACTTTTATTTTCATGAAATTCGTCAATTTGGAGGTTCTCTGTCAAGCGGATTGGCCAGTTCCCAGAGATGTCTCACTAAATTGACCTACACCTGTGTCTTCTTAAATGAATTATCTATCGAAGAGATTTTGTGAGATTACAATGAAGGGGGGAAGAGGCATTTGTGCATCGGTTTGAACTTTTGTTATTTTCATGAAATGCGTCAATTTGGAGGTTCTCTGTCAAGCGGATTGGCCACTTCCCAGAGATGTCTCACTAAATTGACCCACACCTGTGTCTTCCTAAAGGAATTATCTATCCAATAGATTTGTTAGATTACAATGTAGGGGGGAAGAGGCATTTGTGCATCGGTTTGAACTTTTGTTATTTTCATGAAATTCGTCAATTTGGAAGTTCTCTGTCAAGCGGATTGGCCAGTTCCAAGCGATGTCTCACTAAATTGACCCACACCTGTGTCTTCCTAAAGGAATTATCTATCAAATAGATTTTGTTAGATTACAATGTAGGCGGGAAGAGGCATTTGTGCATTGGTTTGAACTTTTGTTATTTTCATGAAATTCGTCAATTTGGAGGTTCCCTTTCAAGCGGATTGGCAAGTTCCCAGAGATGTCTCACTAAATTCACCCACACCTGTGTCTTTATAAAGGCATAATCTATCGAATAGATTTTGTTAGATTACAACGTAGAGGGGAAGAGGCATTTGTGCATCGGTTTGAACTTTTGTTATTTTCATGAAATTCGTCAATTTGGAGGTTCTATGTCAAGCGGATTGGCCAGTTCCCAGAGATGTTTCACTAAATTGACCCACACCTGTGTCTTCCTAAAGGAATTATATATCGCATAGATGTTGTTAGATTACAATGTAGAGGGGAAGAGGCATTTGTGCATCGGTTTGAACTTTTGTTATTTTCATGAAATTCGTCAATTTGGAGGTTCCCTTTCAAGCGGATTGGCAAGTTCCCAGAGATGTCTCACTAAATTGACCCACACCTGTGTCTTCCTAAAAGAATTATCTATCGCATAGATGTTGTTAGATTACAATGTAGAGGGGAAGAGGCATTTGTGCATCGGTTTGAACTTTTGTTATTTTCATGAAATTCGTCAATTTGGAGGTTGTCGGTCAAGCGGATTGGCCAGTTCCCAGAGTTGTCTCTCTAAATTGACCCACACCTGTTTCTTCCTAAAGGAATTATCTATCGCATAGATGTTGTTAGATTACAATGTAGAGGGGAAGAGGCATTTGTGCATCGGTTTGAACTTTTGTTATTTTCATGAAATTCGTCAATTTGGAGGTTCTCTGTCAAGCGGATTGGCCAGTTCCCAGAGATGTCTCACTAAATTCACCCACACCTGTGTCTTTCTAAGGGCATAATCTATCGAATAGAATTCGTTAGATTATAATGCAGAGGGGAAGAGGCATTTGTGCATCGGTTTGAACTTTTATTTTCATGAAATTCGTCAATTTGGAGGTTCTCTGTCAAGCGGATTGGCCAGTTCCCAGAGATGTTTTACTAAATTGACCCACAGCTGTGTCTTCCTAAAGGAATTATCTATCACATAGATGTTGTTAGATTACAATGTAGAGGGGAAGAGGCATTTGTGCATCGGTTTGAACTTTTGTTATTTTCATGAAATTCGTCAATTTGGAAGTTCTCTATCAAGCGGATTGGCCAGTTCCCAGCGATGTCTCACTAAATTGACCCACACCTGAGTCTTCCTAAAGCAATTATCTATCGTATAGATGTTGTTAGATTACAATGTAGAGGGGAAGAGGCATTTGTGCATCGGTTTGAACTTTTGTTATTTTCATGAAATTCGTCAATTTGGAAGTTCTCTGTCAAGCGGATTGGCCAGTTCCCAGCGATGTCTCACTAAATCGACCCACACCCGTGTCTTCCTAAAGGAATTATCTATCGTATAGATTTTGTTAGATTACAATGTAGGCGGGAAGAGGCATTTGTGCATTGGTTTGAACTTTTGTTATTTTCATGAAATTCGTCAATTTGGAGGTTCCCTTTCAAGCGGATTGGCAAGTTCCCAGAGATGTCTCACTAAATTGACCCACACCTGTGTCTTTATAAAGGCATAATCTATCGAATAGATTTTGTTAGATTACAACGTAGAGGGGAAGAGGCATTTGTGCATCGGTTTGAACTTTTGTTATTTTCATGAAATTCGTCAATTTGGAGGTTCTCTGTCAAGCGGATTGGCCAGTTCCCAGAGATGTTTCACTAAATTGACCCACACCTGTGTCTTCCTAAAGGAATTATATATCGCATAGATGTTGTTAGATTACAATGTAGTGGGGAAGAGGCATTTGTGCATCGGTTTGAACTTTTGTTATTTTCATGAAATTCGTCAATTTGGAGGTTGTCGGTCAAGCGGATTGGCCAGTTCCCAGAGTTGTCTCTCTAAATTGACCCACACCTGTTTCTTCCTAAAGGAATTATCTATCGCATAGATGTTGTTAGATTACAATGTAGAGGGGAAGAGGCATTTGTGCATCGGTTTGAACTTTTGTTATTTTCATGAAATTCAGAGATTCCCAGAGATGTCTCACTAAATTCACCCACACCTGTGTCTTTCTAAAGGCATAATCTATCGAATAGAATTCGTTAGATTATAATGCAGAGGGGAAGAGGCATTTGTGCATCGGTTTGAACTTTTATTTTCATGAAATTCGTCAATTTGGAGGTTCTCTGTCAAGCGGATTGGCCAGTTCCCAGAGATGTTTTACTAAATTGACCCACAGCTGTGTCTTCCTAAAGGAATTATCTATCACATAGATGTTGTTAGATTACAATGTAGAGGGGAAGAGGCATTTGTGCATCGGTTTGAACTTTTGTTACTTTCATGAAATTCGTCAATTTGGAAGTTCTCTATCAAGCGGATTGGCCAGTTCCCAGCGATGTCTCACTAAATTGACCCACACCTGAGTCTTCCTAAAGCAATTATCTATCGTATAGATGTTGTTAGATTACAATGTAGAGGGGAAGAGGCATTTGTGCATCGGTTTGAACTTTTGTTATTTTCATGAAATTCGTCAATTTGGAAGTTCTCTGTCAAGCGGATTGGCCAGTTCCCAGCGATGTCTCACTAAATCGACCCACACCCGTGTCTTCCTAAAGGAATTATCTATCGTATAGATTTTGTTAGATTACAATGTAGAGGGGAAGAGGCATTTGTGCATCGGTTTGAACTTTTGTTACTTTCATAAAATTCGTCAATTTGGAAGTTCTCTGTCAAGCGGATTGGCCAGTTTCCAGAGATGTCTCACTAAATTGACCCACACCTGTCTCTTTCTAAAGGCATAATCTATCGAATAGAATTCGTTAGATTATAATGCAGAGGGGAAGAGGCATTTGTGCATCGGTTTGAACTTTTATTTTCATGAAATTCGTCAATTTGGAGGTTCTCTGTCAAGCGGATTGGCCAGTTCCCAGAGATGTCTCACTAAATTGACCCACACCTGTGTCTTCTTAAATGAATTATCTATCGAAGAGATTTTGTTAGATTACAATGAAGGGGGGAAGAGGCATTTGTGCATCGGTTTGAACTTTTGTTATTTTCATGAAATTCGTCAATTTGGAGGTTCCCTTTCAAGCGGATTGGCAAGTTCCCAGAGATGTCTCACTAAATTGACCCACACCTGTGTCTTCCTAAAAGAATTATCTATCGCATAGATGTTGTTAGATTACAATGTAGAGGGGAAGAGGCATTTGTGCATCGGTTTGAACTTTTGTTATTTTCATGAAATTCGTCAATTTGGAGGTTGTCGGTCAAGCGGATTGGCCAGTTCCCAGAGTTGTCTCTCTAAATTGACCCACACCTGTTTCTTCCTAAAGGAATTATCTATCGCATAGATGTTGTTAGATTACAATGTAGAGGGGAAGAGGCATTTGTGCATCGGTTTGAACTTTTGTTATTTTCATGAAATTCGTCAATTTGGAGGTTCTCTGTCAAGCGGATTGGCCAGTTCCCAGAGATGTCTCACTAAATTCACCCACACCTGTGTCTTCCTAAAGGAATTATATATCGCATAGATGTTGTTAGATTACAATGTAGAGGGGAAGAGGCATTTGTGCATCGGTTTGAACTTTTGTTATTTTCATGAAATTCGTCAATTTGGAGGTTCTCTGTCAAGCGGATTGGCCAGTTCCCAGAGATGTTTCACTAAATTGACCCACACCTGTGTCTTCCTAAAGGAATTATATATCGCATAGATGTTGTTAGATTACAATGTAGAGGGGAAGAGGCATTTGTGCATCGGTTTGAACTTTTGTTATTTTCATGAAATTCGTCAATTTGGAGGTTCCCTTTCAAGCGGATTGGCAAGTTCCCAGAGTTGTCTCTCTAAATTGACCCACACCTGTTTCTTCCTAAAGGAATTATCTATCGCATAGATGTTGTTAGTTTACAATGTAGAGGGGAAGAGGCATTTGTGCATCGGTTTGAACTTTTGTTATTTTCATGAAATTCGTCAATTTGGAGGTTCTCTGTCAAGCGGATTGGCCAGTTCCCAGAGATGTCTCACTAAATTCACCCACACCTGTGTCTTTCTAAAGGCATAATCTATCGAATAGAATTCGTTAGATTATAATACAGAGGGGAAGAGGCATTTGTGCATCGGTTTGAACTTTTATTTTCATGAAATTCGTCAATTTGGAGGTTCTCTGTCAAGCGGATTGGCCAGTTCCCAGAGATGTTTTACTAAATTGACCCACAGCTGTGTCTTCCTAAAGGAATTATCTATCACATAGATGTTGTTAGATTACAATGTAGAGGGGAAGAGGCATTTGTGCATCGGTTTGAACTTTTGTTACTTTCATGAAATTCGTCAATTTGGAAGTTCTCTATCAAGCGGATTGGCCAGTTCCCAGCGATGTCTCACTAAATTGACCCACAGCCGTGTCTTCCTAAAGGAATTATCTATCGTATAGATTTTGTTAGATTACAATGTAGAGGGGAAGAGGCATTTGTGCATCGGTTTGAACTTTTGTTACTTTCATAAAATTCGTCAATTTGGAAGTTCTCTGTCAAGCGGATTGGCCAGTTTCCAGAGATGTCTCACTAAATTGACCCACACCTGTGTCTTTCTAAAGGCATAATCTATCGAATAGAATTCGTTAGATTATAATGCAGATGGGAAGAGGCATTTGTGCATCGGTTTGAACTTTTATTTTCATGAAATTCGTCAATTTGGAGGTTCTCTGTCAAGCGGATTGGCCAGTTCCCAGAGATGTCTCACTAAATTGACCCACACCTGTGTCTTCTTAAATGAATTATCTATCGAAGAGATTTTGTTAGATTACAATGAAGGGGGGAGAGGCATTTGTGCATCGGTTTGAACTTTTGTTATTTTCATGAAATGCGTCAATTTGAAGGTTCTCTGTCAAGCGGATTGGCCACTTCCCAGAGATGTCTCACTAAATTGGCCCACACCTGTGTCTTCCTAAAGGAATTATCTATCCAATAGATTTGTTAGATTACAATGTAGGGGGGAAGAGGCATTTGTGCATCGGTTTGAACTTTTGTTATTTTCATGAAATTCGTCAATTTGGAAGTTCTCTGTCAAGCGGATTGGCCAGTTCCAAGCGATGTCTCACTAAATTGACCCACACCTGTGTCTTCCTAAAGGAATTATCTATCAAATAGATTTTGTTAGATTACAATGTAGGCGGGAATAGGCATTTGTGCATTGGTTTGAACTTTTGTTATTTTCATGAAATTCGTCAATTTGGAGGTTCCCTTTCAAGCGGATTGGCAAGTTCCCAGAGATGTCTCACTAAATTCACCCACACCTGTGTCTTTATAAAGGCATAATCTATCGAATAGATTTTGTTAGATTACAACGTAGAGGGGAAGAGGCATTTGTGCATCGGTTTGAACTTTTGTTATTTTCATGAAATTCGTCAATTTGGAGGTTCTCTGTCAAGCGGATTGGCCAGTTCCCAGAGATGTTTCACTAAATTGACCCACACCTGTGTCTTCCTAAAGGAATTATATATCGCATAGATGTTGTTAGATTACAATGTAGTGGGGAAGAGGCATTTGTGCATCGGTTTGAACTTTTGTTATTTTCATGAAATTCGTCAATTTGGAGGTTGTCGGTCAAGCGGATTGGCCAGTTCCCAGAGTTGTCTCTCTAAATTGACCCACACCTGTTTCTTCCTAAAGGAATTATCTATCGCATAGATGTTGTTAGATTACAATGTAGAGGGGAAGAGGCATTTGTGCATCGGTTTGAACTTTTGTTATTTTCATGAAATTCGTCAATTTGGAGGTTCTCTGTCAAGCGGATTGGCCAGTTCCCAGAGATGTCTCACTAAATTCACCCACACCTGTGTCTTTCGAAAGGCATAATCTATCGAATAGAATTCGTTAGATTATAATGCAGAGGGGAAGAGGCATTTGTGCATCGGTTTGAACTTTTATTTTCATGAAATTCGTCAATTTGGAGGTTCTCTGTCAAGCGGATTGGCCAGTTCCCAGAGATGTTTTACTAAATTGACCCACAGCTGTGTCTTCCTAAAGGAATTATCTATCACATAGATGTTGTTAGATTACAATGTAGAGGGGAAGAGGCATTTGTGCATCGGTTTGAACTTTTGTTACTTTCATGAAATTCGTCAATTTGGAAGTTCTCTATCAAGCGGATTGGCCAGTTCCCAGCGATGTCTCACTAAATTGACCCACACCTGAGTCTTCCTAAAGCAATTATCTATCGTATAGATGTTGTTAGATTACAATGTAGAGGGGAAGAGGCATTTGTGCATCGGTTTGAACTTTTGTTATTTTCATGAAATTCGTCAATTTGGAAGTTCTCTGTCAAGCGGATTGGCCAGTTCCCAGCGATGTCTCACTAAATCGACCCACACCCGTGTCTTCCTAAAGGAATTATCTATCGTATAGATTTTGTTAGATTACAATGTAGAGGGGAAGAGGCATTTGTGCATCGGTTTGAACTTTTGTTACTTTCATAAAATTCGTCAATTTGGAAGTTCTCTGTCAAGCGGATTGGCCAGTTTCCAGAGATGTCTCACTAAATTGACCCACACCTGTGTCTTTCTAAAGGCATAATCTATCGAATAGAATTCGTTAGATTATAATGCAGAGGGGAAGAGGCATTTGTGCATCGGTTTGAACTTTTATTTTCATGAAATTCGTCAATTTGGAGGTTCTCTGTCAAGCGGATTGGCCAGTTCCCAGAGATGTCTCACTAAATTGACCCACACCTGTGTCTTCTTAAATGAATTATCTATCGAAGAGATTTTGTTAGATTACAATGAAGGGGGGAAGAGGCATTTGTGCATCGGTTTGAACTTTTGTTATTTTCATGAAATGCGTCAATTTGGAGGTTCTCTGTCAAGCGGATTGGCCACTTCCCAGAGATGTCTCACTAAATTAGCCCACACCTGTGTCTTCCTAAAGGAATTATCTATCCAATAGATTTGTTAGATTACAATGTAGAGGGGAAGAGGCATTTGTGCATCGGTTTGAACTTTTGTTATTTTCATGAAATTCGTCAATTTGGAGGTTCCCTTTCAAGCGGATTGGCAAGTTCCCAGAGATGTCTCACTAAATTCACCCACACCTGTGTCTTTATAAAGGCATAATCTATCGAATAGATTTTGTTAGATTACAACGTAGAGGGGAAGAGGCATTTGTGCATCGGTTTGAACTTTTGTTATTTTCATGAAATTCGTCAATTTGGAGGTTCTCTGTCAAGCGGATTGGCCAGTTCCCAGAGATGTTTCACTAAATTGACCCACACCTGTGTCTTCCTAAAGGAATTATATATCGCATAGATGTTGTTAGATTACAATGTAGTGGGGAAGAGGCATTTGTGCATCGGTTTGAACTTTTGTTATTTTCATGAAATGCGTCAATTTGGAGGTTCTCTGTCAAGCGGATTGGCCACTTCCCAGAGATGTCTCACTAAATTGGCCCACACCTGTGTCTTCCTAAAGGAATTATCTATCCAATAGATTTGTTAGATTACAATGTAGGCGGGAAGAGGCATTTGTGCATTGGTTTGAACTTTTGTTATTTTCATGAAATGCGTCAATTTGGAGGTTCTCTGTCAAGCGGATTGGCCACTTCCCAGAGATGTCTCACTAAATTGGCCCACACCTGTGTCTTCCTAAAGGAATTATCTATCCAATAGATTTGTTAGATTACAATGTAGGCGGGAAGAGGCATTTGTGCATTGGTTTGAACTTTTGTTATTTTCATGAAATGCGTCAATTTGGAGGTTCTCTGTCAAGCGGATTGGCCACTTCCCAGAGATGTCTCACTAAATTGGCCCACACCTGTGTCTTCCTAAAGGAATTATCTATCCAATAGATTTGTTAGATTACAATGTAGGGGGGAAGAGGCATTTGTGCATCGGTTTGAACTTTTGTTATTTTCATGAAATTCGTCAATTTGGAGGTTCTCTGTCAAGCGGATTGGCCACTTCCCAGAGATGTCTCACTAAATTGGCCCACACCTGTGTCTTCCTAAAGGAATTATCTATCCAATAGATTTGTTAGATTACAATGTAGGCGGGAAGAGGCATTTGTGCATTGGTTTGAACTTTTGTTATTTTCATGAAATGCGTCAATTTGGAGGTTCTCTGTCAAGCGGATTGGCCACTTCCGAGAGATGTCTCACTAAATTGACCCACACCTGTGTCTTCTTAAATGAATTATCTATCGAAGAGATTTTGTTAGATTACAATGAAGGGGGGAAGAGGCATTTGTGCATCGGTTTGAACTTTTGTTATTTTCATGAAATGCGTCAATTTGGAGGTTCTCTGTCAAGCGGATTGGCCACTTCCCAGAGATGTCTCACTAAATTGGCTCACACCTGTGTCTTCCTAAAGGAATTATCTATCCAATAGATTTGTTAGATTACAATGTAGGGGGGAAGAGGCATTTGTGCATCGGTTTGAACTTTTGTTATTTTCATGAAATGCGTCAATTTGGAGGTTCTCTGTCAAGCGGATTGGCCACTTCCCAGAGATGTCTCACTAAATTGGCCCACATCTGTGTCTTCCTAAAGGAATTATCTATCCAATAGATTTGTTAGATTACAATGTAGGCGGGAAGAGGCATTTGTGCATTGGTTTGAACTTTTGTTATTTTCATGAAATTCGTCAATTTGGAGGTTCCCTTTCAAGCGGATTGGCAAGTTCCCAGAGATGTCTCACTAAATTCACCCACACCTGTGTCTTTATAAAGGCATAATCTATCGAATAGATTTTGTTAGATTACAACGTAGAGGGGAAGAGGCATTTGTGCATCGGTTTGAACTTTTGTTATTTTCATGAAATTCGTCAATTTGGAGGTTCTCTGTCAAGCGGATTGGCCAGTTCCCAGAGATGTTTCACTAAATTGACCCACACCTGTGTCTTCCTAAAGGAATTATATATCGCATAGATGTTGTTAGATTACAATGTAGTGGGGAAGAGGCATTTGTGCATCGGTTTGAACTTTTGTTATTTTCATGAAATTCGTCAATTTGGAGGTTCTCTGTCAAGCGGATTGGCCACTTCCCAGAGATGTCTCACTAAATTGGCCTACACCTGTGTCTTCCTAAAGGAATTATCTATCCAATAGATTTGTTAGATTACAATGTAGGGGGGAAGAGGCATTTGTGCATCGGTTTGAACTTTTGTTATTTTCATGAAATTCGTCAATTTGGAAGTTCTCTGTCAAGCGGATTGGCCAGTTCCAAGCGATGTCTCACTAAATTGACCCACACCTGTGTCTTCCTAAAGGAATTATCTATCAAATAGATTTTGTTAGATTACAATGTAGGCGGGAAGAGGCATTTGTGCATTGGTTTGAACTTTTGTTATTTTCATGAAATTCGTCAATTTGGAGGTTCCCTTTCAAGCGGATTGGCAAGTTCCCAGAGATGTCTCACTAAATTCACCCACACCTGTGTCTTTATAAAGGCATAATCTATCGAATAGATTTTGTTAGATTACAACGTAGAGGGGAAGAGGCATTTGTGCATCGGTTTGAACTTTTGTTATTTTCATGAAATTCGTCAATTTGGAGGTTCTCTGTCAAGCGGATTGGCCAGTTCCCAGAGATGTTTCACTAAATTGACCCACACCTGTGTCTTCCTAAAGGAATTATATATCGCATAGATGTTGTTAGATTACAATGTAGTGGGGAAGAGGCATTTGTGCATCGGTTTGAACTTTTGTTATTTTCATGAAATTCGTCAATTTGGAGGTTGTCGGTCAAGCGGATTGGCCAGTTCCCAGAGTTGTCTCTCTAAATTGACCCACACCTGTTTCTTCCTAAAGGAATTATCTATCGCATAGATGTTGTTAGATTACAACGTAGAGGGGAAGAGGCATTTGTGCATCGGTTTGAACTTTTGTTATTTTCATGAAATTCGTCAATTTGGAGGTTCTCTGTCAAGCGGATTGGCCAGTTCCCAGAGATGTTTCACTAAATTGACCCACACCTGTGTCTTCCTAAAGGAATTATATATCGCATAGATGTTGTTAGATTACAATGTAGTGGGGAAGAGGCATTTGTGCATCGGTTTGAACTTTTGTTATTTTCATGAAATTCGTCAATTTGGAGGTTGTCGGTCAAGCGGATTGGCCAGTTCCCAGAGTTGTCTCTCTAAATTGACCCACACCTGTTTCTTCCTAAAGGAATTATCTATCGAATAGAATTCGTTAGATTATAATGCAGAGGGGAAGAGGCATTTGTGCATCGGTTTGAACTTTTATTTTCATGAAATTCGTCAATTTGGAGGTTCTCTGTCAAGCGGATTGGCCAGTTCCCAGAGATGTTTTACTAAATTGACCCACAGCTGTGTCTTCCTAAAGGAATTATCTATCACATAGATGTTGTTAGATTACAATGTATAGGGGAAGAGGCATTTGTGCATCGGTTTGAACTTTTGTTACTTTCATGAAATTCGTCAATTTGGAAGTTCTCTATCAAGCGGATTGGCCAGTTCCCAGCGATGTCTCACTAAATTGACCCACACCTGAGTCTTCCTAAAGCAATTATCTATCGTATAGATGTTGTTAGATTACAATGTAGAGGGGAAGAGGCATTTGTGCATCGGTTTGAACTTTTGTTATTTTCATGAAATTCGTCAATTTGGAAGTTCTCTGTCAAGCGGATTGGCCAGTTCCCAGCGATGTCTCACTAAATCGACCCACACCCGTGTCTTCCTAAAGGAATTATCTATCGTATAGATTTTGTTAGATTACAATGTAGAGGGGAAGAGGCATTTGTGCATCGGTTTGAACTTTTGTTACTTTCATAAAATTCGTCAATTTGGAAGTTCTCTGTCAAGCGGATTGGCCAGTTTCCAGAGATGTCTCACTAAATTGACCCACACCTGTGTCTTTCTAAAGGCATAATCTATCGAATAGAATTCGTTAGATTATAATGCAGAGGGGAAGAGGCATTTGTGCATCGGTTTGAACTTTTGTTATTTTCATGAAATTCGTCAATTTGGAGGTTCTCTGTCAAGCGGATTGGCCAGTTCCAAGCGATGTCTCACTAAATTGACCCACACCTGTGTCTTCCCAAAGGAATTATCTATCAAATAGATTTTGTTAGATTACAATGTAGGCGGGAAGAGGCATTTGTGCATTGGTTTGAACTTTTGTTATTTTCATGAAATTCGTCAATTTGGAGGTTCCCTTTCAAGCGGATTGGCAAGTTCCCAGAGATGTCTCACTAAATTCACCCACACCTGTGTCTTCCTAAAGGAATTATCTATCGTATAGATTTTGTTAGATTACAATGTAGAGGGGAAGAGGCATTTGTGCATTGGTTTGAACTTTTGTTATTTTCATGAAATTCGTCAATTTGGAGGTTCCCTTTCAAGCGGATTGGCAAGTTCCCAGAGATGTCTCACTAAATTCACCCACACCTATGTCTTTATAAAGGCATAATCTATCGAATAGATTTTGTTAGATTACAACGTAGAGGGGAAGAGGCATTTGTGCATCGGTTTGAACTTTTGTTATTTTCATGAAATTCGTCAATTTGGAGGTTCTCTGTCAAGCGGATTGGCCAGTTCCCAGAGATGTTTCACTAAATTGACCCACACCTGTGTCTTCCTAAAGGAATTATATATCGCATAGATGTTGTTAGATTACAATGTAGTGGGGAAGAGGCATTTGTGCATCGGTTTGAACTTTTGTTATTTTCATGAAATTCGTCAATTTGGAGGTTCCCTTTCAAGCGGATTGGCAAGTTCCCAGAGATGTCTCACTAAATTGACCCACACCTGTGTCTTCCTAAAAGAATTATCTATCGCATAGATGTTGTTAGATTACAATGTAGAGGGGAAGAGGCATTTGTGCATCGGTTTGAACTTTTGTTATTTTCATGAAATTCGTCAATTTGGAGGTTCTCTGTCAAGCGGATTGGCCAGTTCCCAGAGATGTCTCACTAAATTGACCCACACCTGTGTCTTTCTAAAGGCATAATCTATCGAATAGAATTCGTTAGATTATAATGCAGAGGGGAAGAGGCATTTGTGCATCGGTTTGAACTTTTATTTTCATGAAATTCGTCAATTTGGAGGTTCTCTGTCAAGCGGATTGGCCAGTTCCCAGAGATGTTTTACTAAATTGACCCACAGCTGTGTCTTCCTAAAGGAATTATCTATCACATAGATGTTGTTAGATTACAATGTAGAGGGGAAGAGGCATTTGTGCATCGGTTTGAACTTTTGTTACTTTCATGAAATTCGTCAATTTGGAAGTTCTCTATCAAGCGGATTGGCCAGTTCCCAGCGATGTCTCACTAAATTGACCCACACCTGAGTCTTCCTAAAGCAATTATCTATCGTATAGATGTTGTTAGATTACAATGTAGGGGGGAAGAGGCATTTGTGCATCGGTTTGAACTTTTGTTACTTTCATGAAATGCGTCAATTTGGAGGTTCTCTGTCAAGCGGATTGGCCACTTCCCAGAGATGTCTCACTAAATTGGCCCACACCTGTGTCTTCCTAAAGGAATTATCTATCCAATAGATTTGTTAGATTACAATGTAGGGGGGAAGAGGCATTTGTGCATCGGTTTGAACTTTTGTTATTTTCATGAAATTCGTCAATTTGGAAGTTCTCTGTCAAGCGGATTGGCCAGTTCCAAGCGATGTCTCACTAAATTGACCCACACCTGTGTCTTCCTAAAGGAATTATGTATCAAATAGATTTTGTTAGATTACAATGTAGGCGGGAAGAGGCATTTGTGCATCGGTTTGAACTTTTGTTATTTTCATGAAATTCGTCAATTTGGAGGTTCTCTGTCAAGCGGATTGGCCAGTTCCCAGAGATGTTTCACTAAATTGACCCACACCTGTGTCTTCCTAAAGGAATTATATATCGCATAGATGTTGTTAGATTACAATGTAGTGGGGAAGAGGCATTTGTGCATCGGTTTGAACTTTTGTTATTTTCATGAAATTCGTCAATTTGGAGGTTCCCTTTCAAGCGGATTGGCAAGTTCCCAGAGATGTCTCACTAAATTGACCCACACCTGTGTCTTCCTAAAAGAATTATCTATCGCATAGATGTTGTTAGATTACAATGTAGAGGGGAAGAGGCATTTGTGCATCGGTTTGAACTTTTGTTATTTTCATGAAATTCGTCAATTTGGAGGTTCTCTGTCAAGCGGATTGGCCAGTTCCCAGAGATGTCTCACTAAATTGACCCACACCTGTGTCTTCCTAAAGGAATTATCTATCGAATAGATTTTGTTATATTACAATGTAGGGGGGAAGAGGCATTTGTGCATCGGTTTGAACTTTTGTTATTTTCATGAAATTCGTCAATTTGGAGGTTCTCTGTCAAGCGGATTGGCCAGTTCCCAGAGATGTCTCACTAAATTGACCCACACCCGTGTCTTCCTAAAGGAATTATCTATCACATAGTTGT
The DNA here is from genome assembly GCA_947095585.1 of Nephrocerus scutellatus. NCBI lineage: Eukaryota > Metazoa > Arthropoda > Insecta > Diptera > Pipunculidae > Nephrocerus > Nephrocerus scutellatus. The sequence continues at coordinate 54,835,116 of OX352765.1, read as the reverse complement.
TGTTAGATTACAATGTAGAGGGGAAGAGGCATTTGTGCATCGGTTTGAACTTTTGTTATTTTCATGAAATTCGTCAATTTGGAGGTTCTCTTTCAAGCGGATTGGCAAGTTCCCAGAGATGTCTCACTAAATTGACCCACACCTGTGTCTTCCTAAAAGAATTATCTATCGCATGGATGTTGTTAGATTACAATGTAGAGGGGAAGAGGCATTTGTGCATCGGTTTGAATTTTTGTTATTTTCATGAAATTCGTCAATTTGGAGGTTCTCTGTCAAGCGGATTGGCAAGTTCCCAGAGATGTCTCACTAAATTGACCCACACCTGTGTCTTCCTAAAGGAATTATCTATCGAAGAGATGTTGTTAGATTACAATGTAGAGGGGAAGAGGCATTTGTGCATCGGTTTGAACTTTTGTTATTTTCATGAAATTCGTCAATTTAGAGGTTCGCTGTAAAGCAGATTAACAATCTCACATATAAGTCTCACTAAATCGACCCACACCCGTGTCTTCCTAAAGGAATTATCTATCGAATAGATGTTGTTACATTACAATGTAGAGGGGAAGAGGCATTTGTGCATCGGTTTGAACTTTTGTTATTTTCATGAAATTCGTCAATTTTGAGGTTCTCTGTCAAGCGGATTGGCCAGTTCCCAGAGATGTCTCTCTAAATTGACCCACACCTGTTTCTTCCTAAAGGAATTATCTATCGCATAGATGTTGTTAGATTACAATGTAGAGGGGAAGAGGCATTTGTGCATCGGTTTGAACTTTTGTTATTTTCATGAAATTCGTCAATTTAGAGGTTCGCTGTAAAGCAGATTAACAATCTCACATATAAGTCTCACTAAATCGACCCACACCCGTGTCTTCCTAAAGGAATTATCTATCCAATAGATTTTGTTAGATTACAATGTAGGGGGAAGAGGCATTTGTGCATCGGTTTGAACTTTTGTTATTTTCGTGAAATTCGTCAATTTTGAGGTTCTCTGTCAAGCGGATTGGCCAGTTCCCAGAGATGTCTTACTAAATTGACCCACACCTTTGTCTTCCTAAAGGAATTATCTATCGAAGAGATTTTGTTAGATTACAATGTAGGGGGGAAGAGGCATTTGTGCATCGGTTTGAACTTTTGTTATTTTCATGAAATTCGTCAATTTGGAGGTTCTCTGTCAAGCGGATTGGCCAGTTCCCAGAGATGTCTCACTAAATTGACCCACACCTGTGTCTTCCTAAAGGAATTATCTATCCAATAGATTTTGTTAGATTACAATGTAGGGGGGAAGAGGCATTTGTGCATCGGTTTGAACTTTTGTTATTTTCATGAAATTCGTCAAATTGGAGGTTCTCTGTCAAGCGGATTGGCCAGTTCCCAGAGATGTCTCACTAAATTGACCCACACCCGTGTCTTCTTAAGGAATTATCTATCCAATAGATTTTGTTAGATTACAATGTAGGGGGGAAGAAGCATTTGTGCAACGGTTAGAACTTTTGTTATTTTCATGAAATTCGTCAATTCGGAGGTTCTCTGTCAAGTAGATTGGCCAGTTCCCAGAGATGTCTCACTAAATTCACCCACACCTGTGTCTTTCTAAAGGCATAATCTATCGAATACAATTCGCTAGATTATAATGCAGAGGGGAAGAGGCATTTGTGCATCGGTTTGAACTTTTATTTTCATGAAATTCGTCAATTTGGAGGTTCTCTGTCAAGCAGATTGGCCAGTTCCCAGAGATGTCTCACTAAATTCACCCACACCTGTGTCTTTATAAAGGCATAATCTATCGAATAGATTTTGTTAGATTACAACGTAGAGGGGAAGAGGCATTTGTGCATCGGTTTGAACTTTTATTATTTTCATGAAATTCGTCAATTTGGAGGTTCCCTTTCAAGCGGATTTGCAAGTTCCCAGAGATGTCTCACTAAATTGACCCACACCTGTGTCTTCCTAAAAGAATTATCTATCGCATAGATGTTGTTAGATTACAATGTAGAGGGGAAGAGGCATTTGTGCATCGGTTTGAACTTTTGTTATTTTCATGAAATTCGTCAATTTGGAGGTTCTCTGTCAAGCGGATTGGCAAGTTCCCAGAGATGTCTCACTAAATTGACCCACACCTGTTTCTTCCTAAAGGAATTATCTATCGAATAGATTTTGTTAGATTACAATGTAGGGGGGAAGAGGCATTTGTGCATCGGTTTGAACTTTTGTTATTTTCATGAAATTCGTCAATTTTGAGGTTCTCTGTCAAGCGGATTGGCCAGTTCCCAGAGATGTCTCACTAAATTGACCCACACCTTTGTCTTCCTAAAGGAATTATCTATCGAAGAGATTTTGTTAGATTACAATGTAGGGGGGAAGAGGCATTTGTGCATCGGTTTGAACTTTTGTTATTTTCATGAAATTCGTCAATTTGGAGGTTCTCTGTCAAGCGGATTGGCCAGTTCCCAGAGATGTCTCACTAAATTCACCCACACCTGTGTCTTTCTAAAGGCATAATCTATCGAATAGAATTCATTAGATTATAATGCAGAGGGGAAGAGGCATTTGTGCATCGGTTTGAACTTTTATTTTCATGAAATTCGTCAATTTGGAGGTTCTCTGTCAAGCGGATTGGCCAGTTCCCAGAGATGTTTTACTAAATTGACCCACAGCTGTGTCTTCCTAAAGGAATTATCTATCACATAGATGTTGTTAGATTACAATGTAGAGGGGAAGAGGCATTTGTGCATCGGTTTGAACTTTTGTTACTTTCATGAAATTCGTCAATTTGGAAGTTCTCTGTCAAGCGGATTGGCCAGTTCCCAGCGATGTCTCACTAAATTGACCCACACCTGAGTCTTCCTAAAGCAATTATCTATCGTATAGATGTTGTTAGATTACAATGTAGAGGGGAAGAGGCATTTGTGCATCGGTTTGAACTTTTGTTATTTTCATGAAATTCGTCAATTTGGAAGTTCTCTGTCAAGCGGATTGGCCAGTTCCCAGCGATGTCTCACTAAATCGACCTACACCCGTGTCTTCCTAAAGGAATTATCTATCGTATAGATTTTGTTAGATTACAATGTAGAGGGGAAGAGGCATTTGTGCATCGGTTTGAACTTTTGTTACTTTCATAAAATTCGTCAATTTGGAAGTTCTCTGTCAAGCGGATTGGCCAGTTTCCAGAGATGTCTCACTAAATTGACCCACACCTGTGTCTTTCTAAAGGCATAATCTATCGAATAGAATTCGTTAGATTATAATGCAGAGAGGAAGAGGCAGTTGTGTATCGGTTTGAACTTTTATTTTCATGAAATTCGTCAATTTGGAGGTTCTCTGTCAAGCGGATTGGCCAGTTCCCAGAGATGTCTCACTAAATTGACCCACACCTGTGTCTTCTTAAATGAATTATCTATCGAAGAGATTTTGTTAGATTACAATGAAGGGGGGAAGAGGCATTTGTGCATCGGTTTGAACTTTTGTTATTTTCATGAAATGCGTCAATTTGGAGGTTCTCTGTCAAGCGGATTGGCCACTTCCCAGAGATGTCTCACTAAATTGACCCACACCCGTGTCTTCTTAAGGAATTATCTATCCAATAGATTTTGTTAGATTACAATGTAGGGGGGAAGAAGCATTTGTGCAACGGTTAGAACTTTTGTTATTTTCATGAAATTCGTCAATTCGGAGGTTCTCTGTCAAGTAGATTGGCCAGTTCCCAGAGATGTCTCACTAAATTCACCCACACCTGTGTCTTTCTAAAGGCATAATCTATCGAATACAATTCGCTAGATTATAATGCAGAGGGGAAGAGGCATTTGTGCATCGGTTTGAACTTTTATTTTCATGAAATTCGTCAATTTGGAGGTTCTCTGTCAAGCAGATTGGCCAGTTCCCAGAGATGTCTCACTAAATTCACCCACACCTGTGTCTTTATAAAGGCATAATCTATCGAATAGATTTTGTTAGATTACAACGTAGAGGGGAAGAGGCATTTGTGCATCGGTTTGAACTTTTATTATTTTCATGAAATTCGTCAATTTGGAGGTTCCCTTTCAAGCGGATTTGCAAGTTCCCAGAGATGTCTCACTAAATTGACCCACACCTGTGTCTTCCTAAAAGAATTATCTATCGCATAGATGTTGTTAGATTACAATGTAGAGGGGAAGAGGCATTTGTGCATCGGTTTGAACTTTTGTTATTTTCATGAAATTCGTCAATTTGGAGGTTCTCTGTCAAGCGGATTGGCAAGTTCCCAGAGATGTCTCACTAAATTGACCCACACCTGTTTCTTCCTAAAGGAATTATCTATCGAATAGATTTTGTTAGATTACAATGTAGGGGGGAAGAGGCATTTGTGCATCGGTTTGAACTTTTGTTATTTTCATGAAATTCGTCAATTTTGAGGTTCTCTGTCAAGCGGATTGGCCAGTTCCCAGAGATGTCTCACTAAATTGACCCACACCTTTGTCTTCCTAAAGGAATTATCTATCGAAGAGATTTTGTTAGATTACAATGTAGGGGGGAAGAGGCATTTGTGCATCGGTTTGAACTTTTGTTATTTTCATGAAATTCGTCAATTTGGAGGTTCTCTGTCAAGCGGATTGGCCAGTTCCCAGAGATGTCTCACTAAATTCACCCACACCTGTGTCTTTCTAAAGGCATAATCTATCGAATAGAATTCATTAGATTATAATGCAGAGGGGAAGAGGCATTTGTGCATCGGTTTGAACTTTTATTTTCATGAAATTCGTCAATTTGGAGGTTCTCTGTCAAGCGGATTGGCCAGTTCCCAGAGATGTTTTACTAAATTGACCCACAGCTGTGTCTTCCTAAAGGAATTATCTATCACATAGATGTTGTTAGATTACAATGTAGAGGGGAAGAGGCATTTGTGCATCGGTTTGAACTTTTGTTACTTTCATGAAATTCGTCAATTTGGAAGTTCTCTGTCAAGCGGATTGGCCAGTTCCCAGCGATGTCTCACTAAATTGACCCACACCTGAGTCTTCCTAAAGCAATTATCTATCGTATAGATGTTGTTAGATTACAATGTAGAGGGGAAGAGGCATTTGTGCATCGGTTTGAACTTTTGTTATTTTCATGAAATTCGTCAATTTGGAAGTTCTCTGTCAAGCGGATTGGCCAGTTCCCAGCGATGTCTCACTAAATCGACCCACACCCGTGTCTTCCTAAAGGAATTATCTATCGTATAGATTTTGTTAGATTACAATGTAGAGGGGAAGAGGCATTTGTGCATCGGTTTGAACTTTTGTTACTTTCATAAAATTCGTCAATTTGGAAGTTCTCTGTCAAGCGGATTGGCCAGTTTCCAGAGATGTCTCACTAAATTGACCCACACCTGTGTCTTTCTAAAGGCATAATCTATCGAATAGAATTCGTTAGATTATAATGCAGAGAGGAAGAGGCAGTTGTGCATCGGTTTGAACTTTTATTTTCATGAAATTCGTCAATTTGGAGGTTCTCTGTCAAGCGGATTGGCCAGTTCCCAGAGATGTCTCACTAAATTGACCCACACCTGTGTCTTCTTAAATGAATTATCTATCGAAGAGATTTTGTTAGATTACAATGAAGGGGGGAAGAGGCATTTGTGCATCGGTTTGAACTTTTGTTATTTTCATGAAATGCGTCAATTTGGAGGTTCTCTGTCAAGCGGATTGGCCACTTCCCAGAGATGTCTCACTAAATTGACCCACACCTGTGTCTTCCTAAAGGAATTATCTATCCAATAGATTTGTTAGATTACAATGTAGGGGGGAAGAGGCATTTGTGCATCGGTTTGAACTTTTGTTATTTTCATGAAATTCGTTAATTTGGAAGTTCTCTGTCAAGCGGATTGGCCAGTTCCAAGCGATGTCTCACTAAATTGACCCACACCTGTGTCTTCCTAAAGGAATTATCTATCAAATAGATTTTGTTAGATTACAATGTAGGCGGGAAGAGGCATTTGTGCATCGGTTTGAACTTTTATTTTCATGAAATTCGTCAATTTGGAGGTTCTCTGTCAAGCGGATTGGCCAGTTCCCAGAGATGTCTCACTAAATTGACCCACACCTGTGTCTTCTTAAATGAATTATCTATCGAAGAGATTTTGTTAGATTACAATGAAGGGGGGAAGAGGCATTTGTGCATCGGTTTGAACTTTTGTTATTTTCATGAAATGCGTCAATTTGGAGGTTCTCTGTCAAGCGGATTGGCCACTTCCCAGAGATGTCTCACTAAATTGACCCACACCTGTGTCTTCCTAAAGGAATTATCTATCCAATAGATTTGTTAGATTACAATGTAGGGGGGAAGAGGCATTTGTGCATCGGTTTGAACTTTTGTTATTTTCATGAAATTCGTTAATTTGGAAGTTCTCTGTCAAGCGGATTGGCCAGTTCCCAGAGATGTCTCACTAAATTGACCCACACCTGTGTCTTCCTAAAGGAATTATCTATCGAAGAGATTTTGTTAGATTACAATCTAGGGGGGAAGAGGCATTTGTGCATCGGTTTGAACTTTTGTTATTTTCATGAAATTCGTCAATTTGGAGGTTCTCTGTCAAGCGGATTGGCCAGTTCCCAGAGATGTCTCACTAAATTCACCCACACCTGTGTCTTTCTAAAGGCATAATCTATCGAATAGAATTCATTAGATTATAATGCAGAGGGGAAGAGGCATTTGTGCATCGGTTTGAACTTTTATTTTCATGAAATTCGTCAATTTGGAGGTTCTCTGTCAAGCGGATTGGCCAGTTCCCAGAGATGTTTTACTAAATTGACCCACAGCTGTGTCTTCCTAAAGGAATTATCTATCACATAGATGTTGTTAGATTACAATGTAGAGGGGAAGAGGCATTTGTGCATCGGTTTGAACTTTTGTTACTTTCATGAAATTCGTCAATTTGGAAGTTCTCTGTCAAGCGGATTGGCCAGTTCCCAGCGATGTCTCACTAAATTGACCCACACCTGAGTCTTCCTAAAGCAATTATCTATCGTATAGATGTTGTTAGATTACAATGTAGAGGGGAAGAGGCATTTGTGCATCGGTTTGAACTTTTGTTATTTTCATGAAATTCGTCAATTTGGAAGTTCTCTGTCAAGCGGATTGGCCAGTTCCCAGCGATGTCTCACTAAATCGACCCACACCCGTGTCTTCCTAAAGGAATTATCTATCGTATAGATTTTGTTAGATTACAATGTAGAGGGGAAGAGGCATTTGTGCATCGGTTTGAACTTTTGTTACTTTCATAAAATTCGTCAATTTGGAAGTTCTCTGTCAAGCGGATTGGCCAGTTTCCAGAGATGTCTCACTAAATTGACCCACACCTGTGTCTTTCTAAAGGCATAATCTATCGAATAGAATTCGTTAGATTATAATGCAGAGAGGAAGAGGCAGTTGTGCATCGGTTTGAACTTTTATTTTCATGAAATTCGTCAATTTGGAGGTTCTCTGTCAAGCGGATTGGCCAGTTCCCAGAGATGTCTCACTAAATTGACCCACACCTGTGTCTTCTTAAATGAATTATCTATCGAAGAGATTTTGTTAGATTACAATGAAGGGGGGAAGAGGCATTTGTGCATCGGTTTGAACTTTTGTTATTTTCATGAAATGCGTCAATTTGGAGGTTCTCTGTCAAGCGGATTGGCCACTTCCCAGAGATGTCTCACTAAATTGACCCACACCTGTGTCTTCCTAAAGGAATTATCTATCCAATAGATTTGTTAGATTACAATGTAGGGGGGAAGAGGCATTTGTGCATCGGTTTGAACTTTTGTTATTTTCATGAAATTCGTTAATTTGGAAGTTCTCTGTCAAGCGGATTGGCCAGTTCCAAGCGATGTCTCACTAAATTGACCCACACCTGTGTCTTCCTAAAGGAATTATCTATCAAATAGATTTTGTTAGATTACAATGTAGGCGGGAAGAGGCATTTGTGCATTGGTTTGAACTTTTGTTATTTTCATGAAATTCGTCAATTTGGAGGTTCCCTTTCAAGCGGATTGGCAAGTTCCCAGAGATGTCTCACTAAATTCACCCACACCTGTGTCTTTATAAAGGCATAATCTATCGAATAGATTTTGTTAGATTACAACGTAGAGGGGAAGAGGCATTTGTGCATCGGTTTGAACTTTTGTTATTTTCATGAAATTCGTCAATTTGGAGGTTCTCTGTCAAGCGGATTGGCCAGTTCCCAGAGATGTTTCACTAAATTGACCCACACCTGTGTCTTCCTAAAGGAATTATATATCGCATAGATGTTGTTAGATTACAATGTAGAGGGGAAGAGACATTTGTGCATCGGTTTGAACTTTTGTTATTTTCGTGAAATTCGTCAATTTGGAGGTTCCCTTTCAAGCGGATTGGCAAGTTCCCAGAGATGTCTCACTAAATTGACCCACACCTGTGTCTTCCTAAAAGAATTATCTATCGCATAGATGTTGTTAGATTACAATGTAGAGGGGAAGAGGCATTTGTGCATCGGTTTGAACTTTTGTTATTTTCATGAAATTCGTCAATTTGGAGGTTCTCTGTCAAGCGGATTGGCCAGTTCCCAGAGATGTCTCACTAAATTGACCCACACCTGTGTCTTCCTAAAGGAATTATCTATCCAATAGATTTTGTTAGATTACAATGTAGGGGGGAAGAGGCATTTGTGCATCGGTTTGAACTTTTGTTATTTTCATGAAATTCGTCAAATTGGAGGTTCTCTGTCAAGCGGATTGGCCAGTTCCCAGAGATGTCTCACTAAATTGTCCCACACTTGTGTCTTCTTAAGGAATTATCTATCCAATAGATTTTGTTAGATTACAATGTAGGGGGGAAGAAGCATTTGTGCAACGGTTAGAACTTTTGTTATTTTCATGAAATTCGTCAATTCGGAGGTTCTCTGTCAAGTAGATTGGCCAGTTCCCAGAGATGTCTCACTAAATTCACCCACACCTGTGTCTTTCTAAAGGCATAATCTATCGAATACAATTCGCTAGATTATAATGCAGAGGGGAAGAGGCATTTGTGCATCGGTTTGAACTTTTATTTTCATGAAATTCGTCAATTTGGAGGTTCTCTGTCAAGCAGATTGGCCAGTTCCCAGAGATGTCTCACTAAATTCACCCACACCTACGTCTTTATAAAGGCATAATCTATCGAATAGATTTTGTTAGATTACAACGTAGAGGGGAAGAGGCATTTGTGCATCGGTTTGAACTTTTATTATTTTCATGAAATTCGTCAATTTGGAGGTTCTCTGTCAAGCGGATTGGCCAGTTCCCAGAGATGTTTCACTAAATAGACCCACACCTGTGTCTTCCTAAAGGAATTATCTATCGCATAGATGTTGTTAGATTACAATGTAGAGGGGAAGAGGCATTTGTGCATCGGTTTGAACTTTTGTTATTTTCATGAAATTCGTCAATTTGGAGGTTCCCTTTCAAGCGGATTTGCAAGTTCCCAGAGATGTCTCACTAAATTGACCCACACCTGTGTCTTCCTAAAAGAATTATCTATCGCACAGATGTTGTTAGATTACAATGTAGAGGGGAAGAGGCATTTGTGCATCGGTTTGAACTTTTGTTATTTTCATGAAATTCGTCAATTTGGAGGTTCTCTGTCAAGCGGATTGGCAAGTTCCCAGAGATGTCTCACTAAATTGACCCACACCTGTGTCTTCCTAAAAGAATTATCTATCGCATAGATGTTGTTAGATTACAATGTAGAGGGGAAGAGGCATTTGTGCATCGGTTTGAACTTTTGTTATTTTCATGAAATTCGTCAATTTGGAGGTTCTCTGTCAAGCGGATTGGCAAGTTTCCAGAGATGTCTCACTAAATTGACCCACACCTGTTTCTTCCTAAAGGAATTATCTATCGAATAGATTTTGTTAGATTACAATGTAGGGGGGAAGAGGCATTTGTGCATCGGTTTGAACTTTTGTTATTTTCATGAAATTCGTCAATTTGGAGGTTCGCTGTAAAGCAGATTAACAATCTCACATATAAGTCTCACTAAATCGACCCACACCCTTGTCTTCCTAAAGGAATTATCTATCGAATAGATGTTGTTAGATTACAATGTAGAGGGGAAGAGGCATTTGTGCATCGGTTTGAACTTTTGTTATTTTCATGAAATTCGTCAATTTTGAGGTTCTCTGTCAAGCGGATTGGCTAGTTCCCAGAGATGTCTCACTAAATTGACCCACACCTGTGTCTTCCTAAAGGAATTATCTATCGAAGAGATGTTGTTAGATTACAATTTAGAGGGGAAGAGGCATTTGTGCATCGGTTTGAACTTTTATTATTTTCATGAAATTCGTCAATTTGGAGGTTCTCTGTCAAGCGGATTGGCCAGTTCCCAGAGATGTCTCACTAAATTGACCCACACCCGTGTCTTTCTAAAGGAATTATCTATCGAATAGATGTTGTTAGATTACAATGTAGGGGGAAGAGGCATTTGTGCATCGGTTTGAACTTTTGTTATTTTCGTGAAATTCGTCAATTTTGAGGTTCTCTGTCAAGCGGATTGGCCAGTTCCCAGAGATGTCTCACTAAATTGACCCACACCTTTGTCTTCCTAAAGGAATTATCTATCGAAGAGATTTTGTTAGATTACAATGTAGGGGGGAAGAGGCATTTGTGCATCGGTTTGAACTTTTGTTATTTTCATGAAATTCGTCAATTTGGAGGTTCTCTGTCAAGCGGATTGGCCAGTTCCCAGAGATGTCTCACTAAATTGACCCACACCTGTGTCTTCCTAAAGGAATTATCTATCCAATAGATTTTGTTAGATTACAATGTAGGGGGGAAGAGGCATTTGTGCATCGGTTTGAACTTTTGTTATTTTCATGAAGTTCGTCAAATTGGAGGTTCTCTGTCAAGCGGATTGGCCAGTTCCCAGAGATGTCTCATTAAATTGACCCACACTTGTGTCTTCTTAAGGAATTATCTATCCAGTAGATTTTGTAAGATTACAATGTAGGGGGGAAGAGGCATTTGTGCAACGGTTAGAACTTTTGTTATTTTCATGAAATTCGTCAATTCGGAGGTTCTCTGTCAAGTAGATTGGCCAGTTCCCAGAGATGTCTCACTAAATTCACCCACACCTGTGTCTTTCTAAAGGCATAATCTATCGAATACAATTCGCTAGATTATAATGCAGAGGGGAAGAGGCATTTGTGCTTCGGTTTGAACTTTTATTTTCATGAAATTCGTCAATTTGGAGGTTCTCTGTCAAGCAGATTGGCCAGTTCCCAGAGATGTCTCACTAAATTCACCCACACCTGTGTCTTTATAAAGGCATAATCTATCGAATAGATTTTGTTAGATTACAACTTAGAGGGGAAGAGGCATTTGTGCATCGGTTTGAACTTTTATTATTTTCATGAAATTCGTCAATTTGGAGGTTCTCTGTCAAGCGGATTGGCCAGTTCCCAGAGATGTTTCACTAAATTGACCCACACCTGTGTCTTCCTAAAGGAATTATCTATCGCATAGATGTTGTTAGATTACAATGTAGAGGGGAAGAGGCATTTGTGCATCGGTTTGAACTTTTGTTATTTTCATGAAATTCGTCAATTTGGAGGTTCCCTTTCAAGCGGATTTGCAAGTTCCCAGAGATGTCTCACTAAATTGACCCACACCTGTGTCTTCCTAAAAGAATTATCTATCGCATAGATGTTGTTAGATTACAATGTAGAGGGGAAGAGGCATTTGTGCATCGGTTTGAACTTTTGTTATTTTCATGAAATTCGTCAATTTGGAGGTTCTCTGTCAAGCGGATTGGCAAGTTCCCAGAGATGTCTTACTAAATTGACCCACACCTGTGTCTTCCTAAAAGAATTATCTATCGCATAGATGTTGTTAGATTACAATGTAGAGGAGAAGAGGCATTTGTGCATCGGTTTGAACTTTTGTTATTTTCATGAAATTCGTCAATTTGGAGGTTCTCTGTCAAGCGGATTGGCAAGTTCCCAGAGATGTCTCACTAAATTGACCCACACCTGTTTCTTCCTAAAGGAATTATCTATCGAATAGATTTTGTTAGATTACAATGTAGGGGGGTAGAGGCATTTGTGCATCGGTTTGAACTTTTGTTATTTTCATGAAATTCGTCAATTTGGAGGTTCGCTGTAAAGCAGATTAACAATCTCACATATAAGTCTCACTAAATCGACCCACACCCTTGTCTTCCTAAAGGAATTATCTATCGAATAGATGTTGTTACATTACAATGTAGAGGGGAAGAGGCATTTGTGCATCGGTTTGAACTTTTGTTATTTTCATGAAATTCGTCAATTTTGAGGTTCTCTGTCAAGCGGATTGGCCAGTTCCCAGAGATGTCTCACTAAATTGACCCACACCTGTGTCTTCCAAAAGGAATTATCTATCGAAGAGATGTTGTTAGATTACAATGTAGAGGGGAAGAGGCATTTGTGCATCGGTTTGAACTTTTGTTATTTTCATGAAATTCGTCAATTTAGAGGTTCGCTGTAAAGCAGATTAACAATCTCACATATAAGTCTCACTAAATCGACCCACACCCGTGTCTTCCTAAAGGAATTATCTATCGAATAGATGTTGTTACATTACAATGTAGAGGGGAAGAGGCATTTGTGCATCGGTTTGAACTTTTGTTATTTTCATGAAATTCGTCAATTTTGAGGTTCTCTGTCAAGCGGATTGGCCAGTTCCCAGAGATGTCTCACTAAATTGACCCACACCAGTGTCTTCCTTAAGGAATTATCTATCGGAGAGATGTTGTTAGATTACAATGTAGAGGGGAAGAGGCATTTGTGCATCGGTTTGAACTTTTGTTATTTTCATGAAATTCGTCAATTTAGAGGTTCGCTGTAAAGCAGATTAACAATCTCACATATAAGTCTCACTAAATCGACCCACACTTGTGTCTTCCTAAAGGAATTATCTATCGAATAGATGTTGTTAGATTACAATGTAGAGGGGAAGAGGCATTTGTGCATCGGTTTGAACTTTTGTTATTTTCATGAAATTCGTCAATTTGGAGGTTCTCTGTCAAGCGGATTGGCAAGTTCCCAGAGATGTCTCACTAAATTGACCCACACCTGTTTCTTCCTAAAGGAATTATCTATCGAATAGATTTTGTTAGATTACAATGTAGGGGGGAAGAGGCATTTGTGCATCGGTTTGAACTTTTGTTATTTTCATGAAATTCGTCAATTTGGAGGTTCGCTGTAAAGCAGATTAACAATCTCACATATAAGTCTCACTAAATCGACCCACACCCTTGTCTTCCTAAAGGAATTATCTATCGAATAGATGTTGTTAGATTACAATGTAGAGGGGAAGAGGCATTTGTGCATCGGTTTGAACTTTTGTTATTTTCATGAAATTCGTCAATTTTGAGGTTCTCTGTCAAGCGGATTGGCCAGTTCCCAGAGATGTCTCACTAAATTGACCCACACCTGTGTCTTCCAAAAGGAATTATCTATCGAAGAGATGTTGTTAGATTACAATGTAGAGGGGAAGAGGCATTTGTGCATCGGTTTGAACTTTTGTTATTTTCATGAAATTCGTCAATTTAGAGGTTCGCTGTAAAGCAGATTAACAATCTCACATATAAGTCTCACTAAATCGACCCACACCCGTGTCTTCCTAAAGGAATTATCTATCGAATAGATGTTGTTACATTACAATGTAGAGGGGAAGAGGCATTTGTGCATCGGTTTGAACTTTTGTTATTTTCATGAAATTCGTCAATTTTGAGGTTCTCTGTCAAGCGGATTGGCCAGTTCCCAGAGATGTCTCACTAAATTGACCCACACCAGTGTCTTCCTTAAGGAATTATCTATCGGAGAGATGTTGTTAGATTACAATGTAGAGGGGAAGAGGCATTTGTGCATCGGTTTGAACTTTTGTTATTTTCATGAAATTCGTCAATTTAGAGGTTCGCTGTAAAGCAGATTAAATATCTCACATATAAGTTTCACTAAATCGACCCACACTTGTGTCTTCCTAAAGGAATTATCTATCGAATAGATGTTGTTAGATTACAATGTAGAGGGGAAGAGGCATTTGTGCATCGGTTTGAACTTTTGTTATTTTCATGAAATTCGTCAATTTTGAGGTTCTCTGTCAAGCGGATTGGCCAGTTCCCAGAGATGTCTCACTAAATTGACCCACACCTGTGTCTTCCTAAAGGAATTATCTATCGAAGAGATTTTGTTAGATTACAATGTAGGGGGGAAGAGGCATTTGTGCATCGGTTTGAACTTTTGTTATTTTCATGAAATTCGTCAATTTGGAGGTTCTCTTTCAAGCGGATTGGCAAGTTCCCAGAGATGTCTCACTAAATTGACCCACACCTGTGTCTTCCTAAAAGAATTATCTATCGCATAGATGTTGTTAGATTACAATGTAGAGGGGAAGAGGCATTTGTGCATCGGTTTGAACTTTTGTTATTTTCATGAAATTCGTCAATTTGGAGGTTCCCTTTCAAGCGGATTGGCAAGTTCCCAGAGATGTCTCACTAAATTGACCCACACCTGTGTCTTCCTAAAAGAATTATCTATCGCATAGATGTTGTTAGATTACAATGTAGAGGGGAAGAGGCATTTGTGCATCGGTTTGAACTTTTGTTATTTTCATGAAATTCGTCAATTTGGAGGTTCTCTGTCAAGCGGATTGGCAAGTTCCCAGAGATGTCTCACTAAATTGACCCACACCTGTGTCTTCCTAAAGGAATTATCTATCGAATAGATTTTGTTATATTACAATGTAGGGGGGAAGAGGCACTTGTGCATCGGTTTGAACTTTTGTTATTTTCATGAAATTCGTCAATTTGGAGGTTCTCTGTCAAGCGGATTGGCCAGTTCCCAGAGATGTCTCACTAAATTAACCCACACCCGTGTCTTCCTAAAGGAATTATCTATCACACAGATGTTGTTAGATTACAATGTAGAGGGGAAGAGGCATTTGTGCATCGGTTTGAACTTTTATTTTCATGAAATTCGTCAATTTGGAGGTTCTCTGTCAAGCAGATTGGCCAGTTCCCAGAGATGTCTCACTAAATTTACCCACACCTGTGTCTTTATAAAGGCATAATCTATCGAATACAATTCGCTAGATTACAACGTAGAGGGGAAGAGGCATTTGTGCATCGGTTTGAACTTTTATTATTTTCATGAAATTCGTCAATTTGGAGGTTCTCTGTCAAGCGGATTGGCCAGTTCCCAGAGATGTTTCACTAAATTGACCCACACCTGTGTCTTTCTAAAGGAATTATCTATCGCATAGATGTTGTTAGATTACAATGTAGAGGGGAAGAGGCATTTGTGCATCGGTTTGAACTTTTGTTATTTTCATGAAATTCGTCAATTTGGAGGTTCCCTTTCAAGCGGATTTGCAAGTTCCCAGAGATGTCTCACTAAATTGACCCACACCTGTGTCTTCCTAAAAGAATTATCTATCGCATAGATGTTGTTAGATTACAATGTAGAGGGGAAGAGGCATTTGTGCATCGGTTTGAACTTTTGTTATTTTCATGAAATTCGTCAATTTGGAGGTTCTCTGTCAAGCGGATTGGCAAGTTCCCAGAGATGTCTTACTAAATTGACCCACACCTGTGTCTTCCTAAAAGAATTATCTATCGCATAGATGTTGTTAGATTACAATGTAGAGGGGAAGAGGCATTTGTGCATCGGTTTGAACTTTTGTTATTTTCATGAAATTCGTCAATTTGGAGGTTCTCTGTCAAGCGGATTGGCAAGTTCCCAGAGATGTCTCACTAAATTGACCCACACCTGTTTCTTCCTAAAGGAATTATCTATCGAATAGATTTTGTTAGATTACAATGTAGGGGGGAAGAGGCATTTGTGCATCGGTTTGAACTTTTGTTATTTTCATGAAATTCGTCAATTTGGAGGTTCTCTGTCAAGCGGATTGGCCAGTTCCCAGAGATGTCTCACTAAATTGACCCACACCTGTGTCTTCCTAAAGGAATTATCTATCCAATAGATTTTGTTAGATTACAATGTAGGGGGGAAGAGGCATTTGTGCATCGGTTTGAACTTTTGTTATTTTCATGAAATTCGTCAAATTGGAGGTTCTCTGTCAAGCGGATTGGCCAGTTCCCAGAGATGTCTCACTAAATTGACCCACACCTGTGTCTTCTTAAGGAATTATCTATTGAAGAGATTTTGTTAGATTACAATGTAGGGGGGAAGAGGCATTTGTGCATCGGTTTGAACTTTTGTTGTTTTCATGAAATTCGTCAATTTGGAGGTTCTCTGTCAAGCGGATTGGCCAGTTCCCAGATATGTCTCACTAAATTGACCCACACCTGTGTCTTCCTAAAGGAATTATCTATCGAATAGATTTTGTTAGATTACAATGTAGGCGAGAAGAGGCATTTGTGCATCGGTTTGAACTTTTGTTATTTTCATGAAATTCGTCAATTTGGAGGTTGTCTCTCAAGCGGATTGGCCAGTTCCCAGAGATGTCTCACTAAATTGACCCACACCCGTGTCTTCCTAAAGGAATTATCTATCACATAGATGTTGTTAGATTACAATGTAGAGGGGAAGAGGCATTTGTGCATCGGTTTGAACTTTTGTTACTTTCATGAAATTCGTCATTTTGGAAGTTCTCTGTCAAGCGGATTGGCCAGTTCTCAAAGATGTCTTACTAAATTGACCCACACCTGTGTCTTCCTAAAGGAATTATCTATCGAAGAGATTTCGTTAGATTACAATGTAGGGGGAAGAGGCATTTGTGCATCGGTTTGAACTTTTGTTATTTTCATGAAATTCGTCAATTTGGAGGTTCTCTGTCAAGCGGATTGGCTAGTTCCCAGAGATGTCTCACTAAACTGACCCACACCTGTGTCTTCCTAAAGGAATTATCTATCCAATAGATTTTGTTAGATTACAATATAGGGGGGAAGAGGCATTTGTGCATCGGTTTGAACTTTTGTTATTTTCATGAAATTCGTCAATTTGGAGGTTCGCTGTAAAGCAGATTAACAATCTCACATATAAGTCTCACTAAATCGACCCACACCCTTGTCTTCCTAAAGGAATTATCTATTGAATAGATGTTGTTAGATTACAATGTAGAGGGGAAGAGGCATTTGTGCATCGGTTTGAACTTTTGTTATTTTCATGAAATTCGTCAATTTTGAGGTTCTCTGTCAAGCGGATTGGCCAGTTTCCAGAGATGTCTCACTAAATTGACCCACACCTGTGTCTTCCTAAAGGAATTATCTATCGAAGAGATGTTGTTAGATTACAATGTAGAGGGGAAGAGGCATTTGTGCATCGGTTTGAACTTTTGTTATTTTCATGAAATTCGTCAATTTAGAGGTTCGCTGTAAAGCAGATTAACAATCTCACATATAAGTCTCACTAAATCGACCCACACCCGTGTCTTCCTAAAGGAATTATCTATCGAATAGATGTTGCTACATTACAATGTAGAGGGGAAGAGGCATTTGTGCATCGGTTTGAACTTTTGTTATTTTCATGAAATTCGTCAATTTTGAGGTTCTCTGTCAAGCGGATTGGCCAGTTCCCAGAGATGTCTCACTAAATTGACCCACACCTGTGTCTTCCTTAAGGAATTATCTATCGGAGAGATGTTGTTAGATTACAATGTAGAGGGGAAGAGGCATTTGTGCATCGGTTTGAACTTTTGTTATTTTCATGAAATTCGTCAATTTAGAGGTTCGCTGTAAAGCAGATTAACAATCGCACATATAAGTCTCACTAAATCGACCCACACCCGTGTCTTCCTAAAGGAATTATCTATCGAATAGATGTTGTTAGATTACAATGTAGAGGGGAAGAGGCATTTGTGCATCGGTTTGAACTTTTGTTATTTTCATGAAATTCGTCAATTTTGAGGTTCTCTGTCAAGCGGATTGGCCAGTTCCCAGAGATGTCTCACTAAATTGACCCACACCTGTGTCTTCCTAAAGGAATTATCTATCGAAGAGATTTTGTTAGATTACAATGTAGGGGGGAAGAGGCATTTGTGCATCGGTTTGAACTTTTGTTATTTTCATGAAATTCGTCAATTTGGAGGTTCTCTGTCAAGCGGATTGGCCAGTTCCCAGAGATGTCTCACTAAATTGACCCACACCTGTGTCTTCCTAAAGGAATTATCTATCCAATAGATTTTGTTAGATTACAATGTAGGGGGGAAGAGGCATTTGTGCATCGGTTTGAACCTTTGTTATTTTCATGAAATTCGTCAAATTGGAGGTTCTCTGTCAAGCGGATTGGCCAGTTCCCAGAGATGTCTCACTAAATTGACCCACACCTGTGTCTTCTTAAGGAATTATCTATTGAAGAGATTTTGTTAGATTACAATGTAGGGGGGAAGAGGCATTTGTGCATCGGTTTGAACTTTTGTTGTTTTCATGAAATTCGTCAATTTGGAGGTTCTCTGTCAAGCGGATTGGCCAGTTCCCAGATATGTCTCACTAAATTGACCCACACCTGTGTCTTCCTAAAGGAATTATCTATCGAATAGATTTTGTTAGATTACAATGTAGGCGAGAAGAGGCATTTGTGCATCGGTTTGAACTTTTGTTATTTTCATGAAATTCGTCAATTTGGAGGTTGTCTGTCAAGCGGATTGGCCAGTTCCCAGAGATGTCTCACTAAATTGACCCACACCCGTGTCTTCCTAAAGGAATTATCTATCACATAGATGTTGTTAGATTACAATGTAGAGGGGAAGAGGCATTTGTGCATCGGTTTGAACTTTTGTTACTTTCATGAAATTCGTCATTTTGGAAGTTCTCTGTCAAGCGGATTGGCCAGTTCTCAGAGATGTCTCACTAAATTGACCCACACCTGTGTCTTCCTAAAGGAATTATCTATCGAAGAGATTTCGTTAGATTACAATGTAGGGGGAAGAGGCATTTGTGCATCGGTTTGAACTTTTGTTATTTTCATGAAATTCGTCAATTTGGAGGTTGTCGGTCAAGCGGATTGGCCAGTTCCCAGAGTTGTCTCTCTAAATTGACCCACACTTTTTTCTTCCTAAGGGAATTATCTATCGAAGAGATGTTGTTAGATTACAATGTAGAGGGGAAGAGGCATTTGTGCATCGGTTTGAACTTTTGTTATTTTCATGAAATTCGTCAATTTAGAGGTTCGCTGTAAAGCAGATTAACAATCTCACATATAAGTCTCACTAAATCGACCCACACCCGTGTCTTCCTAAAGGAATTATCTATCGAATAGATGTTGTTACATTACAATGTAGAGGGGAAGAGGCATTTGTGCATCGGTTTGAACTTTTGTTATTTTCATGAAATTCGTCAATTTTGAGGTTCTCTGTCAAGCGGATTGGCCAGTTCCCAGAGATGTCTCACTAAATTGACCCACACCTGTGTCTTCCTTAAGGAATTATCTATGGGAGAGATGTTGTAAGATTACAATGTAGAGGGGAAGAGGCATTTGTGCATCGGTTTGAACTTTTGTTATTTTCATGAAATTCGTCAAATTGGAGGTTCTCTGTCAAGCGGATGGGCCAGTTCCCAGAGATGTCTCACTAAATTGACCCACACCTGTGTCTTCCTTAAGGAATTATCTATGGGAGAGATGTTGTAAGATTACAATGTAGAGGGGAAGAGGCATTTGTGCATCGGTTTGAACTTTTGTTATTTTCATGAAATTCGTCAATTTTGAGGTTCTCTGTCAAGCGGATTGGCCAGTTCCCAGAGATGTCTCACTAAATTGACCCACACCTGTGTCTTCCTTAAGGAATTATCTATGGGAGAGATGTTGTAAGATTACAATGTAGAGGGGAAGAGGCATTTGTGCATCGGTTTGAACTTTTGTTATTTTCATGAAATTCGTCAATTTTGAGGTTCTCTGTCAAGCGGATTGGCCAGTTCCCAGAGATGTCTCACTAAATTGACCCACACCTGTGTCTTCCTTAAGGAATTATCTATGGGAGAGATGTTGTAAGATTACAATGTAGAGGGGAAGAGGCATTTGTGCATCGGTTTGAACTTTTGTTATTTTCATGAAATTCGTCAATTTAGAGGTTCGCTGTAAAGCAGATTAACAATCGCACATATAAGTCTCACTAAATCGACCCACACCCGTGTCTTCCTAAAGGAATTATCTATCGAATAGATGTTGTTAGATTACAATGTAGAGGGGAAGAGGCATTTGTGCATCGGTTTGAACTTTTGTTATTTTCATGAAATTCGTCAATTTTGAGGTTCTCTGTCGAGCGGATTGGCCAGTTCCCAGAGATGTCTCACTAAATTGACCCACACCTGTGTCTTCCTAAAGGAATTATCTATCGAAGAGATTTTGTTAGATTACAATGTAGGGGGGAAGAGGCATTTGTGCATCGGTTTGAACTTTTGTTATTTTCATGAAATTCGTCAATTTGGAGGTTCTCTGTCAAGCGGATTGGCCAGTTCCCAGAGATGTCTCACTAAATTGACCCACACCTGTGTCTTCCTAAAGGAATTATCTATCCAATAGATTTTGTTAGATTACAATGTAGGGGGGAAGAGGCATTTGTGCATCGGTTTGAACCTTTGTTATTTTCATGAAATTCGTCAAATTGGAGGTTCTCTGTCAAGCGGATTGGCCAGTTCCCAGAGATGTCTCACTAAATTGACCCACACCTGTGTCTTCTTAAGGAATTATCTATTGAAGAGATTTTGTTAGATTACAATGTAGGGGGGAAGAGGCATTTGTGCATCGGTTTGAACTTTTGTTGTTTTCATGAAATTCGTCAATTTGGAGGTTCTCTGTCAAGCGGATTGGCCAGTTCCCAGATATGTCTCACTAAATTGACCCACACCTGTGTCTTCCTAAAGGAATTATCTATCGAATAGATTTTGTTAGATTACAATGTAGGCGAGAAGAGGCATTTGTGCATCGGTTTGAACTTTTGTTATTTTCATGAAATTCGTCAATTTGGAGGTTGTCTGTCAAGCGGATTGGCCAGTTCCCAGAGATGTCTCACTAAATTGACCCACACCCGTGTCTTCCTAAAGGAATTATCTATCACATAGATGTTGTTAGATTACAATGTAGAGGGGAAGTGGCATTTGTGCATCGGTTTGAACTTTTGTTACTTTCATGAAATTCGTCATTTTGGAAGTTCTCTGTCAAGCGGATTGGCCAGTTCTCAGAGATGTCTCACTAAATTGACCCACACCTGTGTCTTCCTAAAGGAATTATCTATCGAAGAGATTTCGTTAGATTACAATGTAGGGGGAAGAGGCATTTGTGCATCGGTTTGAACTTTTGTTATTTTCATGAAATTCGTCAATTTGGAGGTTGTCGGTCAAGCGGATTGGCCAGTTCCCAGAGTTGTCTCTCTAAATTGACCCACACTTTTTTCTTCCTAAGGGAATTATCTATCGAAGAGATGTTGTTAGATTACAATGTAGAGGGGAAGAGGCATTTGTGCATCGGTTTGAACTTTTGTTATTTTCATGAAATTCGTCAATTTAGAGGTTCGCTGTAAAGCAGATTAACAATCTCACATATAAGTCTCACTAAATCGACCCACACCCGTGTCTTCCTAAAGGAATTATCTATCGAATAGATGTTGCTACATTACAATGTAGAGGGGAAGAGGCATTTGTGCATCGGTTTGAACTTTTGTTATTTTCATGAAATTCGTCAATTTTGAGGTTCTCTGTCAAGCGGATTGGCCAGTTCCCAGAGATGTCTCACTAAATTGACCCACACCTGTGTCTTCCTTAAGGAATTATCTATGGGAGAGATGTTGTAAGATTACAATGTAGAGGGGAAGAGGCATTTGTGCATCGGTTTGAACTTTTGTTATTTTCATGAAATTCATCAATTTAGAGGTTCGCTGTAAAGCAGATTAACAATCGCACATATAAGTCTCACTAAATCGACCCACACCCGTGTCTTCCTAAAGGAATTATCTATCGAATAGATGTTGTTAGATTACAATGTAGAGGGGAAGAGGCATTTGTGCATCGGTTTGAACTTTTGTTATTTTCATGAAATTCGTCAATTTTGAGGTTCTCTGTCGAGCGGATTGGCCAGTTCCCAGAGATGTCTCACTAAATTGACCCACACCTGTGTCTTCCTAAAGGAATTATCTATCGAAGAGATTTTGTTAGATTACAATGTAGGGGGGAAGAGGCATTTGTGCATCGGTTTGAACTTTTGTTATTTTCATGAAATTCGTCAATTTGGAGGTTCTCTGTCAAGCGGATTGGCCAGTTCCCAGAGATTTCTCACTAAATTGACCCACACCTGTGTCTTCCTAAAGGAATTATCTATCGAAGAGATGTCGTTAGATTACAATGTAGGGGGAAGAGGCATTTGTGCATCGGTTTGAACTTTTGTTATTTTCATGAAATTCGTCAATTTGGAGGTTGTCGGTCAAGCGGATTGGCCAGTTCCCAGAGTTGTCTCTCTAAATTGACCCACACTTTTTTCTTCCTAAGGGAATTATCTATCGAAGAGATGTTGTTAGATTACAATGTAGAGGGGAAGAGGCATTTGTGCATCGGTTTGAACTTTTGTTATTTTCATGAAATTCGTCAATTTAGAGGTTCGCTGTAAAGCAGATTAACAATCTCACATATAAGTCTCACTAAATCGACCCACACCCGTGTCTTCCTAAAGGAATTATCTATCGAATAGA
Source organism: Nephrocerus scutellatus (assembly GCA_947095585.1). Classification (NCBI taxonomy): domain Eukaryota; kingdom Metazoa; phylum Arthropoda; class Insecta; order Diptera; family Pipunculidae; genus Nephrocerus; species Nephrocerus scutellatus. Next base: position 54,812,491 of record OX352765.1, on the reverse strand, counting down.
TGTTGTTACATTACAATGTAGAGGGGAAGAGGCATTTGTGCATCGGTTTGAACTTTTGTTATTTTCATGAAATTCGTCAATTTTGAGGTTCTCTGTCAAGCGGATTGGCCAGTTCCCAGAGATGTCTCACTAAATTGACCCACACTTGTGTCTTCCTTAAGGAATTATCTATGGGAGAGATGTTGTAAGATTACAATGTAGAGGGGAAGAGGCATTTGTGCATCGGTTTGAACTTTTGTTATTTTCATGAAATTCATCAATTTAGAGGTTCGCTGTAAAGCAGATTAACAATCGCACATATAAGTCTCACTAAATCGACCCACACCCGTGTCTTCCTAAAGGAATTATCTATCGAATAGATGTTGTTAGATTACAATGTAGAGGGGAAGAGGCATTTGTGCATCGGTTTGAACTTTTGTTATTTTCATGAAATTCGTCAATTTTGAGGTTCTCTGTCGAGCGGATTGGCCAGTTCCCAGAGATGTCTCACTAAATTGACCCACACCTGTGTCTTCCTAAAGGAATTATCTATCGAAGAGATTTTGTTAGATTACAATGTAGGGGGGAAGAGGCATTTGTGCATCGGTTTGAACTTTTGTTATTTTCATGAAATTCGTCAATTTGGAGGTTCTCTGTCAAGCGGATTGGCCAGTTCCCAGAGATTTCTCACTAAATTGACCCACACCTGTGTCTTCCTAAAGGAATTATCTATCCAATAGATTTTGTTAGATTACAATGTAGGGGGGAAGAGGCATTTGTGCATCGGTTTGAACTTTTGTTATTTTCATGAAATTCGTCAAATTGGAGGTTCTCTGTCAAGCGGATTGGCCAGTTCCCAGAGATGTCTCACTAAATTGACCCACACCTGTGTCTTCTTAAGGAATTATCTATCGAAGAGATTTTGTTAGATTACAATGTAGGGGGGAAGAGGCATTTGTGCATCGGTTTGAACTTTTGTTATTTTCATGAAATTCGTCAATTTGGAGGTTCTCTGTCAAGCGGATTGGCCAGTTCCCAGAGATGTCTCACTAAATTGACCCACACCCGTAACTTCCTAAAGGAATTATCTATCCAATAGATTTTGTTAGATTACAATGTAGGGGGGAAGAGGCATTTGTGCATCGGTTTGAACTTTTGTTATTTTCATGAAATTCGTCAAATTGGAGGTTCTCTGTCAAGCGGATTGGCCAGTTCCCAGAGATGTCTCACTAAATTGACCCACACCTGTGTCTTCCTAAAGGAATTATCTATCGAATAGATTTTGTTAGATTACAATGTAGGCGAGAAGAGGCATTTGTGCATCGGTTTGAACTTTTGTTATTTTCATGAAATTCATCAATTTGGAGGTTGTCTGTCAAGCGGATTGGCCAGTTCCCAGAGATGTCTCACTAAATTGACCCACACCTGTGTCTTCCCAAAGGAATTATCTATCACATAGATGTTGTTAGATTACAATGTAGAGGGGAAGAGGCATTTGTGCATCGGTTTGAACTTTTGTTACTTTCATGAAATTCGTCATTTTGGAAGTTCTCTGTCAAGCGGATTGGCCAGTTCTCAGAGATGTCTCACTAAATTGACCCACACCTGTATCTTCTTAAATGAATTATCTATCGAAGAGATTTTGTTAGATTACAATGTAGGGGGAAGAGGCATTTGTGCATCGGTTTGAACTTTTGTTATTTTCATGAAATTCGTCAATTTGGAGGTTGTCGGTCAAGCGGATTGGCCAGTTCCCAGAGTTGTCTCTCTAAATTGACCCACACCTGTTTCTTCCTAAAGGAATTATCTATCGAATAGAATACGTTAGATTATAATGCAGAGGGGAAGAGGCATTTGTGCATCGGTTTGAACTTTTATTTTCATGAAATTCGTCAATTTGGAGGTTCTCTGTCAAGCGGATTGGCCAGTTCCCAGCGATGTCTCACTAAATTGACCCACACATGAGTCTTCTCAAAGCAATTATCTATCGTATAGATGTTGTTAGATTACAATGTAGAGGGGAAGAGGCATTTGTGCATCGGTTTGAACTTTTGTTATTTTCATGAAATTCGTCAATTTGGAAGTTCTCTGTCAAGCGGATTGGCCAGTTCCCAGCGATATCTCACTAAATCGACCCACACCTGTGTCTTCCTAAAGGAATTATCTATCGTATAGATTTTGTTAGATTACAATGTAGAGGGGAAGAGGCATTTGTGCATCGGTTTGAACTTTTGTTACTTTCATAAAATTCGTCAATTTGGAAGTTCTCTGTCAAGCGGATTGGCCAGTTTCCAGAGATGTCTCACTAAATTGACCCACACCTGTGTCTTTCTAAAGGCATAATCTATCGAATAGAATTCGTTAGATTATAATGCAGAGGGGAAGAGGCATTTGTGCATCGGTTTGAACTATATTTTCATGAAATTCGTCAATTTGGAGGTTCTCTGTCAAGCGGATTGGCCAGTTCCCAGAGATGTCTCACTAAATTGACCCACACGTGTGTCTTCTTAAATGAATTATCTATCGAAGAGATTTTGTTAGATTACAATGTAGGGGGGAAGAGGCATTTGTGCATCGGTTTGAACTTTTGTTATTTTCATGAAATGCGTCAATTTGGAGGTTCTCTGTCAAGCGGATTGGCCAGTTCCCAGAGATGTCTCACTAAATTGACCCACACCTGTGTCTTCCTAAAGAAATTATCTATCGAATAGATTTTGTTAGATTACAATGTAGGCGAGAAGAGGCATTTGTGCATCGGTTTGAACTTTTGTTATTTTCATGAAATTCGTCAATTTGGAGGTTGTCTGTCAAGCGGATTGGCCAGTTCCCAGAGATGTCTCACTAAATTGACCCACACCCGTGTCTTCCTAAAGGAATTATCTATCACATAGATGTTGTTAGATTGCAATGTAGAGGGGAAGAGGCATTTGTGCATCGGTTTGAACTTTTGTTACTTTCATGAAATTCGTCATTTTGGAAGTTCTCTGTCAAGCGGATTGGCCAGTTCTCAGAGATGTCTCACTAAATTGACCCACACCTGTGTCTTTCTAAAGGAATTATCTATCGAAGAGATTTCGTTAGATTACAATGTATGGGGAAGAGGCATTTGTGCATCGGTTTGAACTTTTATTTTCATGAAATTCGTCAATTTGGAGGTTCTCTGTCAAGCGGATTGGCCAGTTCCCAGCGACGTCTCACTAAATTGACCCACACCTGAGTCTTCCTAAAGCAATTTTCTATCGTATAGATGTTGCTAGATAACAATGTAGAGGGGAAGAGGCATTTGTGCATCGGTTTGAACTTTTGTTATTTTCATGAAATTCGTCAATTTGGAAGTTCCCTGTCAAGCGGATTGGCCAGTTCCCAGCGATGTCTCACTAAATCGACCCACACCTGTGTCTTCCTAAAGGAATTATCTATCGTATAGATTTTGTTAGATTACAATGTAGAGGGGAAGAGGCATTTGTGCATCGGTTTGAACTTTTGTTACTTTCATAAAATTCGTCAATTTGGAAGTTCTCTGTCAAGCGGATTGGCCAGTTTCCAGAGATGTCTCACTAAATTGACCCACACCTGTGTCTTTCTAAAGGCATAATCTATCGAATAGAATTCGTTAGATTAAAATGCAGAGGGGAAGAGGCATTTGTGCACCGGTTTGAACTTTTATTTTCATGAAATTCGTCAATTTGGAGGTTCTCTGTCAAGCGGATTGGCCAGTTCCCAGAGATGTCTCACTAAATTGACCCACACCTGTGTCTTCTTAAATGAATTATCTATCGAAGAGATTTTGTTAGATTACAATGTAGAGGGGAAGAGGCATTTGTGCATCGGTTTGAACTTTTGTTATTTTCATGAAATGCGTCAATTTGGAGGTTCTCTGTCAAGCGGATTGGCCAGTTCCCAGAGATGTCTCACTAAATTGACCCACACCTATGTCTTCCTAAAGGAATTATCTATCCAACAGATTTTGTTAGATTACAATGTAGGGGGGAAGAGGCATTTGTGCATCGGTTTGAACTTTTGTTATTTTCATGAAATTCGTCAAATTGGAGGTTCTCTGTCAAGCGGATTGGCCAGTTCCCAGCGATGTCTCACTAAATTGACCCGCACATGAGTCTTCTCAAAGCAATTATCTATCGTATAGATGTTGTTAGATTACAATGTAGAGGGGAAGAGGCATTTGTGCATCGGTTTGAACTTTTGTTATTTTCATGAAATTCGTCAATTTGGAAGTTCTCTGTCAAGCGGATTGGCCAGTTCCCAGCGATATCTCACTAAATCGACCCACACCTGTGTCTTCCTAAAGGAATTATCTATCGTATAGATTTTGTTAGATTACAATGTAGAGGGGAAGAGGCATTTGTGCATCGGTTTGAACTTTTGTTACTTTCATAAAATTCGTCAATTTGGAAGTTCTCTGTCAAGCGGATTGGCCAGTTTCCAGAGATGTCTCACTAAATTGACCCACACCTGTGTCTTTCTAAAGGCATAATCTATCGAATAGAATTCGTTAGATTATAATGCAGAGGGGAAGAGGCATTTGTGCATCGGTTTGAACTATATTTTCATGAAATTCGTCAATTTGGAGGTTCTCTGTCAAGCGGATTGGCCAGTTCCCAGAGATGTCTCACTAAATTGACCCACACGTGTGTCTTCTTAAATGAATTATCTATCGAAGAGATTTTGTTAGATTACAATGTAGGGGGGAAGAGGCATTTGTGCATCGGTTTGAACTTTTGTTATTTTCATGAAATGCGTCAATTTGGAGGTTCTCTGTCAAGCGGATTGGCCAGTTCCCAGAGATGTCTCACTAAATTGACCCACACCTGTGTCTTCCTAAAGAAATTATCTATCGAATAGATGTTATTAGATTACAATGTAGAGGGGAAGAGGCATTTGTGCATCGGTTTGAACTTTTGTTATTTTCATGAAATTCGTCAATTTGGAGGTTCCCTTTCAAGCGGATTGGCAAGTTCCCAGAGATGTCTCACTAAATTGACCCTCACCTGTGTCTTCCTAAAAGAATTATCTATCGCATAGATGTTGTTAGATTACAATGTAGAGGGGAAGAGGCATTTGTGCATCGGTTTGAACTTTTGTTATTTTCATGAAATTCGTCAATTTGGAGGTTTTCTGTCAAGCGGATTGGCCAGTTCCGAGAGATGTCTCACTAAATTGACCTACACCTGTGTCTTCCTAAAGGAATTATCTATCGGATAGATTTTGTTATATTACAATGTAGGGGGGAAGAGGCATTTGTGCATCGGTTTGAACTATTGTTATTTTCATGAAATTCGTCAATTTGGAGGTTCTCTGTCAAGCGGATTGGCCAGTTCCCAGAGATGTCTCACTAAATTGACCCACACCCGTGTCTTCCTAAAAAAATTATCTATCGCATAGATGTTGTTAGATTACAATGTAGAGGGGAAGAGGCATTTGTGCATCGGTTTGAACTTTTGTTATTTTCATGAAATTCGTCAATTTGGAAGTTCTCTGTCAAGCGGATTGGCAAGTTCCCAGAGATGTCTCACTAAATTGACCCACACCTGTGTCTTCCTAAAGGAATTATCTATCGAATAGATTTTGTAAGATTACAATGTAGAGGGGAAGAGGCATTTGTGCATCGGTTTGAACTTTTGTTATTTTCATGAAATTCGTCAATTTGGAGGTTCGCTGTAAAGCAGATTAACAATCTCACATATAAGTCTCACTAAATCGACCCACACCCGTGTCTTCCTAAAGGAATTATCTATCGAATAGATGTTGTTAGATTACAATGTAGAGGGGAAGAGGCATTTGTGCATCGGTTTGAACTTTTGTTATTTTCATGAAATTCGTCAATTTTGAGGTTCTCTGTCAAGCGGATTGGCCAGTTCCCAGAGATGTCTCACTAAATTGACCCACACCTGTGTCTTCCTAAAGGAATTATCTATCGAAGAGATGTTGTTAGATTACAATGTAGAGGGGAAGAGGCATTTGTGCATCGGTTTGAACTTTTGTTATTTTCATGAAATTCGTCAATTTGGAGGTTCTCTGTCAAGCGGATTGGCCAGTTCCCAGAGATGTCTCACTAAATTGACCCACACCTATGTCTTCCTAAAGGAATTATCTATCCAACAGATTTTGTTAGATTACAATGTAGGGGGGAAGAGGCATTTGTGCATCGGTTTGAACTTTTGTTATTTTCATGAAATTCGTCAAATTGGAGGTTCTCTGTCAAGCGGATTGGCCAGTTCCCAGCGATGTCTCACTAAATTGACCCGCACATGAGTCTTCTCAAAGCAATTATCTATCGTATAGATGTTGTTAGATTACAATGTAGAGGGGAAGAGGCATTTGTGCATCGGTTTGAACTTTTGTTATTTTCATGAAATTCGTCAATTTGGAAGTTCTCTGTCAAGCGGATTGGCCAGTTCCCAGCGATATCTCACTAAATCGACCCACACCTGTGTCTTCCTAAAGGAATTATCTATCGTATAGATTTTGTTAGATTACAATGTAGAGGGGAAGAGGCATTTGTGCATCGGTTTGAACTTTTGTTACTTTCATAAAATTCGTCAATTTGGAAGTTCTCTGTCAAGCGGATTGGCCAGTTTCCAGAGATGTCTCACTAAATTGACCCACACCTGTGTCTTTCTAAAGGCATAATCTATCGAATAGAATTCGTTAGATTATAATGCAGAGGGGAAGAGGCATTTGTGCATCGGTTTGAACTATATTTTCATGAAATTCGTCAATTTGGAGGTTCTCTGTCAAGCGGATTGGCCAGTTCCCAGAGATGTCTCACTAAATTGACCCACACGTGTGTCTTCTTAAATGAATTATCTATCGAAGAGATTTTGTTAGATTACAATGTAGGGGGGAAGAGGCATTTGTGCATCGGTTTGAACTTTTGTTATTTTCATGAAATGCGTCAATTTGGAGGTTCTCTGTCAAGCGGATTGGCCAGTTCCCAGAGATGTCTCACTAAATTGACCCACACCTGTGTCTTCCTAAAGAAATTATCTATCGAATAGATGTTATTAGATTACAATGTAGAGGGGAAGAGGCATTTGTGCATCGGTTTGAACTTTTGTTATTTTCATGAAATTCGTCAATTTGGAGGTTCCCTTTCAAGCGGATTGGCAAGTTCCCAGAGATGTCTCACTAAATTGACCCTCACCTGTGTCTTCCTAAAAGAATTATCTATCGCATAGATGTTGTTAGATTACAATGTAGAGGGGAAGAGGCATTTGTGCATCGGTTTGAACTTTTGTTATTTTCATGAAATTCGTCAATTTGGAGGTTTTCTGTCAAGCGGATTGGCCAGTTCCGAGAGATGTCTCACTAAATTGACCTACACCTGTGTCTTCCTAAAGGAATTATCTATCGGATAGATTTTGTTATATTACAATGTAGGGGGGAAGAGGCATTTGTGCATCGGTTTGAACTATTGTTATTTTCATGAAATTCGTCAATTTGGAGGTTCTCTGTCAAGCGGATTGGCCAGTTCCCAGAGATGTCTCACTAAATTGACCCACACCCGTGTCTTCCTAAAAAAATTATCTATCGCATAGATGTTGTTAGATTACAATGTAGAGGGGAAGAGGCATTTGTGCATCGGTTTGAACTTTTGTTATTTTCATGAAATTCGTCAATTTGGAAGTTCTCTGTCAAGCGGATTGGCAAGTTCCCAGAGATGTCTCACTAAATTGACCCACACCTGTGTCTTCCTAAAGGAATTATCTATCGAATAGATTTTGTAAGATTACAATGTAGAGGGGAAGAGGCATTTGTGCATCGGTTTGAACTTTTGTTATTTTCATGAAATTCGTCAATTTGGAGGTTCGCTGTAAAGCAGATTAACAATCTCACATATAAGTCTCACTAAATCGACCCACACCCGTGTCTTCCTAAAGGAATTATCTATCGAATAGATGTTGTTAGATTACAATGTAGAGGGGAAGAGGCATTTGTGCATCGGTTTGAACTTTTGTTATTTTCATGAAATTCGTCAATTTTGAGGTTCTCTGTCAAGCGGATTGGCCAGTTCCCAGAGATGTCTCACTAAATTGACCCACACCTGTGTCTTCCTAAAGGAATTATCTATCGAAGAGATGTTGTTAGATTACAATGTAGAGGGGAAGAGGCATTTGTGCATCGGTTTGAACTTTTGTTATTTTCATGAAATTCGTCAATTTAGAGGTTCGCTGTAAAGCAGATTAACAATCTCACATATAAGTCTCACTAAATCGACCTACACCCGTGTCTTCCTAAAGGAATTATCTATCGAATAGATGTTGTTAGATTACAATGTAGAGGGGAAGAGGCATTTGTGCATCGGTTTGAACTTTTGTTATTTTCATGAAATTCGTCAATTTTGAGGTTCTCTGTTAAGCGGATTGGCCAGTTCCCAGAGATGTCTCACTAAATTGACCCACACCTGTGTCTTCCTAAAGGAATTATCTATCGAAGAGATTTTGTTAGATTAAAATGTAGGGGGGAAGAGGCATTTGTGCATCGGTTTGAACTTTTTTTATTTTCATGAAATTCGTCAATTTGGAGGTTCTCTCTCAAGCGGATTTGCCAGTTCCCAGAGATGTCTCACTAAATTGACCCACACCTGTGTCTTCCTTAAGGAATTATCTATCCAATAGATTTTGTTAGATTACAATGTAGGGGGGAAGAGGCATTTGTGCATCGGTTTGAACTTTTGTTATTTTCATGAAATTCGTCAAATTGGAGGTTCTCTGTCAAGCGGATTGGCCAGTTCCCAGAGATGTCTCACTTAATTGACCCACACCTGTGTCTTCTTAAGGAATTATCTATCGAAGAGATTTTGTTAGATTACAATGTAGGGGGGAAGAGGCATTTGTGCATCGGTTTGAACTTTTGTTATTTTCATGAAATTCGTCAATTTGGAGGTTCTCTGTCAAGCGGATTGGCCAGTTCCCAGAGATGTCTCACTAAATTGACCCACACCTGTGTCTTCCTAAAGGAATTATCTATCGAATAGATTTTGTTAGATTACAATGTAGGGGGGAAGAGGCATTTGTGCATCGGTTTGAACTTTTGTTATTTTCATGAAATTCGTCAATTTGGAGGTTGTCTGTCAAGCGGATTGGCCAGTTCCCAGAGATGTCTCACTAAATTGACCCACACCCGTGTCTTCCTAAAGGAATTATCTATCGAATAGATTTTGTTAGATTACAATGTAGGGGGGAAGAGGCATTTGTGCATCGGTTTGAACTTTTGTTATTTTCATGAAATTCGTCAATTTGGAGGTTGTCTGTCAAGCGGATTGGCCAGTTCCCAGAGATGTCTCACTAAATTGACCCACACCCGTGTCTTCCTAAAGGAATTATCTATCGAATAGATATTGTTAGATTACAATGTATGGGGGAAGAGGCATTTGTGCATCGGTTTGAACTTTTGTTATTTTCATGAAATTCGTCAATTTGGAGGTTGTCTGTCAAGCGGATTGGCCAGTTCCCAGAGATGTCTCACTAAATTGACCCACACCTGTGTCTTCCTAAAGGAATTATATATCGAATAGATTTTGTTAGATTACAATGTATGGGGGAAGAGGCATTTATGCATCGGTTTGAACTTTTGTTATTTTCATGAAATTCGTCAATTTGGAGGTTTTCTGTCAAGCGGATTGGCCAGTTCCCAGATATGTCTCACTAAATTGACCCACACCTGTGTCTTCCTAAAGGAATTATCTATCGAATAGATTTTGTTAGATTACAATGTAGGGGGGAAGAGGCATTTGTGCATCGGTTTGAACTTTTGTTATTTTCTTGAAATTCTACAATTTGGAGGTTGTCTGTCAAGCGGATTGGCCAGTTCCCAGAGATGTCTCACTAAATTGACCCACACCCTTGTCTTTCTAAAGGAATTATCTATCGAATAGATTTTGTTAGATTACAATGTAGGGGGGAAGAGGCATTTGTGCATCGGTTTGAACTTTTGTTATTTTCATGAAATTCGTCAATTTGGAGGTTGTCTGTCAAGCGGATTTGCCAGTTCCCAGAGATGTCTCACTAAATTGACCCACACCCGTGTCTTCCTAAAGGAATTATCTATCGAATAGATTTTGTTAGATTACAATGTAGAGGCGAAGAGGCATTTGTGCATCGGTTTGAACTTTTGTTATTTTCATGAAATTCGTCAATTTGGAGGTTCTCTGTCAAGCGGATTGGCCAGTTCCCAGATATGTCTCACTAAATTGACCCACACCTGTGTCTTCCTAAAGGAATTATCTATCGAATAGATTTTGTTAGATTACAATGTAGGGGGGAAGAGGCATTTGTGCATCGGTTTGAACTTTTGTTATTTTCATGAAATTCGTCAATTTGGAGGTTGTCTGTCAAGCGGATTGGCCAGTTCCCAGAGATGTCTCACTAAATTGACCCACACCCGTGTCTTCCTAAAGGAATTATCTATCGAATAGATATTGTTAGATTACAATGTATGGGGGAAGAGGCATTTGTGCATCGGTTTGAACTTTTGTTATTTTCATGAAATTCGTCAATTTGGAGGTTGTCTGTCAAGCGGATTGGCCAGTTCCCAGAGATGTCTCACTAAATTGACCCACACCTGTGTCTTCCTAAAGGAATAATCTATCGAATAGATTTTGTTAGATTACAATGTAGGGGGGAAGAGGCATTTGTGCATCGGTTTGAACTTTTGTTATTTTCATGAAATTCGTCAATTTGGAGGTTTTCTGTCAAGCGGATTGGCCAGTTCCCAGATATGTCTCACTAAATTGACCCACACCTGTGTCTTCCTAAAGGAATTATCTATCGAATAGATTTTGTTAGATTACAATGTAGGGGGGAAGAGGCATTTGTGCATCGGTTTGAACTTTTGTTATTTTCTTGAAATTCCACAATTTGGAGGTTGTCTGTCAAGCGGATTGGCCAGTTCCCAGAGATGTCTCACTAAATTGACCCACACCCTTGTCTTTCTAAAGGAATTATCTATCGAATAGATTTTGTTAGATTACAATGTAGGGGGGAAGAGGCATTTGTGCATCGGTTTGAACTTTTGTTATTTTCATGAAATTCGTCAATTTGGAGGTTGTCTGTCAAGCGGATTTGCCAGTTCCCAGAGATGTCTCACTAAATTGACCCACACCCGTGTCTTCCTAAAGGAATTATCTATCGAAGAGATTTTGTTAGATTACAATGTAGAGGGGAAGAGGCATTTGTGCATCGGTTTGAACTTTTGTTATTTTCATGAAATTCGTCAATTTGGAGGTTCTCTGTCAAGCGGATTGGCCAGTTCCCAGAGATGTCTCACTAAATTGACCCACACCCGTGTCTTCCTAAAGGAATTATCTATCACATAGATGTTGTTAGATTACACTGTAGAGGGGAAGAGGCATTTGTGCATCGGTTTGAACTTTTGTTATTTTCATGAAATTCGTCAATTTGGAGGTTCTCTGTCAAGCGGATTGGCCAGTTCCCAGATATGTCTCACTAAATTGACCCACACCTGTGTCTTCCTAAAGGAATTATCTATCGAATAGATTTTGTTAGATTACAATGTAGGGGGGAAGAGGCATTTGTGCATCGGTTTGAACTTTTGTTATTTTCTTGAAATTCTACAATTTGGAGGTTGTCTGTCAAGCGGATTGGCCAGTTCCCAGAGATGTCTCACTAAATTGACCCACACCCGTGTCTTTCTAAAGGAATTATCTATCGAATAGATTTTGTTAGATTACAATGTAGGGGGGAAGAGGCATTTGTGCATCGGTTTGAACTTTTGTTATTTTCATGAAATTCGTCAATTTGGAGGTTGTCTGTCAAGCGGATTTGCCAGTTCCCAGAGATGTCTCACTAAATTGACCCACACCCGTGTCTTCCTAAAGGAATTATCTATCGAATAGATTTTGTTAGATTACAATGTAGAGGGGAAGAGGCATTTGTGCATCGGTTTGAACTTTTGTTATTTTCATGAAATTCGTCAATTTGGAGGTTCTCTGTCAAGCGGATTGGCCAGTTCCCAGATATGTCTCACTAAATTGACCCACACCTTTGTCTTCCTAAAGGAATTATCTATCGAATAGATTTTGTTAGATTACAATGTAGGGGGGAAGAGGCATTTGTGCATCGGTTTGAACTTTTGTTATTTTCATGAAATTCGTCAATTTGGAGGTTGTCTGTCAAGCGGATTGGCCAGTTCCCAGAGATGTCTCACTAAATTGACCCACACCCGTGTCTTCCTAAAGGAATTATCTATCGAATAGATTTTGTTAGATTACAATGTAGGGGGGAAAAGGCATTTGTGCATCGGTTTGAACTTTTGTTATTTTCATGAAATTCGTCAATTTGGAGGTTGTCTGTCAAGCGGATTGGCCAGTTCCCAGAGATGTCTCACTAAATTGACCCACACCTGTTTCTTCCTAAAGGAATTATCTATCGAATAGATTTTGTTAGATTACAATGTAGTGGGGAAGAGGCATTTGTGCATCGGTTTGAACTTTTGTTATTTTCATGAAATTCGTCAATTTGGAGGTTCTCTGTCAAGCGGATTGGCAAGTTCCCAGAGATGTCTCACTAAATTGACCCACACCTATGTCTTCCTAAAGGAATTATCTATCGAATAGATTTTGTTATATTACAATGTAGGGGGGAAGAGGCATTTGTGCATCGGTTTGAACTTTTGTTATTTTCATGAAATTCGTCAATTTGGAGGTTCTCTGTCAAGCGGATTGGCCAGTTCCCAGAGATGTCTCACTAAATTGACCCACACCCGTGTCTTCCTAAAGGAATTATCTATCACATAGATGTTGTTAGATTACACTGTAGAGGGGAAGAGGCATTTGTGCATCGGTTTGAACTTTTGTTATTTTCATGAAATTCGTCAATTTGGAGGTTCTCTGTCAAGCGGATTGGCAAGTTCCCAGAGATGTCTCACTAAATTGACCCACACCCGTGTCTTCCTAAAAGAATTGTCTATCGCATAGATGTTGTTAGATTACAACGTAGATGGGAAGAGGCATTTGTGCATCGGTTTGAACTTTTGTTATTTTCATGAAATTCGTCAATTTGGAAGTTCTCTGTCAAGCGGATTGGCAAGTTCCCAGAGATGTCTCACTAAATTGACCCACACCTGTGTCTTCCTAAAGGAATTATCTATCGAAGAGATTTTGTTAGATTAAAATGTAGGGGGAAGAGGCATTTATGCATCGGTTTGAACTTTTGTTATTTTCATGAAATTCGTCAATTTGGAGGTTGTCGGTCAAGCGGATTGGCCAGTTCCCAGAGTTGTCTCTCTAAATTGACCCACACTTTTTTCTTCCTAAGGGAATTATCTATCGAAGAGATGTTGTTAGATTACAATGTAGAGGGGAAGAGGCATTTGTGCATCGGTTTGAACTTTTGTTATTTTCATGAAATTCGTCAATTTGGAGGTTCTCTGTCAAGCGGATTGACAAGTTCCCAGAGATGTCTCACTAAATTGACCCACACCCGTGTCTTCCTAAAAGAATTATCTATCGCATAGATTTTGTTAGATTACAATGTAGAGGGGAAGAGGCATTTGTGCATCGGTTTGAACTTTTGTTATTTTCATGAAATTCGTCAATTTGGAGGTTCGCTGTAAAGCAGATTAACAATCTCACATATAAGTCTCACTAAATCGACCCACACCCGTGTCTTCCTAAAGGAATTATCTATCGAATAGATGTTGTTAGATTACAATGTAGAGGGGAAGAGGCATTTGTGCATCGGTTTGAACTTTTGTTATTTTCATGAAATTCGTCAATTTTGAGGTTCTCTGTCAAGCGGATTGGCCAGTTCCCGGAGATGTCTCACTAAATTGACCCACACCTGTGTCTTCCTTAAGGAATTATCTATCCAATAGATTTTGTTAGATTACAATGTAGGGGGGAAGAGGCATTTATGCATCGGTTTGAACTTTTGTTATTTTCATGAAATTCGTCAAATTGGAGGTTCTCTGTCAAGCGGATTGGCCAGTTCCCAGAGATGTCTCACTAAATTGACCCACACCTGTGTCTTCTTAAGGAATTATCTATCGAAGAGATTTTGTTAGATTACAATGTAGGGGGGAAGAGGCATTTGTGCATCGGTTTGAACTTTTGTTATTTTCATGAAATTCGTCAATTTGGAGGTTCTCTGTCAAGCGGATTGGCCAGTTCCCAGAGATGTCTCACTAAATTGACCCACACCTGTGTCTTCCTAAAGGAATTATCTATCGAATAGATTTTGTTAGATTACAATGTAGGGGGGAAGAGGCATTTGTGCATCGGTTTGAACTTTTGTTATTTTCATGAAATTCGTCAATTTGGAGGTTGTCTGTCAAGCGGATTGGCCAGTTCCCAGAGATGTCTCACTAAATTGACCCACAACTGTGTCTTCCTAAAGGAATTATCTATCCAATAGATTTTGTTAGATTACAATGTAGGGGGGAAGAGGCATTTGTGCATCGGTTTGAACTTTTGTTATTTTCATGAAATTCGTCAAATTGGAGGTTCTCTGTCAAGCGGATTGGCCAGTTCCCAGAGATGTCTCACTAAATTGACCCACACCTGTGTCTTCCTAAAGGAATTATCTATCGAAGAGATTTTGTTAGATTACAATGTAGGGGGGAAGAGGCATTTGTGCATCGGTTTGAACTTTTGTTATTTTCATGAAATTCGTCAATTTGGAGGTTCTCTGTCAAGCGGATTGGCCAGTTCCCAGAGATGTCTCACTAAATTGACCCACACCTGTGTCTTCCTAAAGGAATTATCTATCGAATAGATTTTGTTAGATTACAATGTAGGGGGGAAGAGGCATTTGTGCATCGGTTTGCACTTTTGTTATTTTCATGAAATTCGTCAATTTGGAGGTTGTCTGTCAAGCGGATTGGCCAGTTCCCAGAGATGTCTCACTAAATTGACCCACACCCGTAACTTCCTAAAGGAATTATCTATCGAATAGATTTTGTTAGATTACAATGTAGGGGGGAAGAGGCATTTGTGCATCGGTTTGAACTTTTGTTATTTTCATAAAATTCGTCAATTTGGAGGTTGTCGCTCAAGCGGATTGGCCAGTTCCCAGAGATGTCTCACTAAATTGACCCACACCCGTGTCTTCCTAAAGGAATTATCTATCGAATAGATTTTGTTAGATTACAATGTATGGGGGAAGAGGCATTTGTGCATCGGTTTGAACTTTTGTTATTTTCATGAAATTCGTCAATTTGGAGGTTGTCTGTCAAGCGGATTGGCCAGTTCCCAGAGATGTCTCACTAAATTGACCCACACCCGTGTCTTCCTAAAGGAATTATCTATCGAATAGATTTTGTTAGATTAAAATGTATGGGGGAAGAGGCATTTGTGCATCGGTTTGAACTTTTGTTATTTTCATGAAATTCGTCAATTTGGAGGTTGTCTGTCAAGCGGATTGGCCAGTTCCCAGAGATGTCTCACTAAATTGACCCACACCCGTGTCTTCCTAAAGGAATTATCTATCGAAGAGATTTCGTTAGATTACAATGTAGAGGGGAAGAGGCATTTGTGCATCGGTTTGAACTTTTGTTATTTTCATGAAATTCGTCAATTTGGAGGTTCTCTGTCAAGCGGATTGGCCAGTTCCCAGATATGTCTCACTAAATTGACCCACACCTGTGTCTTCCTAAAGGAATTATCTATCGAATAGATTTTGTTAGATTACAATGTAGGGGGGAAGAGGCATTTGTGCATCGGTTTGAACTTTTGTTATTTTCTTGAAATTCTACAATTTGGAGGTTGTCTGTCAAGCGGATTGGCCAGTTCCCAGAGATGTCTCACTAAATTGACCCACACCCGTGTCTTTCTAAAGGAATTATCTATCGAATAGATTTTGTTAGATTACAATGTAGGGGGGAAGAGGCATTTGTGCATCGGTTTGAACTTTTGTTATTTTCATGAAATTCGTCAATTTGGAGGTTGTCTGTCAAGCGGATTGGCCAGTTCCCAGAGATGTCTCACTAAATTGACCCACACCCGTGTCTTCCTAAAGGAATTATCTATCGAATAGATTTTGTTAGATTACAATGTAGAGGGGAAGAGGCATTTGTGCATCGGTTTGAACTTTTGTTATTTTCATGAAATTCGTCAATTTGGAGGTTCTCTGTCAAGCGGATTGGCCAGTTCCCAGATATGTCTCACTAAATTGACCCACACCTGTGTCTTCCTAAAGGAATTATCTATCGAATAGATTTTGTTAGATTACAATGTAGGGGGGAAGAGGCATTTGTGCATCGGTTTGAACTTTTGTTATTTTCATGAAATTCGTCAATTTGGAGGTTGTCTGTCAAGCGGATTGGCCAGTTCCCAGAGATGTCTTACTAAATTGACCCACACCCGTGTCTTCCTAAAGGAATTATCTATCGAATAGATTTTGTTAGATTACAATGCAGGGGGGAAGAGGCATTTGTGCATCGGTTTGAACTTTTGTTATTTTCATGAAATTCGTCAATTTGGAGGTTGTCTGTCAAGCGGATTGGCCAGTTCCCAGAGATGTCTCACTAAATTGACCCACACCCATGTCTTCCTAAAGGAATTATCTATCGAATAGATTTTGTTAGATTACAATGTAGAGGGGAAGAGGCATTTGTGCATCGGTTTGAACTTTTGTTATTTTCATGAAATTCGTCAATTTGGAGGTTCTCTGTCAAGCGGATTGGCAAGTTCCCAGAGATGTCTCACTAAATTGACCCACACCTATGTCTTCCTAAAGGAATTATCTATCGAATAGATTTTGTTATATTACAATGTAGGGGGGAAGAGGCATTTGTGCATCGGTTTGAACTTTTGTTATTTTCATGAAATTCGTCAATTTGGAGGTTCTCTGTCAAGCGGATTGGCCAGTTCCCAGAGATGTCTCACTAAATTGACCCACACCCTTGTCTTCCTAAAGGAATTATCTATCACATAGATGTTGTTAGATTACAATGTAGAGGGGAAGAGGCATTTGTGCATCGGTTTGAACTTTTGTTATTTTCATGAAATTCGTCAATTTGGAGGTTCTCTGTCAAGCGGATTGGCAAGTTCCCAGAGATGTCTCACTAAATTGACCCACACCCGTGTCTTCCTAAAAGAATTATCTATCGCATAGATGTTTTTAGATCACAATGTAGATGGGAAGAGGCATTTGTGCATCGGTTTGAACTTTTGTTATTTTCATGAAATTCGTCAATTTGGAAGTTCTCTGTCAAGCGGATTGGCAAGTTCCCAGAGATGTCTCACTAAATTGACCCACACCTGTGTCTTCCTAAAGGAATTATCTATCGAATAGATTTTGTTAGATTACAATGTAGAGGGGAAGAGGCATTTGTGCATCGGTTTGAACTTTTGTTATTTTCATGAAATTCGTCAATTTGGAGGTTCGCTGTAAAGCAGATTAACAATCTCACATATAAGTCTCACTAAATCGACCCACACCCGTGTCTTCCTAAAGGAATTATCTATCGAATAGATTTTGTTAGATTACAATGTAGAGGGGAAGAGGCATTTGTGCATCGGTTTGAACTTTTGTTATTTTCATGAAATTCGTCAATTTTGAGGTTCTCTGTCAAGCGGATTGGCCAGTTCCCAGAGATGTCTCACTAAATTGACCCACACCTGTGTCTTCCTAAAGGAATTATCTATCGAAGAGATGTTGTTAGATTACAATGTAGAGGGGAAGAGGCATTTGTGCATCGGTTTGAACTTTTGTTATTTTCATGAAATTCGTCAATTTAGAGGTTCG
This sequence comes from Nephrocerus scutellatus, assembly GCA_947095585.1. NCBI lineage: Eukaryota > Metazoa > Arthropoda > Insecta > Diptera > Pipunculidae > Nephrocerus > Nephrocerus scutellatus. Next base: position 54,794,786 of record OX352765.1, on the reverse strand, counting down.
CTGTAAAGCAGATTAACAATCTCACATATAAGTCTCACTAAATCGACCTACACCCGTGTCTTCCTAAAGGAATTATCTATCGAATAGATGTTGTTAGATTACAATGTAGAGGGGAAGAGGCATTTGTGCATCGGTTTGAACTTTTGTTATTTTCATGAAATTCGTCAATTTTGAGGTTCTCTGTTAAGCGGATTGGCCAGTTCCCAGAGATGTCTCACTAAATTGACCCACACCTGTGTCTTCCTAAAGGAATTATCTATCGAAGAGTTTTTTTTAGATTAAAATGTAGGGGGGAAGAGGCATTTGTGCATCGGTTTGAACTTTTGTTATTTTCATGAAATTCGTCAATTTGGAGGTTCTCTCTCAAGCGGATTGGCCAGTTCCCAGAGATGTCTCACTAAATTGACCCACACCTGTGTCTTCCTTAAGAAATTATCTATCCAATAGATTTTGTTAGATTACAATGTAGGGGGGAAGAGGCATTTGTGCATCGGTTTGAACTTTTGTTATTTTCATGAAATTCGTCAAATTGGAGGTTCTCTGTCAAGCGGATTGGCCAGTTCCCAGAGATGTCTCACTAAATTGACCCACACCTGTGTCTTCCTAAAGGAATTATCTATCGAAGAGATGTTGTTAGAGTACAATGTAGAGGGGAAGAGGCATTTGTGCATCGGTTTGAACTTTTGTTATTTTCATGAAATTCGTCAATTTAGAGGTTCGCTGTAAAGCAGATTAACAATCTCACATATAAGTCTCACTAAATCGACCTACACCCGTATCTTCCTAAAGGAATTATCTATCGAATAGATGTTGTTAGATTACAATGTAGAGGGGAAGAGGCATTTGTGCATCGGTTTGAACTTTTGTTATTTTCATGAAATTCGTCAATTTGGAGGTTCGCTGTAAAGCAGATTAACAATCTCACATATAAGTCTCACTAAATCGACCCACACCTGTGTCTTCCTAAAGGAATTATCTATCGAATAGATGTTGTTAGATTACAATGTAGAGGGGAAGAGGCATTTGTGCATCGGTTTGAACTTTTGTTATTTTCATGAAATTCGTCAATTTTGAGGTTCTCTGTCAAGCGGATTGGCCAGTTCCCAGAGATGTCTCACTAAATTGACCCACACCTGTGTCTTCCTAAAGGAATTATCTATCGAATAGATGTTGTTAGATTACAATGTAGAGGGGAAGAGGCATTTGTGCATCGGTTTGAACTTTTGTTATTTTCATGAAATTCGTCAATTTAGAGGTTCGCTGTAAAGCAGATTAACAATCTCACATATAAGTCTCACTAAATCGACCTACACCCGTGTCTTCCTAAAGGAATTATCTATCGAATAGATGTTGTTAGATTACAATGCAGAGGGGAAGAGGCATTTGTGCATCGGTTTGAACTTTTGTTATTTTCATGAAATTCGTCAATTTTGAGGTTCTCTGTTAAGCGGATTGGCCAGTTCCCAGAGATGTCTCACTAAATTGACCCACACCTGTGTCTTCCTAAAGGAATTATCTATCGAAGAGTTTTTTTTAGATTAAAATGTAGGGGGGAAGAGGCATTTGTGCATCGGTTTGAACTTTTGTTATTTTCATGAAATTCGTCAATTTGGAGGTTCTCTCTCAAGCGGATTGGCCAGTTCCCAGAGATGTCTCACTAAATTGACCCACACCTGTGTCTTCCTTAAGAAATTATCTATCCAATAGATTTTGTTAGATTACAATGTAGGGGGGAAGAGGCATTTGTGCATCGGTTTGAACTTTTGTTATTTTCATGAAATTCGTCAAATTGGAGGTTCTCTGTCAAGCGGATTGGCCAGTTCCCAGAGATGTCTCACTAAATTGACCCACACCTGTGTCTTCCTAAAGGAATTATCTATCGAAGAGATGTTGTTAGATTACAATGTAGAGGGGAAGAGGCATTTGTGCATCGGTTTGAACTTTTGTTATTTTCATGAAATTCGTCAATTTAGAGGTTCGCTGTAAAGCAGATTAACAATCTCACATATAAGTCTCACTAAATCGACCTACACCCGTGTCTTCCTAAAGGAATTATCTATCGAAGAGATTTTGTTAGATTAAAATGTAGGGGGGAAGAGGCATTTGTGCATCGGTTTGAACTTTTGTTATTTTCATGAAATTCGTCAATTTGGAGGTTCTCTCTCAAGCGGATTGGCCAGTTCCCAGAGATGTCTCACTAAATTGACCCACACCTGTGTCTTCCTTAAGGAATTATCTATCCAATAGATTTTGTTAGATTACAATGTAGGGGGGAAGAGGCATTTGTGCATCGGTTTGAACTTTTGTTATTTTCATGAAATTCGTCAAATTGGAGGTTCTCTGTCAAGCGGATTGGCCAGTTCCCAGAGATGTCTCACTAAATTGACCCACACCTGTGTCTTCCTAAAAGAATTATCTATCTAATAGATTTTGTTAGATTACAATGTAGGGGGGAAGAGGCATTTGTGCATCGGTTTGAACTTTTGTTATTTTCATGAAATTCGTCAATTTGGAGGTTCTCTGTCAAGCGGATTGGCCAGTTCCCAGAGATGTCTCACTAAATTGACCCACACCTTTGTCTTCCTAAAGGAATTATCTATCGAAGAGATTTTGTTAGATTACAATGTAGGGGGGAAGAGGCATTTGTGCATCGGTTTGAACTTTTGTTATTTTCATGAAATTCGTCAATTTGGAGGTTCTCTGTCAAGCGGATTGGCCAGTTTCCAGAGATGTCTCACTAAATTGACCCACACCCGTGTCTTCCTAAAGGAATTATCTATCACATAGATGTTGTTAGATTACAATGTAGAGGGGAAGAGGCATTTGTGCATCGGTTTGAACTTTTGTTATTTTCATGAAATTAGTCAATTTGGAGGTTGTCTGTCAAGCGGATTGGCCAGTTCCCAGAGATGTCTCACTAAATTGACCCACACCCGTGTCTTCCTAAAGGAATTATCTATCGAATAGATTTTGTTAGATTACAATGTAGAGGGGAAGAGGCATTTGTGCATCGGTTTGAACTTTTGTTATTTTCATGAAATTCGTCAATTTGGAGGTTCTCTGTCAAGCGGATTGGCCAGTTCCCAGAGATGTCTCACTAAATTGACCTAAACCCGTGTCTTCCTAAAGGAATTATCTATCGAATAGATTTTGTTAGATTACAATGTAGAGGGGAAGAGGCATTTGTGCATCGGTTTGAACTTTTGTTATTTTCATGAAATTCGTCAATTTGGAGGTTGTCTGTCAAGCGGATTGGCCAGTTCCCAGAGATGTCTCACTAAATTGACCCACACCCGTGTCTTCCTAAAGGAATTATCTATCGAATAGATTTTGTTAGATTACAATGTAGAGGGGAAGAGGCATTTGTGCATCGGTTTGAACTTTTGTTATTTTCATGAAATTCGTCAATTTGGAGGTTGTCTGTCAAGCGGATTGGCCAGTTCCCAGAGATGTCTCACTAAATTGACCCACACCCGTGTCTTCCTAAAGGAATTATCTATCGAATAGATTTTGTTAGATTACAATGTAGAGGGGAAGAGGCATTTGTGCATCGGTTTGAACTTTTGTTATTTTCATGAAATTCGTCAATTTGGAGGTTCTCTGTCAAGCGGATTGGCCAGTTCCCAGAGATGTCTCACTAAATTGACCCACACCTGTGTCTTCCTAAAGGAATTATCTATCGAATAGATTTTGTTAGATTACAATGTAGGGGGGAAGAGGCATTTGTGCATCGGTTTGAACTTTTGTTATTTTCATGAAATTCGTCAATTTGGAGGTTGTCTGTCAAGCGGATTGGCCAGTTCCCAGAGATGTCTCACTAAATTGACCCACACCCGTGTCTTCCTAAAGGAATTATCTATCGAATAGATTTTGTTAGATTACAATGTAGGGGGGAAGAGGCATTTGTGCATCGGTTTGAACTTTTGTTATTTTCATGAAATTCGTCAATTTGGAGGTTGTCTGTCAAGCGGATTGGCCAGTTCCCAGAGATGTCTCACTAAATTGACCCACACCCGTGTCTTCCTAAAGGAATTATCTATCGAATAGATTTTGTTAGATTACAATGTATGGGGGAAGAGGCATTTGTGCATCGGTTTGAACTTTTGTTATTTTCATGAAATTCGTCAATTTGGAGGTTGTCTGTCAAGCGGATTGGCCAGTTCCCAGAGATGTCTCACTAAATTGACCCACACCCGTGTCTTCCTAAAGGAATTATCTATCGAATAGATTTTGTTAGATTACAATGTATGGGGGAAGAGGCATTTGTGCATCGGTTTGAACTTTTGTTATTTTCATGAAATTCGTCAATTTGGAGGTTGTCTGTCAAGCGGATTGGTCAGTTCCCAGAGATGTCTCACTAAATTGACCCACACCCGTGTCTTCCTAAAGGAATTATCTATCGAAGAGATTTCGTTAGATTACAATGTAGAGGGGAAGAGGCATTTGTGCATCGGTTTGAACTTTTGTTATTTTCATGAAATTCGTCAATTTGGAGGTTCTCTGTCAAGCGGATTGGCCAGTTCCCAGATATGTCTCACTAAATTGACCCACACCTGTGTCTTCCTAAAGGAATTATCTATCGAATAGATTTTGTTAGATTACAATGTAGGGGGGAAGAGGCATTTGTGCATCGGTTTGAACTTTTGTTATTTTCTTGAAATTCTACAATTTGGAGGTTGTCTGTCAAGCGGATTGGCCAGTTCCCAGAGATGTCTCACTAAATTGACCCACATCCGTGTCTTTCTAAAGGAATTATCTATCGAATAGATTTTGTTAGATTACAATGTAGGGGGGAAGAGGCATTTGTGCATCGGTTTGAACTTTTGTTATTTTCATGAAATTCGTCAATTTGGAGGTTGTCTGTCAAGCGGATTGGCCAGTTCCCAGAGATGTCTCACTAAATTGACCCACACCCGTGTCTTCCTAAGGGAATTATCTATCGAATCGATTTTGTTAGATTACAATGTAGAGGGGAAGAGGCATTTGTGCATCGGTTTGAACTTTTGTTATTTTCATGAAATTCGTCAATTTGGAGGTTCTCTGTCAAGCGGATTGGCCAGTTCCCAGATATGTCTCACTAAATTGACCCACACCTGTGTCTTCCTAAAGGAATTATCTATCGAATAGATTTTGTTAGATTACAATGTAGGGGGGAAGAGGCATTTGTGCATCGGTTTGAACTTTTGTTATTTTCATGAAATTCGTCAATTTGGAGGTTGTCTGTCAAGCGGATTGGCCAGTTCCCAGAGATGTCTCACTAAATTGACCCACACCCGTGTCTTCCTAAAGGAATTATCTATCGAATAGATTTTGTTAGATTACAATGTAGGGGGGAAAAGGCATTTGTGCATCGGTTTGAACTTTTGTTATTTTCATGAAATTCGTCAATTTGGAGGTTGTCTGTCAAGCGGATTGGCCAGTTCCCAGAGATGTCTCACTAAATTGACCCACACCCGTGTCTTCCTAAAGGAATTATCTATCGAATAGATTTTGTTAGATTACAATGTAGAGGGGAAGAGGCATTTGTGCATCGGTTTGAACTTTTGTTATTTTCATGAAATTCGTCAATTTGGAGGTTCTCTGTCAAGCGGATTGGCAAGTTCCCAGAGATGTCTTACTAAATTGACCCACACCTATGTCTTCCTAAAGGAATTATCTATCGAATAGATTTTGTTATATTACAATGTAGGGGGGAAGAGGCATTTGTGCATCGGTTTGAACTTTTGTTATTTTCATGAAATTCGTCAATTTGGAGGTTCTCTGTCAAGCGGATTGGCCAGTTCCCAGAGATGTCTCACTAAATTGACCCACACCCTTGTCTTCCTAAAGGAATTATCTATCACATAGATGTTGTTAGATTACAATGTAGAGGGGAAGAGGCATTTGTGCATCGGTTTGAACTTTTGTTATTTTCATGAAATTAGTCAATTTGGAGGTTGTCTGTCAAGCGGATTGGCCAGTTCCCAGAGATGTCTCACTAAATTGACCCACACCCGTGTCTTCCTAAAGGAATTATCTATCGAATAGATTTTGTTAGATTACAATGTAGAGGGGAAGAGGCATTTGTGCATCGGTTTGAACTTTTGTTATTTTCATGAAATTCGTCAATTTGGAGGTTGTCTGTCAAGCGGATTGGCCAGTTCCCAGAGATGTCTCACTAAATTGACCCACACCCGTGTCTTCCTAAAGGAATTATCTATCGAATAGATTTTGTTAGATTACAATGTATGGGGGAAGAGGCATTTGTGCATCGGTTTGAACTTTTGTTATTTTCATGAAATTCGTCAATTTGGAGGTTGTCTGTCAAGCGGATTGGCCAGTTCCCAGAGATGTCTCACTAAATTGACCCACACCCGTGTCTTCCTAAAGGAATTATCTATCGAATAGATTTTGTTAGATTACAATGTATGGGGGAAGAGGCATTTGTGCATCGGTTTGAACTTTTGTTATTTTCATGAAATTCGTCAATTTGGAGGTTGTCTGTCAAGCGGATTGGTCAGTTCCCAGAGATGTCTCACTAAATTGACCCGCACCCGTGTCTTCCTAAAGGAATTATCTATCGAAGAGATTTCGTTAGATTACAATGTAGAGGGGAAGAGGCATTTGTGCATCGGTTTGAACTTTTGTTATTTTCATGAAATTCGTCAATTTGGAGGTTCTCTGTCAAGCGGATTGGCCAGTTCCCAGATATGTCTCACTAAATTGACCCACACCTGTGTCTTCCTAAAGGAATTATCTATCGAATAGATTTTGTTAGATTACAATGTAGGGGGGAAGAGGCATTTGTGCATCGGTTTGAACTTTTGTTATTTTCTTGAAATTCTACAATTTGGAGGTTGTCTGTCAAGCGGATTGGCCAGTTCCCAGAGATGTCTCACTAAATTGACCCACACCCGTGTCTTTCTAAAGGAATTATCTATCGAATAGATTTTGTTAGATTACAATGTAGGGGGGAAGAGGCATTTGTGCATCGGTTTGAACTTTTGTTATTTTCATGAAATTCGTCAATTTGGAGGTTGTCTGTCAAGCGGATTGGCCAGTTCCCAGAGATGTCTCACTAAATTGACCCACACCCGTGTCTTCCTAAGGGAATTATCTATCGAATCGATTTTGTTAGATTACAATGTAGAGGGGAAGAGGCATTTGTGCATCGGTTTGAACTTTTGTTATTTTCATGAAATTCGTCAATTTGGAGGTTCTCTGTCAAGCGGATTGGCCAGTTCCCAGATATGTCTCACTAAATTGACCCACACCTGTGTCTTCCTAAAGGAATTATCTATCGAATAGATTTTGTTAGATTACAATGTAGAGGGGAAGAGGCATTTGTGCATCGGTTTGAACTTTTGTTATTTTCATGAAATTCGTCAATTTGGAGGTTGTCTGTCAAGCGGATTGGCAAGTTCCCAGAGATGTCTCACTAAATTGACCCACACCTGTGTCTTCCTAAAGGAATTATCTATCGAATAGATTTTGTTAGATTACAATGTAGGGGGGAAGAGGCATTTGTGCATCGGTTTGAACTTTTGTTATTTTCATGAAATTCGTCAATTTGGAGGTTCTCTGTCAAGCGGATTGGCCAGTTCCCAGAGATGTCTCACTAAATTGACCCACACCCGTGTCTTCCTAAAGGAATTATCTATCGAATAGATTTTGTTAGATTACAATGTAGAGGGGAAGAGGCATTTGTGCATCGGTTTGAACTTTTGTTATTTTCATGAAATTCGTCAATTTGGAGGTTGTCTGTCAAGCGGATTGGCCAGTTCCCAGAGATGTCTCACTAAATTGACCCACACCCGTGTCTTCCTAAAGGAATTATCTATCGAATAGATTTTGTTAGATTACAATGTATGGGGGAAGAGGCATTTGTGCATCGGTTTGAACTTTTGTTATTTTCATGAAATTCGTCAATTTGGAGGTTGTCTGTCAAGCGGATTGGCCAGTTCCCAGAGATGTCTCACTAAATTGACCCACACCCGTGTCTTCCTAAAGGAATTATCTATCGAATAGATTTTGTTAGATTACAATGTATGGGGGAAGAGGCATTTGTGCATCGGTTTGAACTTTTGTTATTTTCATGAAATTCGTCAATTTGGAGGTTGTCTGTCAAGCGGATTGGTCAGTTCCCAGAGATGTCTCACTAAATTGACCCGCACCCGTGTCTTCCTAAAGGAATTATCTATCGAAGAGATTTCGTTAGATTACAATGTAGAGGGGAAGAGGCATTTGTGCATCGGTTTGAACTTTTGTTATTTTCATGAAATTCGTCAATTTGGAGGTTCTCTGTCAAGCGGATTGGCCAGTTCCCAGATATGTCTCACTAAATTGACCCACACCTGTGTCTTCCTAAAGGAATTATCTATCGAATAGATTTTGTTAGATTACAATGTAGGGGGGAAGAGGCATTTATGCATCGGTTTGAACTTTTGTTATTTTCTTGAAATTCTACAATTTGGAGGTTGTCTGTCAAGCGGATTGGCCAGTTCCCAGAGATGTCTCACTAAATTGACCCACACCCGTGTCTTTCTAAAGGAATTATCTATCGAATAGATTTTGTTAGATTACAATGTAGGGGGGAAGAGGCATTTGTGCATCGGTTTGAACTTTTGTTATTTTCATGAAATTCGTCAATTTGGAGGTTGTCTGTCAAGCGGATTGGCCAGTTCCCAGAGATGTCTCACTAAATTGACCCACACCCGTGTCTTCCTAAGGGAATTATCTATCGAATCGATTTTGTTAGATTACAATGTAGAGGGGAAGAGGCATTTGTGCATCGGTTTGAACTTTTGTTATTTTCATGAAATTCGTCAATTTGGAGGTTGTCTGTCAAGCGGATTGGTCAGTTCCCAGAGATGTCTCACTAAATTGACCCGCACCCGTGTCTTCCTAAAGGAATTATCTATCGAAGAGATTTCGTTAGATTACAATGTAGAGGGGAAGAGGCATTTGTGCATCGGTTTGAACTTTTGTTATTTTCATGAAATTCGTCAATTTGGAGGTTCTCTGTCAAGCGGATTGGCCAGTTCCCAGATATGTCTCACTAAATTGACCCACACCTGTGTCTTCCTAAAGGAATTATCTGTCGAATAGATTTTGTTAGATTACAATGTAGGGGGGAAGAGGCATTTGTGCATCGGTTTGAACTTTTGTTATTTTCTTGAAATTCTACAATTTGGAGGTTGTCTGTCAAGCGGATTGGCCAGTTCCCAGAGATGTCTCACTAAATTGACCCACACCCGTGTCTTTCTAAAGGAATTATCTATCGAATAGATTTTGTTAGATTACAATGTAGGGGGGAAGAGGCATTTGTGCATCGGTTTGAACTTTTGTTATTTTCATGAAATTCGTCAATTTGGAGGTTCTCTGTCAAGCGGATTGGCCAGTTCCCAGAGATGTCTCACTAAATTGACCCACACCCTTGTCTTCCTAAAGGAATTATCTATCACATAGATGTTGTTAGATTACAATGTAGAGGGGAAGAGGCATTTGTGCATCGGTTTGAACTTTTGTTATTTTCATGAAATTAGTCAATTTGGAGGTTGTCTGTCAAGCGGATTGGCCAGTTCCCAGAGATGTCTCACTAAATTGACCCACACCCGTGTCTTCCTAAAGGAATTATCTATCGAATAGATTTTGTTAGATTACAATGTAGAGGGGAAGAGGCATTTGTGCATCGGTTTGAACTTTTGTTATTTTCATGAAATTCGTCAATTTGGAGGTTCTCTGTCAAGCGGATTGGCCAGTTCCCAGAGATGTCTCACTAAATTGACCCACACCCGTGTCTTCCTAAAGGAATTATCTATCGAATAGATTTTGTTAGATTACAATGTAGAGGGGAAGAGGCATTTGTGCATCGGTTTGAACTTTTGTTATTTTCATGAAATTCGTCAATTTGGAGGTTGTCTGTCAAGCGGATTGGCCAGTTCCCAGAGATGTCTCACTAAATTGACCCACACACGTGTCTTCCTAAAGGAATTATCTATCGAATAGATTTTGTTAGATTACAATGTATGGGGGAAGAGGCATTTGTGCATCGGTTTGAACTTTTGTTATTTTCATGAAATTCGTCAATTTGGAGGTTGTCTGTCAAGCGGATTGGCCAGTTCCCAGATATGTCTCACTAAATTGACCCACACCTGTGTCTTCCTAAAGGAATTATCTATCGAATAGATTTTGTTAGATTACAATGTAGGGGGGAAGAGGCATTTGTGCATCGGTTTGAACTTTTGTTATTTTCTTGAAATTCTACAATTTGGAGGTTGTCTGTCAAGCGGATTGGCCAGTTCCCAGAGATGTCTCACTAAATTGACCCACACCCGTGTCTTTCTAAAGGAATTATCTATCGAATAGATTTTGTTAGATTACAATGTAGGGGGGAAGAGGCATTTGTGCATCGGTTTGAACTTTTGTTATTTTCATGAAATTCGTCAATTTGGAGGTTGTCTGTCAAGCGGATTGGCCAGTTCCCAGAGATGTCTCACTAAATTGACCCACACCCGTGTCTTCCTAAGGGAATTATCTATCGAATCGATTTTGTTAGATTACAATGTAGAGGGGAAGAGGCATTTGTGCATCGGTTTGAACTTTTGTTATTTTCATGAAATTCGTCAATTTGGAGGTTCTCTGTCAAGCGGATTGGCCAGTTCCCAGATATGTCTCACTAAATTGACCCACACCTGTGTCTTCCTAAAGGAATTATCTATCGAATAGATTTTGTTAGATTACAATGTAGGGGGGAAGAGGCATTTGTGCATCGGTTTGAACTTTTGTTATTTTCATGAAATTCGTCAATTTGGAGGTTCTCTGTCAAGCGGATTGGCCAGTTCCCAGAGATGTCTCACTAAATTGACCCACACCCGTGTCTTCCTAAAGGAATTATCTATCGAATAGATTTTGTTAGATTACAATGTAGAGGGGAAGAGGCATTTGTGCATCGGTTTGAACTTTTGTTATTTTCATGAAATTCGTCAATTTGGAGGTTGTCTGTCAAGCGGATTGGCCAGTTCCCAGAGATGTCTCACTAAATTGACCCACACCCGTGTCTTCCTAAAGGAATTATCTATCGAATAGATTTTGTTAGATTACAATGTATGGGGGAAGAGGCATTTGTGCATCGGTTTGAACTTTTGTTATTTTCATGAAATTCGTCAATTTGGAGGTTGTCTGTCAAGCGGATTGGCCAGTTCCCAGAGATGTCTCACTAAATTGACCCACACCCGTGTCTTCCTAAAGGAATTATCTATCGAATAGATTTTGTTAGATTACAATGTATGGGGGAAGAGGCATTTGTGCATCGGTTTGAACTTTTGTTATTTTCATGAAATTCGTCAATTTGGAGGTTGTCTGTCAAGCGGATTGGTCAGTTCCCAGAGATGTCTCACTAAATTGACCCGCACCCGTGTCTTCCTAAAGGAATTATCTATCGAAGAGATTTCGTTAGATTACAATGTAGAGGGGAAGAGGCATTTGTGCATCGGTTTGAACTTTTGTTATTTTCATGAAATTCGTCAATTTGGAGGTTCTCTGTCAAGCGGATTGGCCAGTTCCCAGATATGTCTCACTAAATTGACCCACACCTGTGTCTTCCTAAAGGAATTATCTATCGAATAGATTTTGTTAGATTACAATGTAGGGGGGAAGAGGCATTTATGCATCGGTTTGAACTTTTGTTATTTTCTTGAAATTCTACAATTTGGAGGTTGTCTGTCAAGCGGATTGGCCAGTTCCCAGAGATGTCTCACTAAATTGACCCACACCCGTGTCTTTCTAAAGGAATTATCTATCGAATAGATTTTGTTAGATTACAATGTAGGGGGGAAGAGGCATTTGTGCATCGGTTTGAACTTTTGTTATTTTCATGAAATTCGTCAATTTGGAGGTTGTCTGTCAAGCGGATTGGCCAGTTCCCAGAGATGTCTCACTAAATTGACCCACACCCGTGTCTTCCTAAGGGAATTATCTATCGAATCGATTTTGTTAGATTACAATGTAGAGGGGAAGAGGCATTTGTGCATCGGTTTGAACTTTTGTTATTTTCATGAAATTCGTCAATTTGGAGGTTGTCTGTCAAGCGGATTGGTCAGTTCCCAGAGATGTCTCACTAAATTGACCCGCACCCGTGTCTTCCTAAAGGAATTATCTATCGAAGAGATTTCGTTAGATTACAATGTAGAGGGGAAGAGGCATTTGTGCATCGGTTTGAACTTTTGTTATTTTCATGAAATTCGTCAATTTGGAGGTTCTCTGTCAAGCGGATTGGCCAGTTCCCAGATATGTCTCACTAAATTGACCCACACCTGTGTCTTCCTAAAGGAATTATCTGTCGAATAGATTTTGTTAGATTACAATGTAGGGGGGAAGAGGCATTTGTGCATCGGTTTGAACTTTTGTTATTTTCTTGAAATTCTACAATTTGGAGGTTGTCTGTCAAGCGGATTGGCCAGTTCCCAGAGATGTCTCACTAAATTGACCCACACCCGTGTCTTTCTAAAGGAATTATCTATCGAATAGATTTTGTTAGATTACAATGTAGGGGGGAAGAGGCATTTGTGCATCGGTTTGAACTTTTGTTATTTTCATGAAATTCGTCAATTTGGAGGTTCTCTGTCAAGCGGATTGGCCAGTTCCCAGAGATGTCTCACTAAATTGACCCACACCCTTGTCTTCCTAAAGGAATTATCTATCACATAGATGTTGTTAGATTACAATGTAGAGGGGAAGAGGCATTTGTGCATCGGTTTGAACTTTTGTTATTTTCATGAAATTAGTCAATTTGGAGGTTGTCTGTCAAGCGGATTGGCCAGTTCCCAGAGATGTCTCACTAAATTGACCCACACCCGTGTCTTCCTAAAGGAATTATCTATCGAATAGATTTTGTTAGATTACAATGTAGAGGGGAAGAGGCATTTGTGCATCGGTTTGAACTTTTGTTATTTTCATGAAATTCGTCAATTTGGAGGTTCTCTGTCAAGCGGATTGGCCAGTTCCCAGAGATGTCTCACTAAATTGACCCACACCCGTGTCTTCCTAAAGGAATTATCTATCGAATAGATTTTGTTAGATTACAATGTAGAGGGGAAGAGGCATTTGTGCATCGGTTTGAACTTTTGTTATTTTCATGAAATTCGTCAATTTGGAGGTTGTCTGTCAAGCGGATTGGCCAGTTCCCAGAGATGTCTCACTAAATTGACCCACACACGTGTCTTCCTAAAGGAATTATCTATCGAATAGATTTTGTTAGATTACAATGTATGGGGGAAGAGGCATTTGTGCATCGGTTTGAACTTTTGTTATTTTCATGAAATTCGTCAATTTGGAGGTTGTCTGTCAAGCGGATTGGCCAGTTCCCAGAGATGTCTCACTAAATTGACCCACACCCGTGTCTTCCTAAAGGAATTATCTATCGAATAGATTTTGTTAGATTACAATGTATGGGGGAAGAGGCATTTGTGCATCGGTTTGAACTTTTGTTATTTTCATGAAATTCGTCAATTTGGAGGTTGTCTGTCAAGCGGATTGGTCAGTTCCCAGAGATGTCTCACTAAATTGACCCGCACCCGTGTCTTCCTAAAGGAATTATCTATCGAAGAGATTTCGTTAGATTACAATGTAGAGGGGAAGAGGCATTTGTGCATCGGTTTGAACTTTTGTTATTTTCATGAAATTCGTCAATTTGGAGGTTCTCTGTCAAGCGGATTGGCCAGTTCCCAGATATGTCTCACTAAATTGACCCACACCTGTGTCTTCCTAAAGGAATTATCTATCGAATAGATTTTGTTAGATTACAATGTAGGGGGGAAGAGGCATTTGTGCATCGGTTTGAACTTTTGTTATTTTCTTGAAATTCTACAATTTGGAGGTTGTCTGTCAAGCGGATTGGCCAGTTCCCAGAGATGTCTCACTAAATTGACCCACACCCGTGTCTTCCTAAGGGAATTATCTATCGAATAGATATTGTTAGATTACAATGTAGGGGGGAAGAGGCATTTGTGCATCGGTTTGAACTTTTGTTATTTTCATGAAATTCGTCAATTTGGAGGTTCTCTGTCAAGCGGATTGGCCAGTTCCCAGAGATGTCTCACTAAATTGACCCACACCTGTGTCTTCCTAAAGGAATTATCTATCGAATAGATTTTGTTAGATTACAATGTAGGGGGGAAGAGGCATTTGTGCATCGGTTTGAACTTTTGTTATTTTCATGAAATTCGTCAATTTGGAGGTTGTCTGTCAAGCGGATTGGCCAGTTCCCAGAGATGTCTCACTAAATTGACCCACACCTGTGTCTTCCTAAAGGAATTATCTATCGAATAGATTTTGTTAGATTACAATGTAGGGGGGAAAAGGCATTTGTGCATCGGTTTGAACTTTTGTTATTTTCATGAAATTCGTCAATTTGGAGGTTGTCTGTCAAGCGGATTGGCCAGTTCCCAGAGATGTCTCACTAAATTGACCCACACCCGTGTCTTCCTAAAGGAATTATCTATCGAATAGATTTTGTTAGATTACAATGTAGAGGGGAAGAGGCATTTGTGCATCGGTTTGAACTTTTGTTATTTTCATGAAATTCGTCAATTTGGAGGTTCTCTGTCAAGCGGATTGGCAAGTTCCCAGAGATGTCTCACTAAATTGACCCACACCTATGTCTTCCTAAAGGAATTATCTATCGAATAGATTCTGTTATATTACAATGTAGGGGGGAAGAGGCATTTGTGCATCGGTTTGAACTTTTGTTATTTTCATGAAATTCGTCAATTTGGAGGTTCTCTGTCAAGCGGATTGGCCAGTTCCCAGAGATGTCTCACTAAATTGACCCACACCCGTGTCTTCCTAAAGGAATTATCTATCACATAGATGTTGTTAGATTACAATGTAGAGGGGAAGAGGCATTTGTGCATCGGTTTGAACTTTTGTTATTTTCATGAAATTAGTCAATTTGGAGGTTGTCTGTCAAGCGGATTGGCCAGTTCCCAGAGATGTCTCACTAAATTGACCCACACCCGTGTCTTCCTAAAGGAATTATCTATCGAATAGATTTTGTTAGATTACAATGTAGAGGGGAAGAGGCATTTGTGCATCGGTTTGAACTTTTGTTATTTTCATGAAATTCGTCAATTTGGAGGTTGTCTGTCAAGCGGATTGGCCAGTTCCCAGAGATGTCTCACTAAATTGACCCACACCCGTGTCTTCCTAAAGGAATTATCTATCGAATAGATTTTGTTAGATTACAATGTAGAGGGGAAGAGGCATTTGTGCATCGGTTTGAACTTTTGTTATTTTCATGAAATTCGTCAATTTGGAGGTTGTCTGTCAAGCGGATTGGCCAGTTCCCAGAGATGTCTCACTAAATTGACCCACACCCGTGTCTTCCTAAAGGAATTATCTATCGAATAGATTTTGTTAGATTACAATGTAGAGGGGAAGAGGCATTTGTGCATCGGTTTGAACTTTTGTTATTTTCATGAAATTCGTCAATTTGGAGGTTGTCTGTCAAGCGGATTGGCCAGTTCCCAGAGATGTCTCACTAAATTGACCCACACCCGTGTCTTCCTAAAGGAATTATCTATCGAATAGATTTTGTTAGATTACAATGTATGGGGGAAGAGGCATTTGTGCATCGGTTTGAACTTTTGTTATTTTCATGAAATTCGTCAATTTGGAGGTTGTCTGTCAAGCGGATTGGCCAGTTCCCAGAGATGTCTCACTAAATTGACCCACACCCGTGTCTTCCTAAAGGAATTATCTATCGAATAGATTTTGTTAGATTACAATGTATAGGGGAATTTGTCAATTTGGAGGTTCTCTGTCAAGCGGATTGGCCAGTTCCCAGAGATGTCTCACTAAATTGACCCACACCCGTGTCTTCCTAAAGGAATTATCTATCGAATAGATTTTGTTAGATTACAATGTAGAGGGGAAGAGGCATTTGTGCATCGGTTTGAACTTTTGTTATTTTCATGAAATTCGTCAATTTGGAGGTTGTCTGTCAAGCGGATTGGCCAGTTCCCAGAGATGTCTCACTAAATTGACCCACACCTGTGTCTTCCTAAAGGAATTATCTATCGAATAGATTTTGTTAGATTACAATGTAGACGGGAAGAGGCATTTGTGCATCGGTTTGAAATTTTGTTATTTTCATGAAATTCGTCAATTTGGAGGTTCTCTGTCAAGCGGATTGGCCAATTCCCAGATACGTCTCACTAAATTGACCCACACCTGTGTCTTCCTAAAGGAATTATCTATCGAATAGATTTTGTTAGATTACAATGTAGGGGGGAAGAGGCATTTGTGCGTCGGTTTGAACTTTTGTTATTTTCATGAAATTCGTCAATTTGGAGGTTGTCTGTCAAGCGGATTGGCCAGTTCCCAGAGATGTCTCACTAAATTGACCCACACCCGTGTCTTCCTAAAGGAATTATCTATCGAATAGATTTTGTTAGATTACAATGTATGGGGGAAGAGGCATTTGTGCATCGGTTTGAACTTTTGTTATTTTCATGAAATTCGTCAATTTGGAGGTTGTCTGTCAAGCGGATTGGCCAGTTCCCAGAGATGTCTCACTAAATTGACCCACACCCGTGTCTTCCTAAAGGAATTATCTATCGAATAGATTTTGTTAGATTACAATGTAGAGGGGAAGAGGCATTTGTGCATCGGTTTGAACTTTTGTTATTTTCATGAAATTCGTCAATTTGGAGGTTCTCTGTCAAGCGGATTGGCAAGTTCCCAGAGATGTCTCACTAAATTGACCCACACCTATGTCTTCCTAAAGGAATTATCTATCGAATAGATTTTGTTATATTACAATGTAGGGGGGAAGAGGCATTTGTGCATCGGTTTGAACTTTTGTTATTTTCATGAAATTCGTCAATTTGGAGGTTCTCTGTCAAGCGGATTGGCCAGTTCCCAGAGATGTCTCACTAAATTGACCCACACCCGTGTCTTCCTAAAGGAATTATCTATCACATAGATGTTGTTAGATTACAATGTAGAGGGGAAGAGGCATTTGTGCATCGGTTTGAACTTTTGTTATTTTCTTGAAATTCTACAATTTGGAGGTTGTCTGTCAAGCGGATTGGCCAGTTCCCAGAGATGTCTCACTAAATTGACCCACACCCGTGTCTTTCTAAAGGAATTATCTATCGAATAGATTTTGTTAGATTACAATGTAGGGGGGAAGAGGCATTTGTGCATCGGTTTGAACTTTTGTTATTTTCATGAAATTCGTCAATTTGGAGGTTGTCTGTCAAGCGGATTGGCCAGTTCCCAGAGATGTCTCACTAAATTGACCCACACCCGTGTCTTCCTAAAGGAATTATCTATCGAATAGATTTCGTTAGATTACAATGTATAGGGGAAGAGGCATTTGTGCATCGGTTTGAACTTTTGTTATTTTCATGAAATTCGTCAATTTGGAGGTTCTCTGTCAAGCGGATTGGCCAGTTCCCAGATATGTCTCACTAAATTGACCCACACCTGTGTCTTCCTAAAGGAATTATCTATCGAATAGATTTTGTTAGATTACAATGTAGGGGGGAAGAGGCATTTGTGCATCGGTTTGAACTTTTGTTATTTTCATGAAATTCGTCAATTTGGAGGTTGTCTGTCAAGCGGATTGGCCAGTTCCCAGAGATGTCTCACTAAATTGACCCACACCCGTGTCTTCCTAAAGGAATTATCTATCGAATAGATTTTGTTAGATTACAATGTAGGGGGGAAGAGGCATTTGTGCATCGGTTTGAACTTTTGTTATTTTCATGAAATTCGTCAATTTGGAGGTTGTCTGTCAAGCGGATTGGCCAGTTCCCAGAGATGTCTCACTAAATTGACCCACACCCGTGTCTTCCTAAAGGAATTATCTATCGAATAGATTTTGTTAGATTACAATGTAGAGGGGAAGAGGCATTTGTGCATCGGTTTGAACTTTTGTTATTTTCATGAAATTCGTCAATTTGGAGGTTCTCTGTCAAGCGGATTGGCAAGTTCCCAGAGATGTCTCACTAAATTGACCCACACCTATGTCTTCCTAAAGGAATTATCTATCGAATAGATTTTGTTATATTACAATGTAGGGGGGAAGAGGCATTTGTGCATCGGTTTGAACTTTTGTTATTTTCATGAAATTCGTCAATTTGGAGGTTCTCTGTCAAGCGGATTGGCCAGTTCCCAGAGATGTCTCACTAAATTGACCCACACCCGTGTCTTCCTAAAGGAATTATCTATCACATAGATGTTGTTAGATTACAATGTAGAGGCATTTGTGCATCGGTTTGAACTTTTGTTATTTT
The DNA here is from genome assembly GCA_947095585.1 of Nephrocerus scutellatus. Classification (NCBI taxonomy): domain Eukaryota; kingdom Metazoa; phylum Arthropoda; class Insecta; order Diptera; family Pipunculidae; genus Nephrocerus; species Nephrocerus scutellatus. The sequence continues at coordinate 54,776,505 of OX352765.1, read as the reverse complement.
CATGAAATTAGTCAATTTGGAGGTTGTCTGTCAAGCGGATTGGCCAGTTCCCAGAGATGTCTCACTAAATTGACCCACACCCGTGTCTTCCTAAAGGAATTATCTATCGAATAGATTTTGTTAGATTACAATGTAGAGGGGAAGAGGCATTTGTGCATCGGTTTGAACTTTTGTTATTTTCATGAAATTCGTCAATTTGGAGGTTCTCTGTCAAGCGGATTGGCCAGTTCCCAGAGATGTCTCACTAAATTGACCCACACCCTTGTCTTCCTAAAGGAATTATCTATCGAATAGATTTTGTTAGATTACAATGTAGAGGGGAAGAGGCATTTGTGCATCGGTTTGAACTTTTGTTATTTTCATGAAATTCGTCAATTTGGAGGTTGTCTGTCAAGCGGATTGGCCAGTTCCCAGAGATGTCTCACTAAATTGACCCACACCCGTGTCTTCCTAAGGGAATTATCTATCGAATCGATTTTGTTAGATTACAATGTAGAGGGGAAGAGGCATTTGTGCATCGGTTTGAACTTTTGTTATTTTCATGAAATTCGTCAATTTGGAGGTTCTCTGTCAAGCGGATTGGCCAGTTCCCAGATATGTCTCACTAAATTGACCCACACCTGTGTCTTCCTAAAGGAATTATCTATCGAATAGATTTTGTTAGATTACAATGTAGGGGGGAAGAGGCATTTGTGCATCGGTTTGAACTTTTGTTATTTTCATGAAATTCGTCAATTTGGAGGTTGTCTGTCAAGCGGATTGGCCAGTTCCCAGAGATGTCTCACTAAATTGACCCACACCCGTGTCTTCCTAAAGGAATTATCTATCGAATAGATTTTGTTAGATTACAATGTATGGGGGAAGAGGCATTTGTGCATCGGTTTGAACTTTTGTTATTTTCATGAAATTCGTCAATTTGGAGGTTGTCTGTCAAGCGGATTGGCCAGTTCCCAGAGATGTCTCACTAAATTGACCCACACCCGTGTCTTCCTAAAGGAATTATCTATCGAATAGATTTTGTTAGATTACAATGTAGAGGGGAAGAGGCATTTGTGCATCGGTTTGAACTTTTGTTATTTTCATGAAATTCGTCAATTTGGAGGTTCTCTGTCAAGCGGATTGGCCAGTTCCCAGATATGTCTCACTAAATTGACCCACACCTGTGTCTTCCTAAAGGAATTATCTATCGAATAGATTTTGTTAGATTACAATGTAGGGGGGAAGAGGCATTTGTGCATCGGTTTGAACTTTTGTTATTTTCTTGAAATTCTACAATTTGGAGGTTGTCTGTCAAGCGGATTGGCCAGTTCCCAGAGATGTCTCACTAAATTGACCCACACCCGTGTCTTTCTAAAGGAATTATCTATCGAATAGATTTTGTTAGATTACAATGTAGGGGGGAAGAGGCATTTGTGCATCGGTTTGAACTTTTGTTATTTTCATGAAATTCGTCAATTTGGAGGTTCTCTTTCAAGCGGATTGGCAAGTTCCCAGAGATGTCTCACTAAATTGACCCACACCTGTGTCTTCCTAAAAATATTATCTATCGCATAGATGTTGTTAGATTACAATGTAGAGGGGAAGAGGCATTTGTGCATCGGTTTGAACTTTTGTTATTTTCTTGAAATTCTACAATTTGGAGGTTGTCTGTCAAGCGGATTGGCCAGTTCCCAGAGATGTCTCACTAAATTGACCAACACCCGTGTCTTCCTAAAGGAATTATCTATCAAATAGATTTTGTTAGATTACAATGTAGAGGGGAAGAGGCATTTGTGCATCGGTTTGAACTTTTGTTATTTTCATGAAATTCGTCAATTTGGAGGTTCTCTGTCAAGCGGATTGGCCAGTTCCCAGATATGTCTCACTAAATTGACCCACACCTGTGTCTTCCTAAAGGAATTATTTATCGAATAGATTTTGTTAGATTACAATGTAGGGGGGAAGAGGCATTTGTGCATCGGTTTGAACTTTTGTTATTTTCATGAAATTCGTCAATTTGGAGGTTGTCTGTCAAGCGGATTGGCCAGTTCCCAGAGATGTCTCACTAAATTGACCCACACCCGTGTCTTCATAAAGGAATTATCTATCGAATAGATTTTGTTAGATTACAATGTAGGGGGGAAGAGGCATTTGTGCATCGGTTTGAACTTTTGTTATTTTCATGAAATTCGTCAATTTGGAGGTTGTCTGTCAAGCGGATTGGCCAGTTCCCAGAGATGTCTCACTAAATTGACCCACACCCGTGTCTTCCTAAAGGAATTATCTATCGAATAGATTTTGTTAGATTACAATGTAGAGGGGAAGAGGCATTTTTGCATCGGTTTGAAATTTTGTTATTTTCATGAAATTCGTCAATTTGGAGGTTCTCTGTCAAGCGGATTGGCCAATTCCCAGATATGTCTCACTAAATTGACCCACACCTGTGTCTTCCTAAAGGAATTATCTATCGAATAGATTTTGTTAGATTACAATGTAGGGGGGAAGAGGCATTTGTGCATCGGTTTGAACTTTTGTTATTTTCATGAAGTTCGTCAATTTGGAGGTTCTCTGTCAAGCGGATTGGCCAGTTCCCAGATATGTCTCACTAAATTGACCCACACCTGTGTCTTCCTAAAGGAATTATCTATCGAATAGATTTTGTTAGATTACAATGTAGGGGGGAAGAGGCATTTGTGCATCGGTTTGAACTTTTGTTATTTTCTTGAAATTCTACAATTTGGAGGTTGTCTGTCAAGCGGATTGGCCAGTTCCCAGAGATGTCTCACTAAATTGACCCACACCCGTGTCTTTCTAAAGGAATTATCTATCGAATAGATTTTTTTAGATTACAATGTAGGGGGGAAGAGGCATTTGTGCATCGGTTTGAACTTTTGTTATTTTCATGAAATTCGTCAATTTGGAGGTTGTCTGTCAAGCGGATTGGCCAGTTCCCAGAGATGTCTCACTAAATTGACCCACACCCGAGTCTTCCTAAAGGAATTATCTATCGAATAGATTTTATTAGATTACAATGTAGGGGGGAAGAGGCATTTGTGCATCGGTTTGAACTTTTGTTATTTTCATGAAATTCGTCAATTTGGAGGTTCTCTGTCAAGCGGATTGGCCAGTTCCCAGAGATGTCTCACTAAATTGACCCACACCCGTGTCTTCCTAAAGGAATTATCTATCACATAGATGTTGTTAGATTACAATGTAGAGGGGAAGAGGCATTTGTGCATCGGTTTGAACTTTTGTTATTTTCATGAAATTAGTCAATTTGGAGGTTGTCTGTCAAGCGGATTGGCCAGTTCCCAGAGGTGTCTCACTAAATTGACCCACACCCGTGTCTTCCTAAAGGAATTATCTATCGAATAGATTTTGTTAGATTACAATGTAGAGGGGAAGAGGCATTTGTGCATCGGTTTGAACTTTTGTTATTTTCATGAAATTCGTCAATTTGGAGGTTCTCTGTCAAGCGGATTGGCCAGTTCCCAGAGATGTCTTACTAAATTGACCCACACCCGTGTCTTCCTAAAGGAATTATCTATCGAATAGATTTTGTTAGATTACAATGTAGAGGGGAAGAGGCATTTGTGCATCGGTTTGAACTTTTGTTATTTTCATGAAATTCGTCAATTTGGAGGTTGTCTGTCAAGCGGATTGGCCAGTTCCCAGAGATGTCTCACTAAATTGACCCACACCCGTGTCTTCCTAAAGGAATTATCTATCGAATAGATTTTGTTATATTACAATGTAGGGGGGAAGAGGCATTTGTGCATCGGTTTGAAATTTTGTTATTTTCATGAAATTCGTCAATTTGGAGGTTCTCTGTCAAGCGGATTGGCCAATTCCCAGATATGTCTCACTAAATTGACCCACACCTGTGTCTTCCTAAAGGAATTATCTATCGAATAGATTTTGTTAGATTACAATGTAGGGGGGAAGAGGCATTTGTGCATCGGTTTGAACTTTTGTTATTTTCATGAAATTCGTCAATTTGGAGGTTGTCTGTCAAGCGGATTGGCCAGTTCCCAGAGATGTCTCACTAAATTGACCCACACCCGTGTCTTCCTAAAGGAATTATCTATCGAATAGATTTTTTTAGATTACAATGTATGGGGGAAGAGGCATTTGTGCATCGGTTTGAACTTTTGTTATTTTCATGAAATTCGTCAATTTGGAGGTTGTCTGTCAAGCGGATTGGCCAGTTCCCAGAGATGTCTCACTAAATTGACCCACACCCGTGTCTTCCTAAAGGAATTATCTATCGAATAGATTTTGTTAGATTACAATGTAGAGGGGAAGAGGCATTTGTGCATCGGTTTGAACTTTTGTTATTTTCATGAAATTCGTCAATTTGGAGGTTCTCTGTCAAGCGGATTGGCAAGTTCTCAGAGATGTCTCACTAAATTGACCCACACCCGTGTCTTCCTTAAGGAATTATCTATCGAATAGATGTTGTTAGATTACAATGTAGAGGGGAAGAGGCATTTGTGCATCGGTTTGAACTTTTGTTATTTTCATGAAATTCGTCAATTTTGAGGTTCTCTGTCAAGCGGATTGGCCAGTTCCCAGAGATGTCTCACTAAATTGACCCACACCTGTGTCTTCCTAAAGGAATTATCTATTGAAGAGATGTTGTTAGATTACAATGTAGAGGGGAAGAGGCATTTGTGCATTGGTTTGAACTTTTGTTATTTTCATGAAATTCGTCAATTTGGAGGTTCGCTGTAAAGCAGATTAACAATCTCACATATAAGTCTCACTAAATCGACCCACACCCGTGTCTTCCTAAAGGAATTATCTATCGAATAGATGTTGTTAGATTACAATGTAGAGGGGAAGAGGCATTTGTGCATCGGTTTGAACTTTTGTTATTTTCATGAAATTCGTCAATTTTGAGGTTCTCTGTCAAGCGGATTGGCCAGTTCCCAGAGATGTCTCACTAAATTGACCCACACCTTTGTCTTCCTAAAGGAATTATCTATTGAAGAGATGTTGTTAGATTACAATGTAGAGGGGAAGAGGCATTTGTGCATCGGTTTGAACTTTTGTTATTTTCATGAAATTCGTCAATTTAGAGGTTCGCTGTAAAGCAGATTAACAATCTCACATATAAGTCTCACTAAATCGACCCACACCCGTGTCTTCCTAAAGGAATTATCTATCGAATAGATTTTGTTAGATTACAATGTAGAGGGGAAGAGGCATTTGTGCATCGGTTTGAACTTTTGTTATTTTCATGAAATTCGTCAATTTTGAGGTTCTCTGTCAAGCGGATTGGCCAGTTCCCAGAGATGTCTCACTAAATTGACCCACACCTGTGTCTTCCTAAAGGAATTATCTATCGAATAGATGTTGTTAGATTACAATGTAGAGGGGAAGAGGCATTTGTGCATCGGTTTGAACTTTTGTTATTTTCATGAAATTCGTCAATTTTGAGGTTCTCTGTCAAGCGGATTAGCCAGTTCCCAGAGATGTCTCACTAAATTGACCCACACCTGTGTCTTCCTAAAGGAATTATCTATCGAATAGATGTTGTTACATTACAATGTAGAGTGGAAGAGGCATTTGTGCATCGGTTTGAACTTTTGTTATTTTCATGAAATTCGTCAATTTTGAGGTTCTCTGTCAAGCGGATTGGCCAGTTCCCAGAGATGTCTCACTAAATTGACCCACACCTGTGTCTTCCTAAAGGAATTATCTATCGAAAAGATTTTGTTAGATTACAATTTAGGGGAGAAGAGGCATTTGTGCATCGGTTTGAACTTTTGTTATTTTCATGAAATTCGTCAATTTGGAGGTTCTCTGTCAAGCGGATTGGCCAGTTCCCAGAGATGTCTCACTAAATTGACCCACACCTGTGTCTTCCTAAAGGAATTATCTATCCAATAGATTTTGTTAGATTACAATGTAGGGGGGAAGAGGCATTTGTGCATCGGTTTGAACTTTTGTTATTTTCATGAAATTCGTCAAATTGGAGGTTCTCTGTCAAGCGGATTGGCCAGTTCCCAGAGATGTCTCACTAAATTGACCCACACCTGTTTCTTCTTAAGGAATTATCTATCGAAGAGATTTTGTTAGATCACAATGTAGAGGGGAAGAGGCATTTGTGCATCGGTTTGAAATTTTGTTATTTTCATGAAATTCGTCAATTTGGAGGTTCTCTGTCAAGCGGATTGGCCAATTCCCAGATATGTCTCACTAAATTGACCCACACCTGTGTCTTCCTAAAGGAATTATCTATCGAATAGATTTTGTTAGATTACAATGTAGGGGGGAAGAGGCATTTGTGCATCGGTTTGAACTTTTGTTATTTTCATGAAATTCGTCAATTTGGAGGTTCTCTGTCAAGCGGATTGGCAAGTTCTCAGAGATGTCTCACTAAATTGACCCACACCCGTGTCTTCCTTAAGGAATTATCTATCGAATAGATGTTGTTAGATTACAATGTAGAGGGGAAGAGGCATTTGTGCATCGGTTTGAACTTTTGTTATTTTCATGAAATTCGTCAATTTTGAGGTTCTCTGTCAAGCGGATTGGCCAGTTCCCAGAGATGTCTCACTAAATTGACCCACACCTGTGTCTTCCTAAAGGAATTATCTATTGAAGAGATGTTGTTAGATTACAATGTAGAGGGGAAGAGGCATTTGTGCATTGGTTTGAACTTTTGTTATTTTCATGAAATTCGTCAATTTGGAGGTTCGCTGTAAAGCAGATTAACAATCTCACATATAAGTCTCACTAAATCGACCCACACCCGTGTCTTCCTAAAGGAATTATCTATCGAATAGATGTTGTTAGATTACAATGTAGAGGGGAAGAGGCATTTGTGCATCGGTTTGAACTTTTGTTATTTTCATGAAATTCGTCAATTTTGAGGTTCTCTGTCAAGCGGATTGGCCAGTTCCCAGAGATGTCTCACTAAATTGACCCACACCTTTGTCTTCCTAAAGGAATTATCTATTGAAGAGATGTTGTTAGATTACAATGTAGAGGGGAAGAGGCATTTGTGCATCGGTTTGAACTTTTGTTATTTTCATGAAATTCGTCAATTTAGAGGTTCGCTGTAAAGCAGATTAACAATCTCACATATAAGTCTCACTAAATCGACCCACACCCGTGTCTTCCTAAAGGAATTATCTATCGAATAGATTTTGTTAGATTACAATGTAGAGGGGAAGAGGCATTTGTGCATCGGTTTGAACTTTTGTTATTTTCATGAAATTCGTCAATTTTGAGGTTCTCTGTCAAGCGGATTGGCCAGTTCCCAGAGATGTCTCACTAAATTGACCCACACCTGTGTCTTCCTAAAGGAATTATCTATCGAATAGATGTTGTTAGATTACAATGTAGAGGGGAAGAGGCATTTGTGCATCGGTTTGAACTTTTGTTATTTTCATGAAATTCGTCAATTTTGAGGTTCTCTGTCAAGCGGATTAGCCAGTTCCCAGAGATGTCTCACTAAATTGACCCACACCTGTGTCTTCCTAAAGGAATTATCTATCGAATAGATGTTGTTACATTACAATGTAGAGTGGAAGAGGCATTTGTGCATCGGTTTGAACTTTTGTTATTTTCATGAAATTCGTCAATTTTGAGGTTCTCTGTCAAGCGGATTGGCCAGTTCCCAGAGATGTCTCACTAAATTGACCCACACCTGTGTCTTCCTAAAGGAATTATCTATCGAAAAGATTTTGTTAGATTACAATTTAGGGGGGAAGAGGCATTTGTGCATCGGTTTGAACTTTTGTTATTTTCATGAAATTCGTCAATTTGGAGGTTCTCTGTCAAGCGGATTGGCCAGTTCCCAGAGATGTCTCACTAAATTGACCCACACCTGTGTCTTCCTAAAGGAATTATCTATCCAATAGATTTTGTTAGATTACAATGTAGGGGGGAAGAGGCATTTGTGCATCGGTTTGAACTTTTGTTATTTTCATGAAATTCGTCAAATTGGAGGTTCTCTGTCAAGCGGATTGGCCAGTTCCCAGAGATGTCTCACTAAATTGACCCACACCTGTTTCTTCTTAAGGAATTATCTATCGAAGAGATTTTGTTAGATCACAATGTAGAGGGGAAGAGGCATTTGTGCATCGGTTTGAAATTTTGTTATTTTCATGAAATTCGTCAATTTGGAGGTTCTCTGTCAAGCGGATTGGCCAATTCCCAGATATGTCTCACTAAATTGACCCACACCTGTGTCTTCCTAAAGGAATTATCTATCGAATAGATTTTGTTAGATTACAATGTAGGGGGGAAGAGGCATTTGTGCATCGGTTTGAACTTTTGTTATTTTCATGAAATTCGTCAATTTGGAGGTTGTCTGTCAAGCGGATTGGCCAGTTCCCAGAGATGTCTCACTAAATTGACCCACACCCAAGTCTTCCTAAAGGAATTATCTATCGAATAGATTTTGTTAGATTACAATGTATGGGGGAAGAGGCATTTGTGCATCGGTTTGAACTTTTGTTATTTTCATGAAATTCGTCAATTTGGAGGTTGTCTCTCAAGCGGATTGGCCAGTTCCCAGAGATGTCTCACTAAATTGACCCACACCCGTGTCTTCCTAAAGGAATTATCTATCGAATAGATTTTGTTAGATTACAATGTAGAGGGGAAGAGGCATTTGTGCATCGGTTTGAACTTTTGTTATTTTCATGAAATTCGTCAATTTGGAGGTTCTCTGTCAAGCGGATTGGCCAGTTCCCAGATATGTCTCACTAAATTGACCCACACCTGTGTCTTCCTAAAGGAATTATCTATCGAATAGATTTTGTTAGATTACAATGTAGGGGGGAAGAGGCATTTGTGCATCGGTTTGAACTTTTGTTATTTTCTTGAAATTCTACAATTTGGAGGTTGTCTGTCAAGCGGATTGGCCAGTTCCCAGAGATGTCTCACTAAATTGACCCACACCTGTGTCTTTCTAAAGGAATTATCTATCGAATAGATTTTGTTAGATTACAATGTAGGGGGGAAGAGGCATTTGTGCATCGGTTTGAACTTTTGTTATTTTCATGAAATTCGTCAATTTGGAGGTTCTCTTTCAAGCGGATTGGCAAGTTCCCAGAGATGTCTCACTAAATTGACCCACACCTGTGTCTTCCTAAAAATATTATCTATCGCATAGATGTTGTTAGATTACAATGTAGAGGGGAAGAGGCATTTGTGCATCGGTTTGAACTTTTGTTATTTTCTTGAAATTCTACAATTTGGAGGTTCTCTGTCAAGCGGATTTGCCAGTTCCCAGATATGTCTCACTAAATTGACCCACACCTGTGTCTTCCTAAAGGAATTATCTATCGAATAGATTTTGTTAGATTACAATGTAGGGGGGAAGAGGCATTTGTGCATCGGTTTGAACTTTTGTTATTTTCATGAAATTCGTCAATTTGGAGGTTGTCTGTCAAGCGGATTGGCCAGTTCCCAGAGATGTCTCACTAAATTGACCCACACCCGTGTCTTCCTAAAGGAATTATCTATCGAATAGATTTTGTTAGATTACAATGTAGAGGGGAAGAGGCATTTGTGCATCGGTTTGAAATTTTGTTATTTTCATGAAATTCGTCAATTTGGAGGTTCTCTGTCAAGCGGATTGGCCAATTCCCAGATATGTCTCACTAAATTGACCCACACCTGTGTCTTCCTAAAGGAATTATCTATCGAATAGATTTTGTTAGATTACAATGTAGGGGGGAAGAGGCATTTGTGCATCGGTTTGAACTTTTGTTATTTTCATGAAATTCGTCAATTTGGAGGTTGTCTGTCAAGCGGATTGGCCAGTTCCCAGAGATGTCTCACTAAATTGACCCACACCCGTGTCTTCCTAAAGGAATTATCTATCGAATAGATTTTGTTAGATTACAATGTATGGGGGAAGAGGCATTTGTGCATCGGTTTGAACTTTTGTTATTTTCATGAAATTCGTCAATTTGGAGGTTGTCTGTCAAGCGGATTGGCCAGTTCCCAGAGATGTCTCACTAAATTGACCCACACCCGTGTCTTCCTAAAGGAATTATCTATCGAATAGATTTTGTTAGATTACAATGTAGAGGGGAAGAGGCATTTGTGCATCGGTTTGAACTTTTGTTATTTTCATGAAGTTCGTCAATTTGGAGGTTCTCTGTCAAGCGGATTGGCCAGTTCCCAGATATGTCTCACTAAATTGACCCACACCTGTGTCTTCCTAAAGGAATTATCTATCGAATAGATTTTGTTAGATTACAATGTAGAGGGGAAGAGGCATTTGTGCATCGGTTTGAACTTTTGTTATTTTCATGAAATTCGTCAATTTGGAGGTTCTCTGTCAAGCGGATTGGCCAGTTCCCAGAGATGTCTCACTAAATTGACCCACACCTGTGTCTTCCTAAAGGAATTATCTATCGAATAGATTTTGTTAGATTACAATGTAGGGGGGAAGAGGCATTTGTGCATCGGTTTGAACTTTTGTTATTTTCTTGAAATTCTACAATTTGGAGGTTGTCTGTCAAGCGGATTGGCCAGTTCCCAGAGATGTCTCACTAAATTGACCCACACCCGTGTCTTTCTAAAGGAATTATCTATCGAATAGATTTTGTTAGATTACAATGTAGGGGGGAAGAGGCATTTGTGCATCGGTTTGAACTTTTGTTATTTTCATGAAATTCGTCAATTTGGAGGTTCTCTTTCAAGCGGATTGGCAAGTTCCCAGAGATGTCTCACTAAATTGACCCACACCTGTGTCTTCCTAAAAATATTATCTATCGCATAGATGTTGTTAGATTACAATGTAGAGGGGAAGAGGCATTTGTGCATCGGTTTGAACTTTTGTTATTTTCTTGAAATTCTACAATTTGGAGGTTGTCTGTCAAGCGGATTGGCCAGTTCCCAGATATGTCTCACTAAATTGACCCACACCTGTGTCTTCCTAAAGGAATTATCTATCGAATAGATTTTGTTAGATTACAATGTAGGGGGGAAGAGGCATTTGTGCATCGGTTTGAACTTTTGTTATTTTCATGAAATTCGTCAATTTGGAGGTTGTCTGTCAAGCGGATTGGCCAGTTCCCAGAGATGTCTCACTAAATTGACCCACACCCGTGTCTTCCTAAAGGAATTATCTATCGAATAGATTTTGTTAGATTACAATGTAGAGGGGAAGAGGCATTTGTGCATCGGTTTGAAATTTTGTTATTTTCATGAAATTCGTCAATTTGGAGGTTCTCTGTCAAGCGGATTGGCCAATTCCCAGATATGTCTCACTAAATTGACCCACACCTGTGTCTTCCTAAAGGAATTATCTATCGAATAGATTTTGTTAGATTACAATGTAGGGGGGAAGAGGCATTTGTGCATCGGTTTGAACTTTTGTTATTTTCATGAAATTCGTCAATTTGGAGGTTGTCTGTCAAGCGGATTGGCCAGTTCCCAGAGATGTCTCACTAAATTGACCCACACCCGTGTCTTCCTAAAGGAATTATCTATCGAATAGATTTTGTTAGATTACAATGTATGGGGGAAGAGGCATTTGTGCATCGGTTTGAACTTTTGTTATTTTCATGAAATTCGTCAATTTGGAGGTTGTCTGTCAAGCGGATTGGCCAGTTCCCAGAGATGTCTCACTAAATTGACCCACACCCGTGTCTTCCTAAAGGAATTATCTATCGAATAGATTTTGTTAGATTACAATGTAGAGGGGAAGAGGCATTTGTGCATCGGTTTGAACTTTTGTTATTTTCATGAAGTTCGTCAATTTGGAGGTTCTCTGTCAAGCGGATTGGCCAGTTCCCAGATATGTCTCACTAAATTGACCCACACCTGTGTCTTTCTAAAGGAATTATCTATCGAATAGATTTTGCTAGATTACAATGTAGGGGGGAAGAGGCATTTGTGCATCGGTTTGAACTTTTGTTATTTTCTTGAAATTCTACAATTTGGAGGTTGTCTGTCAAGCGGATTGGCCAGTTCCCAGAGATGTCTCACTAAATTGACCCACACCCGTGTCTTTCTAAAGGAATTATCTATCGAATAGATTTTTTTAGATTACAATGTAGGGGGGAAGAGGCATTTGTGCATCGGTTTGAACTTTTGTTATTTTCATGAAATTCGTCAATTTGGAGGTTGTCTGTCAAGCGGATTGGCCAGTTCCCAGAGATGTCTCACTAAATTGACCCACACCAGTGTCTTCCTAAAGGAATTATCTATCGAATAGATTTTGTTAGATTACAATGTAGGGGGGAAGAGGCATTTGTGCATCGGTTTGAACTTTTGTTATTTTCATGAAATTCGTCAATTTGGAGGTTCTCTGTCAAGCGGATTGGCCAGTTCCCAGAGATGTCTCACTAAATTGACCCACACCCGTGTCTTCCTAAAGGAATTATCTATCACATAGATGTTGTTAGATTACAATGTAGAGGGGAAGAGGCATTTGTGCATCGGTTTGAACTTTTGTTATTTTCATGAAATTAGTCAATTTGGAGGTTGTCTGTCAAGCGGATTGGCCAGTTCCCAGAGATGTCTCACTAAATTGACCCACACCCGTGTCTTCCTAAAGGAATTATCTATCGAATAGATTTTGTTAGATTACAATGTAGAGGGGAAGAGGCATTTGTGCATCGGTTTGAACTTTTGTTATTTTCATGAAATTCGTCAATTTGGAGGTTCTCTGTCAAGCGGATTGGCCAGTTCCCAGATATGTCTCACTAAATTGACCCACACCCGTGTCTTCCTAAAGGAATTATCTATCGAATAGATTTTGTTAGATTACAATGTAGAGGGGAAGAGGCATTTGTGCATCGGTTTGAACTTTTGTTATTTTCATGAAATTCGTCAATTTGGAGGTTGTCTGTCAAGCGGATTGGCCAGTTCCCAGAGATGTCTCACTAAATTGACCCACACCCGTGTCTTCCTAAAGGAATTATCTATCGAATAGATTTTGTTATATTACAATGTAGGGGGGAAGAGGCATTTGTGCATCGGTTTGAAATTTTGTTATTTTCATGAAATTCGTCAATTTGGAGGTTCTCTGTCAAGCGGATTGGCCAATTCCCAGATATGTCTCACTAAATTGACCCACACCTGTGTCTTCCTAAAGGAATTATCTATCGAATAGATTTTGTTAGATTACAATGTAGGGGGGAAGAGGCATTTGTGCATCGGTTTGAACTTTTGTTATTTTCATGAAATTCGTCAATTTGGAGGTTGTCTGTCAAGCGGATTGGCCAGTTCCCAGAGATGTCTCACTAAATTGACCCACACCCGTGTCTTCCTAAAGGAATTATCTATCGAATAGATTTTGTTAGATTACAATGTATGGGGGAAGAGGCATTTGTGCATCGGTTTGAACTTTTGTTATTTTCATGAAATTCGTCAATTTGGAGGTTGTCTGTCAAGCGGATTGGCCAGTTCCCAGAGATGTCTCACTAAATTGACCCACACCCGTGTCTTCCTAAAGGAATTATCTATCGAATAGATTTTGTTAGATTACAATGTAGAGGGGAAAAGGCATTTGTGCATCGGTTTGAACTTTTGTTATTTTCATGAAATTCGTCAATTTGGAGGTTCTCTGTCAAGCGGATTGGCCAGTTCCCAGATATGTCTCACTAAATTGACCCACACCTGTGTCTTCCTAAAGGAATTATCTATCGAATAGATTTTGTTAGATTACAATGTAGGGGGGAAGAGGCATTTGTGCATCGGTTTGAACTTTTGTTATTTTCTTGAAATTCTACAATTTGGAGGTTGTCTGTCAAGCGGATTGGCCAGTTCCCAGAGATGTCTCACTAAATTGACCCACACCCGTGTCTTTCTAAAGGAATTATCTATCGAATAGATTTTGTTAGATTACAATGTAGGGGGGAAGAGGCATTTGTGCATCGGTTTGAACTTTTGTTATTTTCATGAAATTCGTCAATTTGGAGGTTCTCTTTCAAGCGGATTGGCAAGTTCCCAGAGATGTCTCACTAAATTGACCCACACCTGTGTCTTCCTAAAAATATTATCTATCGCATAGATGTTGTTAGATTACAATGTAGAGGGGAAGAGGCATTTGTGCATCGGTTTGAACTTTTGTTATTTTCTTGAAATTCTACAATTTGGAGGTTGTCTGTCAAGCGGATTGGCCAGTTCCCAGAGATGTCTCACTAAATTGACCCACACCAGTGTCTTCCTAAAGGAATTATCTATCGAATAGATTTTGTTAGATTACAATGTAGAGGGGAAGAGGCATTTGTGCATCGGTTTGAACTTTTGTTATTTTCATGAAATTAGTCAATTTGGAGGTTGTCTGTCAAGCGGATTGGCCAGTTCCCAGAGATGTCTCACTAAATTGACCCACACCCGTGTCTTCCTAAAGGAATTATCTATCGAATAGATTTTGTTAGATTACAATGTAGAGGGGAAGAGGCATTTGTGCATCGGTTTGAACTTTTGTTATTTTCATGAAATTCGTCAATTTGGAGGTTCTCTGTCAAGCGGATTGGCCAGTTCCCAGATATGTCTCACTAAATTGACCCACACCCGTATCTTCCTAAAGGAATTATCTATCGAATAGATTTTGTTAGATTACAATGTAGAGGGGAAGAGGCATTTGTGCATCGGTTTGAACTTTTGTTATTTTCATGAAATTCGTCAATTTGGAGGTTGTCTGTCAAGCGGATTGGCCAGTTCCCAGAGATGTCTCACTAAATTGACCCACACCCGTGTCTTCCTAAAGGAATTATCTATCGAATAGATTTTGTTATATTACAATGTAGGGGGGAAGAGGCATTTGTGCATCGGTTTGAAATTTTGTTATTTTCATGAAATTCGTCAATTTGGAGGTTCTCTGTCAAGCGGATTGGCCAATTCCCAGATATGTCTCACTAAATTGACCCACACCTGTGTCTTCCTAAAGGAATTATCTATCGAATAGATTTTGTTAGATTACAATGTAGGGGGGAAGAGGCATTTGTGCATCGGTTTGAACTTTTGTTATTTTCATGAAATTCGTCAATTTGGAGGTTGTCTGTCAAGCGGATTGGCCAGTTCCCAGAGATGTCTCACTAAATTGACCCACACCCGTGTCTTCCTAAAGGAATTATCTATCGAATAGATTTAGTTAGATTACAATGTATGGGGGAAGAGGTATTTGTGCATCGGTTTGAACTTTTGTTATTTTCATGAAATTCGTCAATTTGGAGGTTGTCTGTCAAGCGGATTGGCCAGTTCCCAGAGATGTCTCACTAAATTGACCCACACCCGTGTCTTCCTAAAGGAATTATCTATCGAATAGATTTTGTTAGATTACAATGTAGAGGGGAAAAGGCATTTGTGCATCGGTTTGAACTTTTGTTATTTTCATGAAATTCGTCAATTTGGAGGTTCTCTGTCAAGCGGATTGGCCAGTTCCCAGATATGTCTCACTAAATTGACCCACACCTGTGTCTTCCTAAAGGAATTATCTATCGAATAGATTTTGTTAGATTACAATGTAGGGGGGAAGAGGCATTTGTGCATCGGTTTGAACTTTTGTTATTTTCTTGAAATTCTACAATTTGGAGGTTGTCTGTCAAGCGGATTGGCCAGTTCCCAGAGATGTCTCACTAAATTGACCCACACCCGTGTCTTTCTAAAGGAATTATCTATCGAATAGATTTTGTTAGATTACAATGTAGGGGGGAAGAGGCATTTGTGCATCGGTTTGAACTTTTGTTATTTTCATGAAATTCGTCAATTTGGAGGTTCTCTTTCAAGCGGATTGGCAGATTCCCAGAGATGTCTCACTAAATTGACCCACACCTGTGTCTTCCTAAAAATATTATCTATCGCATAGATGTTGTTAGATTACAATGTAGAGGGGAAGAGGCATTTGTGCATCGGTTTGAACTTTTGTTATTTTCTTGAAATTCTACAATTTGGAGGTTGTCTGTCAAGCGGATTGGCCAGTTCCCAGAGATGTCTCACTAAATTGACCCACACCCGTGTCTTCCTAAAGGAATTATCTATCGAATAGATTTTGTTAGATTACAATGTAGAGGGGAAGAGGCATTTGTGCATCGGTTTGAACTTTTGTTATTTTCATGAAATTCGTCAATTTGGAGGTTCTCTGTCAAGCGGATTGGCCAGTTCCCAGATATGTCTCACTAAATTGACCCACACCTGTGTCTTCCTAAAGGAATTATCTATCGAATAGATTTTGTTAGATTACAATGTAGGGGGGAAGAGGCATTTGTGCATCGGTTTGAACTTTTGTTATTTTCATGAAATTCGTCAATTTGGAGGTTGTCTGTCAAGCGGATTGGCCAGTTCCCAGAAATGTCTCACTAAATTGACCCACACCCGTGTCTTCCTAAAGGAATTATCTATCGAATAGATTTTGTTAGATTACAATGTAGGGGGGAAGAGGCATTTGTGCATCGGTTTGAACTTTTGTTATTTTCATGAAATTCGTCAATTTTGAGGTTGTCTGTCAAGCGGATTGGCCAGTTCCCAGAGATGTCTCACTAAATTGACCCACACACGTGTCTTCCTAAAGGAATTATCTATCGAATAGATTTTGTTAGATTACAATGTAGAGGGGAAGAGGCATTTGTGCATCGGTTTGAAATTTTGTTATTTTCATGAAATTCGTCAATTTGGAGGTTCTCTGTCAAGCGGATTGGCCAATTCCCAGATATGTCTCACTAAATTGACCCACACCTGTGTCTTCCTAAAGGAATTATCTATCGAATAGATTTTGTTAGATTACAATGTAGGGGGGAAGAGGCATTTGTGCATCGGTTTGAACTTTTGTTATTTTCATGAAATTCGTCAATTTGGAGGTTGTCTGTCAAGCGGATTGGCCAGTTCCCAGAGATGTCTCACTAAATTGACCCACACCCGTGTCTTCATAAAGGAATTATCTATCGAATAGATTTTGTTAGATTACAATGTATGGGGGAAGAGGCATTTGTGCATCGGTTTGAACTTTTGTTATTTTCATGAAATTCGTCAATTTGGAGGTTGTCTATCAAGCGGATTGGCCAGTTCCCAGAGATGTCTCACTAAATTGACCCACACCCGTGTCTTCCTAAAGGAATTATCTATCGAATAGATTTTGTTAGATTACAATGTAGAGGGGAAGAGGCATTTGTGCATCGGTTTGAACTTTTGTTATTTTCATGAAATTCGTCAATTTGGAGGTTCTCTGTCAAGCGGATTGGCCAGTTCCCAGATATGTCTCACTAAATTGACCCACACCTGTGTCTTCCTAAAGGAATTATCTATCGAATAGATTTTGTTAGATTACAATGTAGGGGGGAAGAGGCATTTGTGCATCGGTTTGAACTTTTGTTATTTTCTTGAAATTCTACAATTTGGAGGTTGTCTGTGAAGCGGATTGGCCAGTTCCCAGAGATGTCTCACTAAATTGACCCACACCCGTGTCTTTCTAAAGGAATTATCTATCGAATAGATTTTTTTAGATTACAATGTAGGGGGGAAGAGGCATTTGTGCATCGGCTTGAACTTTTGTTATTTTCATGAAATTCGTCAATTTGAAGGTTGTCTGTCAAGCGGATTGGCCAGTTCCCAGAGATGTCTCACTAAATTGACCCACACCCGTGTCTTCCTAAAGGAATTATCTATCGAATAGATTTTGTTAGATTACAATGTAGAGGGGAAGAGGCATTTGTGCATCGGTTTGAACTTTTGTTATTTTCATGAAATTCGTCAATTTGGAGGTTCTCTGTCAAGCGGATTGGCCAGTTCCCAGATATGTCTCACTAAATTGACCCACACCTGTGTCTTCCTAAAGGAATTATCTATCGAATAGATTTTGTTAGATTACAATGTAGGGGGGAAGAGGCATTTGTGCATCGGTTTGAACTTTTGTTATTTTCATGAAATTCGTCAATTTGGAGGTTGTCTGTCAAGCGGATTGGCCAGTTCCCAGAGATGTCTCACTAAATTGACCCACACCCGTGTCTTCCTAAAGGAATTATCTATCGAATAGATTTTGTTAGATTACAATGTAGAGGGGAAGAGGCATTTGTGCATCGGTTTGAACTTTTGTTATTTTCATGAAATTCGTCAATTTGGAGGTTCTCTGTCAAGCGGATTGGCAAGTTCCCAGAGATGTCTCACTAAATTGACCCACACCTATGTCTTCCTAAAGGAATTATCTATCGAATAGATTTTGTTATATTACAATGTAGGGGGGAAGAGGCATTTGTGCATCGGTTTGAACTTTTGTTATTTTCATGAAATTCGTCAATTTGGAGGTTCTCTGTCAAGCGGATTGGCCAGTTCCCAGATATGTCTCACTAAATTGACCCACACCTGTGTCTTCCTAAAGGAATTATCTATCGAATAGATTTTGTTAGATTACAATGTAGGGGGGAAGAGGCATTTGTGCATCGGTTTGAACTTTGGTATTTTCATGAAATTCGTCAATTTGGAGGTTGTCTGTCAAGCGGATTGGCCAGTTCCCAGAGATGTCTCACTAAATTGACCCACACCCGTGTCTTCCTAAAGGAATTATCTATCGAATAGATTTTGTTAGATTACAATGTAGGGGGGAAGAGGCATTTGTGCATCGGTTTGAACTTTTGTTATTTTCATGAAATTCGTCAATTTGGAGGTTCTCTGTCAAGCGGATTGGCCAGTTCCCAGATATGTCTCACTAAATTGACCCACACCTGTGTCTTCCTAAAGGAATTATCTATCGAATAGATTTTGTTAGATTACAATGTAGGGGGGAAGAGGCATTTGTGCATCGGTTTGAACTTTTGTTATTTTCTTGAAATTCTACAATTTGGAGGTTGTCTGTGAAGCGGATTGGCCAGTTCCCAGAGATGTCTCACTAAATTGACCCACACCCGTGTCTTTCTAAAGGAATTATCTATCGAATAGATTTTTTTAGATTACAATGTAGGGGGGAAGAGGCATTTGTGCATCGGCTTGAACTTTTGTTATTTTCATGAAATTCGTCAATTTGAAGGTTGTCTGTCAAGCGGATTGGCCAGTTCCCAGAGATGTCTCACTAAATTGACCCACACCCGTGTCTTCCTAAAGGAATTATCTATCGAATAGATTTTGTTAGATTACAATGTAGAGGGGAAGAGGCATTTGTGCATCGGTTTGAACTTTTGTTATTTTCATGAAATTCGTCAATTTGGAGGTTCTCTGTCAAGCGGATTGGCCAGTTCCCAGATATGTCTCACTAAATTGACCCACACCTGTGTCTTCCTAAAGGAATTATCTATCGAATAGATTTTGTTAGATTACAATGTAGGGGGGAAGAGGCATTTGTGCATCGGTTTGAACTTTTGTTATTTTCATGAAATTCGTCAATTTGGAGGTTGTCTGTCAAGCGGATTGGCCAGTTCCCAGAGATGTCTCACTAAATTGACCCACACCCGTGTCTTCCTAAAGGAATTATCTATCGAATAGATTTTGTTAGATTACAATGTAGGGGGGAAGAGGCATTTGTGCATCGGTTTGAACTTTTGTTATTTTCATGAAATTCGTCAATTTGGAGGTTGTCTGTCAAGCGGATTGGCCAGTTCCCAGAGATGTCTCACTAAATTGACCCACACCCGTGTCTTCCTAAAGGAATTATCTATCGAATAGATTTTGTTAGATTACAATGTAGAGGGGAAGAGGCATTTGTGCATCGGTTTGAACTTTTGTTATTTTCATGAAATTCGTCAATTTGGAGGTTCTCTGTCAAGCGGATTGGCAAGTTCCCAGAGATGTCTCACTAAATTGACCCACACCTATGTCTTCCTAAAGGAATTATCTATCGAATAGATTTTGTTATATTACAATGTAGGGGGGAAGAGGCATTTGTGCATCGGTTTGAACTTTTTTTATTTTCATGAAATTCGTCAATTTGGAGGTTCTCTGTCAAGCGGATTGGCCAGTTCCCAGATATGTCTCACTAAATTGACCCACACCTGTGTCTTCCTAAAGGAATTATCTATCGAATAGATTTTGTTAGATTACAATGTAGGGGGGAAGAGGCATTTGTGCATCGGTTTGAACTTTGGTATTTTCATGAAATTCGTCAATTTGGAGGTTGTCTGTCAAGCGGATTGGCCAGTTCCCAGAGATGTCTCACTAAATTGACCCACACCCGTGTCTTCCTAAAGGAATTATCTATCGAATAGATTTTGTTAGATTACAATGTAGGGGGGAAGAGGCATTTGTGCATCGGTTTGAACTTTTGTTATTTTCATGAAATTCGTCAATTTGGAGGTTGTCTGTCAAGCGGATTGGCCAGTTCCCAGAGATGTCTCACTAAATTGACCCACACCCGTGTCTTCCTAAAGGAATTATCTATCGAATAGATTTTGTTAGATTACAATGTAGAGGGGAAGAGGCATTTGTGCATCGGTTTGAACTTTTGTTATTTTCATGAAATTCGTCAATTTGGAGGTTCTCTGTCAAGCGGATTGGCAAGTTCCCAGAGATGTCTCACGAAATTGACCCACACCTATGTCTTCCTAAAGGAATTATCTATCGAATAGATTTTGTTAGATTACAATGTATAGTGGATGAGGCATTTGTGCATCGGTTTGAACTTTTGTTATTTTCATGAAATTCGTCAATTTGGAGGTTGTCTGTCAAGCGGATTGGCCAGTTCCCAGAGATGTCTCACTAAATTGACCCACACCCGTGTCTTCCTAAAGGAATTATCTATCGAATAGATTTTGTTAGATTACAATGTAGAGGGGAAGAGGCATTTGTGCATCGGTTTGAACTTTTGTTATTTTCATGAAATTCGTCAATTTGGAGGTTCTCTGTCAAGCGGATTGGCAAGTTCCCAGAGATGTCTCACTAAATTGACCCACACCTATGTCTTCCTAAAGGAATTATCTATCGAATAGATTTTGTTATATTACAATGTAGGGGGGAAGAGGCATTTGTGCATCGGTTTGAACTTTTTTTATTTTCATGAAATTCGTCAATTTGGAGGTTCTCTGTCAAGCGGATTGGCCAGTTCCCAGATATGTCTCACTAAATTGACCCACACCTGTGTCTTCCTAAAGGAATTATCTATCGAATAGATTTTGTTAGATTACAATGTAGGGGGGAAGAGGCATTTGTGCATCGGTTTGAACTTTGGTATTTTCATGAAATTCGTCAATTTGGAGGTTGTCTGTCAAGCGGATTGGCCAGTTCCCAGAGATGTCTCACTAAATTGACCCACACCCGTGTCTTCCTAAAGGAATTATCTATCGAATAGATTTTGTTAGATTACAATGTAGGGGGGAAGAGGCATTTGTGCATCGGTTTGAACTTTTGTTATTTTCATGAAATTCGTCAATTTGGAGGTTGTCTGTCAAGCGGATTGGCCAGTTCCCAGAGATGTCTCACTAAATTGACCCACACCCGTGTCTTCCTAAAGGAATTATCTATCGAATAGATTTTGTTAGATTACAATGTAGAGGGGAAGAGGCATTTGTGCATCGGTTTGAACTTTTGTTATTTTCATGAAATTCGTCAATTTGGAGGTTCTCTGTCAAGCGGATTGGCAAGTTCCCAGAGATGTCTCACGAAATTGACCCACACCTATGTCTTCCTAAAGGAATTATCTATCGAATAGATTTTGTTAGATTACAATGTATAGTGGATGAGGCATTTGTGCATCGGTTTGAACTTTTGTTATTTTCATGAAATTCGTCAATTTGGAGGTTCTCTGTCAAGCGGATTGGCCAGTTCCCAGATATGTCTCACTAAATTGACCCACACCCGTGTCTTCCTAAAGGAATTATCTATCGAATAGATTTTGTTAGATTACAATGTATAGTGGAAGAGGCATTTGTGCATCGGTTTGAACTTTTGTTATTTTCATGAAATTCGTCAATTTGGAGGTTGTCTGTCAAGCGGATTGGCCAGTTCCCAGAGATGTCTCACTAAATTGACCCACACCCGTGTCTTCCTAAAGGAATTATCTATCGAATAGATTTTGTTAGATTACAATGTAGAGGGGAAGAGGCATTTGTGCATCGGTTTGAACTTTTGTTATTTTCATGAAATTCGTCAATTTGGAGGTTGTCTGTCAAGCGGATTGGCCAGTTCCCAGAGATGTCTCACTAAATTGACCCACACCCGTGTCTTCCTAAAGGAATTATCTATCGAATAGATTTTGTTAGATTACAATGTAGGGGGGAAGAGGCATTTGTGCATCGGTTTGAACTTTTGTTATTTTCATGAAATTCGTCAATTTGGAGGTTCTCTGTCAAGCGGATTGGCCAGTTCCCAGATATGTCTCACTAAATTGACCCACACCTGTGTCTTCCTAAAGGAATTATCTATCGAATAGATTTTGTTAGATTACAATGTAGGGGGGAAGAGGCATTTGTGCATCGGTTTGAACTTTTGTTATTTTCTTGAAATTCTACAATTTGGAGGTTGTCTGTGAAGCGGATTGGCCAGTTCCCAGAGATGTCTCACTAAATTGACCCACACCCGTGTCTTTCTAAAGGAATTATCTATCGAATAGATTTTTTTAGATTACAATGTAGGGGGGAAGAGGCATTTGTGCATCGGCTTGAACTTTTGTTATTTTCATGAAATTCGTCAATTTGAAGGTTGTCTGTCAAGCGGATTGGCCAGTTCCCAGAGATGTCTCACTAAATTGACCCACACCCGTGTCTTCCTAAAGGAATTATCTATCGAATAGATTTTGTTAGATTACAATGTAGAGGGGAAGAGGCATTTGTGCATCGGTTTGAACTTTTGTTATTTTCATGAAATTCGTCAATTTGGAGGTTCTCTGTCAAGCGGATTGGCCAGTTCCCAGATATGTCTCACTAAATTGACCCACACCTGTGTCTTCCTAAAGGAATTATCTATCGAATAGATTTTGTTAGATTACAATGTAGGGGGGAAGAGGCATTTGTGCATCGGTTTGAACTTTTGTTATTTTCATGAAATTCGTCAATTTGGAGGTTGTCTGTCAAGCGGATTGGCCAGTTCCCAGAGATGTCTCACTAAATTGACCCACACCCGTGTCTTCCTAAAGGAATTATCTATCGAATAGATTTTGTTAGATTACAATGTAGGGGGGAAGAGGCATTTGTGCATCGGTTTGAACTTTTGTTATTTTCATGAAATTCGTCAATTTGGAGGTTGTCTGTCAAGCGGATTGGCCAGTTCCCAGAGATGTCTCACTAAATTGACCCACACCCGTGTCTTCCTAAAGGAATTATCTATCGAATAGATTTTGTTAGATTACAATGTAGAGGGGAAGAGGCATTTGTGCATCGGTTTGAACTTTTGTTATTTTCATGAAATTCGTCAATTTGGAGGTTCTCTGTCAAGCGGATTGGCAAGTTCCCAGAGATGTCTCACTAAATTGACCCACACCTATGTCTTCCTAAAGGAATTATCTATCGAATAGATTTTGTTATATTACAATGTAGGGGGGAAGAGGCATTTGTGCATCGGTTTGAACTTTTTTTATTTTCATGAAATTCGTCAATTTGGAGGTTCTCTGTCAAGCGGATTGGCCAGTTCCCAGATATGTCTCACTAAATTGACCCACACCTGTGTCTTCCTAAAGGAATTATCTATCGAATAGATTTTGTTAGATTACAATGTAGGGGGGAAGAGGCATTTGTGCATCGGTTTGAACTTTGGTATTTTCATGAAATTCGTCAATTTGGAGGTTGTCTGTCAAGCGGATTGGCCAGTTCCCAGAGATGTCTCACTAAATTGACCCACACCCGTGTCTTCCTAAAGGAATTATCTATCGAATAGATTTTGTTAGATTACAATGTAGGGGGGAAGAGGCATTTGTGCATCGGTTTGAACTTTTGTTATTTTCATGAAATTCGTCAATTTGGAGGTTGTCTGTCAAGCGGATTGGCCAGTTCCCAGAGATGTCTCACTAAATTGACCCACACCCGTGTCTTCCTAAAGGAATTATCTATCGAATAGATTTTGTTAGATTACAATGTAGAGGGGAAGAGGCATTTGTGCATCGGTTTGAACTTTTGTTATTTTCATGAAATTCGTCAATTTGGAGGTTCTCTGTCAAGCGGATTGGCAAGTTCCCAGAGATGTCTCACGAAATTGACCCACACCTATGTCTTCCTAAAGGAATTATCTATCGAATAGATTTTGTTAGATTACAATGTATAGTGGATGAGGCATTTGTGCATCGGTTTGAACTTTTGTTATTTTCATGAAATTCGTCAATTTGGAGGTTGTCTGTCAAGCGGATTGGCCAGTTCCCAGAGATGTCTCACTAAATTGACCCACACCCGTGTCTTCCTAAAGGAATTATCTATCGAATAGATTTTGTTAGATTACAATGTAGAGGGGAAGAGGCATTTGTGCATCGGTTTGAACTTTTGTTATTTTCATGAAATTCGTCAATTTGGAGGTTCTCTGTCAAGCGGATTGGCAAGTTCCCAGAGATGTCTCACTAAATTGACCCACACCTATGTCTTCCTAAAGGAATTATCTATCGAATAGATTTTGTTATATTACAATGTAGGGGGGAAGAGGCATTTGTGCATCGGTTTGAACTTTTTTTATTTTCATGAAATTCGTCAATTTGGAGGTTCTCTGTCAAGCGGATTGGCCAGTTCCCAGATATGTCTCACTAAATTGACCCACACCTGTGTCTTCCTAAAGGAATTATCTATCGAATAGATTTTGTTAGATTACAATGTAGGGGGGAAGAGGCATTTGTGCATCGGTTTGAACTTTGGTATTTTCATGAAATTCGTCAATTTGGAGGTTGTCTGTCAAGCGGATTGGCCAGTTCCCAGAGATGTCTCACTAAATTGACCCACACCCGTGTCTTCCTAAAGGAATTATCTATCGAATAGATTTTGTTAGATTACAATGTAGGGGGGAAGAGGCATTTGTGCATCGGTTTGAACTTTTGTTATTTTCATGAAATTCGTCAATTTGGAGGTTGTCTGTCAAGCGGATTGGCCAGTTCCCAGAGATGTCTCACTAAATTGACCCACACCCGTGTCTTCCTAAAGGAATTATCTATCGAATAGATTTTGTTAGATTACAATGTAGAGGGGAAGAGGCATTTGTGCATCGGTTTGAACTTTTGTTATTTTCATGAAATTCGTCAATTTGGAGGTTCTCTGTCAAGCGGATTGGCAAGTTCCCAGAGATGTCTCACGAAATTGACCCACACCTATGTCTTCCTAAAGGAATTATCTATCGAATAGATTTTGTTAGATTACAATGTATAGTGGATGAGGCATTTGTGCATCGGTTTGAACTTTTGTTATTTTCATGAAATTCGTCAATTTGGAGGTTCTCTGTCAAGCGGATTGGCCAGTTCCCAGATATGTCTCACTAAATTGACCCACACCCGTGTCTTCCTAAAGGAATTATCTATCGAATAGATTTTGTTAGATTACAATGTATAGTGGAAGAGGCATTTGTGCATCGGTTTGAACTTTTGTTATTTTCATGAAATTCGTCAATTTGGAGGTTGTCTGTCAAGCGGATTGGCCAGTTCCCAGAGATGTCTCACTAAATTGACCCACACCCGTGTCTTCCTAAAGGAATTATCTATCGAATAGATTTTGTTAGATTACAATGTAGAGGGGAAGAGGCATTTGTGCATCGGTTTGAACTTTTGTTATTTTCATGAAATTCGTCAATTTGGAGGTTCTCTGTCAAGCGGATTGGCCAGTTCCCAGATATGTCTCACTAAATTGACCCACACCTGTGTCTTCCTAAAGGAATTATCTATCGAATAGATTTTGTTAGATTACAATGTAGGGGGGAAGAGGCATTTGTGCATCGGTTTGAACTTTTGTTATTTTCATGAAATTCGTCAATTTGGAGGTTGTCTGTCAAGCGGATTGGCCAGTTCCCAGAGATGTCTCACTAAATTGACCCACACCCGTGTCTTCCTAAAGGAATTATCTATCGAAAAGATTTTGTTAGATTACAATGTAGGGGGGAAGAGGCATTTGTGCATCGGTTTGAACTTTTGTTATTTTCATGAAATTCGTCAATTTGGAGGTTGTCTGTCAAGCGGATTGGCCAGTTCCCAGAGATGTCTCACTAAATTGACCCACACACGTGTCTTCCTAAAGGAATTATCTATCGAATAGATTTTGTTAGATTACAATGTAGAGGGGAAGAGGCATTTGTGCATCGGTTTGAAATTTTGTTATTTTCATGAAATTCGTCAATTTGGAGGTTCTCTGTCAAGCGGATTGGCCAATTCCCAGATATGTCTCACTAAATTGACCCACACCTGTGTCTTCCTAAAGGAATTATCTATCGAATAGATTTTGTTAGATTACAATGTATGGGGGAAGAGGCATTTGTGCATCGGTTTGAACTTTTGTTATTTTCATGAAATTCGTCAATTTGGAGGTTGTCTATCAAGCGGATTGGCCAGTTCCCAGAGATGTCTCACTAAATTGACCCACACCCGTGTCTTCCTAAAGGAATTATCTATCGAATAGATTTTGTTAGATTACAATGTAGAGGGGAAGAGGCATTTGTGCATCGGTTTGAACTTTTGTTATTTTCATGAAATTCGTCAATTTGGAGGTTCTCTGTCAAGCGGATTGGCCAGTTCCCAGATATGTCTCACTAAATTGACCCACACCTGTGTCTTCCTAAAGGAATTATCTATCGAATAGATTTTGTTAGATTACAATGTAGGGGGGAAGAGGCATTTGTGCATCGGTTTGAACTTTTGTTATTTTCTTGAAATTCTACAATTTGGAGGTTGTCTGTGAAGCGGATTGGCCAGTTCCCAGAGATGTCTCACTAAATTGACCCACACCCGTGTCTTTCTAAAGGAATTATCTATCGAATAGATTTTTTTAGATTACAATGTAGGGGGGAAGAGGCATTTGTGCATCGGTTTGAACTTTTGTTATTTTCATGAAATTCGTCAATTTGAAGGTTGTCTGTCAAGCGGATTGGCCAGTTCCCAGAGATGTCTCACTAAATTGACCCACACCCGTGTCTTCCTAAAGGAATTATCTATCGAATAGATTTTGTTAGATTACAATGTAGAGGGGAAGAGGCATTTGTGCATCGGTTTGAACTTTTGTTATTTTCATGAAATTCGTCAATTTGGAGGTTCTCTGTCAAGCGGATTGGCCAGTTCCCAGATATGTCTCACTAAATTGACCCACACCTGTGTCTTCCTAAAGGAATTATCTATCGAATAGATTTTGTTAAATTACAATGTAGGGGGGAAGAGGCATTTGTGCATCGGTTTGAACTTTGGTATTTTCATGAAATTCGTCAATTTGGAGGTTGTCTGTCAAGCGGATTGGCCAGTTCCCAGAGATGTCTCACTAAATTGACCCGCACCCGTGTCTTCCTAAAGGAATTATCTATCGAATAGATTTTGTTAGATTACAATGTAGGGGGGAAGAGGCATTTGTGCATCGGTTTGAACTTTTGTTATTTTCATGAAATTCGTCAATTTGGAGGTTGTCTGTCAAGCGGATTGGCCAGTTCCCAGAGATGTCTCACTAAATTGACCCACACCTATGTCTTCCTAAAGGAATTATCTATCGAATAGATTTTGTTATATTACAATGTAGG
Organism: Nephrocerus scutellatus; assembly: GCA_947095585.1. Taxonomy (NCBI): domain Eukaryota; kingdom Metazoa; phylum Arthropoda; class Insecta; order Diptera; family Pipunculidae; genus Nephrocerus; species Nephrocerus scutellatus. Next base: position 54,749,016 of record OX352765.1, on the reverse strand, counting down.
GGGGAAGAGGCATTTGTGCATCGGTTTGAACTTTTGTTATTTTCATGAAATTCGTCAATTTGGAGGTTGTCTGTCAAGCGGATTGGCCAGTTCCCAGAGATGTCTCACTAAATTGACCCACACCCGTGTCTTCCTAAAGGAATTATCTATCGAATAGATTTTGTTAGATTACAATGTATAGTGGAAGAGGCATTTGTGCATCGGTTTGAACTTTTGTTATTTTCATGAAATTCGTCAATTTGGAGGTTCTCTGTCAAGCGGATTGGCCAGTTCCCAGATATGTCTCACTAAATTGACCCACACCTGTGTCTTCCTAAAGGAATTATCTATCGAATAGATTTTGTTAGATTACAATGTAGGGGGGAAGAGGCATTTGTGCATCGGTTTGAACTTTTGTTATTTTCATGAAATTCGTCAATTTGGAGGTTGTCTGTCAAGCGGATTGGCCAGTTCCCAGAGATGTCTCACTAAATTGACCCACACCCGTGTCTTCCTAAAGGAATTATCTATCGAATAGATTTTGTTAGATTACAATGTAGGGGGGAAGAGGCATTTGTGCATCGGTTTGAACTTTTGTTATTTTCATGAAATTCGTCAATTTGGAGGTTGTCTGTCAAGCGGATTGGCCAGTTCCCAGAGATGTCTCACTAAATTGACCCACACCCGTGTCTTCCTAAAGGAATTATCTATCGAATAGATTTTGTTAGATTACAATGTATAGTGGAAGAGGCATTTGTGCATCGGTTTGAACTTTTGTTATTTTCATGAAATTCGTCAATTTGGAGGTTCTCTATCAAGCGGATTGGCCAGTTCCCAGATATGTCTCACTAAATTGACCCACACCTGTGTCTTCCTAAAGGAATTATCTATCGAATAGATTTTGTTAGATTACAATGTAGTGGGGAAGAGGCATTTGTGCATCGGTTTGAACTTTTGTTATTTTCATGAAATTCGTCAATTTGGAGGTTGTCTGTCAAGCGGATTGGCCAGTTCCCAGAGATGTCTCACTAAATTGACCCACACCCGCGTCTTCCTAAAGGAATTATCTATCGAATAGATTTTGTTAGATTACAATGTAGGGGGGAAGAGGCATTTGTGCATCGGTTTGAACTTTTGTTATTTTCATGAAATTCGTCAATTTGGAGGTTGTCTGTCAAGCGGATTGGCCAGTTCCCAGAGATGTCTCACTAAATTGACCCACACCCGTGTCTTCCTAAAGGAATTATCTATCGAATAGATTTTGTTATATTACAATGTAGGGGGGAAGAGGCATTTGTGCATCGGTTTGAACTTTTTTTATTTTCATGAAATTCGTCAATTTGGAGGTTCTCTGTCAAGCGGATTGGCCAGTTCCCAGAGATGTCTCACTAAATTGACCCACACCCGTGTCTTTCTAAAGGAATTATCTATCACATAGATGTTGTTAGATTACAATGTAGAGGGGAAGAGGTATTTGTGCATCGGTTTGAACTTTTGTTATTTTCTTGAAATTCTACAATTTGGAGGTTGTCTGTCAAGCGGATTGGCCAGTTCCCAGAGATGTCTCACTAAATTGACCCACACCCGTGTCTTTCTAAAGGAATTATCTATCGAATAGATTTTGTTAGATTACAATGTAGGGGGGAAGAGGCATCTGTGCATCATTTGAACTTTTGTTATTTTCATGAAATTCGTCAATTTGGAGGTTGTCTGTCAAGCGGATTGGCCAGTTCCCAGAGATGTCTCACTAAATTGACCCACACCCGTGTCTTCCTAAAGGAATTATCTATTGAACAGATTTTGTTAGATTACAATGTATAGGGGAAGAGGCATTTGTGCATCGGTTTGAACTTTTGTTATTTTCATGAAATTCGCCAATTTGGAGGTTCTCTGTCAAGCGGATTGGCCAGTTCCCAGATATGTCTCACTAAATTGACCCACATCTGTGTCTTCCTAAAGGAATTATCTATCGAATAGATTTTGTTAGATTACAATGTAGGGGGGAAGAGGCATTTGTGCATCGGTTTGAACTTTTGTTATTTTCATGAAATTCGTCAATTTGGAGGTTGTCTGTCAAGCGGATTGGCCAGTTCCCAGAGATGTCTCACTAAATTGACCCACACCCGTGTCTTCCTAAAGGAATTATCTATCGAATAGATTTTGTTAGATTACAATGTAGGGGGGAAGAGGCATTTGTGCATCGGTTTGAACTTTTGTTATTTTCATGAAATTCGTCAATTTGGAGGTTGTCTGTCAAGCGGATTGGCCAGTTCCCAGAGATGTCTCACTAAATTGACCCACATCCGTGTCTTCCTAAAGGAATTATCTATCGAATAGATTTTGTTAGATTACAATGTAGAGGGGAAGAGGCATTTGTGCATCGGTTTGAACTTTTGTTATTTTCATGAAATTCGTCAATTTGGAGGTTCTCTGTCAAGCGGATTGGCAAGTTCCCAGAGATGTCTCACTAAATTGACCCACACCTATGTCTTCCTAAAGGAATTATCTATCGAATAGATTTTGTTATATTACAATGTAGGGGGGAAGAGGCATTTGTGCATCGGTTTGAACTTTTGTTATTTTTATGAAATTCGTCAATTTGGAGGTTCTCTGTCAAGCGGATTGGCCAGTTCCCAGAGATGTCTCACTAAATTGACCCACACCCGTGTCTTCCTAAAGGAATTATCTATCACATAGATGTTGTTAGATTACAATGTAGAGGGGAAGAGGCATTTGTGCATCGGTTTGAACTTTTGTTATTTTCATGAAATTCGTCAATTTGGAGGTTCTCTTTCAAGCGGATTGGCAAGTTCCCAGAGATGTCTCACTAAATTGACCCACACCTGTGTCTTCCTAAAAATATTATCTATCGCATAGATGTTGTTAGATTACAATGTAGAGGGGAAGAGGCATTTGTGCATCGGTTTGAACTTTTGTTATTTTCATGAAATTCGTCAATTTGGAGGTTCTCTATCAAGCGGATTGGCCAGTTCCCAGATATGTCTCACTAAATTGACCCACACCTGTGTCTTCCTAAAGGAATTATCTATCGAATAGATTTTGTTAGATTACAATGTAGAGGGGAAGAGGCATTTGTGCATCGGTTTGAACTTTTGTTATTTTCATGAAATTCGTCAATTTGGAGGTTCTCTGTCAAGCGGATTGGCAAGTTCCCAGAGATGTCTCACGAAATTGACCCACACCTATGTCTTCCTAAAGGAATTATCTATCGAATAGATTTTGTTAGATTACAATGTATAGTGGATGAGGCATTTGTGCATCGGTTTGAACTTTTGTTATTTTCATGAAATTCGTCAATTTGGAGGTTGTCTGTCAAGCGGATTGGCCAGTTCCCAGAGATGTCTCACTAAATTGACCCACACCCGTGTCTTCCTAAAGGAATTATCTATCGAATAGATTTTGTTAGATTACAATGTAGAGGGGAAGAGGCATTTGTGCATCGGTTTGAACTTTTGTTATTTTCATGAAATTCGTCAATTTGGAGGTTCTCTGTCAAGCGGATTGGCAAGTTCCCAGAGATGTCTCACTAAATTGACCCACACCTATGTCTTCCTAAAGGAATTATCTATCGAATAGATTTTGTTATATTACAATGTAGGGGGGAAGAGGCATTTGTGCATCGGTTTGAACTTTTTTTATTTTCATGAAATTCGTCAATTTGGAGGTTCTCTGTCAAGCGGATTGGCCAGTTCCCAGATATGTCTCACTAAATTGACCCACACCTGTGTCTTCCTAAAGGAATTATCTATCGAATAGATTTTGTTAGATTACAATGTAGGGGGGAAGAGGCATTTGTGCATCGGTTTGAACTTTGGTATTTTCATGAAATTCGTCAATTTGGAGGTTGTCTGTCAAGCGGATTGGCCAGTTCCCAGAGATGTCTCACTAAATTGACCCACACCCGTGTCTTCCTAAAGGAATTATCTATCGAATAGATTTTGTTAGATTACAATGTAGGGGGGAAGAGGCATTTGTGCATCGGTTTGAACTTTTGTTATTTTCATGAAATTCGTCAATTTGGAGGTTGTCTGTCAAGCGGATTGGCCAGTTCCCAGAGATGTCTCACTAAATTGACCCACACCCGTGTCTTCCTAAAGGAATTATCTATCGAATAGATTTTGTTAGATTACAATGTAGAGGGGAAGAGGCATTTGTGCATCGGTTTGAACTTTTGTTATTTTCATGAAATTCGTCAATTTGGAGGTTCTCTGTCAAGCGGATTGGCAAGTTCCCAGAGATGTCTCACGAAATTGACCCACACCTATGTCTTCCTAAAGGAATTATCTATCGAATAGATTTTGTTAGATTACAATGTATAGTGGATGAGGCATTTGTGCATCGGTTTGAACTTTTGTTATTTTCATGAAATTCGTCAATTTGGAGGTTCTCTGTCAAGCGGATTGGCCAGTTCCCAGATATGTCTCACTAAATTGACCCACACCCGTGTCTTCCTAAAGGAATTATCTATCGAATAGATTTTGTTAGATTACAATGTATAGTGGAAGAGGCATTTGTGCATCGGTTTGAACTTTTGTTATTTTCATGAAATTCGTCAATTTGGAGGTTGTCTGTCAAGCGGATTGGCCAGTTCCCAGAGATGTCTCACTAAATTGACCCACACCCGTGTCTTCCTAAAGGAATTATCTATCGAATAGATTTTGTTAGATTACAATGTAGAGGGGAAGAGGCATTTGTGCATCGGTTTGAACTTTTGTTATTTTCATGAAATTCGTCAATTTGGAGGTTCTCTGTCAAGCGGATTGGCCAGTTCCCAGATATGTCTCACTAAATTGACCCACACCTGTGTCTTCCTAAAGGAATTATCTATCGAATAGATTTTGTTAGATTACAATGTAGGGGGGAAGAGGCATTTGTGCATCGGTTTGAACTTTTGTTATTTTCATGAAATTCGTCAATTTGGAGGTTGTCTGTCAAGCGGATTGGCCAGTTCCCAGAGATGTCTCACTAAATTGACCCACACCCGTGTCTTCCTAAAGGAATTATCTATCGAAAAGATTTTGTTAGATTACAATGTAGGGGGGAAGAGGCATTTGTGCATCGGTTTGAACTTTTGTTATTTTCATGAAATTCGTCAATTTGGAGGTTGTCTGTCAAGCGGATTGGCCAGTTCCCAGAGATGTCTCACTAAATTGACCCACACACGTGTCTTCCTAAAGGAATTATCTATCGAATAGATTTTGTTAGATTACAATGTAGAGGGGAAGAGGCATTTGTGCATCGGTTTGAAATTTTGTTATTTTCATGAAATTCGTCAATTTGGAGGTTCTCTGTCAAGCGGATTGGCCAATTCCCAGATATGTCTCACTAAATTGACCCACACCTGTGTCTTCCTAAAGGAATTATCTATCGAATAGATTTTGTTAGATTACAATGTATGGGGGAAGAGGCATTTGTGCATCGGTTTGAACTTTTGTTATTTTCATGAAATTCGTCAATTTGGAGGTTGTCTATCAAGCGGATTGGCCAGTTCCCAGAGATGTCTCACTAAATTGACCCACACCCGTGTCTTCCTAAAGGAATTATCTATCGAATAGATTTTGTTAGATTACAATGTAGAGGGGAAGAGGCATTTGTGCATCGGTTTGAACTTTTGTTATTTTCATGAAATTCGTCAATTTGGAGGTTCTCTGTCAAGCGGATTGGCCAGTTCCCAGATATGTCTCACTAAATTGACCCACACCTGTGTCTTCCTAAAGGAATTATCTATCGAATAGATTTTGTTAGATTACAATGTAGGGGGGAAGAGGCATTTGTGCATCGGTTTGAACTTTTGTTATTTTCTTGAAATTCTACAATTTGGAGGTTGTCTGTGAAGCGGATTGGCCAGTTCCCAGAGATGTCTCACTAAATTGACCCACACCCGTGTCTTTCTAAAGGAATTATCTATCGAATAGATTTTTTTAGATTACAATGTAGGGGGGAAGAGGCATTTGTGCATCGGTTTGAACTTTTGTTATTTTCATGAAATTCGTCAATTTGAAGGTTGTCTGTCAAGCGGATTGGCCAGTTCCCAGAGATGTCTCACTAAATTGACCCACACCCGTGTCTTCCTAAAGGAATTATCTATCGAATAGATTTTGTTAGATTACAATGTAGAGGGGAAGAGGCATTTGTGCATCGGTTTGAACTTTTGTTATTTTCATGAAATTCGTCAATTTGGAGGTTCTCTGTCAAGCGGATTGGCCAGTTCCCAGATATGTCTCACTAAATTGACCCACACCTGTGTCTTCCTAAAGGAATTATCTATCGAATAGATTTTGTTAAATTACAATGTAGGGGGGAAGAGGCATTTGTGCATCGGTTTGAACTTTGGTATTTTCATGAAATTCGTCAATTTGGAGGTTGTCTGTCAAGCGGATTGGCCAGTTCCGAGAGATGTCTCACTAAATTGACCCGCACCCGTGTCTTCCTAAAGGAATTATCTATCGAATAGATTTTGTTAGATTACAATGTAGGGGGGAAGAGGCATTTGTGCATCGGTTTGAACTTTTGTTATTTTCATGAAATTCGTCAATTTGGAGGTTGTCTGTCAAGCGGATTGGCCAGTTCCCAGAGATGTCTCACTAAATTGACCCACACCTATGTCTTCCTAAAGGAATTATCTATCGAATAGATTTTGTTATATTACAATGTAGGGGGGAAGAGGCATTTGTGCATCGGTTTGAACTTTTGTTATTTTCATGAAATTCGTCAATTTGGAGGTTGTCTGTCAAGCGGATTGGCCAGTTCCCAGAGATGTCTCACTAAATTGACCCACACCCGTGTCTTCCTAAAGGAATTATCTATCGAATAGATTTTGTTAGATTACAATGTATAGTGGAAGAGGCATTTGTGCATCGGTTTGAACTTTTGTTATTTTCATGAAATTCGTCAATTTGGAGGTTCTCTGTCAAGCGGATTGGCCAGTTCCCAGATATGTCTCACTAAATTGACCCACACCTGTGTCTTCCTAAAGGAATTATCTATCGAATAGATTTTGTTAGATTACAATGTAGGGGGGAAGAGGCATTTGTGCATCGGTTTGAACTTTTGTTATTTTCATGAAATTCGTCAATTTGGAGGTTGTCTGTCAAGCGGATTGGCCAGTTCCCAGAGATGTCTCACTAAATTGACCCACACCCGTGTCTTCCTAAAGGAATTATCTATCGAATAGATTTTGTTAGATTACAATGTAGGGGGGAAGAGGCATTTGTGCATCGGTTTGAACTTTTGTTATTTTCATGAAATTCGTCAATTTGGAGGTTGTCTGTCAAGCGGATTGGCCAGTTCCCAGAGATGTCTCACTAAATTGACCCACACCCGTGTCTTCCTAAAGGAATTATCTATCGAATAGATTTTGTTAGATTACAATGTATAGTGGAAGAGGCATTTGTGCATCGGTTTGAACTTTTGTTATTTTCATGAAATTCGTCAATTTGGAGGTTCTCTATCAAGCGGATTGGCCAGTTCCCAGATATGTCTCACTAAATTGACCCACACCTGTGTCTTCCTAAAGGAATTATCTATCGAATAGATTTTGTTAGATTACAATGTAGTGGGGAAGAGGCATTTGTGCATCGGTTTGAACTTTTGTTATTTTCATGAAATTCGTCAATTTGGAGGTTGTCTGTCAAGCGGATTGGCCAGTTCCCAGAGATGTCTCACTAAATTGACCCACACCCGCGTCTTCCTAAAGGAATTATCTATCGAATAGATTTTGTTAGATTACAATGTAGGGGGGAAGAGGCATTTGTGCATCGGTTTGAACTTTTGTTATTTTCATGAAATTCGTCAATTTGGAGGTTGTCTGTCAAGCGGATTGGCCAGTTCCCAGAGATGTCTCACTAAATTGACCCACACCCGTGTCTTCCTAAAGGAATTATCTATCGAATAGATTTTGTTATATTACAATGTAGGGGGGAAGAGGCATTTGTGCATCGGTTTGAACTTTTTTTATTTTCATGAAATTCGTCAATTTGGAGGTTCTCTGTCAAGCGGATTGGCCAGTTCCCAGAGATGTCTCACTAAATTGACCCACACCCGTGTCTTTCTAAAGGAATTATCTATCACATAGATGTTGTTAGATTACAATGTAGAGGGGAAGAGGTATTTGTGCATCGGTTTGAACTTTTGTTATTTTCTTGAAATTCTACAATTTGGAGGTTGTCTGTCAAGCGGATTGGCCAGTTCCCAGAGATGTCTCACTAAATTGACCCACACCCGTGTCTTTCTAAAGGAATTATCTATCGAATAGATTTTGTTAGATTACAATGTAGGGGGGAAGAGGCATCTGTGCATCATTTGAACTTTTGTTATTTTCATGAAATTCGTCAATTTGGAGGTTGTCTGTCAAGCGGATTGGCCAGTTCCCAGAGATGTCTCACTAAATTGACCCACACCCGTGTCTTCCTAAAGGAATTATCTATTGAACAGATTTTGTTAGATTGCAATGTATAGGGGAAGAGGCATTTGTGCATCGGTTTGAACTTTTGTTATTTTCATGAAATTCGCCAATTTGGAGGTTCTCTGTCAAGCGGATTGGCCAGTTCCCAGATATGTCTCACTAAATTGACCCACATCTGTGTCTTCCTAAAGGAATTATCTATCGAATAGATTTTGTTAGATTACAATGTAGGGGGGAAGAGGCATTTGTGCATCGGTTTGAACTTTTGTTATTTTCATGAAATTCGTCAATTTGGAGGTTGTCTGTCAAGCGGATTGGCCAGTTCCCAGAGATGTCTCACTAAATTGACCCACACCCGTGTCTTCCTAAAGGAATTATCTATCGAATAGATTTTGTTAGATTACAATGTAGGGGGGAAGAGGCATTTGTGCATCGGTTTGAACTTTTGTTATTTTCATGAAATTCGTCAATTTGGAGGTTGTCTGTCAAGCGGATTGGCCAGTTCCCAGAGATGTCTCACTAAATTGACCCACATCCGTGTCTTCCTAAAGGAATTATCTATCGAATAGATTTTGTTAGATTACAATGTAGAGGGGAAGAGGCATTTGTGCATCGGTTTGAACTTTTGTTATTTTCATGAAATTCGTCAATTTGGAGGTTCTCTGTCAAGCGGATTGGCAAGTTCCCAGAGATGTCTCACTAAATTGACCCACACCTATGTCTTCCTAAAGGAATTATCTATCGAATAGATTTTGTTATATTACAATGTAGGGGGGAAGAGGCATTTGTGCATCGGTTTGAACTTTTGTTATTTTTATGAAATTCGTCAATTTGGAGGTTCTCTGTCAAGCGGATTGGCCAGTTCCCAGAGATGTCTCACTAAATTGACCCACACCCGTGTCTTCCTAAAGGAATTATCTATCACATAGATGTTGTTAGATTACAATGTAGAGGGGAAGAGGCATTTGTGCATCGGTTTGAACTTTTGTTATTTTCATGAAATTCGTCAATTTGGAGGTTCTCTTTCAAGCGGATTGGCAAGTTCCCAGAGATGTCTCACTAAATTGACCCACACCTGTGTCTTCCTAAAAATATTATCTATCGCATAGATGTTGTTAGATTACAATGTAGAGGGGAAGAGGCATTTGTGCATCGGTTTGAACTTTTGTTATTTTCATGAAATTCGTCAATTTGGAGGTTCTCTGTCAAGCGGATTGGCAAGTTCCCAGAGATGTCTCACTAAATTGACCCACACCCGTGTCTTCCTTAAGGAATTATCTATCGAATAGATGTTGTTAGATTACAATGTAGAGGGGAAGAGGCATTTGTGCATCGGTTTGAACTTTTGTTATTTTCATGAAATTCGTCAATTTTGAGGTTCTCTGTCAAGCGGATTGGCCAGTTCCCAGAGATGTCTCACTAAATTGACCCACACCTGTGTCTTCCTAAAGGAATTATCTATCGAATAGATGTTGTTAGATTACAATGTAGAGGGGAAGAGGCATTTGTGCATCGGTTTGAACTTTTGTTATTTTCATGAAATTCGTCAATTTTGAGGTTCTCTGTCAAGCGGATTAGCCAGTTCCCAGAGATGTCTCACTAAATTGACCCACACCTGTGTCTTCCTAAAGGAATTATCTATCGAATAGATGTTGTTATATTACAATGTAGAGTGGAAGAGGCATTTGTGCATCGGTTTGAACTTTTGTTATTTTCATGAAATTCGTCAATTTTGAGGTTCTCTGTCAAGCGGATTGGCCAGTTCCCAGAGATGTCTCACTAAACTGACCCACACCTGTGTCTTCCTAAAGGAATTATCTATCGAAAAGATTTTGTTAGATTACAATGTAGGGGGGAAGAGGCATTTGTGCATCGGTTTGAACTTTTGTTATTTTCATGAAATTCGTCAATTTGGAGGTTCTCTGTCAAGCGGATTGGCCAGTTCCCAGAGATGTCTCACTAAATTGACCCACACCTGTGTCTTCCTAAAGGAATTATCTATCCAATAGATTTTGTTAGATTACAATGTAGGGGGGAAGAGGCATTTGTGCATCGGTTTGAACTTTTGTTATTTTCATTAAATTCGTCAATTTGGAGGTTGTCTGTCAAGCGGATTGGCCAGTTCCCAGAGATGTCTCACTAAATTGACCCACACCCGTGTCTTCCTAAAGGAATTATCTATCGAATAGATTTTGTTAGATTACAATGTAGGGGGGAAGAGGCATTTGTGCATCGGTTTGAACTTTTGTTATTTTCATGAAATTCGTCAATTTGGAGGTTGTCTGTCAAGCGGATTGGCCAGTTCCCAGAGATGTCTCACTAAATTGACCCACATCCGTGTCTTCCTAAAGGAATTATCTATCGAATAGATTTTGTTAGATTACAATGTAGTGGGGAAGAGGCATTTGTGCATCGGTTTGAACTTTTGTTATTTTCATGAAATTCGTCAATTTGGAGGTTCTCTGTCAAGCGGATTGGCAAGTTCCCAGAGATGTCTTACTAAATTGACCCACACCTGTGTCTTCCTAAAGGAATTATCTATCGAATAGATTTTGTTATATTACAATGTAGGGGGGAAGAGGCATTTGTGCATCGGTTTGAACTTTTGTTATTTTTATGAAATTCGTCAATTTGGAGGTTCTCTGTCAAGCGGATTGGCCAGTTCCCAGAGATGTCTCACTAAATTGACCCACACCCGTGTCTTCCTAAAGGAATTATCTATCACATAGATGTTGTTAGATTACAATGTAGAGGGGAAGAGGCATTTGTGCATCGGTTTGAACTTTTGTTATTTTCATGAAATTCGTCAATTTGGAGGTTCTCTTTCAAGCGGATTGGCAAGTTCCCAGAGATGTCTCACTAAATTGACCCACACCTGTGTCTTCCTTAAAATATTATCTATCGCATAGATGTTGTTAGATTACAATGTAGAGGGGAAGAGGCATTTGTGCATCGGTTTGAACTTTTGTTATTTTCATGAAATTCGTCAATTTGGAGGTTCTCTGTCAAGCGGATTGGCAAGTTCCCAGAGATGTCTCACTAAATTGACCCACACCCGTGTCTTCCTTAAGGAATTATCTATCGAATAGATGTTGTTAGATTACAATGTAGAGGGGAAGAGGCATTTGTGCATCGGTTTGAACTTTTGTTATTTTCATGAAATTCGTCAATTTTGAGGTTCTCTGTCAAGCGGATTGGCCAGTTCCCAGAGATGTCTCACTAAATTGACCCACACCTGTGTCTTCCTAAAGGAATTATCTATCGAATAGATGTTGTTAGATTACAATGTAGAGGGGAAGAGGCATTTGTGCATCGGTTTGAACTTTTGTTATTTTCATGAAATTCGTCAATTTTGAGGTTCTCTGTCAAGCGGATTAGCCAGTTCCCAGAGATGTCTCACTAAATTGACCCACACCTGTGTCTTCCTAAAGGAATTATCTATCGAATAGATGTTGTTACATTACAATGTAGAGTGGAAGAGGCATTTGTGCATCGGTTTGAACTTTTGTTATTTTCATGAAATTCGTCAATTTTGAGGTTCTCTGTCAAGCGGATTGGCCAGTTCCCAGAGATGTCTCACTAAACTGACCCACACCTGTGTCTTCCTAAAGGAATTATCTATCGAAAAGATTTTGTTAGATTACAATGTAGGGGGGAAGAGGCATTTGTGCATCGGTTTGAACTTTTGTTATTTTCATGAAATTCGTCAATTTGGAGGTTCTCTGTCAAGCGGATTGGCCAGTTCCCAGAGATGTCTCACTAAATTGACCCACACCTGTGTCTTCCTAAAGGAATTATCTATCCAATAGATTTTGTTAGATTACAATGTAGGGGGGAAGAGGCATTTGTGCATCGGTTTGAACTTTTGTTATTTTCATGAAATTCGTCAAATTGGAGGTTCTCTGTCAAGCGGATTGGCCAGTTCCCAGAGATGTCTCACTAAATTGACCCACACCTGTTTCTTCTTAAGGAATTATCTATCGAAGAGATTTTGTTAGATTACAATGTAGGGGGGAAGAGGCATTTGTGCATCGGTTTGAACTTTTGTTATTTTCATGAAATTCGTCAATTTGGAGGTTCTCTGTCAAGCGGATTGGCCAGTTTCAGTTGTTGTTAGATTACAATGTAAGTAAGAAGAGGCATTTGTGCATCGGTTTGAACTTTTGTTATTTTCATGAAATTCGTCAATTTGGAGGTTGTCTGTCAAGCGGATTGGCCAGTTCCCAGAGATGTCTCACTAAATTGACCCAAACCTGTTTCTTCCTAAAGGAATTATCTATCGCATAGATGTTGTTAGATTACAATGTAGAGGGGAAGAGGCATTTGTGCATCGGTTTGAACTTTTGTTATTTTCATGAAATTCGTCAATTTGGAGGTTCTCTGTCAAGCGGATTGGCAAGTTCCCAGAGATGTCTCACTAAATTGACCCACACCTATGTCTTCCTAAAGGAATTATCTATCGAATAGATTTTGTTATATTACAATGTAGGGGGGAAGAGGCATTTGTGCATCGGTTTGAACTTTTTTTATTTTCATGAAATTCGTCAATTTGGAGGTTCTCTGTCAAGCGGATTGGCCAGTTCCCAGAGATGTCTCACTAAATTGACCCACACCCGTGTCTTCCTAAAGGAATTATCTATCACATAGATGTTGTTAGATTACAATGTAGAGGGGAAGAGGCATTTGTGCATCGGTTTGAACTTTTGTTATTTTCTTGAAATTCTACAATTTGGAGGTTGTCTGTCAAGCGGATTGGCCAGTTCCCAGAGATGTCTCACTAAATTGACCCACACCCGTGTCTTTCTAAAGGAATTATCTATCGAATAGATTTTGTTAGATTACAATGTAGGGGGGAAGAGGCATCTGTGCATCGGTTTGAACTTTTGTTATTTTCATGAAATTCGTCAATTTGGAGGTTGTCTGTCAAGCGGATTGGCCAGTTCCCAGAGATGTCTCACTAAATTGACCCACACCCGTGTCTTCCTAAAGGAATTATCTATCGAATAGATTTTGTTAGATTACAATGTATAGGGGAAGAGGCATTTGTGCATCGGTTTGAACTTTTGTTATTTTCATGAAATTCGTCAATTTGGAGGTTCTCTGTCAAGCGGATTGGCCAGTTCCCAGATATGTCTCACTAAATTGACCCACACCTGTGTCTTCCTAAAGGAATTATCTATCGAATAGATTTTGTTAGATTACAATGTAGGGGGGAAGAGGCATTTGTGCATCGGTTTGAACTTTTGTTATTTTCATGAAATTCGTCAATTTGGAGGTTGTCTGTCAAGCGGATTGGCCAGTTCCCAGAGATGTCTCACTAAATTGACCCACACCCGTGTCTTCCTAAAGGAATTATCTATCGAATAGATTTTGTTAGATTACAATGTAGGGGGGAAGAGGCATTTGTGCATCGGTTTGAACTTTTGTTATTTTCATGAAATTCGTCAATTTGGAGGTTGTCTGTCAAGCAGATTGGCCAGTTCCCAGAGATGTCTCACTAAATTGACCCACATCCGTGTCTTCCTAAAGGAATTATCTATCGAATAGATTTTGTTAGATTACAATGTAGAGGGGAAGAGGCATTTGTGCATCGGTTTGAACTTTTGTTATTTTCATGAAATTCGTCAATTTGGAGGTTCTCTGTCAAGCGGATTGGCAAGTTCCCAGAGATGTCTCACTAAATTGACCCACACCTATGTCTTCCTAAAGGAATTATCTATCGAATAGATTTTGTTATATTACAATGTAGGGGGGAAGAGGCATTTGTGCATCGGTTTGAACTTTTGTTATTTTTATGAAATTCGTCAATTTGGAGGTTCTCTGTCAAGCGGATTGGCCAGTTCCCAGAGATGTCTCACTAAATTGACCCACACCCGTGTCTTCCTAAAGGAATTATCTATCACATAGATGTTGTTAGATTACAATGTAGAGGGGAAGAGGCATTTGTGCATCGGTTTGAACTTTTGTTATTTTCATGAAATTCGTCAATTTGGAGGTTCTCTTTCAAGCGGATTGGCAAGTTCCCAGAGATATCTCACTAAATTGACCCACACCTGTGTCTTCCTAAAAATATTATCTATCGCATAGATGTTGTTAGATTACAATGTAGAGGGGAAGAGGCATTTGTGCATCGGTTTGAACTTTTGTTATTTTCATGAAATTCGTCAATTTGGAGGTTCTCTGTCAAGCGGATTGGCAAGTTCCCAGAGATGTCTCACTAAATTGACCCACACCCGTGTCTTCCTTAAGGAATTATCTATCGAATAGATGTTGTTAGATTACAATGTAGAGGGGAAGAGGCATTTGTGCATCGGTTTGAACTTTTGTTATTTTCATGAAATTCGTCAATTTTGAGGTTCTCTGTCAAGCGGATTGGCCAGTTCCCAGAGATGTCTCACTAAATTGACCCACACCTGTGTCTTCCTAAAGGAATTATCTATCGAATAGATGTTGTTAGATTACAATGTAGAGGGGAAGAGGCATTTGTGCATCGGTTTGAACTTTTGTTATTTTCATGAAATTCGTCAATTTGGAGGTTCTCTGTCAAGCGGATTGGCAAGTTCCCAGAGATGTCTCACTAAATTGACCCACACCTATGTCTTCCTAAAGGAATTATCTATCGAATAGATTTTGTTATATTACAATGTAGGGGGGAAGAGGCATTTGTGCATCGGTTTGAACTTTTGTTATTTTTATGAAATTCGTCAATTTGGAGGTTCTCTGTCAAGCGGATTGGCCAGTTCCCAGAGATGTCTCACTAAATTGACCCACACCCGTGTCTTCCTAAAGGAATTATCTATCACATAGATGTTGTTAGATTACAATGTAGAGGGGAAGAGGCATTTGTGCATCGGTTTGAACTTTTGTTATTTTCATGAAATTCGTCAATTTGGAGGTTCTCTTTCAAGCGGATTGGCAAGTTCCCAGAGATGTCTCACTAAATTGACCCACACCTGTGTCTTCCTAAAAATATTATCTATCGCATAGATGTTGTTAGATTACAATGTAGAGGGGAAGAGGCATTTGTGCATCGGTTTGAACTTTTGTTATTTTCATGAAATTCGTCAATTTGGAGGTTCTCTGTCAAGCGGATTGGCAAGTTCCCAGAGATGTCTCACTAAATTGACCCACACCCGTGTCTTCCTTAAGGAATTATCTATCGAATAGATGTTGTTAGATTACAATGTAGAGGGGAAGAGGCATTTGTGCATCGGTTTGAACTTTTGTTATTTTCATGAAATTCGTCAATTTTGAGGTTCTCTGTCAAGCGGATTGGCCAGTTCCCAGAGATGTCTCACTAAATTGACCCACACCTGTGTCTTCCTAAAGGAATTATCTATCGAATAGATGTTGTTAGATTACAATGTAGAGGGGAAGAGGCATTTGTGCATCGGTTTGAACTTTTGTTATTTTCATGAAATTCGTCAATTTTGAGGTTCTCTGTCAAGCGGATTAGCCAGTTCCCAGAGATGTCTCACTAAATTGACCCACACCTGTGTCTTCCTAAAGGAATTATCTATCGAATAGATGTTGTTACATTACAATGTAGAGTGGAAGAGGCATTTGTGCATCGGTTTGAACTTTTGTTATTTTCATGAAATTCGTCAATTTTGAGGTTCTCTGTCAAGCGGATTGGCCAGTTCCCAGAGATGTCTCACTAAATTGACCCACACCTGTGTCTTCCTAAAGGAATTATCTATCGAAAAGATTTTGTTAGATTACAATGTAGGGGGGAAGAGGCATTTGTGCATCGGTTTGAACTTTTGTTATTTTCATGAAATTCGTCAATTTGGAGGTTCTCTGTCAAGCGGATTGGCCAGTTCCCAGAGATGTCTCACTAAATTGACCCACACCTGTGTCTTCCTAAAGGAATTATCTATCCAATAGATTTTGTTAGATTACAATGTAGGGGGGAAGAGGCATTTGTGCATCGGTTTGAACTTTTGTTATTTTCATGAAATTCGTCAAATTGGAGGTTCTCTGTCAAGCGGATTGGCCAGTTTCCAGAGATGTCTCACTAAATTGACCCACACCTGTTTCTTCTTAAGGAATTATCTATCGAATAGATTTTGTAAGATTACAATGTAGGCGAGAAGAGGCATTTGTGCATCGGTTTGAACTTTTGTTATTTTCATGAAATTCGTCAATTTGGAGGTTGTCTGTCAAGCGGATTGGCCAGTTCCCAGAGATGTCTCACTAAATTGACCCACACCTGTTTCTTCCTTAAGGAATTATCTATCGCATAGATGTTGTTAGATTACAATGTAGAGGGGAAGAGGCATTTGTGCATCGGTTTGAACTTTTGTTATTTTCATGAAATTCGTCAATTTGGAGGTTGTCTGTCAAGCGGATTGGCCAGTTCCCAGAGATGTCTCACTAAATTGACCCACACCCGTGTCTTCCTAAAGGAATTATCTATCGAATAGATTTTGTTAGATTACAATGTAGAGGGGAAGAGGCATTTGTGCATCGGTTTGAACTTTTGTTATTTTCATGAAATTCGTCAATTTGGAGGTTGTCTGTCAAGCGGATTGGCCAGTTCCCAGAGATGTCTCACTAAATTGACCCACACCCGTGTCTTCCTAAAGGAATTATCTATCGAATAGATTTTGTTAGATTACAATGTAGGGGGGAAGAGGCATTTGTGCATCGGTTTGAACTTTTGTTATTTTTATGAAATTCGTCAATTTGGAGGTTGTCTGTCAAGCGGATTGGCCAGTTCCCAGAGATGTCTCACTAAATTGACCCACATCCGTGTCTTCCTAAAGGAATTATCTATCGAATAGATTTTGTTAGATTACAATGTAGAGGGGAAGAGGCATTTGTGCATCGGTTTGAACTTTTGTTATTTTCATGAAATTCGTCAATTTGGAGGTTCTCTGTCAAGCGGATTGGCAAGTTCCCAGAGATGTCTCACTAAATTGACCCACACCTATGTCTTCCTAAAGGAATTATCTATCGAATAGATTTTGTTATATTACAATGTAGGGGGGAAGAGGCATTTGTGCATCGGTTTGAACTTTTGTTATTTTTATGAAATTCGTCAATTTGGAGGTTCTCTGTCAAGCGGATTGGCCAGTTCCCAGAGATGTCTCACTAAATTGACCCACACCCGTGTCTTCCTAAAGGAATTATCTATCACATAGATGTTGTTAGATTACAATGTAGAGGGGAAGACGCATTTGTGCATCGGTTTGAACTTTTGTTATTTTCATGAAATTCGTCAATTTGGAGGTTCTCTTTCAAGCGGATTGGCAAGTTCCCAGAGATGTCTCACTAAATTGACCCACACCTGTGTCTTCCTAAAAATATTATCTATCGCATAGATGTTGTTAGATTACAATGTAGAGGGGAAGAGGCATTTGTGCATCGGTTTGAACTTTTGTTATTTTCATGAAATTCGTCAATTTGGAGGTTCTCTGTCAAGCGGATTGGCAAGTTCCCAGAGATGTCTCACTAAATTGACCCACACCCGTGTCTTCCTTAAGGAATTATCTATCGAATAGATGTTGTTAGATTACAATGTAGAGGGGAAGAGGCATTTGTGCATCGGTTTGAACTTTTGTTATTTTCATGAAATTCGTCAATTTTGAGGTTCTCTGTCAAGCGGATTGGCCAGTTCCCAGAGATGTCTCACTAAATTGACCCACACCTGTGTCTTCCTAAAGGAATTATCTATCGAATAGATGTTGTTAGATTACAATGTAGAGGGGAAGAGGCATTTGTGCATCGGTTTGAACTTTTGTTATTTTCATGAAATTCGTCAATTTTGAGGTTCTCTGTCAAGCGGATTAGCCAGTTCCCAGAGATGTCTCACTAAATTGACCCACACCTGTGTCTTCCTAAAGGAATTATCTATCGAATAGATGTTGTTACATTACAATGTAGAGTGGAAGAGGCATTTGTGCATCGGTTTGAACTTTTGTTATTTTCATGAAATTCGTCAATTTTGAGGTTCTCTGTCAAGCGGATTGGCCAGTTCCCAGAGATGTCTCACTAAATTGACCCACACCTGTGTCTTCCTAAAGGAATTATCTATCGAAAAGATTTTGTTAGATTACAATGTAGGGGGGAAGAGGCATTTGTGCATCGGTTTGAACTTTTGTTATTTTCATGAAATTCGTCAATTTGGAGGTTCTCTGTCAAGCGGATTGGCCAGTTCCCAGAGATGTCTCACTAAATTGACCCACACCTGTGTCTTCCTAAAGGAATTATCTATCCAATAGATTTTGTTAGATTACAATGTAGGGGGGAAGAGGCATTTGTGCATCGGTTTGAACTTTTGTTATTTTCATGAAATTCGTCAAATTGGAGGTTCTCTGTCAAGCGGATTGGCCAGTTCCCAGAGATGTCTCACTAAATTGACCCACACCTGTTTCTTCTTAAGGAATTATCTATCGAAGAGATTTTGTTAGATTACAATGTAGGGGGGAAGAGGCATTTGTGCATCGGTTTGAACTTTTGTTATTTTCATGAAATTCGTCAATTTGGAGGTTCTCTGTCAAGCGGATTGGCCAGTTTCCAGAGATGTCTCACTAAATTGACCCACACCTGTGTCTTCCTAAAGGAATTATCTATCGAATAGATTTTGTAAGATTACAATGTAGGCGAGAAGAGGCATTTGTGCATCGGTTTGAACTTTTGTTATTTTCATGAAATTCGTCAATTTGGAGGTTGTCTGTCAAGCGGATTAGCCAGTTCCCAGAGATGTCTCACTAAATTGACCCACACCTGTTTCTTCCTTAAGGAATTATCTATCGCATAGATGTTGTTAGATTACAATGTAGAGGGGAAGAGGCATTTGTGCATCGGTTTGAACTTTTGTTATTTTCATGAAATTCGTCAATTTGGAGGTTGTCTGTCAAGCGGATTGGCCAGTTCCCAGAGATGTCTCACTAAATTGACCCACACCCGTGTCTTCCTAAAGGAATTATCTATCGAATAGATTTTGTTAGATTACAATGTATAGTGGAAGAGGCATTTGTGCATCGGTTTGAACTTTTGTTATTTTCATGAAATTCGTCAATTTGGAGGTTCTCTGTCAAGCGGATTGGCCAGTTCCCAGATATGTCTCACTAAATTGACCCACACCTGTGTCTTCCTAAAGGAATTATCTATCGAATAGATTTTGTTAGATTACAATGTAGGGGGGAAGAGGCATTTGTGCATCGGTTTGAACTTTTGTTATTTTCATGAAATTCGTCAATTTGGAGGTTGTCTGTCAAGCGGATTGGCCAGTTCCCAGAGATGTCTCACTAAATTGACCCACACCCGTGTCTTCCTAAAGGAATTATCTATCGAATAGATTTTGTTAGATTACAATGTAGGGGGGAAGAGGCATTTGTGCATCGGTTTGAACTTTTGTTATTTTCATGAAATTCGTCAATTTGGAGGTTGTCTGTCAAGCGGATTGGCCAGTTCCCAGAGATGTCTCACTAAATTGACCCACACCCGTGTCTTCCTAAAGGAATTATCTATCGAATAGATTTTGTTAGATTACAATGTAGAGGGGAAGAGGCATTTGTGCATCGGTTTGAACTTTTGTTATTTTCATGAAATTCGTCAATTTGGAGGTTCTCTGTCAAGCGGATTGGCAAGTTCCCAGAGATGTCTCACTAAATTGACCCACACCTATGTCTTCCTAAAGGAATTATCTATCGAATAGATTTTGTTATATTACAATGTAGGGGGAAGAGGCATTTGTGCATCGGTTTGAACTTTTTTTATTTTCATGAAATTCGTCAATTTGGAGGTTCTCTGTCAAGCGGATTGGCCAGTTCCCAGAGATGTCTCACTAAATTGACCCACACCCGTGTCTTCCTAAAGGAATTATCTATCACATAGATGTTGTTAGATTACAATGTAGAGGGGAAGAGGCATTTGTGCATCGGTTTGAACTTTTGTTATTTTCTTGAAATTCTACAATTTGGAGGTTGTCTGTCAAGCGGATTGGCCAGTTCCCAGAGATGTCTCACTAAATTGACCCACACCCGTGTCTTTCTAAAGGAATTATCTATCGAATAGATTTTGTTAGATTACAATGTAGGGGGGAAGAGGCATCTGTGCATCGGTTTGAACTTTTGTTATTTTCATGAAATTCGTCAATTTGGAGGTTGTCTGTCAAGCGGATTGGCCAGTTCCCAGAGATGTCTCACTAAATTGACCCACACCCGTGTCTTCCTAAAGGAATTATCTATCGAATAGATTTTGTTAGATTACAATGTATAGGGGAAGAGGCATTTGTGCATCGGTTTGAACTTTTGTTATTTTCATGAAATTCGTCAATTTGGAGGTTCTCTGTCAAGCGGATTGGCCAGTTCCCAGATATGTCTCACTAAATTGACCCACACCTGTGTCTTCCTAAAGGAATTATCTATCGAATAGATTTTGTTAGATTACAATGTAGGGGGGAAGAGGCATTTGTGCATCGGTTTGAACTTTTGTTATTTTCATGAAATTCGTCAATTTGGAGGTTGTCTGTCAAGCGGATTGGCCAGTTCCCAGAGATGCCTCACTAAATTGACCCACACCCGTGTCTTCCTAAAGGAATTATCTATCGAATAGATTTTGTTAGATTACAATGTAGGGGGGAAGAGGCATTTGTGCATCGGTTTGAACTTTTGTTATTTTCATGAAATTCGTCAATTTGGAGGTTGTCTGTCAAGCGGATTGGCCAGTTCCCAGAGATGTCTCACTAAATTGACCCACACCCGTGTCTTCCTAAAGGAATTATCTATCGAATAGATTTTGTTAGATTACAATGTAGAGGGGAAGAGGCATTTGTGCATCGGTTTGAACTTTTGTTATTTTCATGAAATTCGTCAATTTGGAGGTTCTCTGTCAAGCGGATTGGCAAGTTCCCAGAGATGTCTCACTAAATTGACCCACACCTATGTCTTCCTAAAGGAATTATCTATCGAATAGATATTGTTATATTACAATGTAGGGGGGAAGAGGCATTTGTGCATCGGTTTGAACTTTTGTTATTTTTATGAAATTCGTCAATTTGGAGGTTCTCTGTCAAGCGGATTGGCCAGTTCCCAGAGATGTCTCACTAAATTGACCCACACCCGTGTCTTCCTAAAGGAATTATCTATCGAATAGATTTTGTTAGATTACAATGTAGAGGGGAAGAGGCATTTGTGCATCGGTTTGAACTTTTGTTATTTTCATGAAATTCGTCAATTTGGAGGTTCTCTGTCAAGCGGATTGGCAAGTTCCCAGAGATGTCTCACTAAATTGACCCACACCTATGTCTTCCTAAAGGAATTATCTATCGAATAGATTTTGTTATATTACAATGTAGGGGGGAAGAGGCATTTGTGCATCGGTTTGAACTTTTGTTATTTTTATGAAATTCGTCAATTTGGAGGTTCTCTGTCAAGTGGATTGGCCAGTTCCCAGAGATGTCTCACTAAATTGACCCACACCCGTGTCTTCCTAAAGGAATTATCTATCACATAGATGTTGTTAGATTACAATGTAGAGGGGAAGAGGCATTTGTGCATCGGTTTGAACTTTTGTTATTTTCATGAAATTCGTCAATTTGGAGGTTCTCTTTCAAGCGGATTGGCAAGTTCCCAGAGATGTCTCACTAAATTGACCCACACCTGTGTCTTCCTAAAAATATTATCTATCGCATAGATGTTGTTAGATTACAATGTAGAGGGGAAGAGGCATTTGTGCATCGGTTTGAACTTTTGTTATTTTCATGAAATTCGTCAATTTGGAGGTTCTCTGTCAAGCGGATTGGCAAGTTCCCAGAGATGTCTCACTAAATTGACCCACACCCGTGTCTTCCTTAAGGAATTATCTATCGAATAGATGTTGTTAGATTACAATGTATAGGGGAAGAGGCATTTGTGCATCGGTTTGAACTTTTGTTATTTTCATGAAATTCGTCAATTTTGAGGTTCTCTGTCAAGCGGATTGGCCAGTTCCCAGAGATGTCTCACTAAATTGACCCACACCTGTGTCTTCCTAAAGGAATTATCTATCGAATAGATGTTGTTAGATTACAATGTAGAGGGGAAGAGGCATTTGTGCATCGGTTTGAACTTTTGTTATTTTCATGAAATTCGTCAATTTTGAGGTTCTCTGTCAAGCGGATTAGCCAGTTCCCAGAGATGTCTCACTAAATTGACCCACACCTGTGTCTTCCTAAAGGAATTATCTATCGAATAGATGTTGTTACATTACAATGTAGAGTGGAAGAGGCATTTGTGCATCGGTTTGAACTTTTGTTATTTTCATGAAATTCGTCAATTTTGAGGTTCTCTGTCAAGCGGATTGGCCAGTTCCCAGAGATGTCTCACTAAATTGACCCACACCTGTGTCTTCCTAAAGGAATTATCTATCGAAAAGATTTTGTTAGATTACAATGTAGGGGGGAAGAGGCATTTGTACATCGGTTTGAACTTTTGTTATTTTCATGAAATTCGTCAATTTGGAGGTTCTCTGTCAAGCGGATTGGCCAGTTCCCAGAGATGTCTCACTAAATTGACCCACACCTGTGTCTTCCTAAAGGAATTATCTATCCAATAGATTTTGTTAGATTACAATGTAGGGGGGAAGAGGCATTTGTGCATCGGTTTGAACTTTTGTTATTTTCATGAAATTCGTCAAATTGGAGGTTCTCTGTCAAGCGGATTGGCCAGTTCCCAGAGATGTCCCACTAAATTGACCCACACCTGTTTCTTCTTAAGGAATTATCTATCGAAGAGATTTTGTTAGATTACAATGTAGGGGGGAAGAGGCATTTGTGCATCGGTTTGAACTTTTGTTATTTTAATGAAATTCGTCAATTTGGAGGTTCTCTGTCAAGCGGATTGGCCAGTTTCCAGAGATGTCTCACTAAATTGACCCACACCTGTGTCTTCCTAAAGGAATTATCTATCGAATAGATTTTGTAAGATTACAATGTAGGCGAGAAGAGGCATTTGTGCATCGGTTTGAACTTTTGTTATTTTCATGAAATTCGTCAATTTGGAGGTTGTCTGTCAAGCGGATTGGCCAGTTCCCAGAGATGTCTCACTAAATTGACCCACACCTTTTTCTTCCTTAAGGAATTATCTATCGCATAGATGTTGTTAGATTACAATGTAGAGGGGAAGAGGCATTTGTGCATCGGTTTGAACTTTTGTTATTTTCATGAAATTCGTCAATTTGGAGGTTCTCTGTCAAGCGGATTGGCCAGTTCCCAGAAATGTTTTACTAAATTGGCCCACACCTGTGTCTTCCTAAAGGAATTATCTATCACATAAATGTTGTTAGATTACAATCTAGAGGGGAAGAGGCATTTGTGCATCGGTTTGAACTTTTGTCACTTTCATGAAACTCGTCAATTTGGAAGTTCACTGTCAAGCGGATTGGCCAGTTCCCAGCGATGTCTCACTAAATTGACCCACACTTTTGTCTTCTTAAAGGAATTATCTATCGAAGAGATTTTGTTAGATTACAATGTAGGGGGGAAGAGGCATTTGTGCATCGGTTTGAACTTTTGTTATTTTCATGAAATTCGTCAAATTGTAGGTTCTCTGTCAAGCGGATTGGCCAGTTCCCAGAGATGTCTCACTAAATTGACCCACAGCTGTGTCTTCTTGAGGGAATTATCTATCGAAGAGATTTTGTTAGATTACAATGTAGGGGGGAAGAGGCATTTGTGCATCGGTTTGAACTTTTGTTATTTTCATGAAATTCGTCAAATTGTAGGTTCTCTGTCAAGCGGATTGGCCAGTTCCCAGAGATGTCTCACTAAATTGACCCACAGCTGTGTCTTCTTAAAGGAATTATCTATCGAAGAGATTTTGTTAGATTACAATGTAGGGGGGAAGAGGCATTTGTGCATCGGTTTGAACTTTTGTTATTTTCATGAAATTCGTCAATTTGGAGGTTATCTGTCAAGCGGATTGGCCAGTTCCCAGAGATGTCTCACTAAATTGACCCACACCTGTGTCTTCCTAAAGGAATTATCTATCGAATAGATTTTGTTCGATTACAATGTAGGCGGGAAGAGGCATTTGGGCATTGGTTTGAACTTTTGTTATTTTCATGAAATTCGTCAATTTGGAGGTTGTCTGTCAAGCGGATTGGCCAGTTCCCAGAGATGTCTCACTAAATTGACCCACACCTGTTTCTTCCTAAAGGAATTATCTATCGCACAGATGTTGTTAGATTACAATGTAGAGGGGAAGAAGCATTTGTGCATCCCGTGTCTTCCTAAAGGAATTATCTATCGTATAGATGTTGTTAGATTACAATGTAGAGGGGAAGAGGCATTTGTGCGTAGGTTTGAACTTTTTTTATTTTCATGAAATTCGTCAATTTGGAAGTTCTCTGTCAAATGGATTGGCCAGCTCCCAGCGATGTCTCACTAAATTGACCCACACCTGTGTCTTCCTAAAGGAATTATCTATCGTATAGATGTTGTTAGATTACAATGTAGAGAGGAAGAGGCATTTGTGCATCGGTTTGATATTTTGTTACTTTCATGAAATTCGTAAATTTGGAAGTTATCTGTCAAGCGGATTGGCCAGTTCCCAGAGATGTCTCACTAAATTGACCCACACCTGTGTCTTCCTAAAGGAATTATCTATCCAATAGATTTTGTTAGATTACAATGAAGGGGGGAAGAGGCATTTGTGCATTGGTTTGAACTTTTGTTATTTTCATGAAATTCGTCAAATTGGAGGTTCTCTGTCAAGCGGATTGGCCAGTTCCCAGAGATGTCTCACTAAATTGACCCACACCTGTGTCTTCCTAAAGGAATTATCTATCGCATAGATGTTATTAGATTACAATGTAGAGGGGAAGAGGCATTTGTGCATCGGTTTGAACTTTTGTTATTTTCATGAAATTCGTCAATTTTGAAGTTCTCTGTCAAGCGGATTGGCCAGTTCCCAGAGATGTCTCACTAAATTGACCCACACCTGTGTCTTCCTAAAGGAATTATCTATCCAATAGATTTTGTTAGATTACAATGTAGGGGGGAACAGGAATTTGTGCATCGGTTTAAACTTTTGTTATTTTCATGAAATTCAAATTGGAGGTTCTCTGTCAAGCGGATTAGCCAGTTCCCAGAGATGTCTCACTAAATTGACCCACACCTGTGTCTTCTTAAAGGAATTATCTATCGAAGAGATTTTGCTAGATTACAATGTAGGGGGGAAGAGGCATTTGTGCATCGGTTTGAACTTTTGTTATTTTCATGAAATTCGTCAATTTGGAGGTTCTCTGTCAAGCGGATTGGCCAGTTCCCAGAGATGTCTCACTAAATTGACCCACACCTGTGTCTTCCTAAAGGAATTATCTATCGAATAGATTTTGTTAGATTACAATGTAAGTGAGAAGAGGCATTTGTGCATCGGTTTGAACTTTTGTTATTTTCATGAAATTCGTCAATTTGGAGGTGTCTGTCAAGCCGATTGGCCAGTTCCCAGAGATGTCTCACTAAATTGACCCAAACCTGTTTCTTCCTAAAGGAATTATCTATCGCATAGATGTTGTTAGATTACAATGTAGAGGGGAAGAGGCATTTGTGCATCGGTTTGAACTTTTGTTATTTTCATGAAATTCGTCAATTTGGAGGTTCTCTGTCAAGCGGATTGGCCAGTTCCCAGAGATATATCACTAAATTGGCCCACACCTGTGTCTTTCTAAAGGCATAATCTATCGAATAGAACTCGTTAGATTATAATGCAGAGGGGAAGAGGCATTTGTGCATCGGTTTGAACTTTTATTTTCATGAAATTCGTCAATTTGGAGGTTCTCTGTCAAGCGGATTGGCCAGTTCCCAGAGATGTCTCACTAAATTGACCCACACCTGTGTCTTCCTAAAGGAATTATCTATCACATAGATGTTGTTAGATTACAATGTAGAGGGGAAGAGGCATTTGTGCATCGGTTTGAACTTTTGTCACTTTCATGAAATTCGTCAATTTGAAAGTTCTCTGTCAAGCGGATTGGCCAGTTCCCAGCGATGTCTCACTAAATTGACCCACACTTGTGTCTTCCTAAAGGAATTATCTATCGTATAGATGTTGTTAGATTACAATGTAGAGGGGAAGAGGCATTTGTGCGTCGGTTTGAACTTTTGTTATTTTCATGAAATTCGTCAATTTGGAAGTTCTCTGTCAAGTGGATTGGCCAGTTCCCAGCGATGTCTCACTAAATTGACCCACACCTGTGTCTTCCTAAAGGAATTATCTATCGTATAGATGTTGTTAGATTACAATGTAGAGGGGAAGAGGCATTTGTGCATCGGTTTGAACTTTTGTTACTTTCATGAAATTCGTCAATTTGGAAGTTATCTGTCAAGCGGATTGGCCAGTTCCCAGAGATGTCTCACTAAATTGGCCCACACCTGTGTCTTCCTAAAGGAATTGTCTATCCAATAGATTTTGTTAGATTACAATGTAGAGGGGAAGAGGCATTTGTGCATCGGTTTGAACTTTTGTTATTTTCATGAAATTCGTCAAATTGGAGGTTATCTGTCAAGCGGATTGGCCAGTTCCCAGAGATGTCTCACTAAATTGACCCACACCTGTGTCTTCTTAAAGGAATTATCTATCGAAGGGATTTTGTTAGATTACAATGTAGGGGGGAAGAGGCATTTGTGCATCGGTTTGAACTTTTGTTATTTTCATGAAATTCGTCAATTTGGAGGTTCTCTGTCAAGCGGATTCGCCAGTTCCCAGAGATGTCTCACTAAATTGACCCACACCTGTGTCTTCCTAAAGGAATTATCTATCACATAGATGTTGTTAGATTACAATGTAGAGGGGAAGAGGCATTTGTGCATCGGTTTGAACTTTTGTCACTTTCATGAAATTCGTCAATTTGAAAGTTCTCTGTCAAGCGGATTGGCCAGTTCCCAGCGATGTCTCACTAAATTGACCCACACTTGTGTCTTCCTAAAGGAATTATCTATCGTATAGATGTTGTTAGATTACAATGTAGAGGGGAAGAGGCATTTGTGCGTCGGTTTGAACTTTTGTTATTTTCATGAAATTCGTCAATTTGGAAGTTCTCTGTCAAGTGGATTGGCCAGTTCCCAGCGATGTCTCACTAAATTGACCCACACCTGTGTCTTCCTAAAGGAATTATCTATCGTATAGATGTTGTTAGATTACAATGTAGAGGGGAAGAGGCATTTGTGCATCGGTTTGAACTTTTGTTACTTTCATGAAATTCGTCAATTTGGAAGTTATCTGTCAAGCGGATTGGCCAGTTCCCAGAGATGTCTCACTAAATTGGCCCACACCTGTGTCTTCCTAAAGGAATTGTCTATCCAAAAGATTTTGTTAGATTACAATGTAGAGGGGAAGAGGCATTTGTGCATCGGTTTGAACTTTTGTTATTTTCATGAAATTCGTCAAATTGGAGGTTATCTGTCAAGCGGATTGGCCAGTTCCCAGAGATGTCTCACTAAATTGACCCACACCTGTGTCTTCTTAAAGGAATTATCTATCGAAGGGATTTTGTTAGATTACAATGTAGGGGGGAAGAGGCATTTGTGCATCGGTTTGAACTTTTGTTATTTTCATGAAATTCGTCAATTTGGAGGTTCTCTGTCAAGCGGATTCGCCAGTTCCCAGAGATGTCTCACTAAATTGACCCACACCTGTGTCTTCCTAAAGGAATTATCTATCGAATAGATTTTGTTAGATTACAATGTAGGCGGGAAGAGGCATTTGTGCATTGGTTTGAACTTTTGTTATTTTCATGAAATTCGTCAATTTGGAGGTTGTCTGTCAAGCGGATTGGCCAGTTCCCAGAGATGTCTCACTAAATTGACCCACACCTGTGTCTTCCTAAAGGAATTATCTATCGAATAGATTTTGTTATATTACAATGTAGGGGGGAAGAGGCATTTGTGCATTGGTTTGAACTTTTGTTATTTTCATGAAATTCGTCAATTTGGAGGTTGCCTGTCAAGCGGATTGGCCAGTTCCCAGAGATGTCTCACTAAATTGACCCACACCTGTGTCTTCCTAAAGGCATAATCTATCGAATAGAATTCGTTAGATTATAATGCAAAGGGGAAGAGGCATTTGTGCATCGGTTTGAACTTTTATTTTCATGAAATTCGTCAATTTGGAGGTTCTCTGTCAAGCGGATTGGCCAGTTCCCAGAAATGTTTTACTAAATGGACCCACACCTATGTCTTCTTAAAGGAATTATCTATCGAATAGATTTTGTTAGATTACAATGTAGGCGAGAAGAGGCATTTGTGCATCGGTTTGAACTTTTGTTACTTTCATGAAATTCGTCAATTTGGAAGTTATCTGTCAAGCGGATTGGCCAGTTCCCAGAGATGTCTCACTAAATTGACCCACACCTGTGTCTTCCTAAAGGAATTATCTATCCAATAGATTTTGTTAGATTACAATGTAGGGGGGAAGAGGCATTTGTGCATCGGTTTGAACTTTTGTTATTTTCATGAAATTCAAATTGGAGGTTGTCTGTCAAGCGGATTGGCCAGTTCCCAGAGATGTCTCACTAAATTGACCCAAACCTGTTTCTTCCTAAAGGAATTATCTATCGCATAGATGTTGTTAGATTACAATGTAGAGGGGAAGAGGCATTTGTGCATCGGTTTGAACTTTTGTTATTTTCATGAAATTCGTCAATTTGGAGGTTCTCTGTCAAGCGGATTGGCCAGTTCCCAGAGATTTCTCACTAAATTGGCCCACACCTGTGTCTTTCTAAAGGCATAATCTATCGAATAGAACTCGTTAGATTATAATGCTGAGGGGAAGAGGCATTTGTGCATCGGTTTGAACTTTTATTTTCATGAAATTCGTCAATTTGGAGGTTCTCTGTCAAGCGGATTGGCCAGTTCCCAGAGATGTCTCTCTAAATTGGCCCACACCTGTGTCTTCCTAAAGGAATTATCTATCGTATAGATGTTGTTAGATTACAATGTAGAGGGGAAGAGGCATTTGTGCGTCGGTTTGAACTTTTGTTATTTTCATGAAATTCGTCAATTTGGAAGTTCTCTGTCAAGTGGATTGGCCAGTTCCCAGAGATGTCTCACTAAATTGACCCACACCTGTGTCTTCCTAAAGGCATAATCTATCGAATAGAATTCGTTAGATTATAATGCAAAGGGGAAGAGGCATTTGTGCATCGGTTTGAACTTTTGTTATTTTCATGAAATTCGTCAATTTGGAGGTTCTCTGTCAAGCGGATTGGCCAGTTCCCAGAAATGTTTTACTAAATGGACCCACACCTATGTCTTCTTAAAGGAATTATCTATCGAATAGATTTTGTTAGATTACAATGTAGGCGAGAAGAGGCATTTGTGCATCGGTTTGAACTTTTGTTACTTTCATGAAATTCGTCAATTTGGAAGTTATCTGTCAAGCGGATTGGCCAGTTCCCAGAGATGTCTCACTAAATTGACCCACACCTGTGTCTTCCTAAAGGAATTATCTATCCAATAGATTTTGTTAGATTACAATGTAGGGGGGAAGAGGCATTTGTGCATCGGTTTGAACTTTTGTTATTTTCATGAAATTCAAATTGGAGGTTGTCTGTCAAGCGGATTGGCCAGTTCCCAGAGATGTCTCACTAAATTGACCCAAACCTGTTTCTTCCTAAAGGAATTATCTATCGCATAGATGTTGTTAGATTACAATGTAGAGGGGAAGAGGCATTTGTGCATCGGTTTGAACTTTTGTTATTTTCATGAAATTCGTCAATTTGGAGGTTCTCTGTCAAGCGGATTGGCCAGTTCCCAGAGATTTCTCACTAAATTGGCCCACACCTGTGTCTTTCTAAAGGCATAATCTATCGAATAGAACTCGTTAGATTATAATGCTGAGGGGAAGAGGCATTTGTGCATCGGTTTGAACTTTTATTTTCATGAAATTCGTCAATTTGGAGGTTCTCTGTCAAGCGGATTGGCCAGTTCCCAGAGATGTCTCTCTAAATTGGCCCACACCTGTGTCTTCCTAAAGGAATTATCTATCGTATAGATGTTGTTAGATTACAATGTAGAGGGGAAGAGGCATTTGTGCGTCGGTTTGAACTTTTGTTATTTTCATGAAATTCGTCAATTTGGAAGTTCTCTGTCAAGTGGATTGGCCAGTTCCCAGAGATGTCTCACTAAATTGACCCACACCTGTGTCTTCCTAAAGGAATTATCTATCCAATAGATTTTGTTAGATTACAATGTAGGGGGGAAGAGGCATTTGTGCATCGGTTTGAACTTTTGTTATTTTCATGAAATTCGTCAAATTGGAGGTTATCTGTCAAGCGGATTGGCCAGTTCCCATAGATGTCTCACTAAATTGACCCACACCTGTGTCTTCTTAAAGGAATTATCTATCGAAGAGATTTTGTTAGATTACAATGTAGGGGGGAAGAGGCATTTGTGCATCGGTTTGAACTTTTGTTATTTTCATGAAATTCGTCAATTTGGAGGTTCTCTGTCAAGCGGATTCGCCAGTTCCCAGAGATGTCTCACTAAATTGACCCACACCTGTGTCTTCCTAAAGGAATTATCTATCGAATAGATTTTGTTAGATTACAATGTAGGCGGGAAGAGGCATTTGTGCATTGGTTTGAACTTTTGTTATTTTCATGAAATTCGTCAATTTGGAGGTTGTCTGTCAAGCGGATTGGCCAGTTCCCAGAGATGTCTCACTAAATTGACCCACACCTGTGTCTTCCTAAAGGAATTATCTATCGAATAGATTTTGTTATATTACAATGTAGGGGGGAAGAGGCATTTGTGCATTGGTTTGAACTTTTGTTATTTTCATGAAATTCGTCAATTTGGAGGTTGCCTGTCAAGCGGATTGGCCAGTTCCCAGAGATGTCTCACTAAATTGACCCACACCTGTGTCTTCCTAAAGGCATAATCTATCGAATAGAATTCGTTAGATTATAATGCAGAGGGGAAGAGGCATTTGTGCATCGGTTTGAACTTTTATTTTCATGAAATTCGTCAATTTGGAGGTTCTCTGTCAAGAGGATTGGCCAGTTCCCAGAAATGTTTTACTAAATGGACCCACAGCTGTGTCTTCCTAAAGGAATTATCTATCGAATAGATTTTGTTAGATTACAATGTAGGCGAGAAGAGGCATTTGTGCATCGGTTTGAACTTTTGTTATTTTCATGAAATTCGTCAATTTGGAGGTTGTCTGTCAAGCGGATTGGCCAGTTCCCAGAGATGTCTCACTAAATTGACCCACACCTGTGTCTTCCTAAAGGAATTATCTATCCAATAGATTTTGTTAGATTACAATGTAGGGGGGAAGAGGCATTTGTGCATCGGTTTGAACTTTTGTTATTTTCATGAAATTCGTCAAATTGGAGGTTATCTGTCAAGCGGATTGGCCAGTTCCCATAGATGTCTCACTAAATTGACCCACACCTGTGTCTTCTTAAAGGAATTATCTATCGAAGAGATTTTGTTAGATTACAATGTAGGGGGGAAGAGGCATTTGTGCATCGGTTTGAACTTTTGTTATTTTCATGAAATTCGTCAATTTGGAGGTTCTCTGTCAAGCGGATTCGCCAGTTCCCAGAGATGTCTCACTAAATTGACCCACACCTGTGTCTTCCTAAAGGAATTATCTATCGAATAGATTTTGTTAGATTACAATGTAGGGGGGAAGAGGCATTTGTGCATTGGTTTGAACTTTTGTTATTTTCATGAAATTCGTCAATTTGGAGGTTGCCTGTCAAGCGGATTGGCCAGTTCCCAGAGATGTCTCACTAAATTGACCCACACCTGTGTCTTCCTAAAGGAATTATCTATCCAATAGATTTTGTTAGATTACAATGTAGAGGGGAAGAGGCATTTGTGCATCGGTTTGAACTTTTGTTATTTTCATGAAATTCGTCAAATTGGAGGTTATCTGTCAAGCGGATTGGCCAGTTCCCAGAGATGTCTCACTAAATTGACCCACACCTGTGTCTTCTTAAAGGAATTATCTATCGAAGGGATTTTGTTAGATTACAATGTAGGGGGGAAGAGGCATTTGTGCATCGGTTTGAACTTTTGTTATTTTCATGAAATTCGTCAATTTGGAGGTTCTCTGTCAAGCGGATTCGCCAGTTCCCAGAGATGTCTCACTAAATTGACCCACACCTGTGTCTTCCTAAAGGAATTATCTATCGAATAGATTTTGTTAGATTACAATGTAGGCGGGAAGAGGCATTTGTGCATTGGTTTGAACTTTTGTTATTTTCATGAAATTCGTCAATTTGGAGGTTGTCTGTCAAGCGGATTGGCCAGTTCCCAGAGATGTCTCACTAAATTGACCCACACCTGTGTCTTCCTAAAGGAATTATCTATCGAATAGATTTTGTTATATTACAATGTAGGGGGGAAGAGGCATTTGTGCATTGGTTTGAACTTTTGTTATTTTCATGAAATTCGTCAATTTGGAGGTTGCCTGTCAAGCGGATTGGCCAGTTCCCAGAGATGTCTCACTAAATTGACCCACACCTGTGTCTTCCTAAAGGCATAATCTATCGAATAGAATTCGTTAGATTATAATGCAAAGGGGAAGAGGCATTTGTGCATCGGTTTGAACTTTTATTTTCATGAAATTCGTCAATTTGGAGGTTCTCTGTCAAGCGGATTGGCCAGTTCCCAGAAATGTTTTACTAAATGGACCCACACCTATGTCTTCTTAAAGGAATTATCTATCGAATAGATTTTGTTAGATTACAATGTAGGCGAGAAGAGGCATTTGTGCATCGGTTTGAACTTTTGTTACTTTCATGAAATTCGTCAATTTGGAAGTTATCTGTCAAGCGGATTGGCCAGTTCCCAGAGATGTCTCACTAAATTGACCCACACCTGTGTCTTCCTAAAGGAATTATCTATCCAATAGATTTTGTAAGATTACAATGTAGGGGGGAAGAGGCATTTGTGCATCGGTTTGAACTTTTGTTATTTTCATGAAATTCAAATTGGAGGTTCTCTGTCAAGCGGATTAGCCAGTTCCCAGAGATGTCTCACTAAATTGACCCACACCTGTGTCTTCCTAAAGGCATAATCTATCGAATAGAATTCGTTAGATTATAATGCAAAGGGGAAGAGGCATTTGTGCATCGGTTTGAACTTTTATTTTCATGAAATTCGTCAATTTGGAGGTTCTCTGTCAAGCGGATTGGCCAGTTCCCAGAAATGTTTTACTAAATGGACCCACACCTATGTCTTCTTAAAGGAATTATCTATCGAATAGATTTTGTTAGATTACAATGTAGGCGAGAAGAGGCATTTGTGCATCGGTTTGAACTTTTGTTACTTTCATGAAATTCGTCAATTTGGAAGTTATCTGTCAAGCGGATTGGCCAGTTCCCAGAGATGTCTCACTAAATTGACCCACACCTGTGTCTTCCTAAAGGAATTATCTATCCAATAGATTTTGTTAGATTACAATGTAGGGGGGAAGAGGCATTTGTGCATCGGTTTGAACTTTTGTTATTTTCATGAAATTCAAATTGGAGGTTGTCTGTCAAGCGGATTGGCCAGTTCCCAGAGATGTCTCACTAAATTGACCCAAACCTGTTTCTTCCTAAAGGAATTATCTATCGCATAGATGTTGTTAGATTACAATGTAGAGGGGAAGAGGCATTTGTGCATCGGTTTGAACTTTTGTTATTTTCATGAAATTCGTCAATTTGGAGGTTCTCTGTCAAGCGGATTGGCCAGTTCCCAGAGATTTCTCACTAAATTGGCCCACACCTGTGTCTTTCTAAAGGCATAATCTATCGAATAGAACTCGTTAGATTATAATGCTGAGGGGAAGAGGCATTTGTGCATCGGTTTGAACTTTTATTTTCATGAAATTCGTCAATTTGGAGGTTCTCTGTCAAGCGGATTGGCCAGTTCCCAGAGATGTCTCTCTAAATTGGCCCACACCTGTGTCTTCCTAAAGGAATTATCTATCGTATAGATGTTGTTAGATTACAATGTAGAGGGGAAGAGGCATTTGTGCGTCGGTTTGAACTTTTGTTATTTTCATGAAATTCGTCAATTTGGAAGTTCTCTGTCAAGTGGATTGGCCAGTTCCCAGAGATGTCTCACTAAATTGACCCACACCTGTGTCTTCCTAAAGGCATAATCTATCGAATAGAATTCGTTAGATTATAATGCAAAGGGGAAGAGGCATTTGTGCATCGGTTTGAACTTTTGTTATTTTCATGAAATTCGTCAATTTGGAGGTTCTCTGTCAAGCGGATTGGCCAGTTCCCAGAAATGTTTTACTAAATGGACCCACACCTATGTCTTCTTAAAGGAATTATCTATCGAATAGATTTTGTTAGATTACAATGTAGGCGAGAAGAGGCATTTGTGCATCGGTTTGAACTTTTGTTACTTTCATGAAATTCGTCAATTTGGAAGTTATCTGTCAAGCGGATTGGCCAGTTCCCAGAGATGTCTCACTAAATTGACCCACACCTGTGTCTTCCTAAAGGAATTATCTATCCAATAGATTTTGTTAGATTACAATGTAGGGGGGAAGAGGCATTTGTGCATCGGTTTGAACTTTTGTTATTTTCATGAAATTCAAATTGGAGGTTGTCTGTCAAGCGGATTGGCCAGTTCCCAGAGATGTCTCACTAAATTGACCCAAACCTGTTTCTTCCTAAAGGAATTATCTATCGCATAGATGTTGTTAGATTACAATGTAGAGGGGAAGAGGCATTTGTGCATCGGTTTGAACTTTTGTTATTTTCATGAAATTCGTCAATTTGGAGGTTCTCTGTCAAGCGGATTGGCCAGTTCCCAGAGATTTCTCACTAAATTGGCCCACACCTGTGTCTTTCTAAAGGCATAATCTATCGAATAGAACTCGTTAGATTATAATGCTGAGGGGAAGAGGCATTTGTGCATCGGTTTGAACTTTTATTTTCATGAAATTCGTCAATTTGGAGGTTCTCTGTCAAGCGGATTGGCCAGTTCCCAGAGATGTCTCTCTAAATTGGCCCACACCTGTGTCTTCCTAAAGGAATTATCTATCGTATAGATGTTGTTAGATTACAATGTAGAGGGGAAGAGGCATTTGTGCGTCGGTTTGAACTTTTGTTATTTTCATGAAATTCGTCAATTTGGAAGTTCTCTGTCAAGTGGATTGGCCAGTTCCCAGAGATGTCTCACTAAATTGACCCACACCTGTGTCTTCCTAAAGGAATTATCTATCCAATAGATTTTGTTAGATTACAATGTAGGGGGGAAGAGGCATTTGTGCATCGGTTTGAACTTTTGTTATTTTCATGAAATTCGTCAAATTGGAGGTTATCTGTCAAGCGGATTGGCCAGTTCCCATAGATGTCTCACTAAATTGACCCACACCTGTGTCTTCTTAAAGGAATTATCTATCGAAGAGATTTTGTTAGATTACAATGTAGGGGGGAAGAGGCATTTGTGCATCGGTTTGAACTTTTGTTATTTTCATGAAATTCGTCAATTTGGAGGTTCTCTGTCAAGCGGATTCGCCAGTTCCCAGAGATGTCTCACTAAATTGACCCACACCTGTGTCTTCCTAAAGGAATTATCTATCGAATAGATTTTGTTAGATTACAATGTAGGCGGGAAGAGGCATTTGTGCATTGGTTTGAACTTTTGTTATTTTCATGAAATTCGTCAATTTGGAGGTTGTCTGTCAAGCGGATTGGCCAGTTCCCAGAGATGTCTCACTAAATTGACCCACACCTGTGTCTTCCTAAAGGAATTATCTATCGAATAGATTTTGTTATATTACAATGTAGGGGGGAAGAGGCATTTGTGCATTGGTTTGAACTTTTGTTATTTTCATGAAATTCGTCAATTTGGAGGTTGCCTGTCAAGCGGATTGGCCAGTTCCCAGAGATGTCTCACTAAATTGACCCACACCTGTGTCTTCCTAAAGGCATAATCTATCGAATAGAATTCGTTAGATTATAATGCAGAGGGGAAGAGGCATTTGTGCATCGGTTTGAACTTTTATTTTCATGAAATTCGTCAATTTGGAGGTTCTCTGTCAAGAGGATTGGCCAGTTCCCAGAAATGTTTTACTAAATGGACCCACAGCTGTGTCTTCCTAAAGGAATTATCTATCGAATAGATTTTGTTAGATTACAATGTAGGCGAGAAGAGGCATTTGTGCATCGGTTTGAACTTTTGTTATTTTCATGAAATTCGTCAATTTGGAGGTTGTCTGTCAAGCGGATTGGCCAGTTCCCAGAGATGTCTCACTAAATTGACCCACACCTGTGTCTTCCTAAAGGAATTATCTATCCAATAGATTTTGTTAGATTACAATGTAGGGGGGAAGAGGCATTTGTGCATCGGTTTGAACTTTTGTTATTTTCATGAAATTCGTCAAATTGGAGGTTATCTGTCAAGCGGATTGGCCAGTTCCCATAGATGTCTCACTAAATTGACCCACACCTGTGTCTTCTTAAAGGAATTATCTATCGAAGAGATTTTGTTAGATTACAATGTAGGGGGGAAGAGGCATTTGTGCATCGGTTTGAACTTTTGTTATTTTCATGAAATTCGTCAATTTGGAGGTTCTCTGTCAAGCGGATTCGCCAGTTCCCAGAGATGTCTCACTAAATTGACCCACACCTGTGTCTTCCTAAAGGAATTATCTATCGAATAGATTTTGTTAGATTACAATGTAGGGGGGAAGAGGCATTTGTGCATTGGTTTGAACTTTTGTTATTTTCATGAAATTCGTCAATTTGGAGGTTGCCTGTCAAGCGGATTGGCCAGTTCCCAGAGATGTCTCACTAAATTGACCCACACCTGTGTCTTCCTAAAGGAATTATCTATCCAATAGATTTTGTTAGATTACAATGTAGAGGGGAAGAGGCATTTGTGCATCGGTTTGAACTTTTGTTATTTTCATGAAATTCGTCAAATTGGAGGTTATCTGTCAAGCGGATTGGCCAGTTCCCAGAGATGTCTCACTAAATTGACCCACACCTGTGTCTTCTTAAAGGAATTATCTATCGAAGGGATTTTGTTAGATTACAATGTAGGGGGGAAGAGGCATTTGTGCATCGGTTTGAACTTTTGTTATTTTCATGAAATTCGTCAATTTGGAGGTTCTCTGTCAAGCGGATTCGCCAGTTCCCAGAGATGTCTCACTAAATTGACCCACACCTGTGTCTTCCTAAAGGAATTATCTATCGAATAGATTTTGTTAGATTACAATGTAGGCGGGAAGAGGCATTTGTGCATTGGTTTGAACTTTTGTTATTTTCATGAAATTCGTCAATTTGGAGGTTGTCTGTCAAGCGGATTGGCCAGTTCCCAGAGATGTCTCACTAAATTGACCCACACCTGTGTCTTCCTAAAGGAATTATCTATCGAATAGATTTTGTTATATTACAATGTAGGGGGGAAGAGGCATTTGTGCATTGGTTTGAACTTTTGTTATTTTCATGAAATTCGTCAATTTGGAGGTTGCCTGTCAAGCGGATTGGCCAGTTCCCAGAGATGTCTCACTAAATTGACCCACACCTGTGTCTTCCTAAAGGCATAATCTATCGAATAGAATTCGTTAGATTATAATGCAAAGGGGAAGAGGCATTTGTGCATCGGTTTGAACTTTTATTTTCATGAAATTCGTCAATTTGGAGGTTCTCTGTCAAGCGGATTGGCCAGTTCCCAGAAATGTTTTACTAAATGGACCCACACCTATGTCTTCTTAAAGGAATTATCTATCGAATAGATTTTGTTAGATTACAATGTAGGCGAGAAGAGGCATTTGTGCATCGGTTTGAACTTTTGTTACTTTCATGAAATTCGTCAATTTGGAAGTTATCTGTCAAGCGGATTGGCCAGTTCCCAGAGATGTCTCACTAAATTGACCCACACCTGTGTCTTCCTAAAGGAATTATCTATCCAATAGATTTTGTAAGATTACAATGTAGGGGGGAAGAGGCATTTGTGCATCGGTTTGAACTTTTGTTATTTTCATGAAATTCAAATTGGAGGTTCTCTGTCAAGCGGATTAGCCAGTTCCCAGAGATGTCTCACTAAATTGACCCACACCTGTGTCTTCTTAAAGGAATTATCTATCGAAGAGATTTTGCTAGATTACAATGTAGGGGGGAAGAGGCATTTGTGCATCGGTTTGAACTTTTGTTATTTTCATGAAATTCGTCAATTTGGAGGTTCTCTGTCAAGCGGATTGGCCAGTTCCCAGAGATGTCTCACTAAATTGACCCACACCTGTGTCTTCCTAAAGGAATTATCTATCGAATAGACTTTGTTAGATTACAATGTAAGTAAGAAGAGGCATTTGTGCATCGGTTTGAACTTTTGTTATTTTCATGAAATTCGTCAATTTGGAGGTTGTCTGTCAAGCGGATTGGCCAGTTCCCAGAGATGTCTCACTAAATTGACCCAAACCTGTTTCTTCCTAAAGGAATTATCTATCGCATAGATGTTGTTAGATTACAATGTAGAGGGGAAGAGGCATTTGTGCATCGGTTTGAACTTTTGTTATTTTCATGAAATTCGTCAATTTGGAGGTTCTCTGTCAAGCGGATTGGCCAGTTCCCAGAGATGTCTCACTAAATTGGCCCACACCTGTGTCTTTCTAAAGGCATAATCTATCGAATAGAACTCATTAGATTATAATGCAGAGGGGAAGAGGCATTTGTGCATCGGTTTGAACTTTTATTTTCATGAAATTCGTCAATATGGAGGTTCTCTGTCAAGCGGATTGGCCAGTTCCCAGAGATGTCTCTCTAAATTGGCCCACACCTGTGTCTTCCTAAAGGAATTATCTATCGAATAGATTTTGTTAGATTACAATGTAGGGGGGAAGAGGCATTTGTGCATTGGTTTGAACTTTTGTTATTTTCATGAAATTCGTCAATTTGGAGGTTGCCTGTCAAGCGGATTGGCCAGTTCCCAGAGATGTCTCACTAAATTGACCCACACCTGTGTCTTCCTAAAGGAATTATCTATCCAATAGATTTTGTTAGATTACAATGTAGAGGGGAAGAGGCATTTGTGCATCGGTTTGAACTTTTGTTATTTTCATGAAATTCGTCAAATTGGAGGTTATCTGTCAAGCGGATTGGCCAGTTCCCAGAGATGTCTCACTAAATTGACCCACACCTGTGTCTTCTTAAAGGAATTATCTATCGAAGGGATTTTGTTAGATTACAATGTAGGGGGGAAGAGGCATTTGTGCATCGGTTTGAACTTTTGTTATTTTCATGAAATTCGTCAATTTGGAGGTTCTCTGTCAAGCGGATTCGCCAGTTCCCAGAGATGTCTCACTAAATTGACCCACACCTGTGTCTTCCTAAAGGAATTATCTATCGAATAGATTTTGTTAGATTACAATGTAGGCGGGAAGAGGCATTTGTGCATTGGTTTGAACTTTTGTTATTTTCATGAAATTCGTCAATTTGGAGGTTGTCTGTCAAGCGGATTGGCCAGTTCCCAGAGATGTCTCACTAAATTGACCCACACCTGTGTCTTCCTAAAGGAATTATCTATCGAATAGATTTTGTTATATTACAATGTAGGGGGGAAGAGGCATTTGTGCATTGGTTTGAACTTTTGTTATTTTCATGAAATTCGTCAATTTGGAGGTTGCCTGTCAAGCGGATTGGCCAGTTCCCAGAGATGTCTCACTAAATTGACCCACACCTGTGTCTTCCTAAAGGCATAATCTATCGAACAGAATTCGTTAGATTATAATGCAAAGGGGAAGAGGCATTTGTGCATCGGTTTGATCTTTTATTTTCATGAAATTCGTCAATTTGGAGGTTCTCTGTCAAGCGGATTGGCCAGTTCCCAGAAATGTTTTACTAAATGGACCCACACCTATGTCTTCTTAAAGGAATTATCTATCGAATAGATTTTGTTAGATTACAATGTAGGCGAGAAGAGGCATTTGTGCATCGGTTTGAACTTTTGTTACTTTCATGAAATTCGTCAATTTGGAGGTTCTCTGTCAAGCGGATTGGCCAGTTCCCAGAAATGTTTTACTAAATGGACCCACACCTATGTCTTCTTAAAGGAATTATCTATCGAATAGATTTTGTTAGATTACAATGTAGGCGAGAAGAGGCATTTGTGCATCGGTTTGAACTTTTGTTACTTTCATGAAATTCGTCAATTTGGAAGTTATCTGTCAAGCGGATTGGCCAGTTCCCAGAGATGTCTCACTAAATTGACCCACACCTGTGTCTTCCTAAAGGAATTATCTATCCAATAGATTTTGTTAGATTACAATGTAGGGGGGAAGAGGCATTTGTGCATCGGTTTGAACTTTTGTTATTTTCATGAAATTCAAATTGGAGGTTGTCTGTCAAGCGGATTGGCCAGTTCCCAGAGATGTCTCACTAAATTGACCCAAACCTGTTTCTTCCTAAAGGAATTATCTATCGCATAGATGTTGTTAGATTACAATGTAGAGGGGAAGAGGCATTTGTGCATCGGTTTGAACTTTTGTTATTTTCATGAAATTCGTCAATTTGGAGGTTCTCTGTCAAGCGGATTGGCCAGTTCCCAGAGATTTCTCACTAAATTGGCCCACACCTGTGTCTTTCTAAAGGCATAATCTATCGAATAGAACTCGTTAGATTATAATGCTGAGGGGAAGAGGCATTTGTGCATCGGTTTGAACTTTTATTTTCATGAAATTCGTCAATTTGGAGGTTCTCTGTCAAGCGGATTGGCCAGTTCCCAGAGATGTCTCTCTAAATTGGCCCACACCTGTGTCTTCCTAAAGGAATTATCTATCGTATAGATGTTGTTAGATTACAATGTAGAGGGGAAGAGGCATTTGTGCGTCGGTTTGAACTTTTGTTATTTTCATGAAATTCGTCAATTTGGAAGT
Organism: Nephrocerus scutellatus; assembly: GCA_947095585.1. Lineage (NCBI taxonomy): Eukaryota > Metazoa > Arthropoda > Insecta > Diptera > Pipunculidae > Nephrocerus > Nephrocerus scutellatus. The sequence goes on along the minus strand of OX352765.1, from coordinate 54,707,787 downwards.
TCTCTGTCAAGTGGATTGGCCAGTTCCCAGAGATGTCTCACTAAATTGACCCACACCTGTGTCTTCCTAAAGGCATAATCTATCGAATAGAATTCGTTAGATTATAATGCAAAGGGGAAGAGGCATTTGTGCATCGGTTTGAACTTTTGTTATTTTCATGAAATTCGTCAATTTGGAGGTTCTCTGTCAAGCGGATTGGCCAGTTCCCAGAAATGTTTTACTAAATGGACCCACACCTATGTCTTCTTAAAGGAATTATCTATCGAATAGATTTTGTTAGATTACAATGTAGGCGAGAAGAGGCATTTGTGCATCGGTTTGAACTTTTGTTACTTTCATGAAATTCGTCAATTTGGAAGTTATCTGTCAAGCGGATTGGCCAGTTCCCAGAGATGTCTCACTAAATTGACCCACACCTGTGTCTTCCTAAAGGAATTATCTATCCAATAGATTTTGTTAGATTACAATGTAGGGGGGAAGAGGCATTTGTGCATCGGTTTGAACTTTTGTTATTTTCATGAAATTCAAATTGGAGGTTGTCTGTCAAGCGGATTGGCCAGTTCCCAGAGATGTCTCACTAAATTGACCCAAACCTGTTTCTTCCTAAAGGAATTATCTATCGCATAGATGTTGTTAGATTACAATGTAGAGGGGAAGAGGCATTTGTGCATCGGTTTGAACTTTTGTTATTTTCATGAAATTCGTCAATTTGGAGGTTCTCTGTCAAGCGGATTGGCCAGTTCCCAGAGATTTCTCACTAAATTGGCCCACACCTGTGTCTTTCTAAAGGCATAATCTATCGAATAGAACTCGTTAGATTATAATGCTGAGGGGAAGAGGCATTTGTGCATCGGTTTGAACTTTTATTTTCATGAAATTCGTCAATTTGGAGGTTCTCTGTCAAGCGGATTGGCCAGTTCCCAGAGATGTCTCTCTAAATTGGCCCACACCTGTGTCTTCCTAAAGGAATTATCTATCGTATAGATGTTGTTAGATTACAATGTAGAGGGGAAGAGGCATTTGTGCGTCGGTTTGAACTTTTGTTATTTTCATGAAATTCGTCAATTTGGAAGTTCTCTGTCAAGTGGATTGGCCAGTTCCCAGAGATGTCTCACTAAATTGACCCACACCTGTGTCTTCCTAAAGGAATTATCTATCCAATAGATTTTGTTAGATTACAATGTAGGGGGGAAGAGGCATTTGTGCATCGGTTTGAACTTTTGTTATTTTCATGAAATTCGTCAAATTGGAGGTTATCTGTCAAGCGGATTGGCCAGTTCCCATAGATGTCTCACTAAATTGACCCACACCTGTGTCTTCTTAAAGGAATTATCTATCGAAGAGATTTTGTTAGATTACAATGTAGGGGGGAAGAGGCATTTGTGCATCGGTTTGAACTTTTGTTATTTTCATGAAATTCGTCAATTTGGAGGTTCTCTGTCAAGCGGATTCGCCAGTTCCCAGAGATGTCTCACTAAATTGACCCACACCTGTGTCTTCCTAAAGGAATTATCTATCGAATAGATTTTGTTAGATTACAATGTAGGCGGGAAGAGGCATTTGTGCATTGGTTTGAACTTTTGTTATTTTCATGAAATTCGTCAATTTGGAGGTTGTCTGTCAAGCGGATTGGCCAGTTCCCAGAGATGTCTCACTAAATTGACCCACACCTGTGTCTTCCTAAAGGAATTATCTATCGAATAGATTTTGTTATATTACAATGTAGGGGGGAAGAGGCATTTGTGCATTGGTTTGAACTTTTGTTATTTTCATGAAATTCGTCAATTTGGAGGTTGCCTGTCAAGCGGATTGGCCAGTTCCCAGAGATGTCTCACTAAATTGACCCACACCTGTGTCTTCCTAAAGGCATAATCTATCGAATAGAATTCGTTAGATTATAATGCAGAGGGGAAGAGGCATTTGTGCATCGGTTTGAACTTTTATTTTCATGAAATTCGTCAATTTGGAGGTTCTCTGTCAAGAGGATTGGCCAGTTCCCAGAAATGTTTTACTAAATGGACCCACAGCTGTGTCTTCCTAAAGGAATTATCTATCGAATAGATTTTGTTAGATTACAATGTAGGCGAGAAGAGGCATTTGTGCATCGGTTTGAACTTTTGTTATTTTCATGAAATTCGTCAATTTGGAGGTTGTCTGTCAAGCGGATTGGCCAGTTCCCAGAGATGTCTCACTAAATTGACCCACACCTGTGTCTTCCTAAAGGAATTATCTATCGAATAGATTTTGTTAGATTACAATGTAGGGGGGAAGAGGCATTTGTGCATCGGTTTGAACTTTTGTTATTTTCATGAAATTCGTCAAATTGGAGGTTATCTGTCAAGCGGATTGGCCAGTTCCCATAGATGTCTCACTAAATTGACCCACACCTGTGTCTTCTTAAAGGAATTATCTATCGAAGAGATTTTGTTAGATTACAATGTAGGGGGGAAGAGGCATTTGTGCATCGGTTTGAACTTTTGTTATTTTCATGAAATTCGTCAATTTGGAGGTTCTCTGTCAAGCGGATTCGCCAGTTCCCAGAGATGTCTCACTAAATTGACCCACACCTGTGTCTTCCTAAAGGAATTATCTATCGAATAGATTTTGTTAGATTACAATGTAGGGGGGAAGAGGCATTTGTGCATTGGTTTGAACTTTTGTTATTTTCATGAAATTCGTCAATTTGGAGGTTGCCTGTCAAGCGGATTGGCCAGTTCCCAGAGATGTCTCACTAAATTGACCCACACCTGTGTCTTCCTAAAGGAATTATCTATCCAATAGATTTTGTTAGATTACAATGTAGAGGGGAAGAGGCATTTGTGCATCGGTTTGAACTTTTGTTATTTTCATGAAATTCGTCAAATTGGAGGTTATCTGTCAAGCGGATTGGCCAGTTCCCAGAGATGTCTCACTAAATTGACCCACACCTGTGTCTTCTTAAAGGAATTATCTATCGAAGGGATTTTGTTAGATTACAATGTAGGGGGGAAGAGGCATTTGTGCATCGGTTTGAACTTTTGTTATTTTCATGAAATTCGTCAATTTGGAGGTTCTCTGTCAAGCGGATTCGCCAGTTCCCAGAGATGTCTCACTAAATTGACCCACACCTGTGTCTTCCTAAAGGAATTATCTATCGAATAGATTTTGTTAGATTACAATGTAGGCGGGAAGAGGCATTTGTGCATTGGTTTGAACTTTTGTTATTTTCATGAAATTCGTCAATTTGGAGGTTGTCTGTCAAGCGGATTGGCCAGTTCCCAGAGATGTCTCACTAAATTGACCCACACCTGTGTCTTCCTAAAGGAATTATCTATCGAATAGATTTTGTTATATTACAATGTAGGGGGGAAGAGGCATTTGTGCATTGGTTTGAACTTTTGTTATTTTCATGAAATTCGTCAATTTGGAGGTTGCCTGTCAAGCGGATTGGCCAGTTCCCAGAGATGTCTCACTAAATTGACCCACACCTGTGTCTTCCTAAAGGCATAATCTATCGAATAGAATTCGTTAGATTATAATGCAAAGGGGAAGAGGCATTTGTGCATCGGTTTGAACTTTTATTTTCATGAAATTCGTCAATTTGGAGGTTCTCTGTCAAGCGGATTGGCCAGTTCCCAGAAATGTTTTACTAAATGGACCCACACCTATGTCTTCTTAAAGGAATTATCTATCGAATAGATTTTGTTAGATTACAATGTAGGCGAGAAGAGGCATTTGTGCATCGGTTTGAACTTTTGTTACTTTCATGAAATTCGTCAATTTGGAAGTTATCTGTCAAGCGGATTGGCCAGTTCCCAGAGATGTCTCACTAAATTGACCCACACCTGTGTCTTCCTAAAGGAATTATCTATCCAATAGATTTTGTTAGATTACAATGTAGGGGGGAAGAGGCATTTGTGCATCGGTTTGAACTTTTGTTATTTTCATGAAATTCAAATTGGAGGTTCTCTGTCAAGCGGATTAGCCAGTTCCCAGAGATGTCTCACTAAATTGACCCACACCTGTGTCTTCTTAAAGGAATTATCTATCGAAGAGATTTTGCTAGATTACAATGTAGGGGGGAAGAGGCATTTGTGCATCGGTTTGAACTTTTGTTATTTTCATGAAATTCGTCAATTTGGAGGTTCTCTGTCAAGCGGATTGGCCAGTTCCCAGAGATGTCTCACTAAATTGACCCACACCTGTGTCTTCCTAAAGGAATTATCTATCGAATAGATTTTGTTAGATTACAATGTAAGTAAGAAGAGGTATTTGTGCATCGGTTTGAACTTTTGTTATTTTCATGAAATTCGTCAATTTGGAGGTTGTCTGTCAAGCGGATTGGCCAGTTCCCAGAGATGTCTCACTAAATTGACCCAAACCTGTTTCTTCCTAAAGGAATTATCTATCGCATAGATGTTGTTAGATTACAATGTAGAGGGGAAGAGGCATTTGTGCATCGGTTTGAACTTTTGTTATTTTCATGAAATTCGTCAATTTGGAGGTTCTCTGTCAAGCGGATTGGCCAGTTCCCAGAGATGTCTCACTAAATTGGCCCACACCTGTGTCTTTCTAAAGGCATAATCTATCGAATAGAACTCATTAGATTATAATGCAGAGGGGAAGAGGCATTTGTGCATCGGTTTGAACTTTTATTTTCATGAAATTCGTCAATATGGAGGTTCTCTGTCAAGCGGATTGGCCAGTTCCCAGAGATGTCTCTCTAAATTGGCCCACACCTGTGTCTTCCTAAAGGAATTATCTATCGAATAGATTTTGTTAGATTACAATGTAGGGGGGAAGAGGCATTTGTGCATTGGTTTGAACTTTTGTTATTTTCATGAAATTCGTCAATTTGGAGGTTGCCTGTCAAGCGGATTGGCCAGTTCCCAGAGATGTCTCACTAAATTGACCCACACCTGTGTCTTCCTAAAGGAATTATCTATCCAATAGATTTTGTTAGATTACAATGTAGAGGGGAAGAGGCATTTGTGCATCGGTTTGAACTTTTGTTATTTTCATGAAATTCGTCAAATTGGAGGTTATCTGTCAAGCGGATTGGCCAGTTCCCAGAGATGTCTCACTAAATTGACCCACACCTGTGTCTTCTTAAAGGAATTATCTATCGAAGGGATTTTGTTAGATTACAATGTAGGGGGGAAGAGGCATTTGTGCATCGGTTTGAACTTTTGTTATTTTCATGAAATTCGTCAATTTGGAGGTTCTCTGTCAAGCGGATTCGCCAGTTCCCAGAGATGTCTCACTAAATTGACCCACACCTGTGTCTTCCTAAAGGAATTATCTATCGAATAGATTTTGTTAGATTACAATGTAGGCGGGAAGAGGCATTTGTGCATTGGTTTGAACTTTTGTTATTTTCATGAAATTCGTCAATTTGGAGGTTGTCTGTCAAGCGGATTGGCCAGTTCCCAGAGATGTCTCACTAAATTGACCCACACCTGTGTCTTCCTAAAGGAATTATCTATCGAATAGATTTTGTTATATTACAATGTAGGGGGGAAGAGGCATTTGTGCATTGGTTTGAACTTTTGTTATTTTCATGAAATTCGTCAATTTGGAGGTTGCCTGTCAAGCGGATTGGCCAGTTCCCAGAGATGTCTCACTAAATTGACCCACACCTGTGTCTTCCTAAAGGCATAATCTATCGAACAGAATTCGTTAGATTATAATGCAAAGGGGAAGAGGCATTTGTGCATCGGTTTGATCTTTTATTTTCATGAAATTCGTCAATTTGGAGGTTCTCTGTCAAGCGGATTGGCCAGTTCCCAGAAATGTTTTACTAAATGGACCCACACCTATGTCTTCTTAAAGGAATTATCTATCGAATAGATTTTGTTAGATTACAATGTAGGCGAGAAGAGGCATTTGTGCATCGGTTTGAACTTTTGTTACTTTCATGAAATTCGTCAATTTGGAAGTTATCTGTCAAGCGGATTGGCCAGTTCCCAGAGATGTCTCACTAAATTGACCCACACCTGTGTCTTCCTAAAGGAATTATCTATCCAATAGATTTTGTTAGATTACAATGTAGGGGGGAAGAGGCATTTGTGCATCGGTTTGAACTTTTGTTATTTTCATGAAATTCAAATTGGAGGTTCTCTGTCAAGCGGATTAGCCAGTTCCCAGAGATGTCTCACTAAATTGACCCACACCTGTGTCTTCTTAAAGGAATTATCTATCGAAGAGATTTTGCTAGATTACAATGTAGGGGGGAAGAGGCATTTGTGCATCGGTTTGAACTTTTGTTATTTTCATGAAATTCGTCAATTTGGAGGTTCTCTGTCAAGCGGATTGGCCAGTTCCCAGAGATGTCTCACTAAATTGACCCACACCTGTGTCTTCCTAAAGGAATTATCTATCGAATAGATTTTGTTAGATTACAATGTAAGTAAGAAGAGGTATTTGTGCATCGGTTTGAACTTTTGTTATTTTCATGAAATTCGTCAATTTGGAGGTTGTCTGTCAAGCGGATTGGCCAGTTCCCAGAGATGTCTCACTAAATTGACCCAAACCTGTTTCTTCCTAAAGGAATTATCTATCGCATAGATGTTGTTAGATTACAATGTAGAGGGGAAGAGGCATTTGTGCATCGGTTTGAACTTTTGTTATTTTCATGAAATTCGTCAATTTGGAGGTTCTCTGTCAAGCGGATTGGCCAGTTCCCAGAGATGTCTCACTAAATTGGCCCACACCTGTGTCTTTCTAAAGGCATAATCTATCGAATAGAACTCGTTAGATTATAATGCAGAGGGGAAGAGGCATTTGTGCATCGGTTTGAACTTTTATTTTCATGAAATTCGTCAATTTGGAGGTTCTCTGTCAAGCGGATTGGCCAGTTCCCAGAAATGTTTTACTAAATGGACCCACAGCTGTGTCTTCCTAAAGGAATTATCTATCGAATAGATTTTGTTAGATTACAATGTAGGCGAGAAGAGGCATTTGTGCATCGGTTTGAACTTTTGTTATTTTCATGAAATTCGTCAATTTGGAGGTTGTCTGTCAAGCGGATTGGCCAGTTCCCAGAGATGTCTCACTAAATTGACCCACACCTGTTTCTTCCTAAAGGAATTATCTATCGCATAGATGTTGTTAGATTACAATGTAGAGGGGAAGAGGCATTTGTGCATCGGTTTGAACTTTTGTTATTTTCATGAAATTCGTCAATTTGGAGGTTCTCTGTCAAGCGGATTGGCCAGTTCCCAGAGATGTCTCACTAAATTGGCCCACACCTGTGTCTTTCTAAAGGCATAATCTATCGAATAGAACTCGTTAGATTATAATGCAGAGGGGAAGAGGCATTTGTGCATTGGTTTGAACTTTTGTTATTTTCATGAAATTCGTCAATTTGGAGGTTCTCTGTCAAGCAGATTGGCCAGTTCCCAGAGATGTCTCACTAAATTCACCTACACCTGTGTCTTTCTAAAGGCATAATCTATCGAATAGAACTCGTTAGATTATAATGCAGAGGGGAAGAGGCATTTGTGCATCGGTTTGAACTTTTATTTTCATGAAATTCGTCAATTTGGAGGTTCTCTGTCAAGCGGATTGGCCAGTTCCCAGAGATGTCTCTCTAAATTGGCCCACACCTGTGTCTTCCTAAAGGAATTATCTATCGTATAGATGTTGTTAGATTACAATGTAGAGGGGAAGAGGCATTTGTGCATCGGTTTGAACTTTTATTTTCATGAAATTCGTCAATTTGGAGGTTCTCTGTCAAGCGGATTGGCCAGTTCCCAGAGATGTCTCTCTAAATTGGCCCACACCTGTGTCTTCCTAAAGGAATTATCTATCGCACAGATGTTGTTAGATTACAATGTAGAGGGGAAGAGGCATTTGTGCGTCGGTTTGAACTTTTGTTATTTTCATGAAATTCGTCAATTTGGAAGTTCTCTGTCAAGTGGATTGGCCAGTTCCCAGAGATGTCTCACTAAATTGACCCACACCTGTGTCTTCCTAAAGGAATTATCTATCCAATAGATTTTGTTAGATTACAATGTAGGGGGGAAGAGGCATTTGTGCATCGGTTTGAACTTTTGTTATTTTCATGAAATTCGTCAAATTGGAGGTTATCTGTCAAGCGGATTGGCCAGTTCCCATAGATGTCTCACTAAATTGACCCACACCTGTGTCTTCTTAAAGGAATTATCTATCGAAGAGATTTTGTTAGATTACAATGTAGGGGGGAAGAGGCATTTGTGCATCGGTTTGAACTTTTGTTATTTTCATGAAATTCGTCAATTTGGAGGTTCTCTGTCAAGCGGATTCGCCAGTTCCCAGAGATGTCTCACTAAATTGACCCACACCTGTGTCTTCCTAAAGGAATTATCTATCGAATAGATTTTGTTAGATTACAATGTAGGCGGGAAGAGGCATTTGTGCATTGGTTTGAACTTTTGTTATTTTCATGAAATTCGTCAATTTGGAGGTTGTCTGTCAAGCGGATTGGCCAGTTCCCAGAGATGTCTCACTAAATTGACCCACACCTGTGTCTTCCTAAAGGAATTATCTATCGAATAGATTTTGTTATATTACAATGTAGGGGGGAAGAGGCATTTGTGCATTGGTTTGAACTTTTGTTATTTTCATGAAATTCGTCAATTTGGAGGTTGCCTGTCAAGCGGATTGGCCAGTTCCCAGAGATGTCTCACTAAATTGACCCACACCTGTGTCTTCCTAAAGGCATAATCTATCGAATAGAATTCGTTAGATTATAATGCAGAGGGGAAGAGGCATTTGTGCATCGGTTTGAACTTTTATTTTCATGAAATTCGTCAATTTGGAGGTTCTCTGTCAAGCGGATTGGCCAGTTCCCAGAAATGTTTTACTAAATGGACCCACAGCTGTGTCTTCCTAAAGGAATTATCTATCGAATAGATTTTGTTAGATTACAATGTAGGCGAGAAGAGGCATTTGTGCATCGGTTTGAACTTTTGTTATTTTCATGAAATTCGTCAATTTGGAGGTTGTCTGTCAAGCGGATTGGCCAGTTCCCAGAGATGTCTCACTAAATTGACCCACACCTGTTTCTTCCTAAAGGAATTATCTATCGCATAGATGTTGTTAGATTACAATGTAGAGGGGAAGAGGCATTTGTGCATCGGTTTGAACTTTTGTTATTTTCATGAAATTCGTCAATTTGGAGGTTCTCTGTCAAGCGGATTGGCCAGTTCCCAGAGATGTCTCACTAAATTGGCCCACACCTGTGTCTTTCTAAAGGCATAATCTATCGAATAGAACTCGTTAGATTATAATGCAGAGGGGAAGAGGCATTTGTGCATTGGTTTGAACTTTTGTTATTTTCATGAAATTCGTCAATTTGGAGGTTCTCTGTCAAGCAGATTGGCCAGTTCCCAGAGATGTCTCACTAAATTCACCTACACCTGTGTCTTTCTAAAGGCATAATCTATCGAATAGAATTCGTTAGATTATAATGCAGAGGGGAAAAGGCATTTGTGCATCGGTTTGAACTTTTATTTTCATGAAATTCGTCAATTTGGAGATTCTCTGTCAAGCGGATTGGCCAGTTCCCAGAAATGTTTTACTAAACGGACCCACACCTATGTCTTCTTAAAGGAATTATCTATCGAAGAGATTTTGTAAGATTACAATGTAGGGGGGAAGAGGCATTTGTGCATCGGTTTGAACTTTTGTTATTTTCATGAAATTCGTCAATTTGGAGGTTCTCTGTCAAGCGGATTGGCCAGTTCCCAGAGATGTCTCACTAAATTGACCCACAACTGTGTCTTCCTAAAGGAATTATCTATCGAATAGATTTTGTTAGATTACAATGTAGGCGAGAAGAGGCATTTGTGCATCGGTTTGAACTTTTGTTATTTTCATGAAATTCGTCAATTTGGAGGTTGTCTGTCAAGCGGATTGGCCAGTTCCCAGAGATGTCTCACTAAATTGACCCACAACTGTTTCTTCCTAAAGGAATTATCTATCGCATAGATGTTGTTAGATTACAATGTAGAGGGGAAGAGGCATTTGTGCATCGGTTTAAACTTTTGTTATTTTCATGAAATTCGTCAATTTGGAGGTTCTCTGTCAAGCGGATTGGCCAGTTCCCAGAGATGTCTCACTAAATTGGCCCACACCTGTGTCTTTCTAAAGGCATAATCTATCGAATAGAACTCGTTAAATTATAATGCAGAGGGTAAGAGGTATTTGTGCATCGGTTTGCACTTTTATTTTCATGAAATTCGTCAATTTGGAGGTTCTCTGTCAAGCGGATTGGCCAGTTCCCAGAGATGTTTTACTAAATTGGCCCACACCTGTGTCTTCCTAAAGGAATTATCTATCACATAGATGTTGGTAGATTACAATGTAGAGGGGAAGAGGCATTTGTGCATCGGTTTGAACTTTTGCCACTTTCATGAAATTCGTCAATTTGAAAGTTCTCTGTCAAGCGGATTGGCCAGTTCCCAGCGATGTCTCACTAAATTGACCCACACTTGTGTCTTCTTAAAGGAATTATCTATCGTATAGATGTTGTTAGATTACAATGTAGAGGGGAAGAGGCATTTGTGCGTCGGTTTGAACTTTTGTTATTTTCATGAAATTCGTCAATTTGGAAGTTCTCTGTCAAGTGGATTGGCCAGTTCCCAGCGATGTCTCCCTAAATTGACCCACACCTGTGTCTTCCTAAAGGAATTATCTATCGTATAGATGTTGTTAGATTACAATGTTGAGGGGAAGAGGCATTTGTGCATCGGTTTGAACTTTTGTTACTTTCATGAAATTCGTCAATTTGGAAGTTATCTGTCAAGCAGATTGGCCAGTTCCCAGAGATGTCTCACTAAATTGACCCACACCTGTGTCTTCATAAAGGAATTATCTATCCAATAGATTTTGTTAGATTACAATGTAGGGGGGAAGAGGCATTTGTGCATCGGTTTGAACTTTATTTATTTTCATGAAATTCGTCAAATTGGAGGTTCTCTGTCAAGCGGATTGGCCAGTTCCCAGAGATGTCTCACTAAATTGACCCACACCTTTGTCTTCTTAAAGGAATTATCTATCGAAGAGATTTTGTTAGATTACAATGTAGGGGGGAAGAGGCATTTGTGCATCGGTTTGAACTTTTGTTATTTTCATGAAATTCGTCAATTTGGAGGTTCTCTGTCAAGCGTATTGGCCAGTTCCCAGAGATGTCTCACTAAATTGACCCACACCTGTGTCTTCCTAAAGGAGTTATCTATCGAATAGATTTTGTTAGATTACAATGTAGGGGGAAGAGCCATTTGTGCATCGGTTTGAACTTTTGTTATTTTCATGAAATTCGTCAATTTGGAGGTTCTCTGTCAAGCGGATTGGCCAGTTCCCAGAGATGTCTCACTAAATTGGCCCACACCCGTGTCTTCCTAAAAGAATTATCTATCGCATAGATGTTGTTAGGTTACAATGTAGGGGGGAAGAGGCATTTGTGCATCGGTTTGAACTTTTGTTATTTTCATGAAATTCGTCAATTTAGAGGTTCGCTGTAAAGCAGATTAACAATCTCACATATAAGTCTCACTAAATCGACCCACACCCGTGTCTTCCTAAAGGAATTATCTATCGAATAGATGTTGTTAGATTACAATGTAGAGGGGAAGAGGCATTTGTGCATCGGTTTGAACTTTTGTTATTTTCATGAAATTCGTCAATTTGGAGGTTCTCTGTCAAGCGGATTGGCCAGTTCCCAGAGATGTCTCACTAAATTGACCCACACCTGTGTCTTCCTAAAGGAATTATCTATCGAATAGATTTTGTTAGATTACAATGTAGGGGGAAGAGGCATTTGTGCATCGGTTTGAACTTTTGTTATTTTCATGAAATTCGTCAATTTGGAGGTTCTCTGTCAAGCGGATTGGCCAGTTCCCAGAGATGTCTCACTAAATTGACCCACACCTGTGTCTTCCTAAAGGAATTATCTATCGAATAGATTTTGTTAGATTACAATGTAGGGGGAAGAGGCATTTGTGCATCGGTTTGAACTTTTGTTATTTTCATGAAATTCGTCAATTTGGAGGTTCTCTGTCAAGCGGATTGGCAAGTTCCCAGAGATGTCTCACTAAATTGACCCACACCTATGTCTTCCTAAAGGAATTATCTATCGAATAGATTTTGTTATATTACAATGTAGGGGGGAAGAGGCATTTGTGCATCGGTTTGAACTTTTGTTATTTTCATGAAATTCGTCAATTTGGAGGTTCTCTGTCAAGCGGATTGGCCAGTTCCCAGAGATGTCTCACTAAATTGACCCACACCCGTGTCTTCCTAAAAGAATTATCTATCGCATAGATGTTGTTAGGTTACAATGTAGAGGGGAAGAGGCATTTGTGCATCGGTTTGAACTTTTGTTATTTTCATGAAATTCGTCAATTTGGAGGTTCTCTGTCAAGCGGATTGGCAAGTTCCCAGAGATGTCTCACTAAATTGACCCACACCAGTGTCTTCCTAAAGGAATTATCTATCGAATAGATTTTGTTAGATTACAATGTAGGGGGGAAGAGGCATTTGTGCATCGGTTTGAACTTTTGTTATTTTCATGAAATTCGTCAATTTGGAGGTTCGCTGTAAAGCAGATTAACAATTTTACATATAAGTCTCACTAAATCGACCCACACCCGTGTCTTTCTAAAGGAATTATCTATCGAATAGATGTTGTTAGATTACAATGTAGAGGGGAAGAGGCATTTGTGCATCAGTTTGAACTTTTGTTATTTTCATGAAATTCGTCAATTTTGAGGTTCTCTGTCAAGCGGATTGGCCAGTTCCCACAGATGTCTCACTAAATTGACCCACACCTGTGTCTTCCTAAAGGAATTATCTATCGAAGAGATGTTGTTAGATTACAATGTAGAGGGGAAGAGGCATTTGTGCATCGGTTTGAACTTTTGTTATTTTCATGAAATTCGTCAATTTAGAGGTTCGCTGTAAAGCAGATTAACAATCTCACATATAAGTCTCACTAAATCGACTCACACCTGTGTCTTCCTAAAGGAATTATCTATCGAATAGATGTTGTTAGATTACAATGTAGAGGGGAAGAGGCATTTGTGCATCGGTTTGAACTTTTGTTATTTTTATGAAATTCGTCAATTTTGAGGTTCTCTGTCAAGCGGATTGGCCAGTTCCCAGAGATGTCTCACTAAATTAACCCACACCTGTGTCTTCCTAAAAGAATTATCTATCGCATAGATGTTGTTAGATTACAATGTAGAGGGGAAGAGGCATTTGTGCATCGGTTTGAACTTTTGTTATTTTCATGAAATTCGTCAATTTGGAGGTTCTCTGTCAAGCGGATTGGCAAGTTCCCAGAGATGTCTCACTAAATTGACCCACACCTGTGTCTTCCTAAGGGAATTATCTATCGAATAGATTTTGTTAGATTACAATGTAGGGAGGAAGAGGCATTTGTCCATCGGTTTGAACTTTTGTTATTTTCATGAAATTCGTCAATTTGGAGGTTCTCTGTCAAGCGGATTGGCCAGTTCCCAGAGATGTCTCACTAAATTGACCCACACCTGTGTCTTCCTAAAGGAATTATCTATCGAATAGATTTTGTTAGATTACAATGTAGGGGGAAGAGGCATTTGTGCATCGGTTTGAACTTTTGTTATTTTCATGAAATTCGTCAATTTGGAGGTTCTCTGTCAAGCGGATTGGCAAGTTCCCAGAGATGTCTCACTAAATTGACTCACACCTGTGTCTTCCTAAAGGAATTATCTATCGAATAGATTTTGTTATATTACAATGTAGGGGGAAGAGGCATTTGTGCATCGGTTTGAACTTTTGTTATTTTCATGAAATTCGTCAATTTGGAGGTTCTCTGTCAAGCGGATTGGCCAGTTCCCAGAGATGTCTCACTAAATTGACCCACACCCGTGTCTTCCTAAAAGAATTATCTATCGCATAGATGTTGCTAGGTTACAATGTAGAGGGGAAGAGGCATTTGTGCATCGGTTTGAACTTTTGTTATTTTCATGAAATTCGTCAATTTGGAGGTTCTCTGTCAAGCGGATTGGCCAGTTCCCAGAGATGTCTCACTAAATTGACCCACACCCGTGTCTTCCTAAAAGAATTATCTATCGCATAGATGTTGCTAGGTTACAATGTAGAGGGGAAGAGGCATTTGTGCATCGGTTTGAACTTTTGTTATTTTCATGAAATTCGTCAATTTGGAGGTTCTCTGTCAAGCGGATTGGCCAGTTCCCAGAGATGTCTCACTAAATTGACCCACACCCGTGTCTTCATAAAAGAATTATCTATCGCATAGATGTTGTTAGATTACAATGTAGAGGGGAAGAGGCATTTGTGCATCGGTTTGAACTTTTGTTATTTTCATGAAATTCGTCAATTTGGAGGTTCTCTGTCAAACGGATTGGCCAGTTCCCAGAGATGTCCCACTAAATTGACCCACACCCGTGTCTTCATAAAAGAATTATCTATCGCATAGAGATTGTTAGATTACAATGTAGAGGGGAAGAGGCATTTGTGCATCGGTTTGAACTTTTGTTATTTTCATGAAATTCGTCAATTTGGAGGTTCTCTGTCAAGCGGATTGGCAAGTTCCCAGAGATGTCTCACTAAATTGACCAACACCTGTGTCTTCCTAAAGGAATTATCTATCGAAGAGATTTTGTTAGATTACAATGTAGGGGGGAAGAGGTATTTGTGCATCGGTTTGAACTTTTGTTATTTTCATGAAATTCGTCAATTTGGAGGTTCTCTGTCAAGCGGATTGGCAAGTTCCCAGAGATGTCTCACTAAATTGACTCACACCTGTGTCTTCCTAAAGGAATTATCTATCGAATAGATTTTGTTATATTACAATGTAGGGGGAAGAGGCATTTGTGCATCGGTTTGAACTTTTGTTATTTTCATGAAATTCGTCAATTTGGAGGTTCTCTGTCAAGCGGATTGGCCAGTTCCCAGAGATGTCTTACTAAATTGACCCACACCTGTGTCTTCCTAAAGGAAATATCTATCGAATAGATTTTGTTAGATTACAATGTAGGGGGAAGAGCCATTTGTGCATCGGTTTGAACTTTTGTTATTTTCACGAAATTCGTCAATTTGGAGGTTCCCTGTCAAGCGGATTGGCAAGTTCCCAGAGATGTCTCACTAAATTGACCCACACCTGTGTCTTCCTAAAGGAATTATCTATCGAATAGAGTTTGTTATATTACAATGTAGGGGGGAAGAGGCATTTGTGCATCGGTTTGAACTTTTGTTATTTTCATGAAATTCGTCAATTTGGAGGTTCTCTGTCAAGCGGATTGGCCAGTTCCCAGAGATGTCTCACTAAATTGACATAGAATCAGACATAAATAGAAGACGACGACGTGACAATGGCAACAGTACACTCAACATATGAAGATTTAGCCGATCATATTCCGATTAAAGAAGAGATCGTGAATAAATATATGACACAAATTATAATAAATAATAACAAAACTAAAGAAATAGAAGTTATTAACGGAAGAATAATATATATAGCAGAACACGATTTCAATATATTAGGAGAAATATTTAGACGTTTTATAAAAAATGGATAAACCGGCATATATTCTGAATTAGGAGATGACAAATACAACATAGTTCAGCAAAAGTTGATTGAACTATTCGGAAATAATAATGCAGTTAAATTCGTTA
Source organism: Nephrocerus scutellatus (assembly GCA_947095585.1). Taxonomy (NCBI): domain Eukaryota; kingdom Metazoa; phylum Arthropoda; class Insecta; order Diptera; family Pipunculidae; genus Nephrocerus; species Nephrocerus scutellatus. The sequence goes on along the minus strand of OX352765.1, from coordinate 54,692,145 downwards.
AGTGTTCGTATCGAGCACAAGACATTGAAACAGAAGTAGAAGCAATAAAACAAATATCTTTGTGCCATGTAAGAGAAAGCTTACATTCAGGAATTCAGGAAACTAACAATCAATTAAAAATCAGGATTTACTACCCAAAGCTTTTAGAAACCATACAGATCGTAATTAATCAATGCAAAATATGCCAAGGTGTAAAATACGATCGAAAACCTATAAAACCAAAATTTAGACACACAGAAACTCCTACGGATATAAACCAAATCATTCATATCGACACATACGTTATAAGAAGATATTTCTTTTTAACCGTCATTAATAAATTCTCGAAATTCGGTGCAGCATACTATCTGAACGATAGAACTCACATTACAATAATCGAACAACTCGAAGATCATTTTGCCAAAGTAGGAAAACCTAAAAAGATAGTAGCGGACAATGAATTCAAGGCATTACAAATTAAAGAATTTCTGACATCAGAAGCAATCGAACTGCATTTAACGAAAACTAACAGTCACACTGGTAACGCGGATGTAGAAAGATTACATAGTTCAATCGCCGAAAAGTTTAGGACACTTGCTTTTGAGAAGATAAATTACTCTGTTAGACGACTAATGCAACAGGCAGTCAGGAACTACAACGAACGTTTTCACTCTTTGATTAAATGTTATCCAGTAGACGTACAAATGAATATGATCAGTAAAGACAAGATTAGACAAAATTTAGAAACAAACAAAATTAAAAGATTAAAAAAAGAGAATATAACTAGAGAAGACTATGCAGAGGAAAGAAATACAGGTTTTATAAAAACTATAAAGCTGTTCGACATAAGCACGAACCTAAATATAAAAGACGAAATTTACGAAACGCACATGTTACAAACATAAAACGACCACTTAAATTTTCAGCTGACGTTTTGGAAGATATAGACCATAATTCTGATAATCATTCAAGGAACATACGGACAGAAACTGCTGGACATACAGACAATTAATGAACAAGAAGGATATGTTAAATTGCGACTCACGGAAACAAAAATACCGAAAGACACCGATATTATATTACACCTTATTAATCCAAGTGAAATAATAAACTTAGTGGACAATATAACCTTAAACATAAATTTATTAGATCTAGACCAGGCGAAGTCATTCAAGAGGAAACATCAAATATAAAACATAAAGTTCAAACATTAATTCCCATGCAGGCTAGAAAACGAAGAGGACTAATTAATATAGTTGGAAGCGCACAAAAATGGCTATTCGGAACAATGGACGAATCAGACAGACAACTAATAGAGGAACAGTTAGATATATTAAAAGAAAACAATCATAATACTATAAGAGCGTCAAACAAGCAAATCAAAATTAATGACTATTTTAATAGGACATTTGAAGACTTGACAGAAACTATAGAAAACGACAGACAAACTATTTCGAAACAACTTAATACATTTCATAAAGTAGAAAAGCTAATATTAACAAAACAGATCTATTTCGATCAGTTGTTTAAACTTAAATATCTCGAATCAAAGGTAGATAAAATCCAGGAAAACATAGTTTCAGCCAAAATTAATATCGTTCACCCTAACATTTTGACATCAGAAGAAATAAAAATTTATAAAATAGACTTTTGGAAACTACAACAAATTAAATTAGGTGTTACTCAATACAAAGAAAATAAATTAATATTCGCTATCAAAATACCTAAGACATATATAACTCTACCACTGAAATTACTGATAGCAGTACCAAATAAGAATCATCTGGAAATAAATGAAGATAAAGAATTCATACTAGAATATCATAATAAAACATTAAAATATGAAACAGGCAAATATCTAAATGAACTAACTGAAAGTAAACATTGTGCACTTAAAGAAACTTGTAATCTTGTAACGTATGTATAAACAAACGGAAGTAATCACTTTAGATGATGAAACTATTTTTATAAAAAAATATCAACGCCAAGTTAAATCAAACATGTGATGATAGAAACATTAAACTTTCAGGTAACTATTTAATTAATTTTAACAACTAGCTGTTCCCGTGCGCTTTGCTACCCGCCCACTGACGCCACGCCCACTTACACCCGCGTTTCCCAGCTGCCCCATCCCACTGACCTCCCGCACACTGACCACCCACCCATTGACCTCATACACACTGACCCACCGCCCACTTACACCCGCGTTTCCCAGCTGCCCCATCCCACTGACCTCACACCCACTGACCTCCCGCCCACTGACCTCCCAACCACTGACCTCCCGCCCACTGACCACCCACCCATTGACCTCATACACACTGCCCACCTACTGAACTCACACCCACTTACGCCACGCCCACTTACACCCGCGTTTCCCACTGACCCCCGCCCACTGACCTCCCGCCCACTTACACCCGCGTTTCCCGGCTGGCCCATCCCGCTGACCCCCGCCCACTGACCTCCTTCCTACTGATGCCACGCCCACTTACACCCCAATAACTAACCAACTCATCAATCCAGAAAACTATAGAATCGACACTTATACAGGCAACAAATGTACACTTGTTCGAATATTCTATGAAGATTATATACAGGGAAAACTACATTTTCCACCCCAGCGCCACCTATCGGGTCCAAATTTTGTCAACGACTTTCTTTTTATTTAAATATTATATGGTTTGAATTTGAGCCAAATCGTTCCATAAATAAGAATTTTCGGAAAAAAACGACACCAGCGCCACCTATCGGGTCCAAATTTTGTCAACGACTTTCTTTTTATTTAAATATTAAATGGTGTAAATTTGAGCCAAAACGTTCCATAAATAAGAATTTTCGGAAAAAAACGATACCAGCGCCACCTAGCGGGGCTTTTAAACCTTTTAAACCTTCCCGTAGCAATTACAAACAAACTCGCAGAAGGAAGTATCCAATTTGGTCCAGCCGTTCTCGAGTTTTAGTCAGTCTAACGCACAGCAATTGATTTTTATATATATAGATTGTACATTAACAATCCTAGATCAAAAATATTCAAATGTGAAACATATGTACGAACAAAAATTCATTTATCCTAATAATAATGAAAAAGCCAATGTTTCAAATACTATCAATTTTAAGAAAATCAGTATAAGTAATTTTGAAAATCTAAATGAAATCAAAGAACAAAAATTGCAGACAAACGTATTTTATAATGTTAACATAATTTTAATTACCATAATCATAATCATGTTTCTTATATTATTCTTTCTATGTATACAAAGTAAAATCATTAAGATTAATTTAAATAAAAGAATTCAGGAGAATTCAAATCTAAAGGAGGGAGAAGTTACATATACTCGTACACCTGTTCATCGACCTCAAGACGACGTCGACAAATTTATTGAAGAAATCACCGGATGCACTTTGCACAAGGTAGAACAAAACGCTGACCTAATGTCTGCGAAAAAACCCAAATTCACAAGAACTTGCAATTGTTTGATTGCGAAAGCGTCCAATTACGAGGTGATGAACGGAGGTACCTGTACATGGCAGCGGCAGAAGTGTTTGAGCCGTGATTATAATAAGTCGCATTGTGTTTAATAAAGTAATCTATCACCTAAAATTAAAAGTTGTGTTTTTTTTTGTACTCAACCGCAATCCACAACGTAAATCGCGCGAACCGTTTGCTTGAACTTTTGATTCTTAGCTTTACCCTACCAGGAAACCATCTCAAGAAGACGACTTAAGAGACGCATACCTGTAGACCTACAACAAAGATGAAATGCCTAAGAAAAAACAAATCATAAATTATACATGTATGTATATGTAAACTAAAACCAACAAAGAAGTATCAAGATAATGATCTTATCCTTGTATTGTTATAACCCGTAAAATATATGCACAATCAATTACTTTATGTCCTATTAAGGACAGATGTAAAATTTCATTGGGAAATACAAAAAAAACTCAACCCGTACCTGGATACTCGGTGAGTACTACGAGTCGGAGGTCGCGGTATCCCATCGTCTTGCCGAAAACTGCTTTGCTTTGGTTTGGCTTTTAGTTCGCCAGGCACACGACGACGCTGCGGCAAAGATACTAGATTCTACATGGACGACAAGCTGTGCGGACTTTGCTGCACAAATGCGCGGAGCGGTTATCAAGCAACAAATGGCTTCGTTGCCCAGCCAACGAGTCAACTCAGCACGCTCGTTTTTGGCCTCTGGAGTCGACTACTGTGGTCCCTTCTCCGTCCGAGTTGGAACCAAACGATCTCGCACAACGGTCAAGAGCTACCTGGAAGCACTTGGAAGTCAACAGGCACCGGCCCATGCAGGGACTAGATGACACTTCATCAACCCCGCGGCTCCACATCAAGGTGGTTTATGGAAGGCTGCGGTGAAGTCCGTCAAATATCATTTGGTTCGTTTGGTGGGTGCCCAGTCTTTATGATACCACTAACTCCACAACCTGGCAACACGCATCGAAGCTTTTCTCAACTTACGTCCGCTGGTCCCACTCCACGACGACCCAGAGGACAAATTGGCGCTCACTCCGGGTGATTTCCTCATTGGCGCCCCGCTCAATACGGTACCTGAACCCCAAGTTGGTGACGTGCCACGTAAGCTCCATCAGGACTTTTGGCGGCGGTGGAGTGAGGAGTACTTGGTCACCCTTCAGACACGCAACAAACGGAAACGACGTGTTCGTCGTGAAACAGGAAAACCTGCCCCCAACTTATTGGAGGCTCGGTAGAGTCATTGCCGTACACCCGGACAGTGACGGATTAGCCCGCAACGATACTCTACGCACCAGTTTTGGCGAGTGCCGCCGGCCGGTCCAGAAACGTTGCCGCCTCTTGGAGACATCATGAACAGTTCACGAGATGTTTTTATGATCTTGACCTTCCTGCGAGCATTTCATGCACACATTTCGAACCAGTGACCAACGGTTTCATCTGGTGTTTTTTTTCGCTCGGGTTTTCAGGCCATCTTAAACGAATATTAGCCTTTATTCAATCATAAGGACATTTTGAGCATCTTTTATAACTACATGTAGTAATTTTACATAATAAAATATTTAAAAATGAAATGTTAATTTTTTCATCACATATTCAAACCTTTATACCGAAATAAATCGAGAGTCTCGAGCCAAATTTTGTATTAAGAGTTGTAGAGAATATCAAGGCGAATTCAATTAAGGTAAAAAAAAACAACCCATAAAAATTAAAATTTTTCATCTAAATTCTCTAATCGCAGAAATTGATATGGGAGCCCCTCGATCCTGGGCCATTTTTTTTTATTGTAGGAGAAAATCATCGAAACAAACATTTGACATCAGATGTTAAAATTGAAAAAGCTCAGATCATTTTATTCTGAGCACTTAGAGCACGCTCATACTCTGAGCAAATAAGAAACACGAACATTTATCTTGAGAACTCTTTGACTGCTCTGAACTAATTTATGAAAACGCCAAATGACAGAATATTGTGAAAACTTGTTGTTCTATCTGTAAGTTGATATCGACAACAAAAAAAACGACATCAATAAAAATACAATTCAGTAAATAAAAATGTAAGTTGAATTAAGCATAAAACATGTATGTCTCGTTTCATTTGCTGGGTTCATTTGTGCGTGCGCTAAGATTTCTCTCTCTCTCTCCACCACCACCAAAACCATGCAGCGCAGCCGACTGCGCAGCACACACCGCACACAGTCCATAAAGGGCGACGAATATCTGATGCCAGTACAGATATTTAAAAAATGTATAAGGGCCTTGCGGCCGAACCCGGGACCCGATCACTACCAAATTTTCGAAAAAGTATTGTTTATTGGGTATACACATGTGTGTAAAATTTGAAGAAAATCGGGTAAATTTTTTTGTTTGGGAGCCCCCCGACCCCGCAGCCCGAGGGGCCTCAAAATTTAATAGAAAGTGTTGTCTCCGGAAATACACATGTGTGCAAAATTTCAATAAAATCGGGCCATGGGAAGTGGGTTAAAAATTGATCGCAAGAATCCACGACAGACGACCGACCGACGACCGACGACCCACGGGCAAGTGAAGTTAATATAGAGAATTTAAAAAATAACCAAAAAAATTAAAATTTTTCGTTTAAATTCTCTAACTGATACACAATGTGCAAAGTTTGAATAAAATCGGGTAACATTTAAAAAAAAAAATTTGGGAGCCACCTTATCAACACACCAAAATTTTTACAAAAAGTGTTTCCATCATGGGAGATACACATGTCTATAAAATTTAAAGAAAATCGGGTACTTTTTTATGGGTGCCCCGACCACGGGACCCTATCACCACCAAATATTTACAAAAAACAACCCATAAAAATTAAAATTTTTCATGTAAATTCTCTAATAGGAGATGAGTATGTGTTAAAATTTGAAGAAAATCGGGCTAATTTTTAAAAAATTTACATGGACACCACACGGGTCTCAGGGCCCTATCACTCCAACAAATTTACAAAAAGTTATGTCCATCAGTGATACACATGTGTTAAAAAATTGAAGAAAATCGAACTAATTTTTAAAAAATTTATATGGGCACCCCTTATGCCTCAGGGCCCGTTCACTCCAAAAACTTTACAAAAAATTTTGTCCATGGGAGATACAGAGGTGTATAAAATTTGAAGAAGATCGGGTTAATTTTTGTGAAAAATTTTTATGGGGCCCCACGACCCCGGCCGCCAAAATTTTTGCAAAAAGGGTTGTTCATCGGAGATACAAACGTATGTAAAATTTAAAAAAAATCGGGTTAATTTTTTTAAAAAAAATTTGGGGCTCAATGACCCTGTGGCGTGGGGTCTCCAAAAATTTTACAAAAAGTGTTTTTCATCGGAGATACATACGTATATAAAATTTGAAGAAAATCGGGTTATTTTTTTTAAAAAAATTTATGGGTTACCCGGGGCCCGGGGTCTCCAAAATTTTTACAAAAAATGTTGCCTATCAGAGATACATGCGTATATAAAGTTTGAAGAAAATCGGGTTATCTTTTAAAAAAAAATTTATGGGGCCCCACGAACCCGAGGCCCGGGGTATCAAAAATTTTTACAAAAAGTGTTGTCTATCAGAGATACATGCGTATATAAAATTTGAAGAAAATTGGGTTATTTTTTTAAAAATGTTTATTGGGTCCCACGAACCCGTGGTCTCCAAAATTTTTACAAAAAGTGTTGTCTATCAGAGCTACATGCGTATATAAAATTTGAAGAAAATCGGGTTATTTTTTTTTTTAAAAATTTATGGGGTCCCACGAACCGGGGGCCCGGGGTCTCCAAAATTTTTACAAAAAGTGTTGTCTATCAGAGATACACATGTGTATAAAATTTGAAGAAAATCGGGTTATTTTTTTAAAAAATTTTATGGGGTCCCACGAACCCGGGGCCCAGGGTCTCCGAAATTTTTACAAAAAGTGTTGTCTATAAGAGATACACATTTGAAGAAGAATTTGAAGAAAATCGAGTAAAATTTTGTAAAATATTTGTATGGGAGTCCCCCGACCCCCGGGCCCTGAGTCTTCAAATTTTATAGAAAGTGTTGTCTCCGGAAATACATATATGTGCAAAATTTCAATAAAATCGGGCTTTGGGAAGTGGGTTAAAAATTGATCGCAAGATTCCACGACAGACGACCGACCCACGGGCAAGTGAAGTTAATATAGAGAATTTAAAAAGTGTTGTCCATCGGAGAAACAAATGTGTATAAATTTTGAAGAAAATCGTGAATTTTTTTTATAATATTGTATGGGTGCCCCCAACTCCGGGGCCCGATCACTTCCAAATTTTTACAAAAAGTGTTTTCCATTGAAGATACACATGTGTATAAAATTTGAAAAAAAATCGTGTAGTTTTTGTAAAATATTTGTATGGGAGTTTTGTGGCAAAATCATCAAACAAATGAAACGCAGCGGCAACGAACAGCGCAGCACACAAAGCACAGAGATCAGACTTTGCCGTGATCTGATGCGATATAGCGATATTTAAAAAATGTATATGGGGGTCCCCAGGGGACCGATCACTCCAAATTTTAAAAAAAGTGTTTTCCATCGAACACACATGTGTACAAAATTTAAAGAAAATCGGGTAAATTTTGTAAAGTATTTGTATGGGAGTCCCCCGAACCCAAGGTCCGAGGGGCCTCAAATAAAAAGTAAGTAAAAAGTAGTGTCACCGGAAATATACATGTGTGCAAAATTTCAACAATATCGCCCTTTGGGAAGTGGGTTAAAAATTGATCAGAAAATCTGACCAGCCAGCCAGCAAGCCACGTGCACGCCAAGTTAATATAGAGAATTTAAAAATTATAACGGTTTTTTCTGAGAAAAATTGAATTTTTAAAAAAATCATATCAAGATAACCACTTAGATCTTTAATAAGCCTATACAATTACCAAATAATATTATGGAAGTTACAGTTTAATATTTGTGTGTATTTTTTCTAAACAACATTTTTTAAACACCCTGCATCTCAAAGGATATCACAAATTGACCCCCCTCCCATACGATTTTTTTCTCAGAATGAACCAAGGAATCACCCTTAACGATCACAATAAAAGACTTGTCTTGATGGCATGATTCCGGCGGTTGGTGTCAGACCACTCTCGTAGATCTCATCATTATATAGTCTCCGGAATCGTCCTTCCGTCCTTCACATACGGGGGCCAACAATTATCCGTAAGACTTTTCTCTCGAACGCGGCTAAGAGGTCAGAATCCTTTTTGCTAACCAAGTCTCGGATACATTTGTTAGTACTGGTATGACATTTGTCTTATACCAGCAGCTTGGATGTTATTGTTAAATTACTGGATTTGAAGGGTCTTGACAGACCACAGTAGGCTTTGAGCAACCATGCGCGTGTTTCTGTTCACATGCTGTATTCAGGTGCTACAGATAGTTAAAGGAATGCACTACTTCAAATTCGCGCTCCACTATTTTAATTGAGGAACTAATGTTGGATAATCTACTCGCAGACGTGGCCATGTAATTTGTTTTGCTCTCATATATGTGCAGCCACAGATTTCGTTCCACCCGCTCAATTGGGATGGAAGCTTCGTGTACAGCTCTTGGGTTTCAACAAACAATGTCAATGTTATCTGCGTAAGCAAGTATCTGAATGGACTTAAAGAGGATTGTTCCTCTCGCCGTTACGTCAGAGTCTCGGATCACTTTATTCAACGCCAGGTTGAAGAGGACGCGGGCCAGTCAATCCACTTGTCGGGGCCCATTATAGATGTTGAGTGGGCTTGATATTCATCCGGATATTTTTACTTGGCTTAAAACATTGGTCATGTTCGACCGACATGTCAGTTTATTTGTGTTGCTGAATTCTCTCATGGCTTTATAAACTTCTAGTCTGGCATAACTATCGTAGGCGGCTTTAAAGTCTATTAAAATTTGGTGTAGTGAGTTTTGAAGTTCTAGACATTTTTCCATCACCGGGCTAAGGGTGTAAATCTGATCAGTTGTTTATTTTTCTGGGATGATTCCACACTGGTATGGACCATTGATGACTTTACCGTATGGGGTTATACTGTCTTGATAGATATAGGCAAAAATCTTATACGCGGTACGCAACAACGTTATACCACGATAATTGCTGCATGTTGTGATATCTTCTTTCTTATGTATGGATCACAGGATGCCTCTTCGCCAGTCTTCTTGTCCCGTCCCGGATGCTTTCTTTCGCCGGTGAACGGTTTTCTCATATCTTCCGAGATCTTTATATTCATCGCATTTAGAGCGAGTCCTATCTCTTGAGCGTGATCGGAGCTCGGAGCACCATATCAACAAGATAGTGGTCCCAGTCGACGTTGGCACCTTGGTACGTTCGTACCGTCATCAGGTTCGGGTTGTAGCGGCGGTCTATCAACACGTTGTCTATCTGGTTGCGAGTGTATCTAGCAGGAGAGATTTTTTAATGCGCAAACCTTGTACTCGCAACGTCCAAATTATTGCTCGCTGGCATCTCTATGAATCGTTGTCCATTGTCATTAGTGTTCTCGTGTAAGCTATATTTTTACATTCATATCGCCCCAAAATGATTTTTACATCATAAAAAAAAACAACCCATAAAAATACAATTTTTCATGAAATTCTCTATTAGGAGATGGGTATGTGTTAAAATTTGAAAAAATTGGGTTAATTTTGTTAAAAAAAAGTAATGGGGCCCCACGAACCCGGGCCCGGGGTCTCCAAATTTTTTACAAAAAGTGTTGTCTATCGGAGGTACACATGTGTATTAAATTTAAAGAAAATCGGGTTAATTTTTTTAAAAAAAATTATGGGGTCCCACGAACCTGGGTCCGGGGTCTCCAAAATTTTTACAAAAATTGTTGTATATCAGAGATACACATGTGTATGAAATTTGAAGAAAATCGAGTAAAATTTTGTAAAATATTCGTATGGGAGCCCCCCGACCACGAGGTCCGAGGGGCCTCAAATTTTAATGGAAAGTATTGTCACCGGAAATACACATGTGTGCAATTTCAATAAAATCGGGCCTTAGGAAGTGGGCAAAAAATTGATCGCAAGATTCCACCACACACAAATCCACACACAAACCCACAAAGACACGGGCACGCGAAGTTAATATAGAGAATTTAAAAAAAAAAAAAAAACATTCGTAGTAGTCATAGTCGTTTTTCGAAATTGATTTTTTTTTTTTAAATTTTCAAAGGCCTGAATTGGATGTTTCTACGGCGAAATTGGTCAAGCTACGAGGAACCGCAGAGAATCTTCAAGAGGTCAATTTGAGTCCAGCTTTATTGCTCATCCTTGATGCAATATTTGGCGTTAGAGCTTATCGGCTCGATATTTGTGCGTGCCGTTTTCGGTTGTTAGGCCTGGTACTACAAACGAATCCGTTACAAGACCGAACCAAACGGTGAAAGACCGAATTTTTCAATGGAGGTTCCAAGAATTTTGAAGGCTCACGTATGTCATTTTTTTTGTAATATTTTCTTGGTCAAGGTTTTTTGTAGTTTTCTTGACCATGATACATTCATTAAAGCATTTGGACTTGCGTCGTTTTAGTTTCCTGATGATTTTTCCGTATTGCTTTTTTTAATGAATCAGGGAGATTCCGAGAAAATAATTTGAAACCGGCTACAAACGTGGGGAATGTGATATATTGTAAATCACATTTCTGCGATTTAATTATTACTTTTAATAAAGGGCTTTGCTCACCTTATTGCCGTGGCGCAAGTCATTCAGGGAGTTTTCCCTTGGCAATAAGTTTAAATATAAAAATATAAAAAATAAAAATAAAAATTAATTAAAAAAAATACCGTTCCCGTTCGACTGATTCAAAGATTTCGTTTCTTTCATCATCTGGGGAATCCTCGAATCCTCTGTAGGTGCGTGAACTTTTATGAGGCTTACGTTTTTAAATCTGTCCCGCACGCGATGGGTGGATATCCGTCCATTTACTGTTTTTAACTCTATAACGTTAAGTTTCATTATTTTGCTGACTAAAAACCACACCCGAGCACATGATGTCTTGCATGATAGCTGTAGCTAAGTAGCCGAACAAAAAAAAGTTTTAGATGTTTATGCGCCTTTGACACTTGTTACAATTATTTTTAAGAATGGCGGGCGTGTGCACCGCTAGCAACGAAAAACATTTTTAGGTTAGCGGGCGTTTCATGTAATAGCCGAACAAAAAAGAGTTTTAGATTTATATGCGCCTTGACACTTTTATTAAAATTCTTTCAAAAAAATGGCAGCCGGCGCTTTGCTAAATAGCCAGATGGAAAAAGATAAATTTTTATGCACACTAGAACACATGCAAAGTTCTTTATTTTTTAAAAAATTGCGGTAGCAACTCTGGATCAAACGAAAATAATTTTTGGCTAGCGGAACGAAAAAAGTTTTAAGTTTTTAAGCGCCTTTAAATTTAAAAAAAAAATGTATGCAACACCAACACCGTGAACGACGGGGAAAAAGAAACCCCAAACACAACGAAAAGAACACTCACAGCGTACGTTTGCCCCCGACAGTCCATCGTTCTGCACTCTCAAGTCTCAAACTTTTCAAAACCAATTCTCTCCCTCCTAAGGCATATTGGCACACACCATGTCATCTTCTTCACTTGCATTTTCGCCAGCTTCACGAGTACAATGTCGTTTATACGTAACTTTTTGATAATTGATTACCTAAATGCAAGCGACATCGACCAGCGACATTGGAAGCAATGTTTACATGTATACATGCTCGCAGAATTAAGATCCGCAAACACACACTGTTAGGTTGTTACACTAGTCATGATTCCTCAGCTTGTATAGTTTTAAAATAATATCAGTAGATATCATCGCACTGCAATATCTTCCAACATCTTTACATCCTCAAACATCATTACATGGCGACCATGCCATTATAAACTATTAAATTATTCAAAATAGAAACATAATAACTTCTTCGAAATACTAAAAAAGATATTGTGGTAACTATTATCTATAACAATTATCAATAAAAGATATATCGCGATAACAAGGAATATATCTGCAAACGTTTTTATTTATAAAAGAATATTAAAACGTATGTAGTTAAACATTAATCGTGTTAACGATTAAGCGTGTTAACTTATTGAATAGTAACAATTACATTAAGTTAACACAATCCTTCTTAAGGAGTAAACTCCAGTCGCACGTCGGAGATGACACGCACCATTTTTTTTTCTAATCCGAAAACTTATTCATGATAACTCGGCAACCGTATCAATTAACGCATTTAATCACGTTATAAATCACGATTTTTAAATGGTTCCTTCGTATAACAGTCACACCGAGTACGCGTTTTTGTTGTTGTTGTTGTTGTGTGCACAAATTGCACCTGAAGCATTTTATCCCCTTCCGACAACGTTCGCCGCAATTGAAATATTTATCGGATTTACCACGGACCACGTACCGAATACTTTTTTTTTAACTTAACGTAGATTCTGTAAATATAAAAAACTTTCTTAACAAAGTGAAAATTTATATATTTAAATAATGCTAAACAAATAAACATCCTTAAATTTTTCAATTTATTTACAGACTTATAAAAACGCTTAAAGACGATAACTTGAAAACCGCTTACTTCTTATCAGACGACTATTATTTCGATTATTAATAGATATGTTTAAACTTCTTTTCTTAAACCAATTAATAAATAAAATAATAACTAAGAATGTTAACAAAACTAATACGAATAAGTAGTTCAATTCTTCATCTCGATAAATAATTTTGTTGAGTCGTCCGCTTTTCTTTTTTAGAAGAACTATGTGTTTATTATAATTTTCATCATCCATGTTTTTTTTCTTATTGTTTTGCCTTAATGCTGCAAGTTCTAAGTCCTCAGGCACTAAAATTGCTATATAAAACAGAAATAAGAAATATATTATTTATGAAAATAGAATGTTATTGATTTCAATATCATTAATAGGAAAATGTTTGAAAAAAAAATTCGAATTCTATCTACGTACCATTCTAAACGTCGTTTAAACTTCTGAGAGAACTACAAGTTGTACAATGGAAACTAACCAAGAAAAAAAAAACCCATAAAAACTAAAATTTTTCATGTAAATTCTCTAATAGGAGATACATATGTGTGCAAAATTTGAACCGGGTTAATTTGGAAAAATTAATATTAGAGTCCTTCGAAATTTTTTCAAAAACTGTTCTCACTGGAGATACACATTTTTTTTAAAAAAATTGTATGGGGAAAAAATTCAAATCAAAAACTCAAAATTTTTTACAAAAAGTTCGGTCTACGGAGATACACATATGTTTAAAATTTAAAGAAAATCTGGCTAATTTTTAGAAAAAATTATGCAACTGGCTATTTCTGTTAAGCATCGCTAGTGGAAAAACAGTGACAAGCAGGAAACGTTAATGTGGTGTTCAAGCGAATCTATTGATTTCGCAATGTTTTCGTCGCCGATAAGTTTAATTGCACGGTTTTGTATTCTATCTAGCTAATGCAAGGAAGTTTTGGGCACACCAAACCAGATAGGACAATTATACTCAATTTTGGGGCGAATAAACGACAAGTAGTGACCAGATCAGAGGGAGTAAAAAAAATTCTTGAACCGGGTTAGAAAACCTAAACATTTCGCAGTATTTTTGGCAACGGTGAATATGTGGTCATTCCAGCGAAACTTGTCGTTTACGCACATACCGAGAATTGCGAGTTTTTCAGTTTCCTCGATGCAAGTGCCATTCATGGATGCAAAGGGTTTAAGATTCGCTTAGACGACAGGAGACAGCATTTGGTTTTTCAAGAGTTAAATTCTACTTGATGGTTTTTTCCAAATTTTATTATGCTGTCAAGGTCAGAACTTAACATCTTAACATACGTAGTTGTTTGAGTTCCACGTGAGAAGTAGATGGACGTTCGTCCATCGCCAGCCTTTATGTGATGTATTTTAGAATTGGAACCGTCCAACTTGACAACTTGAATTGAGCGGTTCAAAAGATAGATTCTAATCCAATGGAACAGTTTTACATCGACTCCATAGGCACTCATTTCGGACGAAAGAGTTTGATAATAATAATAACACACTGCTCAATTGGACTAGTAACTACCTTTTTTTTGACCGTTCAATCCAGGTCGTATTGGACGGATTCAAATCCAATGTTCACCGCATAAACGCCGGTGTTCCTCAAGGCTCTGTTTTATCTCCGACACTCTTTCCAATTTTCATTAATGATCTCCTATCCACCACCGTTAATTAAATCCATTCTTTCGCTGATGACAGTATGTACTCTTAGCTTTTCATATGACTTCACGCTTTCTGCACGACCCTCTTCGTTACAAGTGAAACTTGAACAACAACGTATGTTAAGCACGTTAAATTCTGATCTTGACAGCATAACAAGGTGGGGACTACATAATAGAGTTGAATTTAACGCTTCTTAAACCCAATGCTGTCTTCTGTCGTCTAAGCGTAATTTAAACCCCCAACCTTTATCCATGAATGGTTTTTGCATCAAAGAAACTGATAAGCTCTCAATTCTCGGTATGTGCGTCAACAGCAAGCTTCGTTAGAACGCCCACATATTTGCCATCGCCAAAAATGCTACGAGATGTTTAGGTTTCCTAAAACGGTGCAAGATGTACTTCACTCCTTCAGATCTGGCTACTATTTACAAGGCGTATATTCGCCCTTAACTCGAATACAATTGTATTGTCTGGGCAGGTGCCCCCAAGACCACATTGCAACTACTAGACAGAGTTCAGAACCGCGCGTTAAAACTTATTGGTGACGTTCATATCACGAAAAAAATCGAATCGCTTGAACATCGTAGGAATGTTTCCTGCCTGTCACTGTTTTATCGCTTTTTCCACAAGCGGTGTTCAAAAGAAATATCCAGATGCATCCCGCCTATTATCCAACCCATCCGTAATACACGTGCCTAAACTCGAGCTCACAGGTCTACCATTAAGCCTATCTTCGGACGTACTAACCAATTCAGAGATTCCTTCTTTAGCCGCACGATTGTTATATGGAATGATTTGCCTGATTCTGCGTTTCCGCATTTTTATGATCTGCAGTCGTTTAAGACACGTGTGCATAGACATCTCATATTTTCCTCTCCCCAATTTTCTAACGCCCACGCTGTGCTAAGCATTATAAGGGTGCAAACCCCTTTAGCGTGTATACATTATAAAAAAAAATCCAAACTCTCTCAAATGCCTTGGAAATATCGAGTGCAGCAACTTTGCTTTCACCAAATTGATGCAAAGAAAGGTTCAACTGTTCGGTAAGATATACCATCAAATTACCAGTAGAACGTTGCCCACGAAATCTTTACAGCCGGTCACTAAGGTTTTCGTTAGTTTCAAGATATTTAATGAGCTGTAAATTGGTCAGCGTTCTATGAGGTTGGGAAGAATTTATGTAAGTGGTGTGGGTCGGTAAGACGAAGAAGACGACGGCTTGCCTTTTTTATGGGCTGGACAAAGGCTGTTTTCCAACTTCTTGGGAAGATTCCACAAGAATAGGATTGATAGAAAAGCTAACGCATTGGTAGTGCCAGCTTAGAAGAACACCTCTTCAGAACTAATGGGGAAATACCATTTGGCCCAGCGGATTTATGAGTGTTGAGATCGTTTAAAACTCTTACAACCGCACGAGTACGAATGAAGATCTGTTGCATAGATTTTTCTTTACTCGAAGGTGGTTTTGTCTTTAAAGTTTAGAGTAGAGTCTTTAGAGGTGACATCTGGAATGTCATTAAAAACGACCGTTGGAATCGACGACGAGATCGTATTTTTGACGAATGACCAAAAATTGTTATTACCTTTGGGACACTGTAGTATTTTTTGACTCAATTTTTTGTCGTAGGTAAATTTGATGCACTGAAGAAGAGCAATGCAATCATTTCTGGCTCGTTTAAAATTTGTTCGGTTTTCCTCAAAGGAGTTTGCTTTGTAAAACCGAAAGGATACCTCTCTAATCCTAGAAGCCTCTTTACAGCTCGAGTCATACCATCCATCCTCCTTTGGCTTGATAGACTTATTCCTGGAAAGAATAAAGTCTCTCATACCAATCTCGTACCAATAAGGATGGTGTTTGTGATTGCATCAGCGGCGGCATTCACGTTGCTATCACGAAACAATAGCGACAAGTTATTACTCCCAGAGAAGCTATTAAGGCCGCCCAATTGGCTTTCTCCTATTGCCATATTTTTTTTTTTTTTTGGGTTTTTTCTTTCTTTAACTCCGTGGTTTATTACACGTAATTAGCTGTTCACTCTTGTGTGATGAGCCTAAAGGCGATAATACATTGACGGAGATTTTATGATTTTATCAGGACGAGAGGTAAGGAGTAAGTTAGGGTGTTCGTGGAACGATTTGCAATGTCAGGTATTTTTGTAGGCTCATTTACAAGCTGAGTAAGGTGATTAAACTCAGCGAATATCTCAACTTCCCAGCCACCCAGAATTGTATACATGGAAATCGCCCGCAATGACGATTTCAGTATTAGGATCATTTGTGACAATTCTTGCAATTAAATCAGACAGTGAATCAAAATCATTAAGAGTTGAGACACTGTCTAAGTTTGGGCTTCTATAAAGAAAGCAATAGTGAATGTTACACCCTTGTCTAGTACCATCACTCTCAGCTATATGAAATTAAATTTCGGTTTGGAACATTGGCTGAATTGAGGCAAAAGTTTTAACGCAACATCACTACGGACATTAATTGTGAGTCCGCGTCGAGGGAAAAATAATGGCACCAAGTTATAGATTTAAATCCGAAGTATCAGAATTCTCAAATACTTGAATTTCGCTCAGTGCCAGAATTGCTGGCCTGTGGAAATGTACATGTGTAAACACAGGGAAAAAAATTTGTTCTCACATCAAGAAACTACTTCACCACCACTCGTCCAGTTTCAGTTTCTTTCACTATCATTAATGTTGGGACAATCAACGTATTGCGTAATTGCCAATTTGGCTTACAATTATATTTATTAAATTCAATGAAAAATATTATTATTTTTCAAAATACTCATCGCTTTATTTTAATAACTAAAGTAACAATCGGTTTGGCGGTCAGCCATCAAACACTGATGAACGACGACGACCACGGCAACGAAAACGGCTAAACGATTTAAGAATTTCCTTATGGAACGTACGCTCACTGTATGGAGCTCGAGCCTCACAGCAGTTGCCCGATACCCTGTCTAAATATAAGGCTGATATAACAGCAATCCAAGAGATGGTGTCTTACAAAAGTCAGAATATGACATGACATGACATGAACTGTATGACATCGCCTCGAAATCGGGACCGGTGGAGAGACTTTATGCAGGAGGCCAGGACCGGACCCCGGTTGTAGAGAGGTTTTATTCTCTGGTACTAAAATAAAAATAACTGCTGGAGCAATCAACTAAAACTTCGTTCTTTATCAAAAAATATTTGTGAAGTGAGAATTTGAGGAAATGTCAAACACTCGATTATCATATAATATCACGTCTACGGGTATTCATATTCAATATTCATTTATATACATCATAATGCTGTATTTGCAATGATGTCAAAGTGTACAGATTAGTTATTTATTATTATTTTATATATTTTAAGGTACCAAACAATTAACTGCCAGCGATAACAATCCAGTAAGTTGGCAGTTTTCCAACAACACCAGTAACTTGTCATATAAAAATAATGTTATAACTCGTTTTAGGCGGGTAGTAAGACCACCACTACGAAGGGAAAAAAACTAAAAAGGAAGGAATGTTACAAATCAGGCTAATAGATGCATTGTGTAAACTACAGTTATTGTACTGCATTGTGTAAACGAGAGCTGACATCTGCTATTGTGAAGGCACACAACTAATACAAAGTAATCCTCGCAATGCCTTCTGCATATGAACCACATAACTAATACAAAGTAATCCTCGCAATGCCTTCTGCATACGAACCACACAACTAATACAAAGTAATTATAACGCAACGAGGTGCGATCAGCGGACGTTTGTTTATGACATGTATGCTTATTAAGCCTAATAGATAAGTGATCACTGATCGTTAAACGCTGTCAATCATTTACCCTCACAACGCATTACGCTGCCTGGGGATGCAATAAAAGTACGGATATATAAATCACGTCGTTTGTTTATGTCACATCAGCAAATAGGCAAACGACCGAAAGCTCATAGTATGCGGACTATTGCCCAAAGTACTAAAGCAAACATGCTGACAAGGCACAATACAATAGGGAGTATTGGTCAGAAGCGATACAGACTTGTGTACATTGGTAGATATTAGTATTGTAGTAATTTTATTTATTAATATATATTCGCATTAAATTATTCACATGTATTAGAGTCTTCGGACTATAAATAAGAACCCGATTTCAGAATAAAGATGACTACGATCTCGGCAGTTGAACTTGACGTTTCTTTAGTTTTATTAGGCTTGCGAGCCTTAGGCACTGGAACATTCTCTTTCAGCTCTTAAAGAAAAATTGGAATCCCACCTTGGGTGCAGGAAACTGCCTAAAGGTTAAAGTCAAGACTAGTGGAGGTCCAATAAAGGAACATCGGTGCTCGTTAGTAAAAATGGCACTTCTCTTTCTTCATGTATAAAAAACCTCGAGGAGGAAGAAGCTTTGAATTAGTTGTTTAATTTAATAAATCGAATCCATATTATCTTTTAACGTACGCAAGTAAAAAAGCCGAAAAAATGACACAATATAATAAAAAATACAATAATCTTTGTCTTTCATCTAATAAAATAATTAAAAATATATTCTTCCTTTCGCACAACTACTCATGCTTTAAACTTATCACACATGAATAATAATAATAATATTCGGCGCTATAGACCATTGCGGTTCAAGACCTAGCTTCTCGCGACCATTTGTGTTGCGCATGTATATTTTTGGACACAAATGGAAGGAACCTACGATTTAAGCCCGGACCCGAACCGCAAATTGAGAAGCTTTCCGTGACAAGTTATTACTCTCGGAACGTGTGTCACCCATTCGCGAGAGGTGGGACACCGTGAAAAATACTTTTGGTGTTACTGGGATTCGAACCACGCGACCACCTCCTTCTCAGTAGTCACGCGCGTTTCCACTGAGCCACGGCGCCAACAGCAGCACACATGAATACCAAAATTAATATCAGTGGCTGAATTTTATGTGAGGGAAATATTCTCTCATACGCGTAGAAACTAGACGTAGCAGTGGGCACACAGTGGCTGAAAAAACAATCTTAATCGTTCGTACTTCGTACATTTTACTAAGCATATTAGTTCATTATTGTGATTCGTGCATTTTAATCTTTTCACTCAGTAAAATTTCATTTAGGGAATCTAAACACGCAAAACACTTTAGAATAGTTGTAGCTTCGTTTTAAGATAGTTTGCGCTCGAAGTACAATTTATTGCACTCTATTAAATTAGTATAGTGTAGTTTTAGGGCACAATTAAGAAAAAAATTTCGGGTTTAGGTGGGAATAAAGTAGTAAGATGAACTTACGCGTCGGAGTGAGTGAGCTTACGGGCTCTTCTTTTATGCTAAAATATAATTCTTAATTATTTTTAGCTCCTCTTCCCTTGTCTTCTTAGCTTTTTTTAACACGCTAAAATTTTGTTATTGGAGGTGTTGCTGGTATGTGCCAAGGACCATCCCACCCAAGAGCTAGGTCGCTCAACCGCTCATTCAATAACAGTGTAGAAGTGTATCAGAATGACAGGTTAGAAAAAATATAAGAGTAGTGACGGAAACATTAGCAATGCCACGTATTCTAGTGTGCTCGTTTACATGTTAAGCAAAAAGTTTGACTTAGCGAAAAGACAACACCGTGGTGTGGGCAAAATACGAACGATGGTGCCGTAGTCAGCACAGTTGACTTCCCATCCAAGCACACCAGGTTCTACACTTTAAAAAACGATGAAATGAATTAGACCAACACCTTTAAACTATTTTACCTTATGTGTACCAGTGTAACTTTATTATTTTTTATAGCTTGTAGCACCTATTTCTCTACTCTAACATTACTAGATATTAAAGGGGTTAATTAAGATGTTCAAGATTTCGAGCAGTATAAATTTAAATTACATTTATAGATCAAAATTTTTGGGAACATAGTGAAGACCAAAGGTACCTACCGTAGGTGATAAAATGCAGAAACCCAAAGCTGCCAAACGTAGGGTGTAAAACAAATTATTTTTATCACTGTATATATGCAATTCAGCATATTCCCACACATATTCACCTTGAAATTTGTTACTAGATATTTTGTTTGTGCACATATTTGTTCTTTACCTTAATATAACGATATTACACACATATTCACACGCAAATGCAATTCTGCATTTTGCATATTGTACGTGTTAGAGATAAGAAATTATTGTCATTAGATATTGTTAGATAGTTTGTAATTTTGTATATAAACCCTTCTTTTAGTCCAATAAAATATAGTTCAAAAAAAGCTATCGCCGAATTAATATCTTCGTCAAACCCCGACCCACGGCAAGCGGAAGATATAATAGTCAGTTTAAGGAAAAGTATTTCCTAGGCTGAACATTGGTCCTTCGAGCCGGATAGTAAACTGGCAACCAACAACGGAATTTACAACTCCACTGGTAAATACCAACATTCAAATACTGGAATTTACAACCAAGTAGACGCAGATCCACCTACCAACGGAAACTGGAATTTAAAACCCAGAAGACGCAGATCCACCTACCAACGGAAACTGGAATTTACATCTCCAGCCATCAACCACTAGAAGTTACAGAGCCATCATTCAACTAAAGCCAATAACTTACAGTCAACTAGCACACACAAGAGATGCGGACACTTCTAAACCATGAGCCACCAATAGACGACAACGAGCAGACAGCCACGAAGAAGATACAACAACAATCCGATGTCAATTTCACAACCACAGAAATTACCAACAGGAAAGAGTTCGATCAAATGATAAAACAGCAGACAATTAAAATAAGAACTCTGAATAGGGAAATAAGAACAGCGGAAGACGCCTTGCAAGAAAATAAACCGAAGCAAGCATTGAAGCTCGCCTTGAAACACATTGAAAGGGTGATGGAGCAGATCACGGACCTCGACGAGAAGATACATTTAGAAGCTTCAGACGAAGATGAGACGAATTTAAAATACTTCATGGAACAGCAATACAACAACATAAGACAAGAACATGATGACATTGTGGTAAAAATCACAATTGAGATGGAGAATGACTGTCATTATCAAACAAACAACAACACAGTGGAAGTCCGATTACCAAACATAGAAATTCCACATTTCTATGGTGACATCATGAAATGGAAAGGTTTCTCAGACATCTTTGAAAAACTAGTGCATAAGAACAAGACAATTACAGACACTCATAGAATCAACTACTTAAAGGTCACTTAGGAGGTTCAGCTGCTAAAATAATAAGCCATCTTGAATCAACAGCAGAAAATTATTCTATAGCTTGGGAGATATTGAATAATCGCTACAACAACAACAGAGTGATGGCAGCAGCATATTTCAACCAGCTGATTAATTAACCAAACTTGCTAACGGAAAGCAGTGTAGGAATCAGAACAATGCACGACACCACAAGTGAAGCCATTCATAAAAATAAAAAATGAAGAAAAATTCGATGCCTTAATCATTCACATTTTGCAAAAAAAATTAGACAGTGAGACCATCAGAATTTATGAGACAACTTTAGAAGATCCCAAAGAGAATCAACATCTACATAAATTTTTGCTGTTTTTGGAAAAACGATTCCAATCACTAGACGTAATCGGAATTAAAAGCAACCGACATCAACCAACAAGCAGTCGACCACAACCCCAAAGGGCCATAACGACATTAGCAGCAACAACAAACAGATGCATAAATTGTAAAGGATCACACAACATCGACACGTGCAAATCATTTTTGCAAATGTCAACGATCGAACGCAACAGGATCTGTACCATGATGAACCTATGTAGAGTATGTTTAGGCACTCACAAATTTTCAAAAATGTGTTTTTTAAAAAGCACGTGTTTAGTGTGCAAGGGCAAACACCATACCCTTCTCCACAAAAAAGAAGGCGTCACCAAAAATACAACTGTAGCTCAGCAGAACAATTTACCAAAGGCACGGCATCCATCAACAAAAAGAACAACACCAGTGGTGGAGACACATATGGTAAATAATACATCTACAACAGCGCAAGTAATCTTGAGCACAGCCTTAGTAAAGGTTCCAACAAATGGCTCTTATCCAGAATTGCTCAGTATTGATTGACCCAGGATCCCAAGCAACGTTTATAACTTACAACGCGGCAAAAAAACTAAACATTCAAAGCCAAAAAACTCACGTTGAGTATAAAGGAATAGGAGGAGCTAAAGCTGGCGTTTCCGATCAGCGAATCAACTTTAACATTAAGCCGAGATTCTCGTAAAAATTTCAATTTCAAGTAAGTGCACTTATAGTAGACCAGCTACTCGGAGACCTGCCCGAAAACAGCTTCAATGCTTGGAAATGGCCTCACATTAGTAACCTGTTATGGGCAGATGGGCATGCCTGCCGAACAAAACCGACATATTACTGGGTGCAGATTACTATCATGCCATAGTAATGAATGAAGTCATAAAAGGTGCTACCGGAGAGCCGATAGCACAAAAAACTGAATTAGGATGGATCATATGTGGACCAGTCGACCAAAACAAAATAACAACAGTTCAATGTTTGATAACAAAAGTAGAAATAGATCACAGACTAAAATCATTCTGGGAAATAGAAGAAGTACAAATGGAAAAATCACTTACAAAAGAAGAAAAGCAATGTAAAACACATTACGATGAAAACTACCATCGTGACCCCAGTGGAAGATATGAGGTTCGCATACCATTCAAAAATAATCCACCAATCCTTGGAACATCCAAAACCAGAGCCCTAGCTAGATTCTTGCAATTAGAGAAAAAGTTTGCATCATTCCCAACATTCTCCGACGACTACAAAAAATGCATTAAGGAATACATTACAGTAGGTCACATGCGACTGTGTGAAAACGAAATGACATCCACTGAAGAATACTTCATCCCACACCATGCAGTCATTAAAGAAGGCAGTACTACAACAAAGTTACGAGTTGTTTTCGATGCTTCAGCAAAAACTAGTAACAACAAGAGTCTCAATGATCAACTATTGGTTGGGCCAACCCTACAGGAAGAATTAGTGTCAATATTGTTAAGATGGAGGAAGTACAAGATTGCCTACACAGCATACATCGAAAAAATGTACCGCCAAATACGAATACATGAGGATGACCAAAAATATCAAAAAATTCTTTGGAGGGAAATAGTCCACGAACCAATATTAAAATACCAACTAACGACGGTACCATTTGGAACAGCGAGTGCTCCATACTTAGCCGTACGCACATTACAACAATTAGCAAACGATGAAAAAAATATGTTTCCAATAGCAGCCAACATCGCGTTGCACGATTTTTATGTAGACGATTTACTCACCGGCAGTGATTCTGTTAAACAAGCACAGCTGGAACAACAACAATTAGTAACATTACTCAAAAAAGGAGGATTTAAGCTCAGAAAGTGGGCAAGTAACGATCCACAAATATTAGAACAAATACCACGAAGCTGCCAAGCTTTTGGCACAATGGATATACAATTAGATGACACAATAAAAACTCTTGGACTATCATGGAACCCTGACTCAGACACCTTCGGATTCAAGATAAACAAAGAAAGAACAAAGTCAGAAACAACTACCAAAAGAAAATTGTTATCTGAAGTGTCACAATTATTTGACCCACTGGGATGGTTAGCCCCAACCATTATAATAGCAAAAATACTACTTCAACAACTCTGGTTAACAGGATTATCATGGGACGAACCATTACCAACAAATATTGCAACAAGATGGAACAGTTACAAATATTCTTTACCAGAACTAGAACAAATAAAAATACCAACACGTCAACAATTCCCCTATAGAACTTCACGGGTTTTGCGATGCATCTGAATTGGCATATGCAGCTGTAATATATGCCTACCAAAGGAACGGTACAGAGGATTCCCCACGACCATATCTAATAATATCAAAAACAAAGGTCGCACCAATAAAATCGAAGCAAACAATTCCTAGATTAGAATTGTGCGGCGCTTTGCTACTTGCGAAACTAATGGCAAAGGTGATAAAAAGCTTCCGTATTCCAAATATTACAACACATACATGGACAGACTCGAAAATCGTGCTTTAATGGATCAAAGCAGAACCATACCGATTCAAAACATTTGTTGGAAACAGAGTATCTGAAATTCACGTTCTCACAAGCCCATCAACATGGAATTATATCAAATCAACCGAAAACCCAGCTGACTGTGCGTCAAGGGGCGTAGAACCTAAAAACCTAGGCAAACATGAATTATGGTGGAATGGGCAAAGTTGGCTAACAAGTAATCCAAAGGACTGGCCAACTCAAAAGGTAGAAATAGCAACTGAAGACATTCCAGATAAAAAACTAGTGGCGGTATCTAGAACAACAACATAAAGCATGAAAGATGTCTTTGATGAGCTATACGTGAAACATTCAAATTTAAAGAAAATTCAGAGAATAGTGTCATACTGCAAACGCTTCATCAACAAGCTAAAACTAGTGAAATACGAACCAAATACAAATTTCACCACAAGAAATGAAAGAGGAGCTCACTCACTTAATCAAACATGCGCAGGAAAGTCAATACAAAAGTGAAATTCGTGACCTAAAAAACAACAAACCGATTAACTGTAAAAGTAAATTGCTGTCACTTTCACCATTTTTGAAGAACGATGTGTTAAGAGTTGGCGGACGGCTACACAATTCAACCGCCTGGTCATATGATGAAAAACATCCAATAATTCTTCCACAATCACATCCAATTACAAACCTAATAATTCAAGAAGGTCATACATCAACAATGCATGGTGGTACCCAGTTAACACTAGCCCACATCAGGACAAAATATTGGATCACAAATGGAAGAAATTTGATAAGACAACAAATAGCCAAATGTTTAAGATGTCATCGATTTACCAAAACCATTAAGAATCAATTAATGGGAAATCTCCCAGAAGTAAGGCTAACTCCCGCCAGGCCTTTCCTAAAGTCAGGTGGCGATTACGCTGGACCATTCAGTGTGAGAGTATCAAAAGGTAGAGGTAATAAATCATACAAACGCTACCTAGCGATTTTTGTGTGTATGGCAACAAAAGCTGTCCACATTGAGGTAGTCAGCGATCTAACTACGGATGCCTTCATAGCAGCTTATAAACGCTTCATATCACGTAGAGGTATATGCACGGACATTTTTAGCGACAATGGTACAAACTTTGTGGGCGCAAGCAAGGTGATTGAATCAAAAACATTGAAGACAGTAGAACACATAGCTTCAATCTCTATCGCCGAACACGGAACAAAATGGCATTTCATACCGCCAGGAGCACCTCATTTCGGTGAATTATGGGAGGCCGCCGTAAAATCTGTAAAAACCCATCTAAAAAGAGTCATAGGCGAAGCAACTTTAACATTTGAAGAGCTAACCACGTTAACCTGTCAAATAGAGGCCTGTCTTAACTCAAGGCCAATATCACCAATGACCAACGATCCAAGTGATCCAACCTTTTTAACCCCTGGCCATTTTTTAATTGGAGAAACCTTAATAACGCTACTAGAAACCAGCACTTCAGAAGAGAAAATAAATTCATTAACAAGATGGAAATTAATCCTAAAGATGAAAGAAGACTTTTGGAAGAAATGGTCACAAGAATATTTACATCAACTACAACAACGGACAAAATGGACCACAAAAACACAAGATTTAGAGTTGGGACAATTAGTGCTTGTTCGTGACAATAATATTCCACCATCAAGATGGATAACTGGACGAATTATAGAATTTCACCCAGGGACGGATGGACTTGTTCGTGTCGCAACACTCCGCGGCCCCGGAAGGGTCCTTATAAAAAGGCCAATAACAAAATTGGTACCTCTACCAATTCAAGGTGCCGAAAAAGAACAATGCACAAACTCAGCTACCACACTGACTAAAGTATTGTTAACCACTGTTAGCCAGAAATCCAACCAAAATAAACATAATATGATTGAGGAACCCTTACACGAAGATAAAAAACGATCAAGAATTTGGATGCGAAATCCAGCTGTGGAAGAGGTAAAAAAGGCTGCAGAGAAAATGAAGACCATTCCCCAACCTAAACCTAACAAAGGAAAAATAAGACCCTGTTTTCAATCAAGGCTACTATTATACACCATGATCCCATTACTAAGCTTGCTTAGTGTTTATTCCTCAGAAGTGAAAGGTTCAAGTTTTGATATCACCCCTCTAAACACTACAACAGGAATATATTTTGAGAACATTGGGATCGCCCAACTATCACATCAGCAATGGACTATTATGTCATACTTCAATCTATCATCAATATTGTTAGAAGTTGAAGTGTATAACGCGGCGATGGAGAGAATAGTTAAGTCATGTCAAGAGGATAACGGATGGATGCAACTAAGGCAAATTTGCAGACCTGCGGTATTACAAATGAAACAGCAGTTACTAAACATAAACCGCAACAATGAAATATTTCAACCCAGTTATCAACATGCTCGGGCTAAACGAGGATTGGTAAACATAATAGGAACGCTGACCAACCAATTATTTGGAATTCTCCACCAAGAGGATGCACAACGATACGATGATGAAATCACTTCCATAAAAAATAATGAACAAAACATTTACAAATTGCTGAAAAACCAAATTACAATAACTGAAGCAACAGTGAACATTATAAAAAAGGACTGGATGGCGGTAAACAACCAACTCGAAGCAATTGACAAACAAACAATGTTAATGTTCAATCTCATTCAAAGAAATGAGAATGAGAATACAGCAGTTCAAAAATTTATGGCTCTATGGATACATCTATCCATAGAAATGACAACTTTTGCAGCAACGCAACAACAACTAATTGATGTCATCACTGATATCCATCATAGTAAAATAAACACATTTATCCTTAAACCCGATCAACTCAAGACCGAACTACAAAAAATACACGAATTCATCCCAGCTGACGCTACCATATATGGAGAAAACAACATGATATCGATGTACCAACTGATGACAGCCAAGGTTGGACAGACAAAAAATACATTAATGTTTGAACTCAAGATACCCTTACTGAACAACAAAGTATATCAAGTCATCAAACAGATCGCCATCCCAACCAAGCACAAGAACATGTACGCATACCTACAACCATCAAGTGAATTATTACTGATGAGTTTAAATAGGGAATCATACTACCAAATGTCTGAAGGCGAGCTCTCCATCTGCAAGTCCATTAAGCCTGCTGAATACCTCTGTATGATACACAACGTAATTCATAACACTCTAATAAACCCCACAACTTGCGAGATTGCATTAATCATGAACAAAGGAGCAGAAACTTGTGATATACGTTTTACACAACCAAAAAACATGTGGATTCGTACACACGACCCGAGTACATGGATTTTTATCTCCCAAAAAGAGCACACTATAAACATCATCTGTAACAAGGAAGTGGCTACCACAACTATAAGCGAAACTGGAGCGATAAAAGTGCACAAGGCGTGTACAATCACGGATGGAATGATAACTATACACTCCATCAAAAACTTCAACACAAGAATGGAAGCCTTTTATCAACCCACAATGAATCTGAGTAGCTTAATTTTTCAATCCGAAAATGAAACTCGCCATAACTATACCCACAGGATGGTGACGCGTAATGAATTTAACAACATTCAAACGGACTTAGATCACCTTTCAACCAGTCTTACGCAAATAAAGACATCAGCACAAAATGAAGATCAACAGATGAACTTCCACGAGGTTCATCACTACGTGGTCCTATATGGGATCATTGCTACAGCTATTGGAATTGCCATTGCCTACTATTGCAAGAAGAGAATACACCCTCATCAGAACAACACCCCACCATGGTTCCCTTGACACGTCGCTTCATAGCCGCCCCGGAGGATGTTCGGGAACATAGTGAAAACCAAAGGTACCTACCGTAGGTGATAAAATGCAGAAACCCAAAGCTGCCAAACGTAGGGTGTAAAACAAATTATTTTTATCACTGTATATATGCAATTTAGCATATTCCCACACATATTCACCTTGAAATTTGTTACTAGATATTTTGTTTGTGCACATATTTGTTCTTTACCTTAATATAACGATATTACACACATATTCACACGCAAATGCAATTCTGCATTTTGCATATTGTACGTGTTAGAGATAAGAAATTATTGTCATTAGATATTGTTAGATAGTTTGTAATTTTGTATATAAACCCTTCTTTTAGTCCAATAAAATATAGTTCAAAAAAAGCTATCGCCGAATTAATATCTTCGTCAAGCCCCGACCCTCGGCAAGCGGAAGATATAATAGTCAGTTTAAGGAAAAGTATTTCCTAGGCTGAACAGTTGACTTCCCATCCAAGCACACCAGGTTCTACACTTTATAAAACGATGAAATGAATTAGACCAACACCTTTAAACTATTTTACCTTATGTGTACCAGTGTAACTTTATTATTTTTTATAGCTTGTAGCACCTATTTCTCTACTCTAACATTACTAGATATTAAAGGGGTTAATTAAGATGTTCAAGATTTCGAGCAGTATAAATTTAAATTACATTTATAGATCTAAATTTTTTATTTTATCTATTAGCTAGATATTTACGCACCTCACCTTTTTGGCTTTCAAGTTTTCTTAGTAAATTAGAACTATTCTCACCATCTTCTATTTTGTTTGAATTGTGAGTTAGTAATCTTTGTTCTTGCAGATCGTGTTGATCAGTAATATTTAGAAATATTGGTTGCTCCCATAACATTTGTTTACATATAGTTATATCGCGTTTCTTAAGAATATTGTTGGGATCCAATACCTTTGAATAATGATGCAAGTTATTGCCAGGTAGTCTTAAAGGCAACGGCTTGCCTTCAGGCAACACAATATTGTTTATTGTGTTCATATCTTTCAGTATTTTTGATAAATATGAATTCATTGTAAATTCTAGCAATGCATCTAAGAGCCAGTAACATGGTTTTTCCAAATGAGTGGAATCCAAGCAATTGGAATCTCCATAAACTGCTATTCTACCTACAGTTTTTTTAACTTTTGTGAAAAATATGCTTTGTTTTTTTTTCTCATACTTAGTCTTCTGTTTATAATTTTTCTCCTCATTTAATTCTGGTTCCAAATCATTTAAATCTAAATCATTGTTGTTTAAATCATCAAATTTTTCAAGGTTTTTTATTATAATATTGTTGTCGAATTTAAGAACGCGATCTTTAATCGCCTGATTTCTTTCATCGGACGTGAGAAAGTTTTCTAGAAGTATTCGTTTATTTATAATTGGATTTTTTTCGAGTGAAACATCCGTTTCAACTTCCGTGTGCATAATTTCGTTTTCTTCGTAACTGGAACGCAATTCATCAGATGATAAAGCAAAATTTTTTGGAAGGTCAGTTAGTTGTAATAATCCAAGTATGGGTACAGATTTACGTTCTTTTGTAGTCACATCTCGAACTTTAAGAATCTAAAATTTAAAAATGTTTGATATAAAATAGAAAACAAAGTTCTCTTATATGCTCTTTGCACATTATAGACTACTAGTAAGAATTACCTCGTGCCCCTGATCATGCAAGTCAGCTTCGATTAGAATACTACCATTTGATTTTGGAAATCTTACGATTGTACTTCCGCTCGCATAGTACATGCTATGATCTCCCATATGAAAATACCCCTCAGCCACAAAATCGCCTAAACCAATTCCGAATTGACGCAGTAGTTCATTAAGGGCGGGAATATTAGATCCACCTGTGTCAGGTATCCACCATTGTCGAGTATTTTCATCAAAGAACTTAATTTTTTTCATAACAGTAGTATTATACCAGTCAGCAAATATAATCACACTAAGATCGTGTTTATGAACATCCTTTTTAAGCTTTTCAATTTCCTCATCAAAGAATTCTTCTTCAGGGTCTACTATAAGCAAGGTTCCATAGTTGGATGCATTAAAACAAGTGAAAGGACTGCCTAGTACTTCGATGTAGTAACCGGCATTTCGTAAATGTGTGTACATGTCTTTAAAGTTAGTATGGATGTGATCAGCTCTCCAATCAAGTGGATCAGATTTAATTTTAAGATTATCACGTGGAAGATAACCTGGAGGATATCGAAGACTATGATATTGATCCCAAAGTATTCGCTTATGTCGTGGAGGTTTGGAAATGATTTTTATTTTAATTGGAAAACTGATAGATGCATTTCTTGCTTCAGTTTCATTTTGACCAGCCAAACTTTGTACTGTTAAAGTTATATGTCCTTGAGCAATTCCCTCGAAGTATGATCCATCTTTTTTAACCACTAAAAGTAAATGAAATACATACAATACATTAAAAAAAACTACCCATAAAATTGTTCATGTAAATTCTCTAATAGGGGATACATATCTGTGCAAAGTTCGAACCGAGTTAATTTGGAAAAATTTAATATTAGAGTCCCCTTCACTTCTAAAGTTTCTCAAAATCTATTCTCACCGTGTAAAAAAATTTGTTTGGGAAAAAATTCAAATCAAAAACTCAAACATTTTTACAAAAAGTTCGGTCTATCGGAGATACACATATGTTTAAAATTAAAGAAAATCTGGCTAATTTTTAGAAAAAATTTTATCAGGGCCCATTCGACCAAAAAATTTTACAAAAACTTTTGTCCATCGTGATAAACATATGTTTAAAATTGGAAAAAAATCTAGCTCATTTTTAAAAAAACTTATACGGGCACCCCCCGGGCCTCATTCGCTAAAAAAATGTCCAAAAATGTTGTCCATCGGAGATACACATGTGTATAAAATTTTACCATAATCGGGTTAATTTTTATTTTAAATGTGTATGACCCCAGGGCCCGGCGTCTGTAAAATTTTTACAATAAGTGTTGTCCATCGGAGATACACACGTGTATAAAATTTGAAGAAAGTCGGGTTAATTTTTTAAAAAATTTTGTATGGTGCCACCGGACCCCGGAGCCCGGGGTCTCCAAAATATTTACAAAAAAAATTTTCCATCGGAGATTTAATTTAATGCGCACTGCAGTGGTCGTCCTCAGAGGATGAATATTCTCTTTTATTTGTACAACCTAAATGTTAAAAATCAGGAGAAGAAGAAAAATTTCTACTGGGTTTATCCTCTCCGCAGAAAAATAAAACATTTGAAATTTTTAACATTTTTTAAAAGGATTTGAGCTTGGACAACCGAAAATTTAAACACAGCCCCATATTCAACGGTCATGGAAATGAAATTTTTCTGCTGTGTGGAAACTAGGGAGTTATTCCACAAACATTAAAAGAAGAAATATCAAACTTGTTGAACAGAAACCACCCAGGCATGACAACGTTTAATGCATACGCGCGAAGTTATTTCTGGTAGCCAAGCATGGATCGCCAA
Organism: Nephrocerus scutellatus; assembly: GCA_947095585.1. NCBI lineage: Eukaryota > Metazoa > Arthropoda > Insecta > Diptera > Pipunculidae > Nephrocerus > Nephrocerus scutellatus. The sequence goes on along the minus strand of OX352765.1, from coordinate 54,660,157 downwards.
TTTAAATAGAGGGTTAGACGTGTGTGTACCAGCTGCGCAATTACAATCTATACAGAAAGACGCTACATCTAGATTTTGCATACCTTTTTTTATAATTTGTGCACGCGTAAATAATAAAAATAAAATTATAATGCTGGGCTATATGCTTGGCACAGCGTGGGCTTTAAGAAAAAGGAGAAGAAGAGAGGAGATGTCTATTTGCTATTTGCTTGTGTTTTAAATACATGTGGATCATAGTGATGTGAAAATAAGGAGCTTGGCAGAGCATTCCACATACGTATTGTACGGCTGAAAAATGAATCCAGGAACTTAACTGTACGCCCGCAAATGGGGTTAAGGGTAAACTGATGAGCATTTAGAGCGCCACGCGTATTGCGGTTGAATTCAAGGAGAGGTGGCATGCAACTGGCTATTTCTGTTAAGCATCGCTAGTGGAAAAAACAGTGACAAGCAGGAAACGTTAATGTGGTGTTCAAGCGAATCTATTGATTTAGCAATGTTTTCGTCGCCGATAAGTTTAATTGCACGGTTTTGTATTCTATCTAGCAAATGCAAGGAAGTTTTGGGCACACCAAACCAGATAGGACAATTATACTCAATTTTGGGGCGAATAAACGACAAGTAGTGACCAGATCAGAGGGAGTAAAAAAATTCTCATCTCATCTCATTCAATTCTCATGGATAATAGCAAAGGGTTTAAGATTCGCTTAGACGACAGGAGACAGCATTTGGTTTTTCAAGAGTTAAATTCTACTTGATGGTTTTTTCCAAATTTTATTATGCTGTCAAGGTCAGAACTTAACATCTTAACATACGTAGTTGTTTGAGTTTCACGTGAGAAGTAGATGGACGTTCGTCCATCGCCAGCCTTTATGTGATGTATTTTAGAATTGGAACCGTCCAACTTGACAACTTGAATTGAGCGGTTCAAAAGATAGATTCTAATCCAATCGAGCAGTTTTACATCGACTCCATAGGCACGCATTTCGGACGAGAGTTTGATAATAATAATAACACACTGCTCAATTGGACTAGTAACTACCTTTCTGACCGTTCAATCCAGGTCGTATTGGACGGATTCAAATCCAATGTTCACCGCATAAACGCCGGTGTTCCTCAAGGCTCTGTTTTATCTCCGACACTCTTTCCAATTTTCATTAATGATCTCCTATCCACCAACGTTAATTAAATCCATTCTTTCGCTGATGACAGTATGTACTCTTAGCTTTTCATATGACTTCACGCTTTCTGCACGACCCTCTTCGTTACAAGTGAAACTTGAACAACAACGTATGTTAAGCACGTTAAATTCTGATCTTGACAGCATAACAAGGTGGGGACTACATAATAGAGTTGAATTTAACGCTTCTTAAACCCAATGCTGTCTTCTGTCGTCTAAGCGTAATTTAAACCCCCAACCTTTATCCATGAATGGTTTTTGCATCAAAGAAACTGATAAGCTCTCAATTCTCGGTATGTGCGTCAACAGCAAGCTTCGTTAGAACGCCCACATATTTGCCATCGCCAAAAATGCTACGAGATGTTTAGGTTTCCTAAAACGGTGCAAGATGTACTTCACTCCTTCAGATCTGGCTACTATTTACAAGGCGTATATTCGCCCTTAACTCGAATACAATTGTATTGTCTGGGCAGGTGCCCCCAAGACCACATTGCAACTACTAGACAGAGTTCAGAACCGCGCGTTAAAACTTATTGGTGACGTTCATATCACGAAAAAAATCGAATCGCTTGAACATCGTAGGAATGTTTCCTGCCTGTCACTGTTTTATCGCTTTTTCCACAAGCGGTGTTCAAAAGAAATATCCAGATGCATCCCGCCTATTATCCAACCCATCCGTAATACACGTGCCTCAACTCGAGCTCACAGGTCTACCATTAAGCCTATCTTCGGACGTACTAACCAATTCAGAGATTCCTTCTTTAGCCGCACGATTGTTATATGGAATGATTTGCCTGATTCTGCGTTTCAGCATTTTTATGATCTGCATCTGCATTTGTTGGGGCCCATGACCCTGGGGTCTCCAAAATGTTTACACGTATATAAAATTTAAAGAAAATTTGTAGGGCTCCATGTCCCTGGCGCCCGGGGTCTCCAAAATTTTCACAAAATTTGTTGTCTATCAAAGATACACGCGTACATAAAATTTGAAGAAAACCGGGTTGTTTTTTAAAAAGAAAAATTGTGGCCCCACGACCCCTGGAATTTAATTTCATATGGCTGAGAGTAATGGTACAAGGGCGCAACATCCACTACTGCTTTCTTTATAGAAGCCCCAATTTAGACAGTGTTTCAACTCTTCACGAGTTTGATGCACTGTCTGACTCAATTGCAAGAATTGTCACAATTAATGATAACACTGAAATCGTTATTGCGGGCGATTTCAATGTACACAATTTTGGGGGGCTTCGCCATTCTGGCCAGACAACACCCGTAGGAAGGGATGTTGAGTTGTTCGCTGAGTTTAATCACCTTACTCAGCTTGTAAATGAGCCTACAAGAAAACCTGACATTGCAAATCATTCCGCAAACACCCTTGACTTGTTCCTTACCTCTCGTTCTGATAATTACTCAATCAATGTATTATCGCCTCTTGGCTCGTCTGACCATTGTGTTGTATCAGCTTATTTCTCGTTAATAAACCACGCAGTTAGAGAAAAACTCCCAAAAACAGTATGGCAATACGAGAAAGCCGATTGGGACGGCCTTAACAACTTCTTTGGTAGATTTAACTTGTCGCTATTGTTTCGCGATAGCAACGTTGATGCCGCCGCTGATGCAATCACAAACATCATTCTTATTGGTATGAGAAAGTTTATCCCTTTCAAACCAAAGGATGATGGATGGTAGGACTCGAGCTGTAAGGAGGCTTCTAGGATTAGAGAGGTATGCTTTCGATTTACAAAGCAAACCCTACAGAGGAAAACCGAACAAATTTTAAACGAGTCAGAAATGATTGCAATGCTCATCTTCGGCGAGTCAAATTCGCATACGACCAAAAATTAAGGCAAAAAATACTACAGTGATTCAAAGATAGTAAATATTTTTGGTTATTCGTGAATAATACAAAAAAAAAACCTCGTAGTCCATTCCAACGCTCATTTATGATGACACTCCAGTTGTCAACTCTGGCCCAGATGGTATTTCCCCATTAGTTCTGAAGAGGTGTTCTTCCAAGCTGGCATTACCATTGCGTAAGCTTTTCCATGTATCCTATTCTTCTGGACTCTTCCCGAGAAGTTGGAAAACAGCCTTTGTCCAGCCCATACCCAAAAAAGGTGAGCCGTCGTCTCCTTCTTCGTACCGACCCATAGCACCTACATCCATTCTTTCAAGGTCGTCGAAACGCTGATAAATTTTAAGCTCATGAAATATCTTGGAACCAATGAAATCCTTAGTGACCGGCAGTACGGATTTCGTGGGCAACGTTCCACTGGTGATTTGATGGTATATCTCACCGAACAGTGGAACCGGTCTTTGCATCAATTTGGTTAAAGCAAAGCTGTTGCACTCGATATTTCCAAAGCATTTGACAGAGTTTGGCATCAAGCTCTTTTGTCAAAAATGCATGCTTATGGTGTCGATGATAAACTGCTTCATTGGATTAGAAGCTATCTTTTGGACCGCTCAATTCAAGTTGTTTTGGACGGTTTCAAGTCTGAAATACACCACATAAATGCTGGCGTTCCCCAGGGCTCTGTTCTGTCCCCGACACTCTTTCTCATTTTTATTAATGATCTCTTATCTGTGACTTCTAATCCAATTCACTCTTTCGCTGACGACAGCACTCTCAGCTTCTCATAAAAGTTAGAGGAACATCCCTCCTCCTCTCATGTGGAACTCAAATAACTTTGTATGTTAAGCACGTTAAATTCTGACCTAGACAGCATAATAAAATAGGGAGAAAACAATCGAGTAGAATTTAACGCCTCCAAAACCCAATGCTGTCTCCTGTCGTCTAAACGAATCCCAAATCCCATGCCATTATCCATGAATGGCACTTCCATAGAGGAAACTGAAAATCTCGCAATTCTCGGTATGTGCGTTAACGACAAGTTTCGTTGGAATGACCACATATTTACCGTCGCCAAAAATGCTGCGAAATGTTTAGGTTTTCTAAACCGGTGAAAGAAATATTTCACTCCCTCCGATCTGGCTACTATCTACAAGGCTTTTATTCGCCCTAAACTTGAGTACAATTGTCATATTTGGTCTGGCGCGCCTAAAACCACCTTGCATCATCTAGATAGAATACAAAACCGTGCGATAAAACTTATCGGTGACGAAAACATTGCGAAATCAATAGATTCGCTCGAACACCGCAGGAACGTCTCCAGCTTGTCACTGTTTTATCGCTTCTTCCACCAGCGATGCTTAAGAGAAATAGCCAGTTGCATGCCACCTCTCCTTGAATTCAACCGCAATACGCGTGGCGCTCTAAATGCTCATCAGTTTACCCTTAAGCCCATCTTCGGGCGTACAGTTAAGTTCAGGGATTCGTTCTGCAGCCGTATAACACGTATGTGGAATGCTCTACCAAGCTCTGTCTTTCCACATCCCTATGATCCACAACCATTCAAGACACAAGCTCATAGACATCTCCTTTCTTCTTTTCCTTTTCCTTTACGCCCACGCTGTGCCAAGCATATAGCCGAACATAATAAGGGTGCGAACCCCTTTTCGCGTGCGCAAATTTTTAAAAAAAATAACTGTGGAATTCAAATTAGAATTCCCCTAAACACCTGTTTTACTGTCAGTGCCGGTTGTGCAGTGGTTATATTTGTTGACTTCCACACGAAGGACATCGGGTGTTAACGCCCCATAAAACAAAAAACACATGTCAAATTTACATTCACTTTTTGATTGAACGAAACCATTCTTCTTATGTATATAAGTAAAAAATTTAACGTAAAACAATCTCTGCTACATTTTCTCTGACGAAATTTAACAATAATCGACGCAATAAATCTTTGCAACAATTTAACAACAACCAGCGTATTAAAAAATCAACAATAATTTAACAATAATCGACACAATAAATCATTATAACGTAAGGGTCACACGCACTCATTTTTTTAACATCTCTTACTTCTCCTAGTACCATTTACAATATGTACACACCTAACAGTAAGTTAAAATCCGCTTATAAAATATTTATTTTATTGTATGTGATGTGATGATGAAGCATTTGATGAGCTACGGTGCCAGTCGTAAGACTGTCCTCTTTTTCGTATTTAGTATAGAAGAACAATTTATTTTATCATTTCGTCATTACTGAGTGTTAATAAAATTATCATTGCGATGATTTTCATTATTTGTTATTATCCATTACCAAATCTCAGTAACATACAATCAATGTCATAGCATTAGCAGAACGAAACAAACATGTGCAGTAGTAGTGATAGCATAGTCACTCCTGGTACTCTGCTCGCTCCTTTGACTTTTCTTAATTTATTTCTAAATTAGACCTTCTCAATAACATACAATCAATTTCATATCATGAGCACAAGAAAACAAACACGTGCGGTAGTAGTTATAGTTGAGAGCCCGAAGAGCGAAGCTTATATTCAGGGAACATGACCATTTTTTTAGCGAGCTTGTGTACGTTTGTACCATTTGTTGCTTCTATCAGTCAAAATTTGATAGGACTTGTTTTAAATCAATTGGTTAGCTCTCGGATTGCGATGGCGTAATTTTTTAGTTTTTTTTAATTACCCCTGCCGAAACTGAAAAAAATACTCAATCTACGCATCGCTAACGATTTTTTTGAGCCCAAACTTTGCAAAGTTAAATGTGATTTTTTCAGTCTATTTCAGAACACACGGGTGTGTGTAGTCACTCGCATAGCAGAATACATTAGCTGTGTGTATAGTAGTGGAAAGTTTTTGGTAGGAACTCGTATATCTCGGCTTCTACCAGTCAGAATTTAATGCGACTAGTTTTAAGAAATTGTGATGCGTGTAAATAAGTTTTTTTTTTAATAAAGAAAGTTTTTTTAAGAAATGAAGAATTTCCCAAAAAAAAAAAACAATAGTAAAAAAAATTTTTTCTCATAGAAAAAAAATCCTCAAAAAAATTGTTACGAATTTTGTGAATTAATTGGTTACTAATGGGCTTTTAAGATAATTCAGACTGAATTACAACTATGCATATGGCGAGCTGAGAAGCTCGCTTTACTATCTCTGACTTTAAAAATGATCATAAACACGCCATGAATAAAAAACTTGGATTACATTTTAAAGTTAGAAAACTAAAATTTATACTCACCAATATGCACTGCCATCCAACCAGACCATGGCCATAACACTGGAGATACAGAAATTGATATATTAAGAAGATTACCGTTCTCCTTAGCATTAGGATGCCACGTTGGTTTATTCAAAACTGTACCGATCACTCCCATACCATTCAGAATTGTAACGTTGCTTATAATTGGAGAACTGGTATAAAACAAAGCCTGTGTATTGTATGGCCACATGTACTCTTCGGTAATGTCCAAATATGGTGGACTTAGAGTAATTTTTGGAACATAAGTGGACAAAATGTTCATACTTTTTAATATGTTTAATTTGCCATGTCCTTGTTCAAACATATTGTTATTATGTAAACGTGTTGCACCTTCCATTAAAGCTTGCTTTACAGACGATGGATTAATTATATCCATTTTATGCAAAACTCCACTGGCTATTAGCGTAACAGCACCGGCAACCACTGGTGAGGCTACTGAAGTTCCTGACAAAGATCGGCATCCACCGCGAATATTACTTCCCTTTACTTGACTTCCATAAGTTACAATATCAGGTTTAAGCCTACCATATCCATTAGGTAACTCCCAGGTGGTCATCCCACGTGAACTGAACTTTGCAATGTTTTCCTCAAAATTCATTCCACCGACACCAATGACATCACTTTGATCTCCTGGATTATTTAAGGTTCCATATAAAGGACCATCATTACCAATAGCCGAGACCATGATTACTTTGTTCGCGGTTAGCTCCAAAACCTTATCAACAAACGGTTGATCAAGAAAATCTGGACCACCTATACTCAAGTTTAGAACATTAATTTTTTTGAGAATAGCGTAATTAAACGCATCCAGAAACCATGATGTATAAGAAACCTACACAACCACAAAAAAAGAAAGAAAGATCGTATAAAAAACAAAATAGATTAAAATATAACTATATCACACCTGGTTATTAGTAAATACTCTGTAGATATGCAGGTCGGCGTCTGGAGCAAAACCTAAGCATTCTTTTGCAGAAGCAATAACCCCGGCCACAAATGTTCCATGACTTACACCATCATCTAATGACTTCTCGTTTGTCCAATTAGTTCTTTCTTTAATTCGCTTAAAATGCGGATGGTTTTTCGTTAACCCTGTGTCAAACACTGCCACTTTTATGCCTACTCCGGTGATACCCATACTCCATAACATGTCGGCTCGTAACACAGATGTTATTTGGCGTGGTATTGCACGCAATAACCGACGACTAGCGTGCCAATTTTTCGTTGTATTTTTAATTTTATGTTGATAATCACTCGTTTTATGTAGCGCACTGCTATGTATAAAATTTTCAACAACTGAATTTTCTTCTTCCTCGCTTACTGGAATATATTTAAGGCTTCTATGTACCATCAGCTGGGAAGTAACCCTCTTTACAGCAGGATGATTCCTTAAAGCTTGCAAAAATAGGCTTGGAAAAATATGTTCTTCTTCAAGCAAAATTACGTCGAAGTCACTGGGATAATCACTTGCAGGATTTAAACGAGGAATTATTTTCCACTTAAAAACCTGTAATATATTACAACCCACTATGTTTTCATTAACTAATTTCATAAAGTTATTGCATTTTAAGCGTAGAAAGATTTGAAGAAGAATATGATTACGTAGTATAAATGTAATATTATATTATTAGATTTACAAGTTATATATATAAATACATATATATATCTAAATTTACAAAAATTAAACTTTGGCTGTATGTCTCGTCTGTTTACTCGAAGACCGTGCATTTGATAGATAGAAGTGATATATTTGAGGAAGCATGGTCTTGGTGGTCAGTTGGGTGGGAGTAGTTGGGTGGGGGTAGTATGGTGGGGACAGTGTGGTGGGGCAGCCAGACCGCTGGGTATTTCAGATAGTGTATATATATAAGTTTCATGATTTATAACTCTAAGAAATTTGTTTCCCGGAAATATTTGCTACCCGTGGGTAATTACATATCTTCCAAAAACAAAGCCATACAATTTTAGAGAAAATTAATAAAATGCCTGGAAATTTCTCAAATTCTCTTAATGAACTGCTAAAAAAAAGGTAAAATAGTTGCATCACTTGATTGCCACTTGCAATTTTTTTATAAAAACGAAAAAAATTAAAAATTTTTTTACATTTTTTGGGTTATAAACATAAATTTGTTATGTTTTTATCCATTAATATGCCCGCCATTTTTTTAACATTATCTCAATAAGACGGTTTGGAATTGAATCACACAATTTCTTTAAATGATTAAGCGAAATTCCGTCCCAGGCATTTCGGATAGCTTCAATTAAAGCGTCCTTATCTTCAAATTCTTTTTGGAGATAAACTTTTGGAGTTAGATGGACCCAAACGTTTTTGGTGATGTATAAGTTTGGTGAATAGGACAGCCATGGGAAAAGTTACACGTTTTTCGAATGAATCCAACTTCTAGCTACCCTGAAAATGGGGATGGAAGCGTCGTCTTGTTGAAAAATACATGGTAGAGGTCCAAAAATATTCTTTAGGTTTGGAAATCCCCATTCCAGCAAACATTTGTTGCTATTTCCGTCCATGTTCGCCAGAGATCATGTCGCTTGGAGCAATGAATGGAAATAAGTTGTGTTTTTGGATAAAAAAAAAAGTTTAATATTGACGGACCCGAGGGTTACAACTATTATTGCCAAGATTTAAGAAAAGAAGAACTTACTTGGCAAGACATCACAGCCGTATATCAAGTTTTATGGTGTAGTTCATTTCATTGGATTTTAATATCAGATGAAAGAGAAGAAGATATATTGAACAACTTCAAAAGTTCGTTAAGACCGCATAGAGGTTGTACAAGTACTAGAAGTCTGTAAAAGGAATAGTTTACCTGATTGCCGATTTGGTCGCAATATAAGTCATGAGGCAAAAAATTCCGCAAATTATTAGTAGTGGTAAATTGTGTGTGAAATAGTATGGTTAGTGATTCATGCACGTCTTTTGCTTCTTATCTTTTTCGACACTCATTCCACTTGGCAATAGCTTGTGAGTGAGCAAGATCCAAGAGAGCACCGATCCGCAGCGACTATTTTATAGTACACGTTATGAGTACAAAATTAAGAAAAAACACCACACTCTGATTCTTCTCGCACAATAATTCTCAAAAAATTCTTCTCGTTTTTCTCAGCAAATTCTTCTGAAAATTTTATTTTGCTAAAATGTAAAATTAACTAAAAACTGAAGCAAGAAATAACTTAACTGGTTGCTGAATTAATTTTATTATTATCTTAATGTATAAAAACGTTGGTACGTTTGTATGTCTGACCACGGCTGAACGACTTAAGCTTTCCAACTTATACTCGTACCATATGTTCGTGTGGTGCTCCGGGTTGTTTTAGTTTGTGTTAAACCTAGGTGGCGCTGGGGTCGCTTTTTACGAAAATTCTTATTTATGGACCGATTTGGCTCAAATTCACACCATATAATAATTAAATATAAAGAAAGTCGTTAACAAAATTTGGTGGGTTGGTCAGTTGGGGGGAGGTCACAGGGCAGGTGGAGGTCAGTGAGTGGGGGTGGTCAGCTGGCGGGAGTTCATAGGGCAAGATGTCAATGCGCAGGGGGTCAGTGGGAGGAAGGTCAGTCGGCGGGTGTTTACTTGGTCAGGGGATGGGGCAGCCGGGAAACGCCAAGTATTTGCGCTAGTTTATTATTAAAAAGGTAACAAAATTACAAATTGAAATGAAAAAAATGAACTGTTGCTAAATCATTATTATTAAACAACTTCAAGTGTGGCTACAACACGACTTTCTTTAACGGACTGGACCGGAATCTTCAGTAAATGTATATTACATTTTTTTAGTTATTTTTTTATTCTTTTTTTAATTTTTTTTTTAATTTCTTTTAAACTTAACAGATTTTTCATAAGTGCTATTTATTTGCATAAATTTGCATATTATACTGCAAAAACTTGAAAAACAGTCCAAATAAACTGCCACTTCCGGTTCGCTGATTACAGCCAAAATCAACTGAGACCTCTCAAGTTATGTAAAAAGCTTTAATATGAATTTTCATCCCCATCAATTCAGCCGTCTAGGCTCTAGAGTGAACACAGACAGACAGATTTTTTTCGCTTTATGTGACTCAGGAGTCAAGAGATACGGGTAAATCTGCAAAAACCCAAAGTTCGAAAATTTTCATGATTACTATACTTCTTTTTTTGTAGGTCCCTTTCCATTTGTGCCCAAACATAAAATGCGCAACACAAATGGTCGCGAAGAAGCTAGGCCTTGGAACGCAATGGTATGTAAAAGAAAGTAAAAGTAATACAGTTACAAATTTAAAGGAAAAAAATGATATTGCATCGAAAAGAATTTGTCTAATTATTCTCAAAAAATTTTGTTAAAGATTGTGGCGTTTATTCAGAAGATATCGGGCGCCGAATCTCGACTACTGGCGAGAATATTGCCAATCATAATAGTGATTCAGACTTTTATCGTCTCATGAAAATAATTTGCTCTCTCGGGCGCCGATTCTCGACTACTGGCGAGTATATTGCCAATCATAATAGTGATTCAGACTTTTATCGTCTCACGAAAATAATTTGCTTTCGTCTCGCCCATCATAATAAGGGGCAATTATGTTGGCTGTGAATAAAGCAGCAAGGTGATATTGAAGAAAATTGGCTGTAATCAAAAAATTAATAATAAAAGGAGCGAAACGAAAAAAGTGAATTAGTGAAAATACGCTTAAGTTTTCTTCGCCGCAGCAGTTATTTATAGTTATTTAGTTAACACCAATGACGTTTTCTGTTTTTTATATAATTATGTTATAGCAATATACATTAATTTATAAATTACATTTTGTTAAAAAAAATAGAATTTTATTATTTTTTAGCGAAATTTTCTAGTAGTATAAACACCATGTTCTCATGTGATTTTTTGGCGCGAGTAGTTAAAGGTTAACTTAATGCATTCGGTGTACTCGACGTACTTAGTGCATTATGAACAGTTATCATATCAAACCGTGCATTCGTGTTGGTGTTGGTTCCAGGTGATAACATAACATTAATTTTAAATAAAACTTGATTACATACAATGTTTTAAGTTTCACCTTTAGGAGCAAAAATAAATAAATTCTTGTGAGAACCCCCCTTGAGTAAACAAAATAAAGTTGTCCGTGGGACACAAAGATCTGGAGTTGATGAATGCCTCTATTTGACATAGTATTGTGGTTAGCTCTTCGAAGGTTAGCAGACTTGTGCCTATGATTCGACGAGGATGGTGTTTCACTGATTTCACGCCGGCTTCCCAAAGACCTCAGAAGTGAGGATATGATGGTGAGATGAAACTCCAGGTCGTACCGTCCTGGACCAGCATTTTCGGGATCTCCGGGTTAACGTTCTTTGTACTCTGTTGATAGAGGAATGTGAGTTGACGGTTGGAGCCGACGAAATTCGTACCGTTGTCGCTGTATCTTTCCCCTTCGAACAGTGAATCTTTTGAACGTGGCGATGAATACTGGTGGTAAGATCCGCGGTCAATTCCAAATGTAGAGCCTTTGTTGATAGACACAGAAAGACGCAGATGTAGGCCCTAGGCGATGCCGATGTTTTTAGAAGTGCTAGTTTGATTTTAGCGGTGAGGATCGAGTTTTTGACATACCCATCAGAAAGTACTGTGCGTGCGCACACCACTGCTGAATACGCCTTTGCGGAGGAGTCGCTGAAGCCATGTATTTGAATTGAATTTGTGTTTGAGTGACTTATCCAGCGGCTCACTCTGACTGTCTCGTGGGTCTTCAGGTTTGTGCAATATGTTGACCAGCGATGAGCAATCGATTGTGGCACCGGCTCGTCCCAAGAGAGTCATAGAGTCCACAATTCTTGAAACATGATGTTGGCGATGATGACACTAGGGGCTGAGCCAAGCCGAGCGGGCCGAAGATTTTCGAGGCTTCTGATAGGATGGTTCGCTTGTTGGGGATCAGTGATCCTGATATCCTGAGTTTGAAGCAGAGACATCAGGCAGAAGGCGCCCAGTGTAGTCCGATTGATTCATCACAGTTTAGTTCGAGTATTGAACGATGCTCGTGATGCTCTGTTGGCACCTGATCGAGTATGTCTTGACAGTTCGATGAACACTTCCGATGTTCAAAATCGCCGCGTTGAAGTAGCCCCACCATTTGGTTTTTTAGGTCTATCAGTTCATGGATGTGATCAGAACTGGCCATCAGATCGTCCCCGTAAAAATCTCTAACGGTCAAACCACACAGTTAAAGAGAAAACTCCTAAAAGAAAAGTATGGCTACAGGCTACACGAGAAAGCCAACTGGGATGGCCTAAATAATTTCAATAGAAGCATTAAATGGCCACTTAACGCCAATAGTGGTGTTGATGCCACTTCTGATACGATCACTAACATAATCCTCGAGGTTATGAGACAGTTTATCCCTTCCAGGACAAAGTGTATCAAACCGAAGGTAAATGCTTGGTATGATTTTGGTCATTCGTGAAACGAATTAAAAATACTGCCTCGTCTTTAATTCCAACGCTCATTCACAATGACATTCCAACTGTCAGCTCTATAGACAAGGCCAATCTGCTTGCTTCACATTTCGCAGCTACGCTGCAGATGGCGCGTTGTCGCCGCCTATACTTGCTAGAGTTGAATCCTAATGGGACAGATTTACTTTCGTACTCGTCAAAAGTATTAAATGATCTCAACATTCATAAATCTGCTGGGCCTGATGTCATTTTCGCTATATGTTTGAAGAGGTGTTTTTTACTGCGCAGACTTTTCCATCCTGAAAATGAAATCCTTAGTGACCAGCAGTATGGTTTTCGTAGGCAACCTTCTACCGGTGACCTGATTGTTTATCTTACTGAAAAATGGAACCAGTCTATTCACAAATTTGGTGAAAGTAAAGTTGTTGCACTCGATATTTTCAAAGCATTTGACAGAGTCTGGCATCTAGCTCTTTTGTCGAAAATTAATGCCTATGGAATTAATAACACCCTGCTCGATTGGACCAGTACGTTTCTGACCGTTCAATCCAGGTCATATTGGACGGATTCAAATCCAATGTTCACCGCATAAACGCCGGTGTTCCTCAAGGCTCTGTTTTATCTTCCACACTCTTTCTGATTTTCATTAATGATCTCCTATCCACCACCTCTAATCCAATCCATTCTTTTGCTGACGACAGCATTCTTAGCTTTTCACCCTTCACGGTTGCTGCACGCCCCTCTTCGTCAAAAGTGGAACTTGAACAACAACGTATGTTAAGCACCTTAAATTCTGACCTTGACAGCATAACAAGGTGGGGACTACATAATATAGTTGAATTTATCGCTTCTAAAACGTAGTAGTATCTTTTTCTTTCAACTACTCGCTTTGCTTGAATATCGATCCAGAATGCAAAGTAGATGACTGCAGTCTCTGCTTGGCGTACACACAAAGTCACATTACACTTTGAACATGTTTGTACATACAAACTCACACATATTACTTCATGCTTGACGAACATACCAATAAAAATATTTTAATAATTGTTACATAGCGAAATATACAAAATAATCTTGGGAGACCTCGGAATAATATCTAAAGATATTTAATCTACAAAACATTCACCCATTATCTTGTCGACTTCCAGTACATACTCAAATGTACCCGTTTTATATATATATACAGGGTGTACAAGAATTCGTGGCACAAACGAAGCAGGGTAATAGCGGAGGTCATTTCCAACCAAAATAGCCAAATGAAGTTTTATCGAATTGTTGATGGTTAAAAAGTTATTTCATTTTTAGTATTTTTGGGTAAAATCGCATACGTCGCCACTAAAAAATTAATTTAAATTTAATTTATGTTTATTTTTAATACGATCTGGAAGAGTGCGCCTTTCCAATAAAGTCATTTTTATAAACTTTATTATCTTCTTTCAAATAAAAACAATAGATTTGTGATGTCTTTTTGTTTACCAAAATTTTTTGATTGATTTTTAAGTAGTTTTGGCGGAAAAACAATGTACTACAGAAATTTTACCGACTGTCAGAAAAACTTGCGACATTAATGCAGATTTTTAAATGGTATCACGCATAGGAATATTCAAAACAGAATGGTTTTTATCAATTGTTTTGTGGTGTACGTAGAGTTTTAAAACAGAGATACGTACTTTTGACCTTACATCACTTTACACACTGTAACCCTTGAACAAGCTACAACATCACTGTTGGTCTATTTTGATAGAAAACTACATCTTTAAGGTCAAAAAAATGTAATTTTTTTTAAATTCTTAAAACCATTACCGATATAAAGGTCGTCAAAGTCAAAAAAGAAAGGTTTTTTAAAATTTTATTTTCAAATTTATTTTGAAAAATTATCTTGGATATTTTTTTTTACAAATGCAGTATTAAAGCCCATTGAATTTTCTACAACTTCACCTTATAATATTTCTGCAATAGGTCAACAGGAACAGGATTAAAATTGAAAGTTTGTGAAATGATTGAAAACGTACTTTTGATCTTACATGCTTTACACCCTATAACACTTGAACACTTCCAGCTACAAGGTTACTGTTAATCTTTTTTGAAGGAAAATTAAATTTTTGAGATTAAACAATGTACATTTTTTTAATTATTTAAGCCATACCGATATGAAGATCGTCAAAGTCAAAATTTAAATTAAAAATAGAAATTGTATTTAATAACGGGATTGTTTCGAGAAATTCTCTCGAATACATTTTTTTGACAAATGTTATATTAAGGTGTGTTCAATTTCCTACAAATTCATGGCACAATGTTTGTGGATACGGTCAACAAGAGGTTGAGTTACTACTAGTACGTATACGAAGAGTTGCTTGCCATCTTAGTATTCCTGCAGCAACGGTGCAACAAAATTAACGTGGAATGGATGCACTCTTACCACTCCACTCCAGTGCATAATCTGCTTCAAACGGACTTGCCTAGAAGGACCTAATTTTTGGAGTGGACACATGAAATTGGTGGTTAAAATGGACACATGAAAATGGAGTCGGTATGGCTTAAATAATTAAAAAAATGTACATTGTTTAATCTCAAAAATTTAATTTTCCTTCAAAAAAGATTAACAGTAACCTTGTAGCTGGAAGTGTTCAAGTGTTATAGGGTGTAAAGCATGTAAGATCAAAAGTACGTTTTCAATCATTTCACAAACTTTCAATTTTAATCCTGTTCCTGTTGACCTATTGCAGAAATATTATAAGGTGAAGTTGTAGAAAATTCAATGGGCTTTAATACTGCATTTGTAAAAAAAAATATCCAAGATAATTTTTCAAAATAAATTTGAAAATAAAATTTTAAAAAACCTTTCTTTTTTGACTTTGACGACCTTTATATCGGTAATGGTTTTAAGAATTTAAAAAAAATTACATTTTTTTGACCTTAAAGATGTAGTTTTCTATCAAAATAGACCAAAAGTGATATTGTAGCTTGTTCATGGGTTACAGTGTGTAAAGTGATGTAAGGTCAAAAGTACGTATCTCTGTCTTAAAACTCTACGTACACCATAAAACAATTGATAAAAACCATTCTGTTTGAATATTTCTATGCGTGATACCATTTAAAAATCTGCATTAATGTCGCAAGTTTTTCTGATAGTCGGTCAACTTTCTGTAGTACATTGTTTTTCCGCCAGAGCTACTTAAAAATCAATCAAAAAATTTTGGGAAACAAAAAGACATCACAAATCTATTGTTTTTATTTGACAGAAGATAATAAAGTTTATAAAAATGACTTTATTGGAAAGGCACACTCTTCCAGATCTTATTAAAAAATAAACATAAATTAAATTTAAATTAATTTTTTAGTGGCGACGTATGCGATTTTACCCAAAAATACTAAAAATGAAATAACTTTTTAACCATCAACAATTCGATAAAACTTCATTTGGCTATTTTGGTTGGAAATGACCTCCGCTATTACCCTTCTTCGTTTGTGCCACGAATTCTTGTAAGGTATATATATATATATTTATATACAGTTAATAATAATAACATCAACAACAAATAATAATATAGCGAGTAACAATTTGGCGCAGCCGGTAGAATCAGGGAAGCCACAGTAAGAATAAGCGCTTGAAAATCCTTGATCCTAAAAGAACAAAATAAGAAAGAATAGCGGGTAGCAAACGTATTCTTTAAACCCGAGTCTACGTCCGGTTTCGATTTGATGTTGTCCGAAGAAGATCAACCCACGCAGAGTGAAGAACAATCAACGCTAGCAGCGAATACACGCATAGAAAGTACCAACCTACACCCATCACCAAGACGACTACGAAGCGGAACTATTCTGGAAAGTCCAAGAACAGCTAGTCTCAGCACATATTTAAATAATTTATACGAGCAAGTGCGAGAAAACAAAAATTTACAAATTCTCCAGTGTGACTCGATAAACTTCGAATTAAATAAGACACGAAAACAAAGAAAGTGTCATAGAAAAATTTAAAAAAAGCACTCAGGAGTTTTAAAAGAGAATTAAAAAGTTTTCAAAGTTTCTCGCACTCTCTCCATTTAGAAAACATAGAAAGTAGTAAGGGAGATATCTGTGAAGTTTCAGGCAGTGTTAGCAGATATTTCAATTCCTGAATCTGAACAGGAATTATTAATCAAATTTTCAAACAACGAAAAAAATAAAGCAATCTTTAAAATGTCCGTCGATTATTGTAAAATTGCCAAACTTACGGCTCAGTTAGTCCCCATATTCTCGGGCGGACAAAGTCCTCTAGTAAGTTCTGAACTACAGACCTTTTTAGGGTGCTGTAAGAAAGAATTATAATGTTTACCAGAAGAAGAACACCAAAAGTTTGTTCAAATATTTGCAACAAGACTGCGGGGTGAGGCTTACCTGCTAGTAGCGTCAAACCCAATAACCTCTTTCGAGAAAGCCGAAAAACTTCTCAATCGGAATTATTTACCTAGGGAAACTTATCAAGAATTGGTAAATAAACTAATAACCATTAGACAACACCCTTTAGAAACGCTCATCGCTTTTACCGCAAGGATAAAGCAGATGCTGATGCTGTGCAAGGAAGCGGCAGACCAGAAGTATGGTAGTGCGGCAGCTCCAGCTGTGAAATCACACCTTGAGGACTTTTCCAAGAATGCACTAAAAAGCGGTGTCACAAACCCTTATTTTTGTCAATATTTACTAACCATAGGGGACGAGACGTTAGACACACTAATACAAAAGACGTAAGACATGGAAAGACTTCAACAATCAGTTTTCCACACACAACAAAACCCCAATTTGCCCTTATATCCTACATTCCAACTTCCTAGAAATTGTACAGATACTAATAGTTTTCTGATTCCTGGACCCATGTTTGAAAACAACAGTTTTGCACAATCACATCATCACATGAACCCACAAGCAGTTCCATTTAGCCCAAATTCTAGTATACATAACACCAAGGTCCCACAGTCGCAAAGTCAAAAGGTGCGTTTTAGCAACGCCAAAGTTTCTCAACCAATTACTGCCAGCATAATTTGTAGTTTTTGTCATAAAAAAGGGCATACCTATAGCGATTGTTTCACAAGAAAAAATACTCCTTTCTGTAATAATTGCAAAATGAACAATCATGATATTCGTTATTGCCGCCGTTTAAAACAACACATAAATGATTCAAACACAGGCAGCGGAATACACACAAATAAAGCAAATCAGAACAGACCCAATTCTGGTACGCCGCGAGTTTTTAATATGAGCAGAAAAAGTGATTTTTGTGATCGCCGTGGTCGTACACGCAATTTTCAAGTATTACGCAATAAACCTGGGCTATCTGAAGACGGATTATAGGGAAATGATTTCCTGTCACAAAATTGTGATGTAAAGGGACCTGAGCAACTACTAAAGTTTCCTCGCACCGAAACCAACCCTAAACAGTTCAGCGTCCCTCTGAATTACAATGACAGAAATCCGTGTCGCAAAAGGGCAGTCGAAAAAAATAAAGCAATCTTTAAAATGTCCGTCGATTATTGTAAAATTGCCAAACTTACGGCTCAGTTAGTCCCCATATTCTCGGGCGGACAAAGTCCTCTAGTAAGTTCTGAACTACAGACCTTTTTAGGGTGCTGTAAGAAAGAATTATAATGTTTACCAGAAGAAGAACACCAAAAGTTTGTTCAAATATTTGCAACAAGACTGCGGGGTGAGGCTTACCTGCTAGTAGCGTCAAACCCAATAACCTCTTTCGAGGAAGCCGAAAAACTTCTCAATCGGAATTATTTACCTAGGGAAACTTATCAAGAATTGGTAAATAAACTAATAACCATTAGACAACACCCTTTAGAAACGCTCATCGCTT
This sequence comes from Nephrocerus scutellatus, assembly GCA_947095585.1. NCBI lineage: Eukaryota > Metazoa > Arthropoda > Insecta > Diptera > Pipunculidae > Nephrocerus > Nephrocerus scutellatus. Next base: position 54,641,574 of record OX352765.1, on the reverse strand, counting down.
TTACCGCAAGGATAAAGCAGATGCTGATGCTGTGCAAGGAAGCGGCAGACCAGAAGTATGGTAGTGCGGCAGCTCCAGCTGTGAAATCACACCTTGAGGACTTTTCCAAGAATGCACTAAAAAGCGGTGTCACAAACCCTTATTTTTGTCAATATTTACTAACCATAGGGGACGAGACGTTAGACACACTAATACAAAAGACGTAAGACATGGAAAGACTTCAACAATCAGTTTTCCACACACAACAAAACCCCAATTTGCCCTTATATCCTACATTCCAACTTCCTAGAAATTGTACAGATACTAATAGTTTTCTGATTCCTGGACCCATGTTTGAAAACAACAGTTTTGCACAATCACATCATCACATGAACCCACAAGCAGTTCCATTTAGCCCAAATTCTAGTATACATAACACCAAGGTCCCACAGTCGCAAAGTCAAAAGGTGCGTTTTAGCAACGCCAAAGTTTCTCAACCAATTACTGCCAGCATAATTTGTAGTTTTTGTCATAAAAAAGGGCATACCTATAGCGATTGTTTCACAAGAAAAAATACTCCTTTCTGTAATAATTGCAAAATGAACAATCATGATATTCGTTATTGCCGCCGTTTAAAACAACACATAAATGATTCAGACACAGGCAGCGGAATACACACAAATAAAGCAAATCAGAACAGACCCAATTCTGGTACGCCGCGAGTTTTTAATATGAGCAGAAAAAGTGATTTTTGTGATCGCCGTGGTCGTACACGCAATTTTCAAGTATTACGCAATAAACCTGGGCTATCTGAAGACGGATTATAGGGAAATGATTTCCTGTCACAAAATTGTGATGTAAAGGGACCTGAGCAACTACTAAAGTTTCCTCGCACCGAAACCAACCCTAAACAGTTCAGCGTCCCTCTGAATTACAATGACAGAAATCCGTGTCGCAAAAGGGCAGTCGAATAGGGACCAACTACGTACAAAGCGAGACCCGAAGAGGTTGCAAAAACCGCTTGTAGCTTCTCCAAGGCTTTTTCTACACAAGACACTGGCTGAAGTACCCAAGATAGATATTAATATCACCCAGAATAAGGTCAGGTCAGTAGAAATTGATAACTCTGAAGAGTTCAACATACCTATGAACTACACTGACAGCAATTTATGTCGCAAAAGGGCAGTCGAATTGGGACCAACTAAATACAAAGCGAGACCCGAAGAGGTTAGAAAAACCGCTTGTAGCATCTCCAAGGCTTCTTCTACACAAGAAGCTGGCTGCATAAACTCAACGATGCGTATAGATAACAAAGTTCCAAAGACAGCATATAATAGCACCCATGATCAATTTAGGTCAGTGGAAATAGTTCTAAATCAACACATCAGCACACCTGCACGATCACAAACGGTCATCGCCGTTCTTCCTGTCTAACAGTATATTGCCACCAGGCCAAATAGCTTTAATAGGTGCAATAAATGTGACCATAATGATCCCGGTAAGACTACATACTAGAACCCATGAAAACCGAGGACAAGCAAAGTAAAGCAAGCGAGGAAAAAAATTCTCATGACGATACTGACAAAAGACAGAGCAAAACGCAAATTGCCTCAATTCAGCACATCAGATATATGTTCCCAGAGTTAGAACATCTGGACGATCCACTTAAAATATCACGCTCTAAACAGCTCGAACAAGAATTACAAATAGACAACAATCTTAACCCTGAGGAAAAAGAGGCAATAGTAAATCTTTGCAATAAGTATAATGATATATTCTACTTAACGGGTGACGAATTAACATACACCACGGCCATAACGCATGAAATACCGCTGGTGATAGATCAACCGCCTATAAATCAAAAAATGTATAGACTTCCCGAGATACAGAAACAAGTTATCAATGATCAACTAAGGGAAATGCTTGAAAATGACATAGTCCAACCTAGTAAAAGCCCGTGCAACTCACCTCTTCTCGTAATTCGCAAAAATGCGGGTCCAGATGGTGAAAGAAGGTGGAGAGTTGTGGTCGATTTTCGTAAGCTCAACGAAAAAACAATCCCTTACCCCTACATCGAATAGAGGATATTCTAGACCAGCTCGGTCATTCCCGTTACTTTTCTACGCTCGATCTTGCCAGCGGTTATCATAATGTAAGTTTAAATTGATGTTAAAGATCGGGCCAAAACAGCTTTTGGCACTAATTACGGACATTATGAGTTCACACGCATGCCGTTTGGACTAAAAGGAGCTCCAGCTACCTTGCAAAGGTTGATGAACTATGTTCTTGCTGGTCTACAAGAACTTGAATGTTTAGTATATCTGGATGATATAGTCATCTACGGCAAAAATCCTAACGATCACAATGCCAAACTAAAAAAGATTTTCGACATATTAAGAGAACATAATCTCAAATTTCAGCCGGAAAAGTGCAAGTTCCTGAAAAAGGAAGTCGTTTATTTGGGACATATATGCACAGAAAAAGGAGCACTTCCAGACCCCAGCAAGACAGCCTGCGTTCAAAACTTTCCTGTTCCCCGAACAATAAGACAAGTACAGTCTTTTTTGAGGCTTGCTAGTTACTACTGTAACTGTACTGTACTGTTACAGTTTTCTAAAATAGTGCAAAAGACGTAAAGTTTACATGGACAGAAAAATGTCAAAACGCATTCCATCAAATCTAAGAACGTTTAGTCTCACCTCCTCTTCTGATTTATCCCGATTTTACCCAACCTTTCAACCTCACCACTGACGCAAGCGGCGAAGCAATCGGAGCTGTACTTTAACAAGGAGACGTTGGTAAAGACCAACCCATTGCTTACGCTAGTCGTACTCTGAATAAAGCCGAACGCAATTACTCAACAATAGAAAAAGAGTTGTTAGCCATTGTATGGGCTATCAAAAATTTTCAATGTTACCTCCAAGGGCGACAATTTACGGTCTACACTGATCTCAAGCCGTTAAAAGGAATTTTAAATGTCAAAGACCCTACAACTCGACTCGTACGTTTCCACCACAAGTTGTCTGAATTTGATTATAGATTTTGTGATGTATTGACACCTTCATAGAAGGTTTTTTGTTGGTCGATGAATTGTTCCAACGTGTTATTTAAGTCGTTACGATTATGGCATTCTGGTGGATCTGGATTCCAATTTGTTTGCATTAGCAAGGCACGTGCTTTGTAATACACTTCATCAACATCATCATTGATAGCATTATAGTTTTCGGTATCTAACAACTCAAATTCAGCTGCATTGAACGCTTAATATTTACTCTCCAATGTTTTATCTCGTGTTTCAATATCTGCAAGTGTAGTGTTCTCCGTTATTTTTTCTGCAAAGGCAAAAATGGCCGTTATCTGTTTGTAAGCACGATCACGTAACCTAATAAGTCTTTCAGCCATCTTGATATAAATTTTTGCACGAATAAATTAGCCACTTGATACTTATCGAATGTTGTGGTTATGGGATAATTTCCGGAGTACGGATTTTGGCCGCAAATGTGAAAAACTCACCTGACTGTGAGATGTCAGTTCGTATACGTACAAGGTGTATAGCATACAATTTTAAAGTTGTGTGATATTTTTTCTTTCTTTGGCTTAGTGTAATTTAATGGCAGATTCTAGTATAATGTCGAGTTTTTTTTTGTTTTTGAAATTTGCCATCGATCGTAGATTTTTTCTCGAAAAAACGAACACGAAAGCCGAGAATCTTTTGTTTACATGTTTGTTGCATGTGTTGTTGTTGCAGTTAGTGAAAAGAGGGGTAAATCTCCCAAAATATCAAGAGCTGTTTGAGGGGAAATCCACTCTACCGTAGATTGGTTTTTTGGAATAAACGAACAACTTGACAGCCAAAAAATCAATCTACGGCAGATTTAAAAAAAAAACATAAGACTCTAGAACAAATTGTGGATCGGTTCGATTTTGTCTCATGCAGACGACAACTCACGTACTCAAAACTAGGTGAGATGTGAAAAAGTCTCACCAAAGTGTTACTCATTGTTTCCACCTCAAATAACAATAATGCTACAATAAAATAATTTGCTTCTTGCATGTACAATTATACGGGCTTCATATAATGCTACAATAAATGTGAGCCGAATTGAAGGAAAAATGTTATAGGATTATTTTAAACGATTTTCAAGGTCAGCACAGATCAAAATCGCGAAATTTGAAATTGAAGAGAAGGAGCGCACTGCAAACACCGAGACGGAGGCAGAGAAAATTTAGAACACATGTATTAGTGGGCGTTATAATCAAAACCTTCTCTATAGAAAGCCCAACTGTTCCGATCGTATTATCGTATTAGTAATCAACTAAAGAGCAAAATCCATAAAAAATGTTTCTATTTCCCACTACCACATCTTACGTTTCTCGCTCTTTGCGACTACATATTTTTTGTACACTGTATTCACATTCCAAAAACACAGACGCGTTTGGGATTGGTTTACAACATTAGTATGCGTAGAGTTGGGCTTTCTATAGAGAAGGTTTTGGTTATAATTGTTAGCTGTAATCAAAACCTTCTCTATAGAAAGCCCAACTGTACGCATACTAATGCAGTGAAACTATCTCAAACGCGTCTGTGTTTGTGGGATGTGATGGGAGTGTACAAAAAATAAGCAGACGCATTTTATGAAACGCGCCAACTGGTGAAAGTGCAAAGAGCGAAAAATGTATATATTGATTTTGCTCTTTTGTTGATTACCACTCCATAAACTTTTGCGATCTTTTTTAGCATGTATCCGTGTATCAGCGAAACAGTTGCGCTTTTTATAGAGAAGGTTTTGGCTGTGATCACCGAAATTATGAACGAAACCACATTTAATGCACTACCAAGCTCAATATTGGGCGCCCTTGCTCACTAAACTCTTTTACCCATTTTGCACAGTTGTTTGTTTGTTCTCTTTATTCTATTTATGTTCGTTTCTTTTTCCTGTTCTCATATAATTTTTATTTTTATTAAATTTTTTATTTCAAATATCATTTGCTATATTTTACAATTTACCTTTATTCTTTTCATTACTTTGCTTATTAATTACCGAATTTGTTATTCTTACTTTTCTATTTATTCTTAATTAAAACATCATTTACAAAACAATATTTATTTTTATGCATTCCACTCATTTTTTTTTACTTTTCACATTGAAAATAAGACTCCGATGTCTTAATGTGTACTTTTTGAATCAATCAATAATAAAATTAAAGAAAATATATTTAGAACACATATTACCTTAAGAATCAGATGCAACAAAAACAGCTGTTTTCTCATATGCGATAACATGTGTTCTAAATTTATTTTTTAATTTTTGTCATGAATGCATTTCAGCGATACCTCCATAATTTTACTTACCCAAGCAAATTATTTTATTGTAGCATTTTTGTTATTTGAGGTGGAAACAACGAGTAGCACTGCTTTTAACATTAAAGCAAAATCAAATTATGCGCATGCGTTAAAAATTATACTACTACACACAATATCTACTAATACTACGAACTTGCGGTTAAGATGTGAGTTTTTCACATTTGCGGCCAAAATCCGTGCTCGGGTTTCTGCACCAAAAAATGTTTAGGTAGTTTTCAACAAGTTTGAGTCTAATGAAAACTCGAATTTTTACATTTAATTTCAATTAATTTATTTTAGTTTAATTTTAACAATTTAACAATTTCTTAGGTTGCATATACGTCGCCAGATTTGAAGGGAATGACAAAGTTTTATTTCTAGATTTTGACTTTACCCAGCAAATTCAAAGAGACATATGTTTGTCTCATTTCCTTCTACAGCAAAATTGTCTGGCTGTCAAAATGTAATTTGAGTGCGGCAGCAGTTCGATAGGTTGCGACTTTCGATTGCGGACATAGGTGATTTCGTTATATATAGAATAGAACAAACGTTGATGAGTGGTGATGATACAAATAAGCTGGTGAAACCGAATGTTTGTAAATAAACGAAACAGCGATCTAAAACTGGGCAGCCTTGTGTTTCATTTTCACCAACAGATATTGATCCCATGATTTAGGATTTTCGTCGACTATAGTACGTATGTATTCTACCATTGGCCGATGGGCTCGTTCCAAAGCTCCATTTGACTGTGGGTGGTACGCTGATGTTTGCAATTCCTTTATTTTTAAATTCTCTATATTAACTTCACTTGCCCGTGGGTAGTGGGTTGCGACTTTCGATTGCGGACATAGGTGATTTCGTTATAGATAGAATAGAACAAACGTTGATGAGTGGTGATGATACAAATATGCTGGTGAAACTGAATGTTTGTAAATAAACGAAACAGCGATCTAAAACTGGGCAGCCTTGTGTTTCATTTTCACCAACAGATATTGATCCCATGATTTAGGATTTTCGTCGACTATAGTACGTATGTATTCTACCATTGGCCGATGGGCTCGTTCCAAAGCTCCATTTGACTGTGGGTGGTACGCTGATGTTTGCAATTCCTTTATTTTTAAATTCTCTATATTAACTTCACTTGCCCGTGGGTCGTCGGTCGTCTGTCGTGGATTCTTGCGATCAATTTTTAACCCACTTCCCATGGCCCGATTTTATTGAAATTTTGCACACATGTGTATTTCCGGAGACAACACTTTCTATTAAATTTTGAGGCCCCTCGGGCTGCGGGGTCGGGGGGCTCCCAAACAAAAATTTTAAAAAATTTACCCGATTTTCTTCAAATTTTACACACATGTGTATACCCAATAAACAATACTTTTTCGAATATTTGGTAGTGATCGGGTCCCGGGTTCTGCCGCAAGGCCCTTATACCTTATTTTTTAAATATCTATACTGGCATCAGATATTCGTCGCCCTTTATGGACTGTGTGCGGTGTGTGCTGCGCTGCATGGTTTTGGTGGTGGAGAGAGAGAGAGAGAAATCTTAGCTCACGCACAAATGAACCCAGCAAATGAAACGAGCCATACATGTTTTATGCTTAATTCAACTTACATTTTTATTTACTGAATTGTATTTTTATTGATGTCGTTTTTTTTGTTGTCGATATCAACTTACAGATAGAACAACAAGTTTTCACAATATTCTGTCATGTCATAAATTAGTTCAGAGCAGTCAAAGAGTTCTCAAGATAAATGTTCGTGTTTCTTATTTGCTCAGAGTATGAGCGTGCTCTAAGTGCTCAGAATAAAATGATCTGAGCTTTTTCAATTTTAACATTTGATGTCAAATCGATGATTTTCTCCTACAATAAAAAAAAAATGGCCCAGGATCGAGGGGCTCCCATATCAATTTCTGCGATTAGAGAATTTAGATGAAAAATTTTAATTTTTATGGGTTGTTTTTTTAACAACTTACACAGCCATTTAAAAAGGTCACTAAGGAAATTTGTCCCCTGGTCTGTTACTATTTTATTGGGAATACCGTATCGTGTAATTATTTGGTCGAAGACTACTTGAGCTACTGTTTGAGCCTCTGCATTTGGTATGGCATAGCAATCAAAGAATTTTGTTACATTATCCTGGAAGGTTAATATGTACAGGTTTTCGGAAAAAGATTGCTCCAAAGGTCCTACGATATCTAGATACACTTTATCAAAAGGTTTTTCGGCGAATACTGTAAAATGGTGTATCGAGTACCTCGCATATGAAGACATCGACATTTTTGCATGGACGGATTCGCTGATTGTTTTGTATTGGTTATCGGACGTCCTACGTAGATGGAAAAGTTTCATAGGTAATCGAACGTCAACAATTCTTGAAACCATTCCACGAAGCAGATGGCAATTTTTTAAGAGGGGTTAAACCAAAGGTTTTGTCTAGACATCAAATCTGGTGGCATGGTCCCCAATGGCTAACTAAAGATCAAGGAAACTGGCAAAAGTCCAAAACGACATTTGAGAGTGTAGATGCTAACTTCGAGGAAAGGTCAAAATTTATCAATGTACTCAACTCACTGAGACTAGCAATCAAGATAATGTGATTCTTTATCTTATATCAAGATTTTTATTCATGGTACAAAATACGAAAAATTGTAGTGTATATCTTGAAATTTGGACGGGTGAGACAAACAAAGGGCCAAATTAAGCATCCATCCGAGTTGATCGAGGCTGAGAAAATAATTTTTCGTGGAGTACAAGCAAACTTCTTTTCCAACTGAATTAATCAATTTAAACAAGCATGGAAGATTACCAGCAAAGCATCACTTATCATCGCTTGATCCGTTTGTAGATTTAGATGGGCTACTACGAGTAGGTGGACGTTTAAGTAAATCGTCACTTCCTTATTCAGCTAAACCCCCGATTATATTGCCAAAAAAACCATATAGTATGCACACTAATAATTCGTGATATACATTCTCAACCACATGCATGCCGGTAACTAGTTGAGTTTAAGCATTGTTCGAATCAAATATTGGATGATCGGCGCAAGATACATGTATAAAATCTTGTGTTAAATGCATTCGCTATAGATGTCATAAGACCAACCAGAAGATGGCCGATTTACCATCGGAACGATGTACTCAAACTCGACCGTTCCTCAAAACCGGAGTAGACTATGCCGGACCATTGTACATTAAAACCAACAAGCGGAAAACATCCTCAATAGCAAAGGCTTACGTAGCTGTTTTTGTTTGTCTAGCAGTAAAGGCAGTTCACCTAGAAATCGAAAGCAGTCTTGACACGGACTCGTTTTTAGCTGCACAGAGTTGATTCATTGCAAGACGAGGTGTACCAGAGCAAATCTGGTGCGACAATGGATCGAATTACATCAGTGCCAACAAGGAATTGCAGCAACTGAAACACCAAATTATAGCACAAACAACAAATCCACTAATTTCTGATTTTTTATTGCAGAAAACCATAGCCTTTCATTTTAATCCCGCGCAAGCCCCGCATTTTGGCGGATTGTGGGAGGCGACAGTAAAGTCATTCAAAAATCAGTGACAGGAATTGGGCTCACCTTCGAAGAAATAACCACATTAACTACCAAGATAGAATCATTGCTCCACTCGAGGCCATTGTGCAGAATTAGTGACGATCCATTTGATTTAGATGTTAAGTGGAAAACAGAAACCGAGCAATACCAAATCGATGATGTAGTACTTCTCCGAGAGGATAAACTGTATCCGAGTCAATGGATGCTGGCCAGAATTTCAAACCTTCATCCTGGTAGTGATGGGATTACAAGAGTTGTAACACTCAAGACGTCAAAAAATATATTCAAACGGCCTGTAAATATCCTAGTGAAGTTAGTTATTAAGAAATAAAAATTTCTTAAGGCGCGGGAGTATGTTGGTGAAAATGAAACACAAGGCTGCCCAGTTTTAGATCGCTGTTTCGTTTATTTACAAACATTCAGTTTCACTAGCTTATTTGGATCATCACCACTCATCAACGTTTGTTCTTTCTATCTATAACGAAATCACCTATGTCCGCAATCGCAAGTCGTAACCTATCGAACTGCTGCCGCACTCAAATTACATTTTGACAGCCAGACAATTTTGCTGTTGAAGGAAATAAGACAAACATGTGTCTCTTTGAATTTGCTGGGTAAAGTCAAAATCTAGAAATAAAACGTTGTCAACTACAAACTACATAAACAATATCTAAGAACGGCCGCATTTGTATACAATAATTGTGTTCATGACAGCACCAAATTAACACCAGTGGATTGCCTTTATGGTTTCTCACCTGAGATACTATCTAACTTAAAACGAGAACCTGAACCTCTTTATAACCACGAGAGTTATTACCATATGTTGAGATATAAACTTCAAAAAACATATTCAATAGCGAAACGTAATTTACTACCCAGCAAACATAGGTAAAAAGGTTATTATGATAAAATGGTAAGACCACATACTTTTCATGTAGGAGATAAGGTGCTCATTAAAAGCGAAAATTGTAAGGGCAAATTAGCTCCTATTTGGAGGGGACCTTATTCTGTTACGGCAGTTAAAGAACCCGTTAACACAACTATCAAGTAGAAACAAATATTAGTACATAACCACCGTTTAAAGCCTTACTATGAATAACATAACCCCACTACAATGTTCGTAACATTAAAATTAGGTTACTAATTTTATTTTAATCTCCATATAGTGCATGATGGAGCTGTTTTTTCTGTGTTTATTAACTATCTTTCCAATTGGAGAATCTTTTGAGCAACCATACAGAAAAACCCCTCTTAACAACACGTGCGTGTTGTTCGAAGGTTTAGGCGAACTATGGATCTATCATAACACCTGAACCGTCCTCACCGAGATAGATCTATCGGAATTAGGAAACCAAACAATTTTGGCTGAATATGCAGACCACCTGGTAAACCAACTGGCAATAATGACAATAATACCAACAAAGGAAATTGTCAACTACAACAACGGCACATCCATGCCGCTATAGAAACCATTAAAGTCGAACGAAAGTAATCCACGAACTTCTGCAAAATCTAGGCAAGCAAGGTCCCTTTTCAACGGTATAGGAAAAATGTTCCACTACCTTTTTGATACAATGAATAACGATAATGAACAGGAAATTTACAGTAAATTAGATGAAATACAAACCAATGAGAAAAAACTAGTCGAATTGGATAAACAACAAATCAGTGAAGTCAGTACCACCCTTCAAAAAATCCAAAAACCATTGAAAACCCTAATGGATAGACAGCAAAACATTGGCTATCAGATAAACGAGATGTTACAACTCACCGAAAATTTCACTAAAATGCAACTAAGACAGGAAATAGTAACAAGTATTCTCTTACAAGTTTTCGAAATAGAGTCACGTCAAACTACATTAATTGATATCATATTGGCATGCAGAAATAATCAAATACACCCCTTATTAGTTTCTCCAAATACCCTTTCGACAATTTACAAGAAGTCAAACCCAATATGTAAAAACTGTTTGCCAATTTTATACCAAACGGCTGAAGTAAAATCCCATCTGTTACAAGAAAAGCCAGTAATGAAAATAACCCTACCAATATTCGCATTACCCAAGATGCAATTTTTAAAACTCTTTGTTTCCCAATTTAGATAGCACTACAAGAAAATTTAAAATTTTTATGGGTTGTTTTTTTAGTTGTAAGAAATATTATAAAAGGAAAGGATTTTCGTATAATAAAGCAGAGTTAAAGTTACAACCAAAAAGGAGGTATCTTTTTCTTTCCACTACTCGCTTTGCTTGGATCTCGATCCAGAATGCAAAGTAGCTGACTGCAGTCTCTGCTTGGCGTATACACAAAGTCACATTACACTTTGAACATTTTTGTGCATACAAATTCACACATATTACTTCATGCTTGACGAACATACCAATAAAAATATTTTAATAATTGTTACATAGCAAAAAATACAAAATAATTTTGGGGAGACCTCGGAATAATATCTAAAGATATTTAATCTGCAAAACATTGACCCATTATCCATTATATATATATATATATATATATATATATATATATATATATATATATATATATATATATATATATATATATATATATATATATATATATATATATATATATGTGGGATGAAACAGAAAAGAAAACCGAGACGAAAATTCAATCGATGACGAACCGTAACGACGAGCGGACGTGTTTGTGCTTTCATACGAAATATTTATTTTGAATTCCATTTTACTTTTGTTAGTTTTGTAAGTTTTGTTTTATAAATAAATCATATCTCTATATATATACATATTTTTAATAAAAAAAAAAAAATTTATATACAGTTAATAATAATAACATCAAAAACAAATAATAATTGTGATAGTATATAGTGTTAGTACAATAGTATAAGTTAAAAAAATTTTAAAACTTTAAACCTAACCTAACTACTAAATTTATTTTTAATACAAGTAGCTCCTTCCCTGCAACATCACGAACATAGTGCGCCTTGATATCATGTGCTTCGTATGGTTGTTGGAGATAGGATTCTTCGCCAGCTTATGGTTGTCACTAAAGAGCTCAGTTCGACCGTCATACGTCCAATAAAGCCCATCTATTCCAAGAATCTTCGAGTATATACAATTTCTTTCGAAGGTGTGGATGGGGCTGTGCTGTGCTGCTAAGGGCTATGGTTGACTGTTTTTTGCTGTCCCATATGGCTGCACCAGCTAGAAAAAATCCACATTCCGTATATGATTTTCGGTCAATGCAATGCAATCAATACATATCCTTTAAGCTTCATACCAGTCTAAAAATAGTTAGGTTTCATATTAAGTGTTATTCTTAAGTACCTTAAAAATGCTTGGCAACATTTCGGGCCGCAAACATCGCAGTGAATAATTGCTAAAACCAAATTACTAGATTTTTCTGAAAAGGGAAAGGAAACACACTTATCTTGCCTTTAAGGCATATATCGAACTCTAATTTAGCTGCTGTTTTGAAATTTTATCCACGCACCGTATTTTCTTTTGCCAGAATTTCTAAGCTTTTATAATTTAAATGTCCATATTTATGATGCAACTCAATAATGATCGTATAATTAACCTCTGCGACGCACAACCTATTTTGTATTTCTCTGGTGCATATGTGAACAAATCACCCGTTCGTTTGGCTTGCAACAACTCTACACCGGTCACACGATTTGTTATTTTTGCACGATCCCCTTAATTTGCTCAGTGACAAGAAATTTATTTTCAAGTGGGGAACATATAGAACGTAAGCTGATATTTGAAGTTTTTGTCTTTAAACGTACAAAAGCAACACCTTCCGCGTATACTTATATGATTGTCTCCAGCCAAATCGATGTTTTCTTTGTAGATTTCTATGTTACTTAACATTTCTTTGCAGCAAGAACTGTCGAAAACCCACACTGAATGGGTCATCTCTGTGTATGTGTTGGAAAGGTGAAGCATTGCACAGTTAATATTTTGTTTCGTTGCACTATTTACTGGACAAGTAGATGCATAATGCCCTCTCTTGTGTTACTTATAGCATTTACCTCGCTGTTTCACCGGTTTCTTTTGTTGTTGTTGCGGGTTATACTTTTGTTTATTAGCAAAAAACGCAGTTTCATGTACAGCATCATCGGTTTTGACTTCGTATTTGGCAACTTGTTTCCCGATTATATAGCTATTACGGCTAGCAATTCGTCTTGCAATTTAATTTCCAGCGCACCCAGCTATTTGAACGAAATGAAAATTAAAAAATTTGAACTGGTCAGACATCGACGACACTTCGCTCATTTTTAAAATTTCCAATGATTTAAAAACAGTTACTTTCCTCGCCGGTATACTTGGAATCGCGTCTATGCATCTTTGGACATAGATGCGTTCTTTTTGTAGAGGATGTGTAGATCTGACACACAAGATCAGTGTAGCTAGTGCTTTTTCATCGCTCAATTTCCATGCGAGCAATGCAGCGGCATCTTCAAGGGCAACCTAAAACCACTAACACTACACAACACAAACACAACTAAAACCGATCTCATTAGAAATTTTCACGAATCGTAATTAGAGTCGCCTAATTTTTCAATCTGATAAAACGCGGAACTCATTTTGATTTCGATTAAAATATAGGTAGGTATATGTGTATTTTTCGAGCCTGGGCCCTTAACCTTTGTAAAAACTTCATTAATAAAAGCAGACGGAGCTGCTTTATTACAAGAACTAACTTCGAATATTGCAGTTGTCCTTTTAACGTACTGGTGGTGGATGGCATATTTAACCGAACAAGTGACGAGTCTATTCGCCAATTTGGTGAACTCAAAGGCATTTTAAAGTTTGGTGTTTCCGTCAAACAGTTAGGCGCGCTAACAATCACTGTGTGTGCAGGCAGCAAAGCACCCCGAACAGCAAGTATAGAGGTTATGCTATTTTGATTGATCCGTGTTAACTCGAGAGGGGTGAAAAAAACCGGATGGTGACCGGACAGAAGTTGTTGGGCTCAAAGGGAGACAAATGATGGCGACCTTCACTTCGACATTGGAAACCATTTTCAATGTCTTTTAGAGGTAATTTTTTTAAATAAAAAATTGTTATTTTTAACCAGGAATTTCGATAAGGCAGAAATATTAGAACGTGACGTCTGCCCGGGACGAAAGAAAAGAAAACAAAGATCTTCTTGTCTGTGAACGAACGGACATCTCAAAATCTTAAAACGGCATAGTTCCCAAAATTCCAGACCATAACGACCATATCCCAGAATTTCCATAAGAACAAGTATTATAGTCGCATTTTAATCGTTTATAACGAATTTCATAAGAATCGCATGAGAAATGGCTTATTTCCCATAATTAAAGACGCTAATGACCATATTCCAGAATTTCCATAGGAACAAATCTTATGGTCGCATTTTAGTCTTACATACCGAATTTCATACGAGTCGTTTGAGAAATTACTTAGTTCACAATATTCCAATCTTTAATGGCCTTTATTATTATTACAAATTATTTTTGATACCGTACTAAATAAAAGTATGACTTAACATGGGACACAACATGGGAGATAAAAGTGTGACTTAACATGGGACACTTAAAATGGGACATAAAATGTGACATTTAACATTTTACTTTTTGAACATGTACCCCACCCCTTAAACCTTGTGGTGAGACGTTTAACGTTGTCGTGTTAAAATATTCATGAAAGTGGTCCAAAGAGATCGTGGATTTTCGGAAAAGCTAATTCCAACACCGCTTTGTAGCTATTTCCTGTAATTTTTAGCTTTGAGCCGAGGGTGCCACGACAAAAACATAGAACATCAATTTTGTGGTTTTGTATTATGTATTATGGTTTTTGACACATCGTCCTAATTTTATTTTGCTCTTTTCACAATTCAAGAGCATGGGAGTAGTCTGCAACGAATTGTTTACCTACCATTTTGACAAGAGACTTTTCCCGAGCATGTGGGTTAGCATGTGACTTGTCTGCTACATAAGACAAGAGATAACCAGTTCGCTCGCAGCAACAATTTTTGTCATTAAAACATGCTGTCATTAAAAGTACACTAACTTAAGGACCATTGCATTACACCAAATAATTCATGAAATAATAGTGCAATTATGGGAGAAGGAACGATGCCAGAAGACTGGCGAAGAGTCATCCTGTGCCCCATACATAGAAACTTATCATAAAATGCAGCAATTTTTTTTTTATAATTCGCGCACGCTTCAAGGGGTTCGCACCCTTATAATGCTCGGCTATATGCTTGGCACAGAGTGGGCGTTAAGGAAGAGGAGGAGAAAAGAGGAGATGTCTATGAGCTTGTGTTTTGAATGCCTGTGGATCATAGTGAGGTGGGAAGACAGAGCTTGGCAGAGCATTCCACATACGTGTTGTACGGCTGAAGAACGAATCCCTGAATTTAACTGTACGTCCGAAGATGGGCTGTAGGGATAACTGATGAGCATTTAGAGCCACGAGTATTGCGGTTGAATTCAAGGAGAGGTGGCATGCAGCTGGCTATTTCTCTTGAGCACCGCTGGTAGAAGAAGCGATAAAACGGTTACAAGCAAGAAACGTTCCTGCGGTGTTCAAGCGAATCTATTGATTTCGCTATATTTTCGTCACTCGTTCGTTTTATCGCGCGGTTTTGTATTCTATCTAGCTGATGCAAAGAAGTCTTAGGCGCACCAGACCAGATATGGCAATTGTACTCAGGGTTTTGGGCGAATAAAAGACTTATATATGGTAGCCAGATCAGAGGGAGTGAAATATTTCTTGCACCGGACTAGAAAACCTAAACATTTCGCAGCGTTTTTGGCGACGGTAAATATGTGGTCATTCCAACGAAGCTTTTCGTTAACGCACATATCGAGAATTGCGCGATTTTTAGTTTCCTCGATGCAAGTGCTATTCATGGATAAAGGCATGGGGTTAAGGATTCGCTTGGACGACAGGAGACAGCATTGGGTTTTGGAAGCGTTAAATTCTACTCGATTGATTTCTCCCCATTGTATTATGCTGTCAAGGTCAGAATTTAACGAGCTTAACATACAAAGTTGTTTGAGTTCCACATCAGAGGTGGAGGGACGTTCCTCAAACTTATATGAGAAGCTGAGAGTGCTGTCGTCAGCGAAAGAGTGAATTGGATTAGAAGTCACAGATAAGAGATCATTAATAAAAATGAGAAAGAGTGTCGGGGACAGAACAGAGCCCTGGGGAACGCCAGCATTTATGTGGTGTATTTCAGACTTGAAACCGTCCAAAACAACTTGAATTGAGCGGTCCAAAAGATAGCTTATAATCCAATGAAGCAATTTATCATCAACACCATAAGCACGCATTTTAGACAAAAGAGCTTGATGCCAAACTCTGTCAAATGCCTTTGAAATATCGAGTGCAACAGCTTTGCTTTCTCCAAAATGATGCAAAGATCGGTTCCACTGTTCGGTGAGATATACCATCAAATCACCAGTAGAACGTTGCCCAAGAAATCCATGCTGATCAGCGTTTCCATGACCTTGGAAAGAATAGATGTAAGTGCTATTGGTCGGTACGAAGAGGGAGACGACGGCTCGCCTTTTTTGGGTATGGGCTGGGCTGTTTTCCAACTTCTCGGGAAGAGTCCAGAAGAATAGGATAGATGGAAAAGCTTAAGCAATGGTAATGCCAGCTTGGAAGAACACCTCTTCAGAACTAATGGAAAAATACCATCTGGCCCAGCGGATTTGTGTGTGTAGAGATCATTTAAAACTCTAGCAACTGCACGAGTACGAATAAATATCTGTCCCATAGAGTGTTCAATACTCTGAGGTGCAGGAGGCGGCAATGCATAATCTGGAAGCGTAGAGCTAGCTGCGAAATGCGCAGCAAACAGATTGGCTTTGTCTATAGAGCTGACAACTGGAATGTCATTATAAATGAGCGTTGGAATCGACGACGAGGCTGTATTTTTGATTCTTTTCACGAAGGACCAAAGATTTTTACTACCTTTAGGACATTGTAGTATTTTTTGCCTTAATTTTCGGTCGTAGGCGAATTTGACCCGCTGAAGATGGGCATTGCAATAATTTCTTGCTCATTTAAACTTTTTTCGGTTTTCCTCGGTAGGGTTTGCTTTGTAAAACCGAAAGCATACCTCTCTAATCCTAGAAGCCTCTTTACAGCTCAAGTCATACCATCCATCTTCCTTTGATTTGATAGATTTATTCTTGAAAGGGATAAACTTTCTCATACCAACAAGAATGATGTTTGTGATTGCATCAGCGGCGGCATTCACGTTGCTATCCCGAAAAAATAGCGACCAGTTAGTTCTCCCAAAGAAGTTGTTAAGGCCGTCCCAATTGGCTTTCTCGTACTGCCATACTATTTTTTGGGAGTTTTTTCTCTAACTACGTGGTTTATTAACGAGAAATTAGCTGATAGATTAGCCTAGAGGCGATAATACATTGACGGAGTATTTCTCAGGACGAGAGGTAAGGAACAATTATCGTGGTCTAACGTTATTTAGTACGAGCGTATAAGACAACATCTTTAACGGGCTCCGACAAGAGAATGGACTGGCCTGAGTATTCTTTAACCTGGCGTTGGAGAAAGTGATTCGAGACACTGACGTGACGGCGAGAGGAACAAAACTCTATAGGTCCATTCAGATACTGGCTTACGCAGACGATATTGACATCGTTGGTAGGAACTAAAAGAACTGTACAGGAAGCTTTCATCTAGATCGAGCAGGCGGCACGAAATTTGGGGCTGCACATAAATGAGAGCAAAACAAAGTACATGGTGGCCACGTCTGCCACTAAAATATCCAACATAAGTCCCGCAATTAAAATAGTGGAGCGCGAATTTGAAGTAGTGCAATCCTTTTACTATTTCGGGTCAACTGTAGCAGCCGATAATAGAATGGAACCAGAAATACGCGCACGTTTGATTAAAACCATTAAAGCCTTCTTTAGGTAGTCCAGACTCTTCAAATCCAGGAACTTAACCATAACATCTAAGCTGCTGGTATATAAGACAATGGTCATACCAATACTTACATATTGATCCGAGACTTGGGTGCTTAGCAACAAGCATTCTGGCCTTTTATCCGCGTTCGAGAGAAATCTTACGGAGAATTGTTGGCCCCGTATGTTAGGAAGGACGATTCCGGAAACTCTACAGTGATGAGATCTACGAGCGTTACCGCGATGTCGACATCGTGAAGAGAATAAAGCTCGGTAGGCTCCGGTGGTCAGGACACCTAGCTCGCATGAGCGAAGAGGATCCTGCTCGAAAATTCCTTTGCGGTAGGATTTATGGAACACGACAGCGAGCCCGGCCAAGCCTACGGTGGTAGGATGGCATAGACCAGGACACTGGATGACATCGTCTCGGGACCAGTTGAGAGACTTTTTGCAAGAGGCCAGGACCGGACTCCGGTTGTTGAACCCAATATGATGGTGATGTGTGTGCTAGCAACTGGTAGCGACCACGTGGCGCATATGATGCTTATAATGAGTGCGGTACCTACGGCTCATGTGTTGTAATAGGTTTTTTAATACGTAATAATAAAAAACAAAAATAAAGTTAAAAAAACCGTTAGTAAATTTGATTTCCACTCTTATTCATTCTAGCTTGTCTGCATTCGCAAATTTTTTTTTCCTTTTTAATATTTATTTATTATTTGTTTTTTAAATTTATTTTACAATATATAAAAAAAATAAAAAATTCCAATAAATATATTGTTCCTAAGAGGCCCATAGAGCGGAAACGACCTCCTTCCAGCGCCGTCTGTCTCTCGCCAACTGTTTGACTTCACGCCATACGTCTACTGTACGCGATTCTCGCTCGATTGATCTTCGCCACGTGTTCACTGGGCGTCCTGGGTTTTGTCTGTAAAAAACCCAATATCATCGTAATGAAAGCGATGAATATCATAGTTCAATTACTGGGCACAGAGCGTGCCAATCTGGTTTTAACATGCCAATCAGCGAAAGAAATGATGGATAAATTGATAACGAATTCCGAGATCCGCAAAATGAATTTATACAAGTAATTTTTAAAAAATTTACATGTGCACCACTCAGGTCTCAGGGCCCGATAACTCCAAAAAATTTACAAAAAACCTTATCCATCGGTGAAAAAGTACAAAATAAAAAAAATTGAAAATGGTTCGTATTATATGCAGTTTACCGACAAGATTCAATAATTATAAACTTGAAACTTTGGTATTTTTTGTCCCAACCTTGCTCTTCAAAATACCCCAAACCGAGAAATCTAGCGGATTTGCATCAGGTGAATTTGATGGCCATTGGGCAGTGGAAATGAACCGCGGAACGTTGTTTCTCAGGCAATCTTGGTTGACGCGCGCTTTATGACTCGGCGCCGAGTCCTGTTGAAATGTGCAGGCTCTGCGGCCGAAATGTTTTTATGCCCATGGCTTCAACGCTCCCTCCAACACATGATCCCGATAAATTTGAGCATTTATCTTGATGCCACGGTCCAAAAAAAAAACGAGCGGTGAACGGCTTTCGGCCGTTACGGCGGCTTAAACCATCACCATCGGCGGCGCTTGGTTTTGAGTGGCAATCCGTTGATCCAAATTTTCAGTAGAACGGCCGGGCAAGTAAATCCGGTCATTTTGCTTGTCCACATATTGCTCAATAACGAACGGTGACTCATCGGAGAAAACCAAATTCGGCAAATCGCCACTTTCGTGCAAGCGTAACAACTCCTTTGCTCTTTCCACTCTAACTTTTTTTTGAGCATCGGTGAAACCATGCGTTTTTTGGAACTTCAAGGTCTTTAGTCCAAGATGATCTTTCAATATGTGCTGCATCCGTTCGAGCGAAATGTTCGCCTCACGAGTCATTTTTCTGCCGCTACGGCCGGATTCCGAGCCAATTTGGCCTTCACCTTCCGTATGATATCCGACGATGTTGCAGTGCGTTTCGATCCACCACCATGGCGTTTTGCAATGCTGCCAGTATCGTTATAACGATTTATGGTGCGATATACAAACATTTTATTCACATTCAGATGTTTTAACCGGTTAACAATCTGCGGCTGTGGTTTTCCAGCCAAAAATAGAGCAATCACACTATTACGCTTGAATTCCATTGCGGATAACTTTTTTCTGAATATTTCCCACTAAAATGCTTTTGTACGCTTTTAAACAATGGAATGAACTGTCATTAGTGTAAATTTGAGCGCTCTGTCATCACTGGTTTGACAGCAATGACAGTCTGAAGTTGGTAACACCCGGTAAAACAAAAGAGACTCGTTCGATTGATACTTTGATGTCTTCATTACAACTGGAGGAAGACAATCTAAATAAAGGATTCATTTTAAGATTTCATGTAACTTTCACAGCAAAATAAGAACTATGTATACAAATACACTTGAAGCAGAAATAGGCGACTTAGTACATATTAGTAATATTATAAAATAGAAACAAAAGCCAAAGTCCATACAAAGGACCATATGAAATTATAAGAAAAAATAGTGTAAACACATAAATGGTATCCATAAAGAGTTACATAATAACCAACTAAAATTGTACAAACCTAGAATAAGCTTATTATAATAGATACAATACAATACATTTCAAATTTTTTTTTTTTTTTTACAATTCGTGCACGCTTCAAGGGGTTCGCACCCTTATAATGCTCGGCTATATGCTTGGCACAGCGTGGGCGTTAAGGAAGAGGAGGAGAAAAGAGGAGATGTCTATGAGCTTGTGTTTTGAATGCCTGTGGATCATAGTGATGTGGGAAGACAGAGCTTGGCAGAGCATTCCACATACGTGTTGTACGGCTGAAGAACGAATCCCTGAATTTAACTGTACTTCCGAAGATGGGCTTGAGGGTAAACTGATGAGCATTTAGAGCGCCACGAGTATTGCGCTGAATTCAAGGAGAGGTGGCATGCAGCTGGCTATTTCTCTTGAGCACCGCTGGTAGAAGAAGCGATAAAACAGTGACAAGCAAGAAACGTTCCTGCGGTGTTCAAGCGAATCTATTGATTTCGCTATATTTTCGTCACTCGTTCGTTTTATCGCGCGGTTTTGTATTCTATCTAGCTGATGCAAAGTAGTCTTAGGCGCACCAGACCAGATATGGCAATTGTACTCAAGTTTTGGGCGAATAAAAGCCTTGTATATGGTAGCCAGATCAGAGGGAGTGAAGTATTTCTTGCACCGGGCTAGAAAACCTAAACATTTCGCAGCATTTTTGGCGACGGTGAATATGTGGTCATTCCAAGCTTGTCGTTAACGCACATACAGAGAATTGCAAGATTTTCAGTTTCCTCGATGCAAGTGCCATTCATGGATAATGGCATGGGGTTAAGGATTCGCTTAGATTTTGGAAGCTTGGGTTTTGGAAGCGTTAAATTCTACTCGATTGATTTCTCCCCATTGTATTATGCTGTCAAGGTCAGAATTTAACGAGCTTATCATACGAAGTTGTTTAAGTTCCACATCAGAGGTGGAGGGACGTTCCACAAACTTATATGAGAAGCTGAGAGTGCTGTCGTCAGCGAAAGAGTGAATTGGATTAGAAGTCACAGATAAGAGATTAATAAAACATTAATAAAAATGAGAAAGAGTGTCGGGGACAGAACAGAGCCCTGGGGAACGCCAGAATTTATGTGGTGTATTTCAGACTTGAAACCGTCCAAAACAACTTGAATTGAGCGGTCCAAAAGATAGCTTCTAATCGGTTCCACTGTTCGGTGAGATATACCATCAAATCACGAGTAGAACGTTGCCCACGAAATTCATACTGCCGGTCACTAAGGATTTCGTTGGTTTCAAGATATTTCTTAAGCTGATAATTGATCAGCGTTTCCATGACCTTGGAAAGAATGGATGTAAGTGCTATGGGTCGGTACGAGGAAGGAGACGACGGCTCGCCTTTTTTTGGGTATGGGCTGGACAAATGCTGTTTGCCAACTTCTCGGGAAGAGTCCAGAAGAATAGGATAGATGGAAAAGCTTACACAATGGTAATGCCAGCATGGAAGAACACCTCTTCAGAACTAATGGAGAAATACCATCTGGCACAGCGGATTTGTGTGTGTTGAGATCATTTAAAACTCTAGCAACTGCACGAGTACGAATAAATATCTGTCCCATAGAGTGTTCAATACTCTGAGGTACAGGAGGCGGCAATGCACAATCTGGAAGAGTAGAGCTAGCTGCGAAATGCGCAGCAAACAGATTGGCTTTGTCTATAGAGCTGACAACTGGAATGTCATTATAAATGAGCGTTGGAATCGACGACGAGGCTGTATTTTTGATTCTTTTCACGAAGGACCAAAGATTTTTACTACCTTTGGGACATTGTAGTATTTTTTGCCTTGATTTTCGGTCGTAGGCGAATTTGACTCGCCGAAGATGGGCATTGCAATAATTTCTTGTTCATTTAAATTTTTTTCGGTTTACCTCGGTAGGGTTTGCTTTGTAAAACCGAAAGCACACCTTTCTCATATTGCCATACTTTTTTTTTTGGAGTTTTTTCTCTAACTACGTCGTTTATTAACAAGAAATTAGCTGATACTACACAATGATCTGACGAGCCTAGAGGCAATAATACATTGACGGAGTATTTCTCAGGACGAGAGGTAAGGAACAAGTCAAGGGTGTTAGCGGAATGATATGCAATGTCAGGTATTCGGGTAGGCTCGTTTATAGTAAGGTGGTTAAACTCAGCGAATAACTCAACACACCTTGGGGTGTTGTTTGCCAGAATGGCGAAGCCACCCAGAATTGCGTACATTGAAGTCGCCCGCAATAACGATTTCATGTTTTTTTATCATTTCTTAAGATTGAATCAGACAGTGCATCAAACTCACTCTGAGTTGAAACACTGGCTAAGTTGGGGCTTCTGTAAAGGAAACAGTAGTAGATGTTGCGCTCGTGTACAGATATCGTGTACATATATCCAAATGAAATTGAATTCCGGTTTGGAACTTTGGCTAAATTGAGGCAAAAGCTGAAACGCAACATCACTCCGGACATAGATTGCGAGACCGAGTCGAGAGAAAAATAATGGCACCAAGCTATACCCAGACAGATTAAATTCCGATACATCAGAATTATCAAACACCTTAGTTTCACTTAATGCCAAAATTGCTGGCCTGTGGACATGTACATGATTAAACACAGAAAAAGAATTCGTTCTCAGCCCACGTATGTTGCTGAGATCCACTCTGAAAACACACATACTACAAAAGACAAACACACAAAACACAACTTACCGCTTCTTTAAACCGTATTGAGAAGAGTATGTCTCGAATTGGATTATTAACATTAAGATCCTTTTTAAATTCTCTATATTAACTTAGCGTGACCGTGTGTTTGTTTGTTTCTTTGTCGTGGAATCTTACGATCTTGCGAAATTTTGCACTCATGCATATCTCCGATGACAACACTTTCTATTAAAATTTGGGGCCCCTCGGGCCTCGGGGTTGGGAGGCTCCCGTACAAATATTTTTACAAAATTAAATTAGGTTTCGTGTTCTTTTTCTTTCTATGTTGGTTCGGCTTTCTAATGTTGGTCTTTTCACGACCGTTCATTTTTGCGCCTTTACGCTTTTAATTTAATAAAATTAATAATTTCCCATTTGTCTTAAATACATGTTTTCTTTTCTAAGGCATTCAATGAGGTCGATAGGTGGGTCACGAGGCAACTGTTAACGCCGGACACTTCAGCTAGTTTTATATACATGTATATCTCCGATAGCCAACCCTTTTTGTAAAAATTTTGGAGACCCCGGGCCCCGGGGTCGTGAGGCCCAATACAATTTTTTTTTTTAAAATTAACGCAATTTTCTTCAAATTTTATACGCATTCATTACATAAAATTGATCTTTTATTAAAATTCATTTTTTTTAAAACAAAAATTAGTGAAAGTTTTGCACAATGTTTTGATATATAGTACACTGTATGTTTAAATTTTTTTAGTCTTTCTGTTGTAGTCAACCGAACTGGTTGTTATTTTTCCATTTCTACAATAAAAAAATCATTTACATATTATTTTATTGTGGCTTTTCATTAATAAGATATTTGTTTTGCTATTAATATTAATCATATAACTTCAATAATCAGTATTCGTACAGTTGGGATTTTTATAGAGGTTGTTTTTGGTTTTAAGTGCACGCTGTCACACTATTCCAAAAAAAGAAGAAAATAAATTCGCAAATTGTAGGCTATACAGCAGCCTGATTCTCTAAAAAATAAGATAATGTGTAAAAGAGTAAAGCGACCGTTTACACATTTACACTCTATTTTCTGATTCTCTAAAATTTGAAAAATATATAATATAAATATTCAAGCAAATTTTCCGTCAAAAGTTTACCTTAGTTTTTTATCTTGGGAAAAGTATTTTGTTTCAGTAACGTCAGTAAAATTGAATTTAAAATTCATTACGAGTAATAGTGGAATAATATAAATTATATAATATGTGTTGTGATATTAACAGGTAGGTGTAGACCGCGAACCATCTCTTTCGAAATTAGCTTTCAGAATGGTTACAAGGGTTATTTTCTTATTTAAATTTAATTTTATGAACTAGATTTATTACTCCAAGAGGAAAGCGGGCCACTAACCAACAAAAAGGTGCATTGTTAACCTTTTTAGAGGAGAACATCGATTTTGCTCATGACAAAGTTGTTACATTTATTTTAGAAAAGTGTTAATCAAATATGTTGCAAGTAGACTCGAGGGAGATGCCGGTGCAGAGACTCAGCAGTTAAAATGGGCTCAAATATCTACCATTTTAAATTGTTTGGGCGGAGCAAAAAAAAAAATGCAGAACAGTGGAAGCAGTATTGGCTAGATTTGAAGTAAGATAAATGAAATTGTATAAAATGCCTTAATATATAATATAGGGTGTTTCAATAGGTGCGCTTCAACTTTTCTCCGATAGGGACGGCGAACGACGCCATATTTTTTATTGTTCTCTTGTCATTTTGAAACTTCATTAGTATACATTTCATCATGGAACGCTACACATGTGAACAGCGATTGCAAATCGTGCAAATTTTTTATTAAAATAATCGTTCTGTTGCCGCTACTTTAAGAGCATTACGGCCATTTTACGGTCCATTTAACAAGCCAGTCCGTTCGACAATCGATTTTACGTAAAGATATTGGCCTACATCCGTATAAGATCAAGCTGACACAACAACTAAAGCCGTTTGACCATTTGAAGCGACGCCGATTCGTGAATTGGGCTCAAGAGCAAATCGAAAATGATGCAGATTTTCACCGAAAAATCATCTTCAGCGATGAGGCTCACTTCGTAAAACGTGCACGCGGTGGTCATGCAAAAGAAATCGAGTTTCATACTTAAATGTATCATATGTATATGTTCAAATTCGTTAATAAAAAAAAAAGTTAGTTCAAAAGTCGAACAGTTTGTGTTTTATTCAAAAAAAAAGTTGAAGTGCTCTTATTGAAAAACCCTATATTATTTTTACCAAATTTCAGAAGAAACACAAAAGCAAACGCAAGTACTGAAAAACGGCTCCAAGAGGAATCGGGAGTAAATGGGTTTCGTAAAATTAAAACTCTGGACGAATATGAGAAGAGGGTTGTTAGCATTATTTCGCTGCCAGTCATAGATGGAGATGGCGAGAGCCAACAAAGGGGTTTCGGAGACACACGGGTAAGTTCTCATTAGTTTATTTGAAACAAATAATAATAACCAACTGATTGTTATATAGACTTTGAGTTACTGAAGTAATTGATAACGATCCTCCTATCCAAGCAGAATACCTTGTCATGGATGACGAGTTAGTGGAAATCAGCAATGCTGAGCAGGAGCTACAACCCGAACCTTCAAGCGTAAAAAAAAATAAAACTGCAACACGCAAAAGGAATCTTAAGCGGCCGATGGTTGTTAAACCTACGGGCGAATGACCCGCCAAACTTCTCGCACATGAAGAGAAGAAATTAGATTTCGAAAGGGAGAAATTAGATTTCGAAAGGGAGAAATTCGATTTCTACAAAACTATAGAATTGCAAAAGCTGGATTTAGATCGAAGACGAAGGAAAGCTTTCGTCCAATTAGTTTTCATATTTATTTTCTTTATTATGTACAAAATGTAAAAAAAACTGAATTATATTTATTTTTAATACACAAATTTATTGTTTTCGTACACCTTAAATCGGTTCATATATTTTTAAAGATTCTTCTTCTTTAATTAAAATATTCTTGACTTAGAATGTTACGCGCATCTATTCCTCTTTGTAGCATGATACTTGAAGCACTAGTCGTTTCATTCAATTCTAGATTTTGAGCATCATCCGATTCATCCACCAACTCTAAATAATCAGGTACTTTGTTAATAACCATTATGTTATGTAACACGGCACAGGCGTTTATAATAGTGCCTGATTTTTGAGGTGAATACCGAAGAATTCTGTCCCGGTCCAATATTCGGAATCTATTTTTTAAAACGCATATGCATCGCTCGACACAATTTCGTGCCTTTCGATGTTTCACATTATAAAAAAAATTTGTAGATGTCATAAAAACACATTTGACACGTCTGCTGGATTGCTGAGTGATAAACTTTACGCCTGAATATAATATTTTTACAGAATGCGATTTTAGTGAAATAAGATAAATTTTTGTGTAAACTTTTGATGTGTAAAATTTTACACGTTTTCCTATTTACACATTATCTTATTTTTTAGAGAATCAGGCTGCAGTTATTCATTTTATTTAATTTATTTATTGATTCAAGTTATGATTGATTCTTATTTTCAATGTGTTAAGGTAATTTACTTATATATGTTTATTTCATAAAAATAAATTATGATTTAATTAAGAATGCTTAGAAAAATATGTAAGGATTTTGCCACCAAATCCAAATCGGCCCACTGGACACTACTTTTTTTTTATTTGATACCAAACAACTCTCCCTGTGCTTCAAAGTTCAAAACACAACAAAATATGAATTTTTCTGAAAAAAAACCTTTCAAATTCTCCCGCCGGAAAAAATTTGGGTTTGGTGGGTAACGTTTTCAAGTGGATTATCTTGGGGCTATTCTTTTGTTATCCCTATTTACTCTACGTCTTCATTCAATATTTGGATTACAACTTACCTTAGAATTAAGGGCTGCATTTAGAAAATTTTCCCTTTCTGCAGACTTATAATAATTGTTAAAAGTTATAATGTACTCATTTTGAACAACTTTGGTACTAAATTTAACTTCGAACCGATGGTTTTGTTCAATCTTATTATGATTACAACATTTACTTGATAGCTCATTATTTTTGTACACAAGTTTATGCCGATGGATCAATTTATTTGAATAAGCATTTAATATTAAAAAACAAACTAGAAATATCAACTTATCAACAATCAATGATTTCATTATTGAAATATTCAAAAATATTGAACTTAATTTTTGTTTATCATTTCATTTCTTTTTTAAATAGTAAATTTCTAACTCAAAAATGTAATAAATTTTTAATTTTTGTATTACTTCTTTCTTCATATTTTTATTATTAAATGATGTTGACACTTTACTTTGGAAACGTTTAAGGTCGTTTTTTTTGTTTTATGTTGTATTTTTTGTTGTTTTAGAAATCTGCGCTCGCGCTCTGATTTTTTCTCGAAAATACGAGCACGAAAGCTGAGAATTTTTTGTTCACATAAGCCGTATTTTATTTGCCGAGGAATAAGAAATTACAACAACAATTGCACTGTCGAATTCCTTCTTTGGAATTTGAAAACCTGCTGTTTGGCTGGTTTTGGCTGGTTTAAACAATCGAATTCCTTATTCGGATACCAGATAAAATACGCTTAAATTACAGCTATTGTTTTGTTGATTTGTTTTTAAATACTTAATGAAAAGAGGTGTAAATCTCTCAAAATATTAAGATCTGTTAGAGGGGAAATCCGATCTACCGTAGATTGCTTTTGTGGAAAAACGAACAACTTGACAGCCAAAAAATCAATTTGCGCCAGAATTTTGTAAAATAAAAACTATATTAGAAAACTTCGATGTAGCTCAAATTTTTTCTCGAAAAAACGAACACGAAAGACGACAATCTTTTATTTACATTGTTTTGTAGCATGTGTTGTAGTTAATGAAAAGAGTGCTAAATCTTCCAAAATATCAAGATCTGTTAGAGGAGAAACCCGATTTACCATATATTGTTTTTTTTTGGAAAAAACGAACAACTTTATATTCAAAAATCAATATGCGCCAGATTTAAAAAACAAACAAATGTCATTTTTTTTGTTTTAGAAATCTGCCCTCGAGCTCAAATTTTTCCTCGATTAAACGAACACGAAAGCCGAGAATCTTTTGTTTACATTGTTTTGTTGCATTTTTTGTTGTTGTAGTTAATGAAAAGTGATTTAAATCTTCCAAAATATCAAGCTCTGTTAGAGAGGATATCCGATCTACCGTAGATCGGTTTTTAAAAAAAAAAAAAAAAAAAGCCAACTTGACAACAACAAAAAAAACGCGACATAAGTATTATTGGCTCCACGTTCACATAACATAGACTTTTTCTCGATAGCACGGCGTCTCCACACGACAGCAATCTGTCAGAATGTGGTGAAACTGTTTGAGTGTATCGTGGCATATTTCGCATTTTTTTACACAACTGTTCCAATCGGTTTGTTCAATTTGAGAGGGCACTAAATTCCGATCTTATTGGCTTCAGTTGGTAATAGATACTGAATTCCCATTCACTTGTTGCTCTTTTTACGGACCCAACTCCTTCGAAGTAAATTCCAAGGCTTGAATTAAATTTCGGTATCTGGATCTTGTCTGCACATACAATCGATAAAATTAACATTAGAGCTAACAAGGATGTAAAGCTGATACCACTCGATGTCTTTCGCCGTTTTGTGGATATTTCTGTTGTTGATTTCTTTGTTGCCACATCCTCTGAACTCTGCAGTCTTAAGTCGAACTTAGGGCCATCGTAATTGACTTCTACAGGTAGCGGTTCCAATCTTTAGATTGGACGTTTCCAAACTTTTTGCACTTTTGACGTCCACAACCCCTACGGATCTATCTTCGCCCTCATAAGTCTTGACAATTTGACCAAGTGACCAATGCAAGGGTGGCATGTTGTCTTCTTTAATGATAACCATTACTCCCACTTTGATGTTCTTGGAACACTTGTAACAAAGTCGATTTAAATCGACTACGTCACACACCATACGAATAATGTCCGAAACGTCCGTCCGCCAAAACACAATAAACACGGCATGCATATACGCATAACCGAACGCAACATAGTGCACCATACTGCATACATAAAAGAACATTCGAATCCAGATAGTTCATTAGTCTGAAATTAACGATATATTCCATTACCTTCGATAGAACCGACAACAAAGCAATAGGTCGGTAGTTCGTAGGTGCCGATTTATCACCTTTTTTCGGAACGGGTTGAATATTTGCTATTTTCCAAAATGATGGAAAAACACCTGTCTTCATTGAGAGATGAAGCAATTTGCTAAGCGGTTTTGCCAAAGTAAGATGACAACTTTTCAATACTAATGGCGGAATACCGTCGGGGCCAGTCGCTTTATTGGGGTCAAGTTCTTTCAGAATCTTTGAAACAACCCGTTTCCGAAAATAGATTTTAGACATACCTGGGCCTAGATTCGGGAGAATTGGGGGGCTTTGATTAGTTAAAGGAAGAGTAGACGCACCAGCGAAATGAGAAGCTAAGAGATTAGCTTTCTCAATATTAGTTCTATAATGAATACCATTATGAAATAAAGAAGGAATAGACGAAGTATCGTCTGCAAAGTTTCTTTTAACCAATGCAGCAAACGACCAAAAGCTTCGACTGTTTGAATCAGAATCCAAAAATTTTGGTATGCTATCTCTAATCTTAAGGTCATATATTATTTTGGACCTTTTCAATATAGCGTTTGATCTGTTTCTAGCTATTCGAAACTTTACAAGGTTTTCTTCAGAAGTTCAATTAACGTAGTCCAAATGGGCTGCTTTTTTACTTGTAACACCCCGCAACACGAACTCTGTGTAACCGGCGAGCGTCACCCGAGCAAACACCTTACACACTCCTTCCACTTATGTCGATATTGCCGTTCACTGAAATATTCCACAGGGCACATTCCTCTCATAAATCCCATTCAACCACAGTTTTGCAAATGGAACGTTCTACGGGAGAAGAACTGAATGTTTTGCGTCATATGATTGTGCTGATGACTCCAATCGTCCCACTAGTCTAATTACTCCCTTATGGTCTTAAAATGGGGTGGGGTGAAAGGTGGCTTGTTTTTTTAGTTCTTTTTAGATAATGGATTTCCTGCTTAAAGTCGCATGCTTGCATTGCTCGGGTTATGACAACTAACGAATCATTTAATTCCTGAGGAGTCAAGGTAATCTCGTCTTGTTGTTGACTTAGCATGTTCTGTGAAGCAAAGTATATATCCAACAATTCTTTGAAGCACTAAAAATGAATTCCGGTGGTTGATTTTGTATATTAGTTCTTCATCTTCAGTAAGGGTTGCTGTTGCTACAGTTGGCAACTTTAATTTCCTCTCTGTGTCTTCAAGGATGGCTAGTCCCTTAACGTATTTTCCTGGCCATAAATCCTCCTTTACATGTAGAAACAAGGGTCCGTAAAACCACAGCGTGCATGATGGTAATTTTTCTGGTTGTACTCCTCTTAATACGATGTACGTCGGCAGGATTATGCTTGGATGCGACATGACGCCTTTTGTCGGGGAGTGACAGTTCCTGAATAGCAGCGAAGCCACGAATGTTTAGAATGACGATGAAGGAGAATTAATACAGGCCAGGACAATCTCAGAGTCAGTCCACAAAAATGTTGGTACCTTTTTAAATTTTAGATCGTCCTTGATTCTTGCAGTGAGTTGGACCGCTACTACTGCAGCGCATAGTTCTAGTCGTGGTACGGTTTGCTTCTTTAATGGAGCGACTCATGGCATTTAGCATGAAAAACTTACTATGGTACTTCCATCTTTCAGTATTGCTCGTAGATATATTACTGCTCCATATGGTCTTTCGGAAGCATCGGCTAACGCGTGGATTTATGTGACTGTTGAAACGTTGCCGCCGAACATATGTCGTGGAAATTGAAAATCATTAAACTCCTTCAGGTTGTTTTGAAATAATATCCATCTTGTATGTAATTCGACGGATAATGCTTCGTCCCATTCTACTTTTATTCTCCATAGCTCTTGAACAAATATTTTTGCAGTAACCACTACTGGGGCCATTATGCCCAAAGGGTCGAATAGCTTCGCAAGATCCGAGGTGACAATACATTATGTGACTCGGCTGGTGGAGTTCAATTGAGTTTTCACACGAAAATTGCCTGTCTTCGGATGCCATGTAAGGCCAAGTGCCTTTATTGATGCGTTGTTTTCCTCATTCAGGTCAAGGTTGATTTCTTGATCCTCACTTGCAATCCCTTCAAGCAGTTGTGGATAATTGGCACACCACTTTCGTAACTTGAATCCTAAACCATTTAATATGTGCGTGAGTTGGTTCTTCATTTCGATAGCATTTCATAAGCTGTCAGCTCCAGTTAGACAGTCATCTACATAAAAATCATTATGGAGAACTTGAGATCCCAGTGAAGCTCTTGTGCCGTATGTTACGGTGTTGAGTTCATAGTACTGTAGATGCTCGCTATCACTCTTTCTCTAGATAACGGTTTGGTACATTATATCATCTTCATGCATAAGTATTTGCCGGTACATTTTTTGTATGTCAGTGCAAAAGACAAACCTCGGCAATCGAAAGCAAAGTAAGAGGGAAAATAATTCACTCTGTACTGCTCGGCTGGTGTACATTATATCGTTGAGTGCAAGACCTGATGTTGTCTTCGACGACGCAGCAAACACGACTCGAAGCTTGGTAGTGCTGCTGTCGGCCTTAAAAACGCAATGGTGAGAAATTAGGAAGGAAAGATTAATATTCGTCCATGAATTGTACGTATAGGGTCTTCAAATCCAGGTTTCGGAAAAGCGCCCGTCGCTATTCTTCCGGGGGGTTTGTGCAAAGTGTACTTCACACAACTTTTAATTTCTGGATAAATGCGTTCTTAGTGGCTCTACCTTATCGAGACGGTATTTTTGAGAGTAGGTAGGTCATCTTGTAGGTGTATCTGTCCAATGGAAAGCAATTGATGATAAAATTCGGCACCAAGTAGGATGTCAATTTTGTCTGGTCGATGGAATGCTGTGTCGGCAAGAGGAATGTTGCTTGGTATTCCCCATGAGGAAATGTTTAAAAGTTGAGAAGGCTGTTGTGTAATGATATGTGGCATTACGAATGCTTCCAACCGAGCGCTAAAGCTATTAATTCTTGACTGAATGCTAACATTAATGCAGTTATGGGATTCTCTTTTTTCGTTGCCAATGCCTTGAATACTAATTGAGGCTGCCGTTGTGCGAAATCCTAATCTGTTCACCAATCTTTCGGTAATAAAAATTTACCTGAGAGCCAGAATCCAATATAGCTCTGCATTCCATCACCTGTCCATTGTTAGCAACTATCCGTATCATGGCTATGCTGAGAAGTACGTATTATTGCCTTTCTAGCTCCTTGGATGCTGCTAACGTTATTAATGAATTCGTCTTGGGCTCTTTTCATGAGGTTGTTATCGGTACATGATTCTTTAATGCCTTCGAGATAAAGTAGTGTGTTGTGTTTATTGTCACATTTCATACAGCTCCTTGAGACGCAGTGTTTGGCAACGTGACAAGCTTTTAAGCAGACATAACTTGCAATTTTGTTCAAATTTTATCCGAGCAGCAGGTCTTAGTTGCAAAAATTGCTTGTGGCATACATGGGATGTGTCCTGTTCCACAAGATTTACAGATGTTTTGAAGCCGTTGCTCCGATGCTGCTGTTGCACAAGTTCGTAAATATCCTTCTTTTTTCTTATGTCCTATAGCCTCTAGCGACTGAAATTGGTTCTCCAGAAAAGTCATAAATTCCTTTACTGTCTGGAGTTCTTTAGGCCTTTTAAGCGACAGCAGGTACTTTTGAGTGATATCGCCTTGATAGAACTCGATGATGGTTGAGCTTGTGTTTGTTTTGGTTGCCCAAGTATTTTTTGTACTAGCGTTGAAGTTAGAATTTTTACATTGTTGTATCGATCCTTAAGGGTGGATCAAGCAGTTTTGTAATTGTCTTCTGATAACGATAGGTGCTGAATCAGATTTTCTGCTTCTCCGCTAAGATGAGTTTTTAGGTACCACATTTTCTGAACGTTGGGTATCTGTAGCTTGTCGATCATTTGAGAAAACAGATCGAAAAATTATCTCCATTTTAGGTAGTCACCATCGAACTTCGGAATAGTGACCTTTGTTTAGGTTCAGTGCATTCGGCTTAACTACACTATTGTCTTCCGAAACTTCTCCTCTTGTCTGTTGTTGCACCTTGGTTGCCATTAATACCAACTTTTCTTGGACCAATTTTTCCATTTTGACATATTCGGTGTGATTATAGCCAAACTTCATTGGGCTTTCCTCTAATTCCCAAATCCCAAACCTGCTGCCATAGTTTGTCAATCGTTTTGCATTTTATTTCGTTATACTGTGACGGTTGATCGTCGCTCAAAGATAGCCCGTGGATCATATTTTGCAACGATCTCATCTCTCTTTGTCTCCTGACTGTATTTTTTTTATTTATAATTTGCACACGCGGAAAGGGGTTCGCACCCTTATTTAGTTCGGCTATATGCTTGGCACAGCGTGGGCGTTAAGGAAAATGAGAAGAAAAGAGCTTGTGTTTTGAATAACTGTGAATCATAGTGATGTGGAAAGACAGAGCTTGGCAGAGAATTCGACATACGTGTTGTACGGCTAAGAACGAATCCCTGAACTTAACTGTACGTCCGAAGATGGGTTTAAGGGTAAACTGATGAGCATTTGGAGCGCCACGAGTATTGCCGTTGAATTCAAGGAGAGGTGGCATGCAACTCGCTATTTCTCTTGAGCACCGCTGGTGGAAGAAGCGATAAAACAGTGACAAGCAGGAGACGTTCCTGAGGTGTTCAAGCGAATCTATTAATTTCGCAATGTTTTCGTCCCGATAAGTTTTATCGCACGGTTTTGTATTCTATCTAGTTGATGCAAGGTGGTTTTAGGCGTACCAGGCCAAATATGACAATTGTACTTAAGTTTAGGGCGAATAAAACCCTTGTAGATAGTAGTCAGATCAGAGGTAGTGAAATATTTCTTGCATCGGGTTAGAAAACCTAAACATTTCGCAGCATTTATGGCGACGGTAAATATGTGGTCATTACAACGAAGCTTGTCGTTAACGCATATACCGAGAGTTGCGAGATTTTCAGTTTCCTCAATGCAAGTGCCATTCATGGATAATGGCGTGGGATTTGGGATTCGCTTAGACGACAGGAGACAGCATTGGGTTTTGGAAGTGTTAATTCTACTCGATTGTTTTCTCACCATTTTATTATGCTGTCTAGCTCAGAATTTAACGTGCTTAACATACGAGTTCCACATGAGAAGTGGAGGGACGTTCCTCAAACTTTTACGAGAAGCTGAGAGTGCTGTCGTCAGCGAAAGAGTGAATTGGGTTAGAAGTCACAGATAAGAAATCAATAATAAAAATTAAGAAGAGAGTCGGGGACAAAACAGAGCCCTGGGGTACGGCAGCATTTAAGTAATGTACTTTAGACTTGAAATCGTCCTTAAAACTTGAATTGAGCGGTCCTAAAGAAAGCTTCTAATCCAGTGAAGCAGTTTGTCATCAACTTCATAAGCACGCATTTTGGACAAAAGAGCTTGATGCCAAACTCTGTCAAATGCCTTAGAAATATCGAGTGCAACAGCTTTGCTTTTTCTAAATTTATGCAAAGACCGGTTCCACTGTTCGGTGAGATATATATACCATCAAATCACCAGTAGAACGTTGCCCACGATTTCCGTACTTCCGGTCACTAAGGATTTCATAGGTTTCAAGATATTTCATGAGCTGAAAATTGATCAGCGTTTCCATGATCTTGGAAAGAATGGATGTAAGTGCTAGGTGTCGGTACGAAGAAGGAGACGACGGCTCACCTTTTTTTGGACAAAGGCTGTTTTCCAGCTTCTCGGGAAGAGTCCAGAAGAAGAGGAGAGATGGAAAAGCTTACGCAATCGTAATGCCAGCTTGGAAGTACACCTCTTCAGAACTAATGGGTAAATACCATCTTGGCCAGCGGATTTGTGAATGTTGAGATCATTTAAAACTCTAGCAATTGCACGAGTACGAATGAGGATTCTGTCCCATAGAGTATTCAATACTCGGAGGTGCAGGCGGCAACAATGAACAATGAACAATCTGGAAGCGTGGAGCAAGCTGCAAAATGTGCAGCAAACAGATTTGCTTTGTCTTTAGAGCCGACAACTAGAGTGTCATTATAAATGAGCGTTGGAATTGACGACGAGGCTGTATTTTTGATTCTTTTCACAAATAACCAAAAATGTTCACTACCCTTGGGACATTGTAGTATTTTTTGCCTCAATTTTTGTTCGTAGGCGAATTTGACTCGCCGAAAATCAGCATTGCATTTCTGGCTCGTTTAAAATTTGATCGGTTTTCCTCAGTAGGGTTAGCTTTGTAAAACCGAAAGCATACCTCCCTAATCCTAGAAACCTCTTACAGCTCGAGTCATACCATCCATCATCCTTTGGTTTGACAGACTAATTCCTGGAAGGGATAAAGTCTCTATTACCAATAAGGATGATGTTTCCGATTGCATCAGCGCGGCATCCACGTTGCTATCACGAAACAATAGCGACCAGCTAATTCTCCCAAAGAAGTTGTTAAGGCCGTCCCAATTGGCTTTCTCGTACTGCCATACTGTTGTTTGCGAGTTTTTTCTCTAACTGCGTGGTTTATTAATGAGAAAATAGCTGATACAACACAATGGTCAGGCGAGCCTAGAGGCGATAATGTATTGACGGAGTAATTAACAGGACGAGAGGTAAGGAACAAGTCAAAGGTGTTTGCGGAATGATTTGCAATGTCATGTATTCTTGTAGGCTCATTTACAAGCTGAGTAAGGTGATTAAACTCAGCGAACATCTCAACACACATTCCTTCGGGTGTTTTCTGGACAGAATGGCGAAGCCACCCAGAATTGTGTACATTGAAATCGCCCGCAATAACGATTTTTACGATACTCGTATTTTGTGACAATTCTTAAAATTGATTCAGACAGTGCATAAAACTCGCTCTGAGTTGAAACAATGTCTAATTTGGGGCTTCTGTATAAAAAGCAGTAGTGTATGTTGCGCTCCTGCACCTTAACTCTGAGCCATATAAAATTAAATTCCGGATTGGAACGTTGACAGAATTGAGGCAAAAGCTTAAACGCTACATCACTACGGACATAAATTACGAGACCGCATCGAGGAAAAAATAATGACACCAAGCTATACCCAGGCCGATTTAATTCCGAGGTATCCGAATTGGACATTCAATGGTCAATGGACATTTACATATGTAAACACAGCGAAAAAATTCGTTCTCAGCCCACGTATGTTGCTGAGATCCACTATGAAATCACACATAACTACAAAAAAAACAAACACACAACTTACCACTTCTTTTAACCGAATTTGTGTAGTGGATGTCTCACAGTGGATTGTTGACTGTTTATATACCTCGGATGCGGGCAATTCAAAACCCAGGTCGGGACCACCCTTAAATCGATACCCTTTCAGCTCAACTTTTAATTTGGAATTTTATCTCCACCGCAGTTTTGTCCTCGCTGGATTATTTGTTTTCTTCATTACTAGATTGTCATCACTACAGTGATTTTCAACCTTTCTTGACCTCTTCATCTTGTCCGGATTTTTATATGCTGAGCTTATTTCATTTTTTTCTTATTTACTTTGCTAAACTCGTATTTATTCTTCAAGTAAATGGCATAATTGAACTTGGGCTCAACCAAATAAATGTAATTCTTTTTACTTTCTTTTACATAGTAAGAAGAAGTATAATTTTCATAAAAATTTTCGAACTCGGAATTTTTGCAGATTTACCATTACCGGTATCTCCTGAGTCAGAAAAAGCGAAAAAAATCTCTGTCTGTATGTCTGTCTTTGTCTAGTCTACAGCCCAGATGGTTGAACTTATGAATTTAATTCATATTTAAGCCTTTTATATAAATTGTGAGGAGCCAGATAATTTTGACGGAAATCTGACAACCGGATGTGACAGTTTACTTGACAGTTTTTCGAGTTTTTGCAAATAATGCAAGAAGAAATCTGTTGGTTGTATAAGAAATTTAAACAAAAAACAAAATAAAAAATTTGAAAAATTAAAAATAAAATAAAAAATAATGTTGAAAAAATAAATTTTGAAAAAAAAATTAATATACATTTACTGAAGATTCCGGCCCCGTCCGTAAAAGAAAGTCGTGTTGTGCCCACACCTCCATTTTTTTTT
Source organism: Nephrocerus scutellatus (assembly GCA_947095585.1). Taxonomy (NCBI): domain Eukaryota; kingdom Metazoa; phylum Arthropoda; class Insecta; order Diptera; family Pipunculidae; genus Nephrocerus; species Nephrocerus scutellatus. Next base: position 54,604,305 of record OX352765.1, on the reverse strand, counting down.
ATTTATCTATCTTAAAACGGGTTATTGTGGCTAAAGCCCCCCCTTTTTTTAAATTCTCTATATTAACTTCACTCGCCCGCGGCGGCCGGCCGGGTGGCTTTTTTTTTAAATTATCAATTTTTAACGCACTTCCTAAGACCCGATTTTCTTGAAATTTTGTACACATGTGTATTTCCAGTAACAATACTTTCTTTTAAAATTTGGAAGTGATCGGGCACCGGGTTCGCGGGACTCCCATACAAATTTAAAACAAAATTTACCCGATTTTTTTAAAATTGTACACACATGTGTACACCCAATAAGCAATACTTCTTCTAAAATTTGGTAGTGATCGGGCACCGGGTTCGGCCGCAAGGCCATTATACATTTTTTTAATTTCTTATACTGGCATCAGATATTCGTCGCACTTTATGGACTGTGTGCGGTGTGTGCTGCGCATTCGGCATGGTTTTGGTGGTGGAGAGAGAGAGAGAAATCTTAGCTCACGCACAAATGAACCCAGCAAATGAAACGAGATATAAATGTTTTATGCTTAATTCAACTTACTTATTTACTGAATTGTATTTTTATTGATATGGTTTTTTTTGTTGTAGATATCAACTTACAGATAGAACAACAAGTTTTCACAATATTCTGTCATTTCGCGTTTTCATAAATTAGTTCAGAGCAGTCATAGAGTTCTCAAGAAAAAGGTTGTGTTTCTTATTTGCTCAGAGTATGAGCGTGTCAGAATAAATGATCTGAGCATTTTCAATTTTAAAATCTGATGTCAAATGTCTCTTTCGATGATTTTCTCCTACAATAAAAAAAATGATTAAGGATCGAGGGGCTCCCATATTAATTTCTGCGATTAGAGAATTTAGATGAAAATTGTTAATTTTTATGGTTTGTTTTTTTAAATTAACCATAACCGTTCTTGGTACAGCAAAAACCGATCGTCGAACTCGTCAGCGCTGCCGAAGAAGAATTACCAGACAGAGTTGTTTATTGCTTGAGGTAATTTGTATTATGTATGTTCTATAAGCGTTATGCGTTCTTTTTGTTATATATCCATCTCACTCAGCTTTTGAATGAGCCAACTCGGATTCCAGACATTGTAAGTTATAAAGCAAATACGCTTGACTTGTTTCTTACCTCTCATCCTACCATCAGTGTATCATCACCTCTAGGCTCTTAAGGCCATTACGTAGTTTCAGCAAATGTTGTCGAAACACGCAGTTAAAGAAAAAAAAAACGTAAAAGAAAAGTATGGTTACGAGAAAGTTGCACATTGGTGTATCCCTGGGAACCTGGGATTCGCTGGGATTATTATTAATAGAAGCAAACAATCCTTGAATTTTTTTGTTTTGTTTGAAAACATTCTTATTTCTCTTCCTTAATTCATTAATTACTGTTATATTAAACATAAGGCCTAGTTGCGTCCAAAGTTTAATAAGAGTTATATATATGTATGTATAAATACAAAAAGATAAAAAAATTAATATGAGAATCGATGTGATGTGAGTGTCTAAGTTCAAAATAGCATTTTTTATATTCCGCGTGTTACGCGTGTCACGTGTCACTTGTGGCTTTTGTGATGGGTTTAAATTTTTTTTCATCTCTCTCCTCGGTCGTATCTCTGGTGACGGTTGCCGGCTGCCGGGATGGCTTCTTTCTGTCGGATCCGGTAACTTCCCTCCTGACAATGGGTCAGAGGTAGTGTAATATTTTTTGCACCCTGCTAGGAAGTCAAGGAATTAGCAGCATTTTTTGCAACGTTGAATTCCAACGAAGGTTATCGTTGACGCACATATCAAGAATTGCTAGTTTTTCAGTTTCCTTAATGCAAGTGCCATTATTGGATAATGGCTGGAGGTTACTATTTCGCATCAACAACAGAAGACAGCATTGGGTTTTGGATGCGTTTAATTCAACTCTATTGTGTACTGCCCACTTTGCAATGTTGTCAAGGTCAGAATTTATCGAGCTTAACATACTAGTTCTGCTAGTTCCACATCCGAAGAGAAGGGACGCGATCCTGCAAACATATAAGAGAAGCTAAGAGTTCTTTCGTCAGGAAAGGATTGTATTGGGTTAGAAGTTACATACAGAAGATCGTTAATAAAAATAAGAAAGAGTTTCGGAGACGGAGACAGCCCTGAGGGACACCCGCATTTATACGGTGGATATGAGACTTAAAACCATCCAACACAATTTTGATTAAACGGTTTAAAAGATAGCTTCTAATCCATTGAAGCAGGGTAACACCGATTCCAAAATCACGCATTTTAGACAGAAAAGCTTGGTGCCAAGTTCTGTCAAATACCTTTGAAGTATCAAGTGCTACAACTTTGCTTTCACCAAACTTGTAAAAAGACTCATTCCACTTTTCGGTGGAATTGACGACAAGACAGTATTTTTGATTCTTTTCGCGAATGACCAAACATTTTTACTACTGTTGGGACATTTTATTATTTTTTTTGTCTCAATCTTTGATTATAGGCGAATTTGGCTCACCGCAGTTTTGCCTTGCTATTTTTTTCGGTTTTTATCTGTGGGGTTTTCTTTATACAACCGAAAACAAGGGTTCCTAGAAGACCCTTTGCAGCTAAAATCATACCATCCACCATCCTTCGGTTTAACAGACTAAATTCTGAAAGGAATAAAGTCTTTTATACCAATGTGAATGATGTTTGTAATCTCATCAGCGGTGGCTTCCACGTCACTATTGAGGAAGAATAGGTACCAGTTAAATTTCCTAGAGAATGTATAAAGGCCGTCCCAATTTGCTTTTCGGTAATGCCATTCAATTCTTTTTGGAGTTTGTCCTTAATTGAGTGATCTAGAAACGAGAAATTAGCTGATACAACACAATGGTCGGATGAGCCTAGAGGTGATGATATATTAACGGTATATTTATCAGGATCAGAGGTAAGAAATAAGACCAGAGTGTTGGCAGAATGATTTGCATTGCGGGAACTCGTGTAGGATCGTTCACGAGCTGAGTAAGATTATTTGAATAGCGAATAGCTCAGCATACCTTCCTTAGGGTGTTGTCTGTCCAGAGTGACGAAGTCAACCAGAATTGTTTATATTGAAATCTTCAGATACAATTCTTAAAACTGAGTCAGACAGTGCATCAAATTCGTTAAGAGTTGAAGCTCTGTCTAGGTTGGGGCTTCTAGATATTCCATGGGGTTGATAGGTTGTCTGCTTCGAAATCGTCACTGGGAGTACCACAGAGTTCCTAACATCCCGAATGTTGCATGTGAGTTCGTCTTGTTTAATATTGTTCTTCCAATATGATAAACAAAATATGAGCGTGTTACCTTTACGCGCGGTTGAAATTAAACTTTTTTGACCTAGTGGCCGATATTACGATTAAATTAAAATGCTAAAATAGTCCTACATGCCGAATTTAACACAAATCTGTTGAGAAATGGCTTAGTCCCGAAATTCTAGTTCCTAATGGCTATATTCCAGAATTTCCATAGGAACAAGTCTTATAGTCGCATCTTAGTCCTACATACCGAATTTGATAAAAATCGCTTGAGAAATAGCTTAGTTCCCAAAATTTCAGACCCTATTGGCCATATCCCGGAATTTCCAGTCTTTTAGTCGCATCTTAATCCTACATACCGAATTTCTTACAAACAGCTTGAGAAATGGCTTAGTTCCCAAAATTCCAGACCTTAGCAAACTTAAAAGTTAATTAAAAAATCACCAATTCGGCAATAATATTGCGGTCATCGATTAAACTAAAACATTCATTTATCTTATTATTTTTTATCGATGTCAGTAGGATCGTTTTTTTTATTCTTAATATTAATTTATTAGTTCTTTTTAAATTTATTTTACAATATATAAAAAAAAATCCAATATATATATATTGCCCCTAAGAGGAGCATAGAAGGAAAACGACTCCTTCCAGCGCCGTCTGTCTCTCGCCAGCTGTTTGACTTCATGCCATACGCCTACTTTATGCAATTATCGCTTGATGCGCCATGTGTTCACTGGGGGTCCCGGGTTTCGTTTTCCTTGGGGGTTCCATTCAAAGGCCATTTTTGTTATGTCAGTGTCCTGTTTCCGCAGGGTGTGCCCTACTCATTGCCATTCCCTTCACTTAATTTCAATATGGATTCGCTCGTTATTATTCAGGGCAAATAGATCCGAGTTTGAGATCATGTTGGTTTGCGTCATAACTTGATCCAGGATCACCAAAAAAGTATAGGTGAGAGGACACATCCTTGACTAACTCCTTTGGAGACTGTTCTCGCCCTTATATCGAATGCTGCAAGCGGCATCTCGATATAATTCACGAATTAGTTTTACGATTGCGTCCGGAATTCCGAGATTTAGCAATGCTGTCCAAATAGCTTTTCTGGATATTTTAACGAAAGCTCGTTCGAAATAAAAAAAAAAGGATGTTCGATGATAATTCGCAGTGTATTAATGTGGTCTACGCATGATCTGTTCTTCCTAAAACCCGCTATTTTTTCTATTGCATTTAACAGCCTTATACCTCTCAAATTTGTGTGAAATTCGGTGCGTAGGACTAATATACGTCCACAAGACTTGTTTCTATGGCAATTCTGGAATATGGTCATTATGGTCTGGAATTTCAGGAACAAAGCAATTTCTCAAGCGATTCGCATGAAATTTATGTAGGACTAAGTTGCGACTATGAGACTTGTTCCTATGGAAATTCTGCGATTTGGTCATTAGGAACTGGAATTTCTTGAACTAATCTATTTCTCAAGCGATTAAATTTAATCGTATATCGGCCACAACGTCAAAAAAAATTTCACTTCAACGGCGCGTGAAGGATACACGCGTTCAGAGGACATGAACATATTTTCAGCGAGCGTGTGTACGTTTGTTTGCCGTGTCGTATATCTTGGTTTCTACCAGTCAAAATTTGATGAAACTTGTAAATGTATGTGATGTGATGATGATGTATGTGATGAGCTGAAGTGCCAGTCGTAGGACTGTCCTCTTTTTAAATTCTCTATATTAACTTCACTTGCCCGTGGCACGGATGTCGGTCGTCGGTTGTCGGTCGTCTGCGTGGAATCTTGCGATCAATTTTTAACCCACTTCCCAAAGCCCGATTTTATTGAGATTTTGCACACATGTGTATTTCCGGAGACAACACTTTCTATTATCTTATAAGATCTGAGCATTTTCAATTTTAAAATCTGATGTCAAATGTCTCTTTCGATGATTTTCTCCTACAATAAAAAAAAATGACCCAGGATCGAGGGGCTCCCATATCAATTTCTGCGATTAGAGAATTTAGATGAAAATTGTTAATTTTTATGGTTTGTTTTTTTAAATTAACCATAACCGTTCTTGGTACAGCAAAAGCCGATCGTCGAACTCGTCAGCGCTGCCGAAGAAGAATTACCAGACAAAGTTGTTTATTGCTTGATGTAATTTGTAATATGTATGTTCTATAAGCGTTATGCGTTCTATTTGTTATATATCCGTTTTGTTCTGTTGCACTTTTTGTGTATCCCTGGGATTCGCTGGGATTATTATTAATAGAAGCAAACAAACCTTGAATTTTTTTGTTTTGTTTGAAAACATTCTTATTTCTCTTCTTAAATTTATTAATTACTGTTATATTAAACATAAGACCTAGTTGCGTCCAAAGTTTAATAAGAGTTATATATATGTATGTATAAATACAAAAAGATAAAAAAATTAATATGAGAATCGATGTGATGTGAGTGTCTAAGTTCAAAATACCATTTTTTATATTCCGCGTGTTACGCGTGTCACGTGTCACTTGTGGCTTTTGTGATGGGTTTAAATTTTTTTTCATCTCTCTCCTCGGTCGTATCTCTGGTGACGGTGTCCGGCTGCCGGGATGGCTTCTTTCTGTCTGATCCGGTAACTTCCCTCGTCCTCGTGAAATGAGCTTCTTAAGTCACTTGCGGCGTCGTCTTGGTTCTCTCTGGTTTGCTTTGCTTCCTTCCTGACAATGGGTCAGAGGTAGTGTAATATTTTTTGCACCCTGCTAGGAAGTCAAGGAATTAGCAGCATTTTTTGCAACGTTGAATTCCAACGAAGGTTATCGTTGACGCACATATCAAGAATAGCTAGTTTTTCAGTTTCCTCAATGCAAGTGCCATTATTGGATAATGGCTGGAGGTTACTATTTCGCATCAACAACAGAAGACAGCATTGGGTTTTGGATGCGTTTAATTCAACTCTATTGTGTACTGCCCACTTTGCAATGTTGTCAAGGTCAGAATTTATCGAGCTTAACATACTAGTTCTGCTAGTTCCACATCCGAAGAGAAGGGACGCGATCCTGCAAACATATAAGAGAAGCTAAGAGTTCTTTCGTCAGGAAAGGATTGTATTGGGTTAGAAGTTACATACAGAAGATCGTTAATAAAAATAAGAAAGAGTTTCGGAGACGGAGACAGCCCTGAGGGACACCCGCATTTATACGGTGGATATGAGACTTAAAACCATCCAACACAATTTGGATTAAACGGTTTAAAAGATAGCTTCTAATCCATTGAAGCAGGGTAACACCGATTCCAAAATCACGCATTTTAGACAGAACAGCTTGGCGCCAAGTTCTGTCAAATACCTTTAAAGTATCAAGTGCTACAACTTTGCTTTCACCAAACTTGTAAAAAGACTCATTCCACTTTTCGATGGAATTGACGACAAGACAGTATTTTTGATTCTTTTCGCGAATGACCAAACATTTTTACTACTGTTGGGACATTTTATTATTATTTTTTGTCTCAATCTATGATTATAGGCGAATTTGGCTCACCGCATTTTTGCCTTGCTATTTTTTTCGGTTTTTCTCTGTGGGGTTTCCTTTATACAACCGAAAACAAGGGTTCCTAGAAGACTCTTTGCAGCTAAAATCATACCATCCATCATCCTTCGGTTTAACAGACTAAATTATGAAAGGAATAAAGTCTTTTATACCAATGTGAATGATGTTTGTAATCTCATCAGCGGTGGCATCCACGTCACTATTGAGGAAGAATAGGTACCAGTTAAATTTCCTAGAGAATGTATAAAGGCCGTCCCAATTTGCTTTTCGGTAATGCCTTTCAATTCTTTTTGGAGTTTGTCCTTAATTGAGTGATCTAGAAACGAGAAATTAGCTGATACAACACAATGGTCGGATGAGCCTAGAGGTGATGATATATTAACGGTATATTTATCAGGATCAGAGGTAAGAAATAAGACCAGAGTGTTGGCAGAATGATTTGCATTGCGGGAACTCGTGTAGGATCGTTCACGAGCTGAGTAAGATTATTTGAATAGCGAATAGCTCAGCATACCTTCCTTAGGGTGTTGTCTGTCCAGAGTGACGAAGTCAACCAGAATTGTTTATATTGAAATCACCCGCAATAACGATTTAAGCATAGTGGTCTTCAGTTACAATTCTTAAAACTGAGTCAGACAGTGTATCAAATTCGTTAAGAGTTGAAGCTCTGTCTAGGTTGGGGCTTCTAGATATTCCATGGGGTTGATAGGTTGTCTGCTTCGAAATAGCCACTGGGAGTACCACAGAGTTCCTAACATCCCGAATGTTGCATATGAGTTCGTCTTGTTTAATATTGTTCTTCCAACATGATAAACAAAATATGAGCGTGTTACCTTTACGCGCGGTTGAAATTAAACTTTTTTGACCTAGTGGCCGATATTACGATTAAATTAAAATGCTAAAATAGTCCTACATGCCGAATTTAACACAAATCTGTTGAGAAATGGCTTAGTCCCGAAATTCTAGTTCCTAATGGCTATATTCCAGAATTTCCATAAGAACAAGTCTTATAGTCGCATCTTAGTCCTACATACCGAATTTGATAAAAATCGCTTGAGAAATAGCTTAGTTCCCAAAATTTCAGACCCTATTGGCCATATCCCGGAATTTCCAGTCTTTTAGTCGCATCTTAATCCTACATACCGAATTTCTTACAAACAGCTTGAGAAATGGCTTAGTTCCCAAAATTCCAGACCCTATTGGCATTTCCCGGAATTTCCATAGAAACAAGTCTTATAGTCGCATCTTAGTCCTACATACCGAATTTCATAAAAATCGCTGGAGAAATAGCTTGGTTCGCAGAATTCCAGAACCTATTGACCAGATTCCACAATTTCCATAGGAACAAGTCTTTAGTCGCATCTTACTCATACATACTAAATTTCATACGAATCGCTTGAAAATGGCTTAGTTCCCAAAATTCCAGACCTTAGCAAACTTAAAAGTTAATTAAAAAATCACCAATTCGGCAATAATATTGCGGTCATCGATTAAACTAAAACATTCATTTATCTTATTATTATTTATCGATGTCAGTAGGATCGTTTTTTTATTCTTAATATTAATTTATTAGTTCTTTTTAAATTTATTTTACAATATATAAAAAAAAATCCAATATATATATATATTGCCCCTAAGAGGAGCATAGAAGGAAAACGACTCCTTCCAGCGCCGTCTGTCTCTCGACAGCTGTTTGACTTCATGCCATACGCCTACTTTATGCAATTCTCGCTTGATGCGCCATGTGTTCACTGGGCGTCCCGGGTTTCGTTTTCCTTGGGGGTTCCATTCAAAGGCCATTTTTGTAATGTCAGTGTCCTGTTTCCGCAGGGTGTGCCCTACTCATTGCCATTCCCTTCACTTAATTTCAATATGGATTCGCTCGTTATTATTCAGGGCAAATAGATCCGAGTTTGAGATCATGTTGGTTTGCGTCATAACTTGATCCAGGATCACCAAAAAAGGATAGGTGAGAGGACACATCCTTGACTACCTTCTTTGGAGACTGTTCTCGCCCTTATATCGAATGCTGCAAGCGGCATCTCTATATAATTCACGAATTAGGTTTACGATTGCGTCCGGAATTCCGAGATTTAGCAATGCTGTCCAAATAGCTTTTCTGGATATTTTAACGAAAGCTCGTTCGAAATAAAAAAAAAAAGGATGTTCGATGATAATTCGCAGTGTATTAATGTGGTCTACGCATGATCTGTTCTTCCTAAAACCCGCTATTTTTTCTATTGCATTTAACAGCCTTATACCTCTCAAATTTGTGTGAAATTCGGTGCGTAGGACTAATATACGTCCACAAGACTTGTTTCTATGGCAATTCTGGAATATGGTCATTATGGTCTGGAATTTCAGGAACAAAGCAATTTCTCAAGCGATTCGCATGAAATTTATGTAGGACTAAGTTGCGACTATGAGACTTGTTCCTATGGAAATTCTGCGATTTGGTCATTAGGAACTGGAATTTCTTGAACTAATCTATTTCTCAAGCGATTAAATTTAATCGTATATCGACCACAACGTCAAAAAAAATTTCACTTCAACGGCGCGTGAAGGATACACGCGTTCAGAGGACATGAACATATTTTCAGCGAGCGTGTGTACGTTTGTTTGCCGTGTCGTATATCTTGGTTTCTACCAGTCAAAAATTGATGAAACTTTTAAATGTATGTGATGTGATGATGATGTATGTGATGAGCTGCAGTGCCAGTCGTAGGACTGTCCTCTTTTTAAATTCTCTATATTAACTTCACTTGCCCGTGGCACGGATGTCGGTCGTCGGTTGTCGGTCGTCTGCGTGGAATCTTGCGATCAATTTTTAACCCACTTCCCAAAGCCCGATTTTATTGAAATTTTGCACACATGTGTATTTCCGGAGACAACACTTTCTTATTAGATCTGAGCATTTTCAATTTTAAAATCTGATGTCAAATGTCTCTTTCGATGATTTTCTCCTACAATAAAAAAATTGACCAAGGAACGAGGGGCTCCCATATCAATTTCTGCGATTAGAGAATTTAGATGAAAATTGTTAATTTTTATGGTTTGTTTTTTTAAATTAACCATAACCGTTCTTGGTACAGCAAAAACCGATCGTCGAACTCGTCAGCGCTGCCGAAGAAGAATTACCAGACAGAGTTGTTTATTGCTTGAGGTAATTTGTAATATGTATGTTCTATAAGCGTTATGCGTTCTATTTGTTATATATCCATCTCACTCAGCTTTTGAATGAGCCAACTCGGATTCCAGACATTGTAAGTTATAAAGCAAATACGCTTGACTTGTTTCTTACCTCTCATCCTACCATCAGTGTATCATCACCTCTAGGCTCTTAAGACCATTACGTAGTTTCAGCAAATGTTGTCGAAACACGCAGTCAAAGAAAAAAAAAACGTAATAGAAAAGTATGGTTACGAGAAAGTTGCACATTGGTGTATCCCTGGGAACCTGGGAATCGCTGAGATTATTATTAATAGAAGCAAACAATCCTTGAATTTTTTTGTTTTGTTTGAAAACATTCTTATTTCTCTTCCTTAATTCATTAATTACTGTTATATTAAACATAAGGCCTAGTTGCGTCCAAAGTTTAATAAGAGTTATATATATGTATGTATAAATACAAAAAGATAAAAAAATTAATATGAGAATCGATGTGATGTGAGTGTCTAAGTTCAAAATAGCATTTTTTATATTCCGCGTGTTACGCGTGTCACGTGTCACTTGTGGCTTTTGTGATGGGTTTAAATTTTTTTTCATCTCCTCTCTCCTCGGTCGTATCTCTGGTGACGGTTGCCGGCTGCCGGGATGGCTTCTTTCTGTCGGATCCGGTAACTTCCCTCCTGACAATGGGTCAGAGGTAGTGTAATATTTTTTGTACCCTGCTAGGAAGTCAAGGAATTAGCAGCATTTTTTGCAACGTTGAATTCCAACGAAGGTTATCGTTGACGCACATATCAAGAATTGCTAGTTTTTCAGTTTCCTCAATGCAAGTGCCATTATTGGATAATGGCTGGAGGTTACTATTTCGCATCAACAACAGAAGACAGCATTGGGTTTTGGATGCGTTTAATTCAACTCTATTGTGTACTGCCCACTTTGCAATGTTGTCAAGGTCAGAATTTATCGAGCTTAACATACTAGTTCTGCTAGTTCCACATCCGAAGAGAAGGAACGCGATCCTGCAAACATATAAGAGAAGCTAAGAGTTCTTTCGTCAGGAAAGGATTGTATTGGGTTAGAAGTTACATACAGAAGATCGTTAATAAAAATAAGAAAGAGTTTCGGAGACGGAGACAGCCCTGAGGGACACCCGCATTTATACGGTGGATATGAGACTTAAAACCATCCAACACAATTTTGATTAAACGGTTTAAAAGATAGCTTCTAATCCATTGAAGCAGGGTAACACCGATTCCAAAATCACGCATTTTAGACAGAAGAGCTTGGTGCCAAGTTCTGTCAAATACCTTTGAAGTATCAAGTGCTACAACTTTGCTTTCACCAAACTTGTAAAAAGACTCATTCCACTTTTCGGTGGAATTGACGACAAGACAGTATTTTTGATTCTTTTCGCGAATGACCAAACATTTTTACTACTGTTGGGACATTTTATTATTATTTTTGTCTCAATCTTTGATTATAGGCGAATTTGGCTCACCGCAGTTTTGCCTTGCTATTTTTTTCGGTTTTTATCTGTGGGGTTTTCTTTATACAACCGAAAACAAGGGTTCCTAGAAGACTCTTTGCAGCTAAAATCATACCATCCACCATCCTTCGGTTTAACAGACTAAATTCTGAAAGGAATAAAGTCTTTTATACCAATGTGAATGATGTTTGTAATCTCATCAGCGGTGGCTTCCACGTCACTATTGAGGAAGAATAGGTACCAGTTAAATTTCCTAGAGAATGTATAAAGGCCGTCCCAATTTGCTTTTCGGTAATGCCATTCAATTCTTTTTGGAGTTTGTCCTTAATTGAGTGATCTAGAAACGAGAAATTAGCTGATACAACACAATGGTCGGATGAGCCTAGAGGTGATGATATATTAACGGTATATTTATCAGGATCAGAGGTAAGAAATAAGACCAGAGTGTTGGCAGAATGATTTGCATTGCGGGAACTCGTGTAGGATCGTTCACGAGCTGAGTAAGATTATTTGAATAGCGAATAGCTCAGCATACCTTCCTTAGGGTGTTGTCTGTCCAGAGTGACGAAGTCAACCAGAATTGTTTATATTGAAATCTTCAGATACAATTCTTAAAACTGAGTCAGACAGTGCATCAAATTCGTTAAGAGTTGAAGCTCTGTCTAGGTTGGGGCTTCTAGATATTCCATGGGGTTGATAGGTTGTCTGCTTCGAAATCGTCACTGGGAGTACCACAGAGTTCCTAACATCCCGAATGTTGCATATGAGTTCGTCTTGTTTAATATTGTTCTTCCAACATGATAAACAAAATATGAGCGTGTTACCTTTACGCGCGGTTGAAATTAAACTTTTTTGACCTAGTGGCCGATATTACGATTAAATTAAAATGCTAAAATAGTCCTACATGCCGAATTTAACACAAATCTGTTGAGAAATGGCTTAGTCCCGAAATTCTAGTTCCTAATGGCTATATTCCAGAATTTCCATAGGAACAAGTCTTATAGTCGCATCTTAGTCCTACATACCGAATTTGATAAAAATCGCTTGAGAAATAGCTTAGTTCCCAAAATTTCAGACCCTATTGGCCATATCCCGGAATTTCCAGTCTTTTAGTCGCATCTTAATCCTACATACCGAATTTCTTACAAACAGCTTGAGAAATGGCTTAGTTCCCAAAATTCCAGACCTTAGCAAACTTAAAAGTTAATTAAAAAATCACCAATTCGGCAATAATATTGCGGTCATCGATTAAACTAAAACATTCATTTATCTTATTATTTTTTATCGATGTCAGTAGGATCGTTTTTTTATTCTTAATATTAATTTATTAGTTCTTTTTAAATTTATTTTACAATATATAAAAAAAAATCCAATATATATATATTGCCCCTAAGAGGAGCATAGAAGGAAAACGACTCCTTCCAGCGCCGTCTGTCTCTCGCCAGCTGTTTGACTTCATGCCATACGCCTACTTTATGCAATTATCGCTTGATGCGCCATGTGTTCACTGGGGGTCCCGGGTTTCGTTTTCCTTGGGGGTTCCATTCAAAGGCCATTTTTGTTATGTCAGTGTCCTGTTTCCGCAGGGTGTGCCCTACTCATTGCCATTCCCTTCACTTAATTTCAATATGGATTCGCTCGTTATTATTCAGGGCAAATAGATCCGAGTTTGAGATCATGTTGGTTTGCGTCATAACTTGATCCAGGATCACCAAAAAAGTATAGGTGAGAGGACACATCCTTGACTAACTCCTTTGGAGACTGTTCTCGCCCTTATATCGAATGCTGCAAGCGGCATCTCTATATAATTCACGAATTAGTTTTACGATTGCGTCCGGAATTCCGAGATTTAGCAATGCTGTCCAAATAGCTTTTCTGGATATTTTAACGAAAGCTCGTTCGAAATAAAAAAAAAAGGATGTTCGATGATAATTCGCAGTGTATTAATGTGGTCTACGCATGATCTGTTCTTCCTAAAACCCGCTATTTTTTCTATTGCATTTAACAGCCTTATACCTCTCAAATTTGTGTGAAATTCGGTGCGTAGGACTAATATACGTTCACAAGACTTGTTTCTATGGCAATTCTGGAATATGGTCATTATGGTCTGGAATTTCAGGAAGAAAGCAATTTCTCAAGCGATTCGCATGAAATTTATGTAGGACTAAGTTGCGACTATGAGACTTGTTCCTATGGAAATTCTGCGATTTGGTCATTAGGAACTGGAATTTCTTGAACTAATCTATTTCTCAAGCGATTTAATTTAATCGTATATCGGCCACAACGTCAAAAAAAATTTCACTTCAACGGCGCGTGAAGGATACACGCGTTCAGAGGACATGAACATATTTTCAGCGAGCGTGTGTACGTTTGTTTGCCGTGTCGTATATCTTGGTTTCTACCAGTCAAAATTTGATGAAACTTGTAAATGTATGTGATGTGATGATGATGTATGTGATGAGCTGCAGTGCCAGTCGTAGGACTGTCCTCTTTTTAAATTCTCTATATTAACTTCACTTGCCCGTGGCACGGATGTCGGTCGTCGGTTGTCGGTCGTCTGCGTGGAATCTTGCGATCAATTTTTAACCCACTTCCCAAAGCCCGATTTTATTGAAATTTTGCACACATGTGTATTTCCGGAGACAACACTTTCTATTATCTTATTAGATCTGAGCATTTTCAATTTTAAAATCTGATGTCAAATGTCTCTTTCGATGATTTTCTCCTACAATAAAAAAAATGATTAAGGATCGAGGGGCTCCCATATTAATTTCTGCGATTAGAGAATTTAGATGAAAATTGTTAATTTTTATGGTTTGTTTTTTTAAATTAACCATAACCGTTCTTGGTACAGCAAAAACCGATCGTCGAACTCGTCAGCGCTGCCGAAGAAGAATTACCAGACAGAGTTGTTTATTGCTTGAGGTAATTTGTAATATGTATGTTCTATAAGCGTTATGCGTTCTTTTTGTTATATATCCATCTCACTCAGCTTTTGAATGAGCCAACTCGGATTCCAGACATTGTAAGTTATAAAGCAAATACGCTTGACTTGTTTCTTACCTCTCATCCTACCATCAGTGTATCATCACCTCTAGGCTCTTAAGGCCATTACGTAGTTTCAGCAAATGTTGTCGAAACACGCAGTTAAAGAAAAAAAAAACGTAAAAGAAAAGTATGGTTACGAGAAAGTTGCACATTGGTGTATCCCTGGGAACCTGGGATTCGCTGGGATTATTATTAATAGAAGTAAACAATCCTTGAATTTTTTTGTTTTGTTTGAAAACATTCTTATTTCTCTTCCTTAATTCATTAATTACTGTTATATTAAACATAAGGCCTAGTTGCGTCCAAAGTTTAATAAGAGTTATATATATGTATGTATAAATACAAAAAGATAAAAAAATTAATATGAGAATCGATGTGATGTGAGTGTCTAAGTTCAAAATAGCATTTTTTATATTCCGCGTGTTACGCGTGTCACGTGTCACTTGTGGCTTTTGTGATGGGTTTAAATTTGTTTTCATCTCTCTCCTCGGTCGTATCTCTGGTGACGGTTGCCGGCTGCCGGGATGGCTTCTTTCTGTCGGATCCGGTAACTTCCCTCCTGACAATGGGTCAGAGGTAGTGTAATATTTTTTGCACCCTGCTAGGAAGTCAAGGAATTAGCAGCATTTTTTGCAACGTTGAATTCCAACGAAGGTTATCGTTGACGCACATATCAAGAATTGCTAGTTTTTCAGTTTCCTCAATGCAAGTGCCATTATTGGATAATGGCTGGAGGTTACTATTTCGCATCAACAACAGAAGACAGCATTGGGTTTTGGATGCGTTTAATTCAACTCTATTGTGTACTGCCCACTTTGCAATGTTGTCAAGGTCAGAATTTATTGAGCTTAACATACTAGTTCTGCTAGTTCCACATCCGAAGAGAAGGAACGCGATCCTGCAAACATATAAGAGAAGCTAAGAGTTCTTTCGTCAGGAAAGGATTGTATTGGGTTAGAAGTTACATACAGAAGATCGTTAATAAAAATAAGAAAGAGTTTCGGAGACGGAGACAGCCCTGAGGGACACCCGCATTTATACGGTGGATATGAGACTTAAAACCATCCAACACAATTTTGATTAAACGGTTTAAAAGATAGCTTCTAATCCATTGAAGCAGGGTAACACCGATTCCAAAATCACGCATTTTAGACAGAAAAGCTTGGTGCCAAGTTCTGTCAAATACCTTTGAAGTATCAAGTGCTACAACTTTGCTTTCACCAAACTTGTAAAAAGACTCATTCCACTTTTCGGTAGAATTGACGACAAGACAGTATTTTTGATTCTTTTCGCGAATGACCAAACATTTTTACTACTGTTGGGACATTTTATTATTTTTTTTTGTCTCAATCTTTGATTATAGGCGAATTTGGCTCACCGCAGTTTTGCCTTGCTATTTTTTTCGGTTTTTATCTGTGGGGTTTTCTTTATACAACCGAAAACAAGGGTTCCTAGAAGACTCTTTGCAGCTAAAATCATACCATCCACCATCCTTCGGTTTAACAGACTAAATTCTGAAAGGAATAAAGTCTTTTATACCAATGTGAATGATGTTTGTAATCTCATCAGCGGTGGCTTCCACGTCACTATTGAGGAAGAATAGGTACCAGTTAAATTTCCTAGAGAATGTATAAAGGCCGTCCCAATTTGCTTTTCGGTAATGCCATTCAATTCTTTTTGGAGTTTGTCCTTAATTGAGTGATCTAGAAACGAGAAATTAGCTGATACAACACAATGGTCGGATGAGCCTAGAGGTGATGATATATTAACGGTATATTTATCAGGATCAGAGGTAAGAAATAAGACCAGAGTGTTGGCAGAATGATTTGCATTGCGGGAACTCGTGTAGGATCGTTCACGAGCTGAGTAAGATTATTTGAATAGCGAATAGCTCAGCATACCTTCCTTAGGGTGTTGTCTGTCCAGAGTGACGAAGTCAACCAGAATTGTTTATATTGAAATCTTCAGATACAATTCTTAAAACTGAGTCAGACAGTGCATCAAATTCGTTAAGAGTTGAAGCTCTGTCTAGGTTGGGGCTTCTAGATATTCCATGGGGTTGATAGGTTGTCTGCTTCGAAATCGTCACTGGGAGTACCACAGAGTTCCTAACATCCCGAATGTTGCATATGAGTTCGTCTTGTTTAATATTGTTCTTCCAACATGATAAACAAAATATGAGCGTGTTACCTTTACGCGCGGTTGAAATTAAACTTTTTTGACCTAGTGGCCGATATTACGATTAAATTAAAATGCTAAAATAGTCCTACATGCCGAATTTAACACAAATCTGTTGAGAAATGGCTTAGTCCCGAAATTCTAGTTCCTAATGGCTATATTCCAGAATTTCCATAGGAACAAGTCTTATAGTCGCATCTTAGTCCTACATACCGAATTTGATAAAAATCGCTTGAGAAATAGCTTAGTTCCCAAAATTTCAGACCCTATTGGCCATATCCCGGAATTTCCAGTCTTTTAGTCGCATCTTAATCCTACATACCGAATTTCTTACAAACAGCTTGAGAAATGGCTTAGTTCCCAAAATTCCAGACCTTAGCAAACTTAAAAGTTAATTAAAAAATCACCAATTCGGCAATAATATTGCGGTCATCGATTAAACTAAAACATTCATTTATCTTATTATTTTTTATCGATGTCAGTAGGATCGTTTTTTTTATTCTTAATATTAATTTATTAGTTCTTTTTAAATTTATTTTACAATATATAAAAAAAAATCCAATATATATATATTGCCCCTAAGAGGAGCATAGAAGGAAAACGACTCCTTCCAGCGCCGTCTGTCTCTCGCCAGCTGTTTGACTTCATGCCATACGCCTACTTTATGCAATTATCGCTTGATGCGCCATGTGTTCACTGGGGGTCCCGGGTTTCGTTTTCCTTGGGGGTTCCATTCAAAGGCCATTTTTGTTATGTCAGTGTCCTGTTTCCGCAGGGTGTGCCCTACTCATTGCCATTCCCTTCACTTAATTTCAATATGGATTCGCTCGTTATTATTCAGGGCAAATAGATCCGAGTTTGAGATCATGTTGGTTTGCGTCATAACTTGATCCAGGATCACCAAAAAAGTATAGGTGAGAGGACACATCCTTGACTAACTCCTTTGGAGACTGTTCTCGCCCTTATATCGAATGCTGCAAGCGGCATCTCTATATAATTCACGAATTAGTTTTACGATTGCGTCCGGAATTCCGAGATTTAGCAATGCTGTCCAAATAGCTTTTCTGGATATTTTAACGAAAGCTCGTTCGAAATAAAAAAAAAAGGATGTTCGATGATAATTCGCAGTGTATTAATGTGGTCTACGCATGATCTGTTCTTCCTAAAACCCGCTATTTTTTCTATTGCATTTAACAGCCTTATACCTCTCAAATTTGTGTGAAATTCGGTGCGTAGGACTAATATACGTCCACAAGACTTGTTTCTATGGCAATTCTGGAATATGGTCATTATGGTCTGGAATTTCAGGAACAAAGCAATTTCTCAAGCGATTCGCATGAAATTTATGTAGGACTAAGTTGCGACTATGAGACTTGTTTCTATGGAAATTCTGCGATTTGGTCATTAGGAACTGGAATTTCTTGAACTAATCTATTTCTCAAGCGATTTAATTTAATCGTATATCGGCCACAACGTCAAAAAAAATTTCACTTCAACGGCGCGTGAAGGATACACGCGATCAGAGGACATGAACATATTTTCAGCGAGCGTGTGTACGTTTGTTTGCCGTGTCGTATATCTTGGTTTCTACCAGTCAAAATTTGATGAAACTTGTAAATGTATGTGATGTGATGATGATGTATGTGATGAGCTGCAGTGCCAGTCGTAGGACTGTCCTCTTTTTAAATTCTCTATATTAACTTCACTTGCCCGTGGCACGGATGTCGGTCGTCGGTTGTCGGTCGTCTGCGTGGAATCTTGCGATCAATTTTTAACCCACTTCCCAAAGCCCGATTTTATTGAAATTTTGCACACATGTGTATTTCCGGAGACAACACTTTCTATTATCTTATTAGATCTGAGCATTTTCAATTTTAAAATCTGATGTCAAATGTCTCTTTCGATGATTTTCTCCTACAATAAAAAAAATGATTAAGGATCGAGGGGCTCCCATATTAATTTCTGCGATTAGAGAATTTAGATGAAAATTGTTAATTTTTATGGTTTGTTTTTTTAAATTAACCATAACCGTTCTTGGTACAGCAAAAACCGATCGTCGAACTCGTCAGCGCTGCCGAAGAAGAATTACCAGACAGAGTTGTTTATTGCTTGAGGTAATTTGTAATATGTATGTTCTATAAGCGTTATGCGTTCTTTTTGTTATATATCCATCTCACTCAGCTTTTGAATGAGCCAACTCGGATTCCAGACATTGTAAGTTATAAAGCAAATACGCTTGACTTGTTTCTTACCTCTCATCCTACCATCAGTGTATCATCAGCTCTAGGCTCTTAAGGCCATTACGTAGTTTCAGCAAATGTTGTCGAAACACGCAGTTAAAGAAAAAAAAAACGTAAAAGAAAAGTATGGTTACGAGAAAGTTGCACATTGGTGTATCCCTGGGAACCTGGGATTCGCTGGGATTATTATTAATAGAAGCAAACAATCCTTGAATTTTTTTGTTTTGTTTGAAAACATTCTTATTTCTCTTCCTTAATTCATTAATTACTGTTATATTAAACATAAGGCCTAGTTGCGTCCAAAGTTTAATAAGAGTTATATATATGTATGTATAAATACAAAAAGATAAAAAAATTAATATGAGAATCGATGTGATGTGAGTGTCTAAGTTCAAAATAGCATTTTTTATATTCCGCGTGTTACGCGTGTCACGTGTCACTTGTGGCTTTTGTGATGGGTTTAAATTTTTTTTCATCTCTCTCCTCGGTCGTATCTCTGGTGACGGTTGCCGGCTGCCGGGATGGCTTCTTTCTGTCGGATCCGGTAACTTCCCTCCTGACAATGGGTCAGAGGTAGTGTAATATTTTTTGCACCCTGCTAGGAAGTCAAGGAATTAGCAGAATTTTTGCAACGTTGAATTCCAACGAAGGTTATCGTTGACGCACATATCAAGAATTGCTAGTTTCCTCAATGCAAGTGCCATTATTGGATAATGGCTGGAGGTTACTATTTCGCATCAACAACAGAAGACAGCATTGGGTTTTGGATGCGTTTAATTCAACTCTATTGTGTACTGCCCACTTTGCAATGTTGTCAAGGTCAGAATTTATCGAGCTTAACATACTAGTTCTGCTAGTTCCACAAGAGAAGGGACGCGATCCTGCAAACATATAAGAGAAGCTAAGAGTTCTTTCGTCAGGAAAGGATTGTATTGGGTTAGAAGTTACATACAGAAAATCGTTAATAAAAATAAGAAAGAGTTTCGGAGACGGAGACAGCCCTGAGGGACACCCGCATTTATACGGTGGATATGAGACTTAAAACCATCCAACACAATTTGGATTAAACGGTTTAAAAGATAGCTTCTAATCCATTGAAGCAGGGTAACACCGATTCCAAAATCACGCATTTTAGACAGAAAAGCTTGGTGCCAAGTTCTGTCAAATACCTTTGAAGTATCAAGTGCTACAACTTTGCTTTCACCAAACTTGTAAAAAGACTCATTCCACTTTTCGGTGGAATTGACGACAAGACAGTATTTTTGATTCTTTTCGCGAATGACCAAACATTTTTACTACTGTTGGGACATTTTATTATTTTTTTTTGTCTCAATCTTTGATTATAGGCGAATTTGGCTCACCGCATTTTTTCCTTGCTATTTTTTTCGGTTTTTCTCTGTGGGGTTTTCTTTATACAACCGAAAACAAGGGTTCCTAGAAGACTCTTTGCAGCTAAAATCATACCATCCACCATCCTTCGGTTTAACAGACTAAATTCTGAAAGGAATAAAGTCTTTTATACCAATGTGAATGATGTTTGTAATCTCATCAGCGGTGGCTTCCACGTCACTATTGAGGAAGAATAGGTACCAGTTAAATTTCCTAGAGAATGTATAAAGGCCGTCCCAATTTGCTTTTCGGTAATGCCATTCAATTCTTTTTGGAGTTTGTCCTTAATTGAGTGATCTAGAAACGAGAAATTAGCTGATACAACACAATGGTCGGATGAGCCTAGAGGTGATGATATATTAACGGTATATTTATCAGGATCAGAGGTAAGAAATAAGACCAGAGTGTTGGCAGAATGATTTGCATTGCGGGAACTCGTGTAGGATCGTTCACGAGCTGAGTAAGATTATTTGAATAGCGAATAGCTCAGCATACCTTCCTTAGGATGTTGTCTGTCCAGAGTGACGAAGTCAACCAGAATTGTTTATATTGAAATCTTCAGATACAATTCTTAAAACTGAGTCAGACAGTGCATCAAATTCGTTAAGAGTTGAAGCTCTGTCTAGGTTGGGGCTTCTAGATATTCCATGGGGTTGATAGGTTGTCTGCTTCGAAATCGTCACTGGGAGTACCACAGAGTTCCTAACATCCCGAATGTTGCATATGAGTTCGTCTTGTTTAATATTGTTCTTCCAACATGATAAACAAAATATGAGCGTGTTACCTTTACGCGCGGTTGAAATTAAACTTTTTTGACCTAGTGGCCGATATTACGATTAAATTAAAATGCTAAAATAGTCCTACATGCCGAATTTAACACAAATCTGTTGAGAAATGGCTTAGTCCCGAAATTCTAGTTCCTAATGGCTATATTCCAGAATTTCCATAGGAACAAGTCTTATAGTCGCATCTTAGTCCTACATACCGAATTTGATAAAAATCGCTTGAGAAATAGCTTAGTTCCCAAAATTTCAGACCCTATTGGCCATATCCCGGAATTTCCAGTCTTTTAGTCGCATCTTAATCCTACATACCGAATTTCTTACAAACAGCTTGAGAAATGGCTTAGTTCCAAAAATTCCAGACCCTATTGGCATTTCCCGGAATTTCCATAGAAACAAGTCTTATAGTCGCATCTTAGTCCTACATACCGAATTTCATAAAAATCGCTGGAGAAATAGCTTGGTTCGCAGAATTCCAGAACCTATTGACCAGATTCCACAATTTCCATAGGAACAAGTCTTTAGTCGCATCTTACTCATACATACTAAATTTCATACGAATCGCTTGAAAATGGCTTAGTTCCCAAAATTCCAGACCTTAGCAAACTTAAAAGTTAATTAAAAAATCACCAATTCGGCAATAATATTGCGGTCATCGATTAAACTAAAACATTCATTTATCTTATTATTATTTATCGATGTCAGTAGGATCGTTTTTTTTATTCTTAATATTAATTTATTAGTTCTTTTTAAATTTATTTTACAATATATAAAAAAAAATCCAATATATATATATTGCCCCTAAGAGGAGCATAGAAGGAAAACGACTCCTTCCAGCGCCGTCTGTCTCTCGCCAGCTGTTTGACTTCATGCCATACGCCTACTTTATGCAATTATCGCTTGATGCGCCATGTGTTCACTGGGCGTCCCGGGTTTCGTTTTCCTTGGGGGTTCCATTCAAAGGCCATTTTTGTAATGTCAGTGTCCTGTTTCCGCCCTACTCATTGCCATTCCCTTCACTTAATTTCAATATGGATTCGCTCGTTATTATTCAGGGCAAATAGATCCGAGTTTGAGATCATGTTGGTTTGCGTCATAACTTGATCCAGGATCACCAAAAAAGGATAGGTGAGAGGACACATCCTTGACTAACTCCTTTGGAGACTGTTCTCGCCCTTATATCGAATGCTGCAAGCGGCATCTCTATATAATTCACGAATTAGTTTTACGATTGCGTCCGGAATTCCGAGATTTAGCAATGCTGTCCAAATAGCTTTTCTGGATATTTTAACGAAAGCTCGTTCGAAATAAAAAAAAAAAGGATGTTCGATGATAATTCGCAGTGTATTAATGTGGTCTACGCATGATCTGTTCTTCCTAAAACCCGCTATTTTTTCTATTGCATTTAACAGCCTTATACCTCTCAAATTTGTGTGAAATTCGGTGCGTAGGACTAATATACGTCCACAAGACTTGTTTCTATGGCAATTCTGGAATATGGTCATTATGGTCTGGAATTTCAGGAACAAAGCAATTTCTCAAGCGATTCGAATGAAATTTATGTAGGACTAAGTTGCGACTATGAGACTTGTTCCTATGGAAATTCTGCGATTTGGTCATTAGGAACTGGAATTTCTTGAACTAATCTATTTCTCAAGCGATTAAATTTAATCGTATATCGACCACAACGTCAAAAAAAATTTCACTTCAACGGCGCGTGAAGGATACACGCGTTCAGAGGACATGAACATATTTTCAGCGAGCGTGTGTACGTTTGTTTGCCGTGTCGTATATCTTGGTTTCTACCAGTCAAAATTTGATGAAACTTATAAATGTATGTGATGTGATGATTATGTATGTGATGAGCTGCAGTGCCAGTCGTAGGACTGTCCTCTTTTTAAATTCTCTATATTAACTTCACTTGCCCGTGGCACTGATGTCGGTCGTCGGTTGTCGGTCGTCTGCGTGGAATCTTGCGATCAATTTTTAACCCACTTCCCAAAGCCCGATTTTATTGAAATTTTGCACACATGAGTATTTCCGGAGACAACACTTTCTATTAAATTAATTGAGAACCCTCAGGCCACGGGGTCGGGGGGCTCCCATACAAATATTTTACAAAATTTTACTAGATTTTCTTCGAATTTTATACACATGTGTATCTCTGATGGACAATACTTTTTGTAAAAATTTGGAAGTGATCGAGCCCCTGGGTCGGGGGGGCACCCATACAAATTTTATGAAAAAAGTTCCCGATTTTCTTCAAATTTTATACGCATGTGTATCTCCGATGGACAAAACATTTTGTAAATTTTTTGAAGTGATCGGGCCCCGGGTTCGTGGGGCTCCCATACAAATTTAAAATAAAAATTACCCGATTTTTTTAAAATTGTACACACATGTGTATACCCAATAAGCAATACTTCTTCTAAAATTTGGTAGTAATCGGTTACCGGGTTCGGCCGCAAGGCCATTATACACTTTTTTAATTTCTTATACTGGCATCAGATATTCGTCGCACTTTATGGACTGTGTGCGGTGTGTGCTGCGCATTCGGCATGGTTTTGGTGGTGGAGAGAGAGAGAGAAATCTTAGCTCACGCACAAATGAACCCAGCAAATGAAACGAGATATAAATGTTTTATGCTTAATTCAACTTACTTATTTACTGAATTGTATTTTTATTGATGTCGTTTTTTGTTGTAGATATCAACTTACAGATAGAACAACAAGTTTTCACAATATTCTGTCATTTCGCGTTTTCATAAATTAGTTCAGAGCAGTCAAAGAGTTCTCAAGAAAAAGGTTGTGTTTCTTATTTGCTCAGAGTATGAGCGTGTCAGAATAAAACGACCTGAGCATTTTCAATTTTAAAATCTGATGTCAAATGTCTCTTTCGATGATTTTCTCCTACAATAAAAAAAAAAAATGACCCAGGATCGAGGGGCTCCCATATCAATTTCTGCGTTTAGAGAATTTAGATGAAAAATTTTAATTTTTATGGTTTGTTTTTTTAAATTAACCATAACCGTTCTTGGTACAGCAAAAGCCGATCGTCGAACTCGTCAGCGCTGCCGAAGAAGAATTACCAGACAAAGTTGTTTATTGCTTGAGGTAATTTGTAATATGTAATATAAGCGTTATGCGTTCTATTTGTTATATATCCGTTTTGTTCTGTTGCACATTGGTGTATCCCTGGGATTCGCTGGTATTATTATTAATAGAAGCAAACAATCCTTAAATTTTTTTGTTTTGTTTGAAAACATTCTTATTTCTCTTCTTAAATTTATTAATTACTGTTATATTAAACATAAGACCTAGTTGCGTCCAAAGTTTAATAAGAGTTATATATATGTATGTATAAATACAAAAAGATAAAAAAATTAATATGAGAATCGATGTGATGTGAGTGTCTAAGTTCAAAATAGCATTTTTTATATTCCGCGTGTTACGCGTGTCACGTGTCACTTGTGGCTTTTGTGATGGGTTTAAATTTTTTTTTCATCTCTCGACCGAGGGTCGTATCTCTGGTGACGGTTGCCGGCTGCCGGGATGGCTTCTTTCTGTCGGATCCGGTAACTTCCCTCGTCCTCGTGAAATGAGCTTCTTAAGTCACTTGCGGCGTCGTATTGGTTCTCTCTGGTTCCTTCCTGACAATGGGTCAGAGGTAGTGTAATATTTTTTGCACCGTGCTAGGAAGTCAAGGAATTAGCAGCATTTTTTGCAACGTTGAATTCCAACGAAGGTTATCGTTGACGCACATATCAAGAATTGCTAGTTTTTCAGTTTCCTCAATGCAAGTGCCATTATTGGATAATGGCTGGAGGTTACTATTTCGCATCAACAACAGAAGACAGCATTGGGTTTTGGATGCGTTTAATTCAACTCTATTGTGTACTGCCTACTTTGCAATGTTGTCAAGGTCAGAATTTATCGAGCTTAACATACTAGTTCTGCTAGTTCGACATCCGAAGAGAAGTGACGCGATCCTGCAAACATATAAGAGAAGCTAAGAGTGCTGTCGTCAGCAAAGGATTGATTTGGGTTAGAAGTAACATACAGAAGATCGTTAATAAAAATAAGAAAGAGTTTCGGAGACGGAGACGGTGGATATGAGACTTAAAACCATCCAACACAATTTGGATTAAACGGTTTAAAAGATAGCTTCTAATCCATTGAAGCAGGGTAACACCGATTCCAAAATCACGCATTTTAGACAGAACAGCTTGGTGCCAAGTTCTGTCAAATACCTTTGAAGTATCAAGTGCTACAACTTTGCTTTCACCAAACTTGTAAAAAGACTCATTCCACTTTTCGGTGGAATTGACGACAAGACAGTATTTTTGATTCTTTTCGCGAATGACCAAACATTTTTACTACTGTTGGGACATTTTATTATTTTTTTTTTGTCTCAATCTTTGATTATAGGCGAATTTGGCTCACCGCATTTTTGCCTTGCTATTTTTTTCGGTTTTTCTCTGTGGGGTTTTCTTTTTACAACCGAAAATAAGGGTTCCTAGAAGACTCTTTGCAGCTAAAATCATACCATCCATCATCCTTCGGTTTAACAGACTAAATTTTGAAAGGAATAAAGTCTTTTATACCTATGTGAATGATGTTTGTAATCTCATCAGCGGTGGCATCCACGTCACTATTGAGGAAGAATAGGTACCAGTTAAATTTCCTAGAGAATGTATAAAGGCCGTCCCAATTTGCTTTTCTGTAATGCCATTCAATTCTTTTTGGAGTTTGTCCTTAATTGAGTGATCTAGAAACGAGAAATTAGCTGATACAACACAATGGTCGAATGAGCCTAGAGGTGATGATATATTAACGGTATATTTATCAGGATCAGAGGTAAGAAATAAGACCAGAGTGTTGGCAGAATGATTTACATAGCGGAAAGTCGTGTAGGATCGTTCACTAACTGAGTAAGATTATTTGAATAGCGAATAGCTCAGCATACCTTCCTTAGGGTGTTGTCTGTCCAGAGTGACGAAGTCAACCAGAATTGTTTATATTGAAATCTTCAGATACAATTCTTAAAACTGAGTCAGACAGTGCATCAAATTCGTTAAGAGTTGAAGCTCTGTCTAGGTTGGGGCTTCTGGATATTCCATGGGGTTGATAGGTTGTCTGCTTCGAAATAGTCACTGGGAGTACCACAGAGTTCCTAACATCCCGAATGTTGCATATGAGTTCGTCTGGTTTAATATTGTTCTTCCAACATGATAAACAAAATATGAGCGTGTTACCTTTACGCGCGGTTGAAATTAAACTTTTTTGACCTAGTGGCCGATATTACGATTAAATTAAAATGCTAAAATAGTCCTACATGCCGAATTTAACACAAATCTGTTGAGAAATAACTTAGTCCCGAAATTCTAGTTCCTCATGGCTATATTCCAGAATTTCCATATGAACAAGTCTTATAGTCGCATCTTTGTACTGAATTTGATAAAAATCGCTTGAGAAATAGCTTAGTTCCCAAAATTTCAGACCCTATTGGCCATATCCCGGAATTTCCAGTCTTTTAGTCGCATCTTAATCCTACATACCGAATTTCTTACAAATAGCTTGAGAAATGGCTTAGTTCCCAAAATTCCAGACCTTAGCAAACTTAAAAGTTAATTAAAAAATCACCAATTCGGCAATAATATTGCGGTCGTCGATTAAACTAAAACATTCATTTCCTCTTCTTTATGTCCTGTATCCCCATATGGGTCCTAGAGCCTCTACTACGCCTACGCGCCATCGCGTGCGGTTCCTGGCAATGAGCTTCAGCTCTCTCCAACTCTTCCCCAATTGCCGTGCCTCCTCCTCAACTGTTCTGCGCCATGTATTTCTCGGACGACCCGTTCTTCTACCATCCTGAGATAACGGGTTCCATTGCATTGCGTAGTTTGCTATGGAACTGTCGCCTTTTCGGAGTGTATGACCAATCCACTGCCACTTCCGTCGTTGGATGGTTGTGCCTATTGGTTCCTGACCCGTTCTCTGGTAAAGATGTTCGTTAGAGATACGGTTAGGCCAGAAAACCCTTAAGATGTTCCGTAGGCACCTATTTACAAATGTTTGTAATCTTTTTGTGATAGTAGCGGTCACCTTCCAAGTGCTGCACCCATACAACAGCACAGATTCAACATTTGAGCGGAACAGTCGCCGCTTGGTGTTTAAGCTGATCGCATTGCTTCGCCATATCATGGACATCATTCCAAACACCGATTTTGCTTTGCCGATTCGGTTGGCAATGTCCTGTTCGGTTCCACCTTCGGTCGAGACAATACTCCCAAGATATTGGAAACTCTCTACTCTCTCTACCGGCTGTCCAGCAATGTTAACATGAGTAACTGAGTTAGTGCCGAGGTTGATGATTTTGGTTTTGGCAGTATTAATCTTCAAACCCGCAACATTTGCCTCCCTCTCCACATTTGTTGTCATTTGGTGCAGCTCCATAATTCTATGTGAGAGTAAACAAACGTCGTCAGCGTAATCCAGATGTTTGAGTTGAGATGTAAGAGTCCAACGAATTCCTCCGTTTCCAGTAGATAAAGCTGCGCGAAGTACATCGCTAATCACCAACAAAAAAAGTATCGGCGATAGAATGCAACCTTGTCGTACCCCACTTAGGATCTCGAATTCCTCTGACAGCTTTCCTCTATGCAGCACATGACATTTAGAGCCATCATAGGTTGCTTTAATAATAGCTATTAGTTTATCGGGTATACCTCTCCTGCGCAAGGCGAGCCAGATAAACTGTCTGTTGACACTGTCAAACGCCTTCTCAAAATCGATGAACAGCAAGTGCAGTGGTGACCGGAATTCAACGCACTGTTCAATAATGATCCGCAGGGTGTTTATGTGGTCTACACAGGAGGATCCAGTGCGGAAACCTGCTTGTTCGGCATCGAGTGTATCTTCCAGATGTTCCTTAATACGTTCAAGTACTACTTTGGCTATTACTTTTGCAACTGCAGGGAGAACGCAAATGCCTCTCCAGTTTTCGCACTCCATAAGACTACCTTTTTTAGGGAGCTTGACAATCACTCCCTTCTTCCACTCTTCGGGGAAACTTTCTACCTCCCAAGCTCTCTCTACAAGAGGATATAAAAGCTCTGCTGATGTCGTTGGAGCTGCACGCAGAAGCTCTGCGGGTATATCATCTAGTCATACCGACTTGTTGTTCTTTAGTGCGTTAATCGCGGTAGCGATCTCGTCTTTACTGGGAGTTGAGGTGCGAATTCGGGAAATTGTTACTTCCGGCATTTCCGCTTGATTTAGGTGCATATCGTTAGCAAATACACGGTTAAGGACCGTAGAGAAATACTCCTTCCATCGCTTGAGCTGATCCTCATCTGATACGAGTACGGTACCATCTAGGCCTTTCACCGGATGTTGGCTAGAGCGGTGACTACCTGTCAGCTCTTTGGTGATTCTGTAAACGGTTCTGCTATCGCACCGGCTCGCTGCTTCCTCTGCTTCTGAGGCCAGGTTGTTAATATAGTTACGCTTGTCACGTCTTACACTACGCTGCACTTCTCTCATTTTTCTCGATACATGGACTCTAGCTCGCTCCTCGCTGCTGCTGGGATATCTACAATACGACCTTTAAGTAGTTTACGTTCTTCAATCCGCCTCCAGGTATCTTCGGTAAGCCACGTGCTGTGCCTTGCCTGGCTTCTACCAACAATACTTTCCGCTCCAGATGTGAAAACATTTTTCACAGCCTTCCAATGTTCCTGGATGGTTGTCGGCAGTGAGCTGCTGATTGCTTCCACTCCTTGCGATAAATGATCCCTTAATTGTTGGCATACTGAGGGGATCTTTAGCCGGTCGATGTTATATAACATTCATTTATCTTATTATTATTTATCGATGTCAGTAGGATCGTTTTTTTATTTTTAATATTAATTTATTAGTTCTTTTTAAATTTATTTTACAATATATAAAAAAAAATCCAATATATATATATATATATATTGCCCCTAAGAGGAGCATAGAAGGAAAACGACTCCTCCAGCGCCATCTGTCTCTCGCCATCTGTTTGACTTCACGCCATACGCCTACTTTATGCAATTCTCGCTTGATGCGCCATGTGTTCACTGGGCGTCCCGGGTTTCGTTTTCCTTGGGGGTTCCATTCAAAGGCCATTTTTGTAATGTCAGTGTCCTGTTTCCGCAGGGTGTGCCCTACTCATTGCCATTCCCTTCACTTAATTTCAATATGGATTCGCTCGTTATTATTCAGTGCAAATAGATCCGAGTTTGAGATCATGTTTGCGTCATAACTTGATCCAGGATCACCAAAAAAGGATAGGTGAGAGGACACATCCTTGACTAACTCCTTTGGAGACTGTTCTCGCCCTTATATCGAATGCTGCAAGCGGCATCTCTATATAATTCACGAATTAGGTTAACGATTGCGTCCGGAATTCCGAGATTTAGCAATGCTGTCCAAATAGCTTTTCTGGATATTTTAACGAAAGCTCGTTCGAAATAAAAAAATGTGGTTTTAATGTGGTCTACGCATGATCTGTTCTTCCTAAAACCCGCTATTTTTTCTATTGCATTTAACAGCGTTATACCTCTCAAATTTGTGTGAAATTCGGTGCGTAGGACTAATATACGTCCACAAGACTTGTTTCTATGGCAATTCTGGAATATGGTCATTATGGTCTGGAATTTCAGGAACAAAGCAATTTCTCAAGCGATTCGCATGAAATTTATGTAGGACTAAGTTGCGACTATGAGACTTGTTCCTATGGAAATTCTGCGATTTGGTCATTAGGAACTGGAATTTCTTGAACTAATCTATTTCTCAAGCGATTAAATTTAATCGTATATCGACCACAACGTCAAAAAAAATTTCACTTCAACGGCGCGTGAAGGATACACGCGTTCAGAGGACATTAACATATTTTCAGCGAGCGTGTGTACGTTTGTTTTCCGTGTCGTATATCTTGGTTTCTACCAGTCAAAATTTGATGAAACTTGTAAATGTATGTGATGTGATGATTATGTATGTGATGAGCTGCAGTGCCAGTCGTAGGACTGTCCTCTTTTTAAATTCTCTATATTAACTTCACTTGCCCGTGGCACGGATGTCGGTCGTCTGCGTGGAATCTTGCGATCAATTTTTAACCCACTTCCCAAAGCCCGATTTTATTGAAATTTGGCACACATGTGTATTTCCGGAGACAACACTTTCTATTATCTTATTAGATCTGAGCATTTTCAATTTTAAAATCTGATGTCAAATGTCTCTTTCGATGATTTTCTCCTACAATAAAAAAAATGATTAAGGATCGAGGGGCTCCCATATTAATTTCTGCGATTAGAGAATTTAGATGAAAATTGTTAATTTTTATGGTTTGTTTTTTTAAATTAACCATAACCGTTCTTGGTACAGCAAAAACCGATCGTCGAACTCGTCAGCGCTGCCGAAGAAGAATTACCAGGCAGAGTTGTTTATTGCTTGAGGTAATTTGTAATATGTATGTTCTATAAGCGTTATGCGTTCTTTTTGTTATATATCCATCTCACTCAGCTTTTGAATGAGCCAACTCGGATTCCAGACATTGTAAGTTATAAAGCAAATACGCTTGACTTGTTTCTTACCTCTCATCCTACCATCAGTGTATCATCACCTCTAGGCTCTTAAGGCCATTACGTAGTTTCAGCAAATGTTGTCGAAACACGCAGTTAAAGAAAAAAAAAACGTAAAAGAAAAGTATGGTTACGAGAAAGTTGCACATTGGTGTATCCCTGGGAACCTGGGATTCGCTGGGATTATTATTAATAGAAGCAAACAATCCTTGAATTTTTTTGTTTTGTTTGAAAACATTCTTATTTCTCTTCCTTAATTCATTAATTACTGTTATATTAAACATAAGGCCTAGTTGCGTCCAAAGTTTAATAAGAGTTATATATATGTATGTATAAATACAAAAAGATAAAAAAATTAATATGAGAATCGATGTGATGTGAGTGTCTAAGTTCAAAATAGCATTTTTTATATTCCGCGTGTTACGCGTGTCACGTGTCACTTGTGGCTTTTGTGATGGGTTTAAATTTTTTTTCATCTCTCTCCTCGGTCGTATCTCTGGTGACGGTTGCCGGCTGCCGGGATGGCTTCTCTCTGTCGGATCCGGTAACTTCCCTCCTGACAATGGGTCAGAGGTAGTGTAATATTTTTTGCACCCTGCTAGGAAGTCAAGGAATTAGCAGCATTTTTTGCAACGTTGAATTCCAACGAAGGTTATCGTTGACGCACATATCAAGAATTGCTAGTTTTTCAGTTTCCTCAATGCAAGTGCCATTATTGGATAATGGCTGGAGGTTACTATTTCGCATCAACAACAGAAGACAGCATTGGGTTTTGGATGCGTTTAATTCAACTCTATTGTGTACTGCCCACTTTGCAATGTTGTCAAGGTCAGAATTTATCGAGCTTAACATACTAGTTCTGCTAGTTCCACATCCGAAGAGAAGGAACGCGATCCTGCAAACATATAAGAGAAGCTAAGAGTTCTTTCGTCAGGAAAGGATTGTATTGGGTTAGAAGTTACATACAGAAGATCGTTAATAAAAATAAGAAAGAGTTTCGGAGACGGAGACAGCCCTGAGGGACACCCGCATTTATACGGTGGATATGAGACTTAAAACCATCCAACACAATTTTGATTAAACGGTTTAAAAGATAGCTTCTAATCCATTGAAGCAGGGTAACACCGATTCCAAAATCACGCATTTTAGACAGAAAAGCTTGGTGCCAAGTTCTGTCAAATACCTTTGAAGTATCAAGTGCTACAACTTTGCTTTCACCAAACTTGTAAAAAGACTCATTCCACTTTTCGGTGGAATTGACGACAAGACAGTATTTTTGATTCTTTTCGCGAATGACCAAATATTTTTACTACTGTTGGGACATTTTATTATTTTTTTTTTGTCTCAATCTTTGATTATAGGCGAATTTGGCTCACCGCATTTTTGCCTTGCTATTTTTTTCGGTTTTTCTCTGTGGGGTTTTCTTTATACAACCGAAAATAAGGGTTCCTAGAAGACTCTTTGCAGCTAAAATCATACCATCCATCATCTTTCGGTTTAACAGACTAAATTTTGAAAGGAATAAAGTCTTTTATACCTATGTGAATGATGTTTGTAATCTCATCAGCGGTGGCATCCACGTCACTATTGAGGAAGAATAGGTACCAGTTAAATTTCCTAGAGAATGTATAAAGGCCGTCCCAATTTGCTTTTCGGTAATGCCATTCAATTCTTTTTGGAGTTTGTCCTTAATTGAGTGATCTAGAAACGAGAAATTAGCTGATACAACACAATGGTCGGATGAGCCTAGAGGTGATGATATATTAACGGTATATTTATCAGGATCAGAGGTAAGAAATAAGACCAGAGTGTTGGCAGAATGATTTACATTGCGGAAAGTCGTGTAGGATCGTTCACGAACTGAGTAAGATTATTTGAATAGCGAATAGCTCAGCATACCTTCCTTAGGGTGTTGTCTGTCCAGAGTGACGAAGTCAACCAGAATTGTTTATATTGAAATCTTCAGATACAATTCTTAAAACTGAGTCAGACAGTGCATCAAATTCGTTAAGAGTTGAAGCTCTGTCTAGGTTGGGGCTTCTGGATATTCCATGGGGTTGATAGGTTGTCTGCTTCGAAATAGTCACTGGGAGTACCACAGAGTTCCTAACATCCCGAAAGTTGCATATGAGTTCGTCTGGTTTAATATTGTTCTTCCAACATGATAAACAAAATATGAGCGTGTTACCTTTACGCGCGGTTGAAATTAAACTTTTTTGACCTAGTGGCCGATATTACGATTAAATTAAAATGCTTAAATAGTCCTACATGCCGAATTTAACACAAATCTGTTGAGAAATAACTTAGTCCCGAAATTCTAGTTCCTCATGGCTATATTCCAGAATTTCCATAGGAACAAGTCTTATAGTCGCATCTTAGTCCTACATACCGAATTTGATAAAAATCGCTTGAGAAATAGCTTAGTTCCCAAAATTTCAGACCCTATTGGCCATATCCCGGAATTTCCAGTCTTTTAGTCGCATCTTAATCCTACATACCGAATTTCTTACAAATAGCTTGAGAAATGACTTAGTTCCCAAAATTCCAGACCCTATTGGCATTTCCCGGAATTTCCATAGAAACAAGTCTTATAGTCGCATATTAGTCCTACATACCGAATTTCATAAAAATCGCTGGAGAAATAGCTTGGTTCGCAGAATTCCAGAACCTATTGACCAGATTCCACAATTTCCATAGGAACAAGTCTTTAGTCGCATCTTACTCATACATACTAAATTTCATACGAATCGCTTGAAAAGGGCTTAGTTCCCAAAATTCCAGACCTTAGCAAACTTTAAAGTTAATTAAAAAATCACCAATTCGGCAATAATATTGCGGTCATCGATTAAACTAAAACATTCATTTCCTCTTCTCTATGTCCTGTATCCCCATATGGGTCCTAGAGCCTCTACTACGCCTACGCGCCATCGCGTGCGGTTCCTGGCAATGAGCTTCAGCTCTCTCCAACTCTTCCCCAATTGCCGTGCCTCCTCCTCAACTGTTCTGCGCCATGTATTTCTCGGACGACCCGTTCTTCTACCATCCTGAGATAACGGGTTCCATTGCATTGCGTAGTTTGCTATGGAACTGTCGCCTTTTCGGAGTGTATGACCAATCCACTGCCACTTCCGTCGTTGGATGGTTGTGCCTATTGGTTCCTGACCCGTTCTCTGGTAAAGATGTTCGTTAGAGATACGGTTAGGCCAGAAAACCCTTAAGATGTTCCGTAGGCACCTATTTACAAATGTTTGTAATCTTTTTGTGATAGTAGCGGTCACCTTCCAAGTGCTGCACCCATACAACAGCACAGATTCAACATTTGAGCGGAACAGTCGCCGCTTGGTGTTTAAGCTGATCGCATTGCTTCGCCATATCATGGACATCATTCCAAACACCGATTTTGCTTTGCCGATTCGGTTGGCAATGTCCTGTTCGGTTCCACCTTCGGTCGAGACAATACTCCCAAGATATTGGAAACTCTCTACTCTCTCTACCGGCTGTCCAGCAATGTTAACATGAGTAACTGAGTTAGTGCCGAGGTTGATGATTTTGTTTTTGGCAGTATTAATCTTCAAACCCGCAACATTTGCCTCCCTCTCCACATTTGTTGTCATTTGGTGCAGCTCCATAATTCTATGTGAGAGTAAACAAACGTCGTCAGCGTAATCCAGATGTTTGAGTTGAGATGTAAGAGTCCAACGAATTCCTCCGTTTCCAGTAGATAAAGCTGCGCGAAGTACATCGCTAATCACCAACAAAAAAAGTATCGGCGATAGAATGCAACCTTGTCGTACCCCACTTAGGATCTCGAATTCCTCTGACAGCTTTCCTCTATGCAGCACATGACATTTAGAGCCATCATAGGTTGCTTTAATAATAGCTATTAGTTTATCGGGTATACCTCTCCTGCGCAAGGCGAGCCAGATAAACTGTCTGTTGACACTGTCAAACGCCTTCTCAAAATCGATGAACAGCAGGTGCAGTGGTGACCGGAATTCAACGCACTGTTCAATAATGATCCGCAGGGTGTTTATGTGGTCTACACAGGAGGATCCAGTGCGGAAACCTGCTTGTTCGGCATCGAGTGTATCTTCCAGATGTTCCTTAATACGTTCAAGTACTACTTTGGCTATTACTTTTGCAACTGCAGGGAGAACGCAAATGCCTCTCCAGTTTTCGCACTCCATAAGACTACCTTTTTTAGGGAGCTTGACAATCATTCCCTTCTTCCACTCTTCGGGGAAACTTTCTACCTCCCAAGCTCTCTTTACAAGAGGATATAAAAGCTCTGCTGATGTCGTTGGAGCTGCACGCAGAAGCTCTGCGGGTATATCATCTAGTCATACCGACTTGTTGTTCTTTAGTGCGTTAATCGCGGTAGCGATCTCGTCTTTACTGGGAGTTGAGGTGCGAATTCGGGAAATTGTTACTTCCGGCATTTCCGCTTGATTTAGGTGCATATCGTTAGCAAATACACGGTTAAGGACCGTAGAGAAATGCTCCTTCCATCGCTTGAGCTGATCCTCATCTGAAACGAGTACGGTACCATCTAGGCCTTGCACCGGATGTTGGCTAGAGCGGTGACTACCTGTCAGCTCTTTGGTGATTCTGTAAACGGTTCTGCTATCGCACCGGCTCGCTGCTTCCTCTGCTTCTGAGGCCAGGTTGTTAATATAGTTACGCTTGTCACGTCTTACACTACGCTGCACTTCTCTCATTTTTCTCGGTACATGGACTCTAGCTCGCTCCTCGCTGCTGCTGGGATATCTACAATACGACCTTTAAGTAGTTTACGTTCTTCAATCCGCCTCCAGGTATCTTCGGTAAGCCACGTGCTGTGCCTTGCCTGGCTTCTACCAACAATACTTTCCGCTCCAGATGTGAAAACATTTTTCACAGCCTTCCAATGTTCCTGGATGGTTGTCGGCAGTGAGCTGCTGATTGCTTCCACTCCTTGCGATAAATGATCCCTTAATTGTTGGCGTACTGAGGGGATCTTTAGCCGGTCGATGTTATATAACATTCATTTATCTTATTATTATTTATCGATGTCAGTAGGATCGTTTTTTTATTTTTAATATTAATTTATTAGTTCTTTTTAAATTTATTTTACAATATATAAAAAAAAATCCAATATATATATATATATATTGCCCCTAAGAGGAGCATAGAAGGAAAACGACTCCTTCCAGCGCCATCTGTCTCTCGCCATCTGTTTGACTTCACGCCATACGCCTACTTTATGCAATTCTCGCTTGATGCGCCATGTGTTCACTGGGCGTCCCGGGTTTCGTTTTCCTTGGGGGTTCCATTCAAAGGCCATTTTTGTAATGTCAGTGTCCTGTTTCCGCAGGGTGTTCCCTACTCATTGCCATTCCCTTCACTTAATTTCAATATGGATTCGCTCGTTATTATTCAGTACAAATAGATCCGAGTTTGAGATCATGTTTGCGTCATAACTTGATCCAGGATCACCAAAAACGGATAGGTGAGAGGACACATCCTTGACTAACTCCTTTGGAGACTGTTCTCGCCCTTATATCGAATGCTGCAAGCGGCATCTCTATATAATTCACGAATTAGGTTAACGATTGCGTCCGGAATTCCGAGATTTAGCAATGCTGTCGAAATAGCTTTTCTGGATATTTTAACGAAAGCTCGTTCGAAATAAAAAAATGTGGTTTTAATGTGGTCTACGCATGATCTGTTCTTCCTAAAACCCGCTATTTTTTCTATTGCATTTAACAGCGTTATACCTCTCAAATTTGTGTGAAATTCGGTGCGTAGGACTAATATACGTCCACAAGACTTGTTTCTATGGCAATTCTGGAATATGGTCATTATGGTCTGGAATTTCAGGAACAAAGCAATTTCTCAAGCGATTCGCATGAAATTTATGTAGGACTAAGTTGCGACTATGAGACTTGTTCCTATGGAAATTCTGCGATTTGGTCATTAGGAACTGGAATTTCTTGAACTAATCTATTTCTCAAGCGATTAAATTTAATCGTATATCGACCACAACGTCAAAAAAAATTTCACTTCAACGGCGCGTGAAGGATACACGCGTTCAGAGGACATGAACATATTTTCAGCGAGCGTGTGTACGTTTGTTTGCCGTGTCGTATATCTTTGTTTCTACCAGTCAAAATTTGATGAAACTTGTAAATGTATGTGATGTGATGAGCTGCAGTGCCAGTCGTAGGACTGTCCTCTTTTTAAATTCTCTATATTAACTTCACTTGCCCGTGGCACGGATGTCGGTCGTCTGCGTGGAATCTTGCGATCAATTTTTAACCCACTTCCCAAAGCCCGATTTTATTGAAATTTTGCACACATGAGTATTTCCGGAGACAACACTTTCTATTAAAATTTGAGAACCCTCAGGCCACGGGGTCGGGGGGCTCCCATACAAATATTTTACAAAATTTTACTCGATTTTCTTCGAATTTTATACACATGTGTATCTCTGATGGACAACACTTTTTGTAAAAATTTGGAAGTGATCGAGCCCCTGGGTCGGGGGGGCACCCATACAAATTTTATGAAAAAAGTTCCCGATTTTCTTCAAATTTTATACGCATGTGTATCTCCGATGGACAAAACATTTTGTAAATTTTTTGAAGCGATCGGGCCCCGAGGTCGGGGGGGCACCCATACAAATTTTATGAAAAAAGTTCCCGATTTTCTTCAAATTTTATACGCATGTGTATCTCCGATGGACAAAACATTTTGTAAATTTTTTGAAGCGATCGGGCCCCGGGGTCGGGGGGCTCCTATAAATTTTTTTTTTTTTTTAACTATCAATTTTTAACGCACTTCCTAAGACCCGATTTTCCTGAAATTTCGTACACATGTGTATTTCCAGTAACAATACTTTCTTTTAAGGGTTCGTGGGGCTCCCATACAAATTGTACACACATGTGTATACCCAATAAGCAATACTTCTTCTAAAATTTGGTAGTGATCGGGCACCGGGTTCGGCCGCAAGGCCATTATACATTTTTTTAATTTCTTATACTGGCATCAGATATTCGTCGCACTTTATGGACTGTGTGCGGTGTGTACTGCGCATTCGGCATGGTTTTGGTGGTGGAGAGAGAGAGAGAAATCTTAGCTCACGCACAAATGAACCCAGCAAATGAAACGAGATATAAATGTTTTATGCTTAATTCAACTTACTTATTTACTGAATTGTATTTTTATTGATGTCGTTTTTTTTGTTGTCGATATCAATTTACAGATAGAACAACAAGTTTTCACAATATTCTGTCATTTCGCGTTTTCATAAATTAGTTCAGAGCAGTCAAAGAGTTCTCAAGATAAATGTTCGTGTTTCTTATTTGCTCAGAGTATGAGCGTGCTCTAAGTGCTCAGAATAAAATGATCTGAGCATTTTCAATTTTAAAATCTGATGTCAAATGTCTCTTTCGATGATTTTCTCCTACAATAAAAAAAAATGACCCAGGATCGAGGGGCTCCCATATCAATTTCTGCGATTAGAGAATTTAGATGAAAAATTTTAATTTTTATGGTTTGTTTTTTTTAATTAACCATAACCGTTCTTGGTACAGCAAAAGCCGATCGTCGAACTCGTCAGCGCTGCCGAAGAAGAATTACCAGACAAAGTTGTTTATTGCTTGAGGTAATTTGTAATATGTATGTTCTATAAGCGTTATGCGTTCTATTTGTTATGTATCCGTTTTGTTCTGTTGCACATTGGTGTATCCCTGGGATTCGCTGGGATTATTATTATTAGAAGCAAACAATCCTTAAATTTTTTTGTTTTGTTTGAAAACATTCTTATTTCTCTTCTTAAATTTATTAATTACTGTTATATTAAACATAAGACCTAGTTGCGTCCAAAGTTTAATAAGAGTTATATATATGTATGTATAAATACAAAAAGATAAAAAAATTAATATGAGAATCGATGTGATGTGAGTGTCTAAGTTCAAAATAGCATTTTTTATATTCCGCGTGTTACGCGTGTCACGTGTCACTTGTGGCTTTTGTGATGGGTTTAAATTTTTTTTTCATCTCTATCTCTGGTGACGGTTGCCGGCTGCCGGGATGGCTTCTTTCTGTCGGATCTGGTAACTTCCCTCGTCCTCGTGAAATGAGCTTCTTAAGTCACTTGCGGCGTCGTATTGGTTCTCTCTGGTTCCTTCCTGACAATGGGTCAGAGGTAGTGTAATATTTTTTGCACCGTGCTAGGAAGTCAAGGAATTAGCAGCATTTTTTGCAACGTTGAATTCCAACGAAGGTTATCGTTGACGCACATATCAAGAATTGCTAGTTTTTCAGTTTCCTCAATGCAAGTGCCATTATTGGATAATGGCTGGAGGTTACTATTTCGCATCAACAACAGAAGACAGCATTGGGTTTTGGATGCGTTTAATTCAACTCTATTGTGTACTGCCCACTTTGCAATGTTGTCAAGGTAAGAATTTATCGAGCTTAACATACTAGTTCTGCTAGTTCCACATCCGAAGAGAAGTGACGCGATCCTGCAAACATATAAGAGAAACTAAGAGTGCTGTCGTCAGCAAAGGATTGTATTGGGTTAGAAGTTACATACAGAAGATCGTTAATAAAAATAAGAAAGAGTTTCGGAGACGGAGACAGCCCTGAGGGACACCCGCATTTATACGGTGGATATGAGACTTAAAACCATCCAACACAATTTGGATTAAACGGTTTAAAAGATAGCTTCTAATCCATTGAAGCAGGGTAACACCGATTCCAAAATCACGCATTTTAGACAGAACAGCTTGGTGCCAAGTTCTGTCAAATACCTTTGAAGTATCAAGTGCTACAACTTTGCTTTCACCAAACTTGTAAAAAGACTCATTCCGCTTTTCGGTGGAATTGACGACAAGACAGTATTTTTGATTCTTTTCGCGAATGACCAAACATTTTTACTACTGTTGGGACATTTTATTATTTTTTTTTGTCTCAATCTTTGATTATAGGCGAATTTGGCTCACCGCATTTTTGCCTTGCTATTTTTTTCGGTTTTTCTCTGTGGGGTTTTCTTTATACAACCGAAAATAAGGGTTCCTAGAAGACTCTTTGCAGCTAAAATCATACCATCCATCATCCTTCGGTTTAACAGACTAAATTTTGAAAGGAATAAAGTCTTTTATACCAATGTGAATGATGTTTGTAATCTCATCAGCGGTGGCATCCACGTCACTATTGAGGAAGAATAGGTACCAGTTAAATTTCCTAGAGAATGTATAAAGGCCGTCCCAATTTGCTTTTCGGTAATGCCATTCAATTCTTTTTGGAGTTTGTCCTTAATTGAGTGATCTAGAAACGAGAAATTAGCTGATACAACACAATGGTCGGATGAGCCTAGAGGTGATGATATATTAACGGTATATTTATCAGGATCAGAGGTAAGAAATAAGACCAGAGTGTTGGCAGAATGATTTACATTGCGGAAAGTCGTGTAGGATCGTTCACGAACTGAGTAAGATTATTTGAATAGCGAATAGCTCAGCATACCTTCCTTAGGGTGTTGTCTGTCCAGAGTGACGAAGTCAACCAGAATTGTTTATATTGAAATCTTCAGATACAATTCTTAAAACTGAGTCAGACAGTGCATCAAATTCGTTAAGAGTTGAAGCTCTGTCTAGGTTGGGGCTTCTGGATATTCCATGGGGTTGATAGGTTGTCTGCTTCGAAATAGTCACTGGGAGTACCACAGAGTTCCTAACATCCCGAATGTTGCATATGAGTTCGTCTTGTTTAATATTGTTCTTCCAACATGATAAACAAAATATGAGCGTGTTACCTTTACGCGCGGTTGAAATTAAACTTTTTTGACCTAGTGGCCGATATTACGATTAAATTAAAATGCTAAAATAGTCCTACATGCCGAATTTAACACAAATCTGTTGAGAAATAACTTAGTCCCGAAATTCTAGTTCCTCATGGCTATATTCCAGAATTTCCATAGGAAGAAGTCTTATAGTCGCATCTTAGTCCTACATACCGAATTTGATAAAAATCGCTTGAGAAATAGCTTAGTTCCCAAAATTTCAGACCCTATTGGCCATATCCCGGAATTTCCAGTCTTTTAGTCGCATCTTAATCCTACATACCGAATTTCTTACAAATAGCTTGAAAAATGGCTTAGTTCCCAAAATTCCAGACCCTATTGGCATTTCCCGGAATTTCCATAGAAACAAGTCTTATAGTCGCATATTAGTCCTACATACCGAATTTCATAAAAATCGCTGGAGAAATAGCTTGGTTCGCAGAATTCCAGAACCTATTGACCAGATTCCACAATTTCCATAGGAACAAGTCTTTAGTCGCATCTTACTCATACATACTAAATTTCATACGAATCGCTTGAAAAGGTTCCCAAAATTCCAGACCTTAGCAAACTTAAAAGTTAATTAAAAAATCACCAATTCGGCAATAATATTGCGGTCGTCGATTAAACTAAAACATTAATTTATCTTATTATTATTTATCGATGTCAGTAGGATCGTTTTTTTATTTTTAATATTAATTTATTAGTTCTTTTTAAATTTATTTTACAATATATAAAAAAATCCAATATATATATATATTGCCCCTAAGTGGAGCATAGAAGGAAAACGACTCCTTCCAGCGCCATCTGTCTCTCGCCAGCTGTTTGACTTCACGCCATACGCCTACTTTATGCAATTCTCGCTTGATGCGCCATGTGTTCACTGGGCGTCCCGGGTTTCGTTTTCCTTGGGGGTTCCATTCAAAGGCCATTTTTGTAATGTCAGTGTCCTGTTTCCGCAGGGTGTGCCCTACTCATTGCCATTCCCTTCACTTAATTTCAATATGGATTCGCTCGTTATTATTCAGGGCAAATAGATCCAAGTTTGAGATCATGTTGGTTTGCGTCATAACTTGATCCAGGATCACCAAAAAAGGATAGGTGAGAGGACACATCCTTGACTAACTCCTTTGGAGACTGTTCTCGCCCTTATATCGAATGCTGCAAGCGGCATCTCTATATAATTCACGAATTAGGTTAACGATTGCGTCCGGAATTCCGAGATTTAGCAATGCTGTCCAAATAGCTTTTCTGGATATTTTAACGAAAGCTCGTTCGAAATAAAAAAATGTGGTTTTAATGTGGTCTACGCATGATCTGTTCTTCCTAAAACCCGCTATTTTTTCTATTGCATTTAACAGCGTTATACCTCTCAAATTTGTGTGAAATTCGGTGCGTAGGACTAATATACGTCCACAAGACTTGTTTCTATGGCAATTCTGGAATATGGTCATTATGGTCTGGAATTTCAGGAACAAAGCAATTTCTCAAGCGATTCGCATGAAATTTATGTAGGACTAAGTTGCGACTATGAGACTTGTTCCTATGGAAATTCTGCGATTTGGTCATTAGGAACTGGAATTTCTTGAACTAATCTATTTCTCAAGCGATCAAATTTAATCGTATATCGACCACAACGTCAAAAAAAAATTTCACTTCAACGGCGCGTGAAGGATACACGCGTTCAGAGGACATGAACATATTTTCAGCGAGCGTGTGTACGTTTGTTTGCCGTGTCGTATATCTTGGTTTCTACCAGTCAAAATTTGATGAAACTTGTAAATGTATGTGATGTGATGATGATGTATGTGATGAGCTGCAGTGCCAGTCGTAGGAATGTCCTCTTTTTAAATTCTCTATATTAACTTTACTTGCCCGTGGCACGGATGTCGGTCGTCGGTCGTCTGCGTGGAATCTTGCGATCAATTTTTAACCCACTTCCCAAAGCCCGATTTTATTGAAATTTTGCACACATGAGTATTTTCGGAGATAACACTTTCTATTAAAATTTGAGAACCCTCAGGCCACGGGGTCGGGGGGCTCCCATACAAATATTTTACAAAATTTTACTCGATTTTCTTCGAATTTTATACACATGTGTATCTCTGATGGACAATACTTTTTGTAAAAATTTGGAAGTGATCAAGCCCCTGGGTCGGGGGGGCACCCATACACATTTTATGAAAAAAGTTCCCGATTTTCTTCAAATTTTATACGCATGTGTATCTCCGATGGACAAAACATTTTGTAAATTTTTTGAAGCGATCGTGCCCCGGGGTCGGGCTCCTATACAATTTTTTTTTTTAATTATCAATTTTTAACGCACTTCCTAAGACCCGATTTTCCTGAAATTTTGTACACATGTGTATTTCCAGTAACAATACTTTCTTTTAAAATTTGGAAGTGATCGGGCCCCGGGGTCGGGGGGCTCCCATACAAATATTTTACAAAATTTTACTCGATTTTCTTCGAATTTTATACACATGTGTATCTCTGATGGACAACACTTTTTGTAAAAATTTGGAAGTGATCGGGCCCCTGGGTCGGGGGGGCACCCATACAAATTTTATGAAAAAAGTTCCCGATTTTCTTCAAATTGTATACGCATGTGTATCTCCGATGGACAAAACATTTTGTAAATTTTTTGAAGCGATCGTGCCCCGGGGTCGGGGGGCTCCTATACAAATTTTTTTTTTTAATTATCAATTTTTAACGCACTTCCTAAGACCCGATTTTCCTGAAATTTTGTACACATGTGTATTTTCAGTAACAATACTTTCTTTTAAAATTTGGAAGTGATCGGGCCCCGGGTTCGTGGGGCTCCCATACAAATTGTACACACATGTGTATACCCAATAAGCAATACTTCTTCTAAAATTTGGTAGTGATCGGGCACCGGGTTCGGCCGCAAGGCCATTATACATTTTTTTAATTTCTTATACTGGCAACAGATATTCGTCGCACTTTATGGACTGTGTGCGGTGTGTGCTGCGCATTCGGCATGGTTTTGGTGGTGGAGAGAGAGAGAGAAATCTTAGGTCACGCACAAATGAACCCAGCAAATGAAACGAGATATAAATGTTTTATGCTTAATTCAACTTACTTATTTTCTGAATTGTATTTTTATTGAAGTCGTTTTTTTGTTGTCGTTTTCATAAATTAGTTCAGAGCAGTCCAAGAGTTCTCAAGAAAAAGGTTGTGTTTCTTATTGGCTCAGAGTATGAGCGTGTCAGAAT
This sequence comes from Nephrocerus scutellatus, assembly GCA_947095585.1. NCBI lineage: Eukaryota > Metazoa > Arthropoda > Insecta > Diptera > Pipunculidae > Nephrocerus > Nephrocerus scutellatus. The sequence goes on along the minus strand of OX352765.1, from coordinate 54,560,558 downwards.
AAAATGATCTGAGCATTTTCAATTTTAAAATCTGATGTCAAATGTCTCTTTCGATGATTTTCTCCTACAATAAAAAAAAAATGACCCAGGATCGAGGGGCTCCCATATCAATTTCTGCGATTAGAGGATTTAGATGAAAAATTTTAATTTTTATGGTTTGTTTTTTTAAATTAACCATAACCGTTCTTGGTACAGCAAAAGCCGATCGTCGAACTCGTCAGCGCTGCCGAAGAAGAATTACCAGACAAAGTTGTTTATTGCTTGAGGTAATTTGTAATATGTAATATAAGCGTTATGCGTTCTATTTGTTATATATCCGTTTTGTTCTGTTGCACATTGGTGTATCCCTGGGATTCGCTGGTATTATTATTATTAGAAGCAAACAATCCTTAAATTTTTTTGTTTTGTTTGAAAACATTCTTATTTCTCTTCTTAAATTTATTAATTACTGTTATATTAAACATAAGACCTAGTTGCGTCCAAAGTTTAATAAGAGTTATATATATGTATGTATAAATACAAAAAGATAAAAAAATTAATATGAGAATCGATGTGATGTGAGTGTCTAAGTTCAAAATAGCATTTTTTATATTCCGCGTGTTACGCGTGTCACGTGTCACTTGTGGCTTTTGTGATGGGTTTAAATTTTTTTTTCATCTCTATCTCTGGTGACGGTTGCCGGCTGCCGGGATGGCTTCTTTCTGTCGGATCTGGTAACTTCCCTCGTTCCGTGAAATGAGCTTCTTAAGTCACTTGCGGCGTCGTATTGGTTCTCTCTGGTTCCTTCCTGACAATGGGTCAGAGGTAGTGTAATATTTTTTGCACCGTGCTAGGAAGTCAAGGAATTAGCAGCATTTTTTGCAACGTTGAATTCCAACGAAGGTTATCGTTGACGCACATATCAAGAATTGCTAGTTTTTCAGTTTCCTCAATGCAAGTGCCATTATTGGATAATGGCTGGAGGTTACTATTTCGCATCAACAACAGAAGACAGCATTGGGTTTTGGATGCGTTTAATTCAACTCTATTGTGTACTGCCCACTTTGCAATGTTGTCAAGGTAAGAATTTATCGAGCTTAACATACTAGTTCTGCTAGTTCCACATCCGAAGAGAAGTGACGCGATCCTGCAAACATATAAGAGAAACTAAGAGTGCTGTCGTCAGCAAAGGATTGTATTGGGTTAGAAGTTACATACAGAAGATCGTTAATAAAAATAAGAAAGAGTTTCGGAGACGGAGACAGCCCTGAGGGACACCCGCATTTATACGGTGGATATGAGACTTAAAACCATCCAACACAATTTGGATTAAACGGTTTAAAAGATAGCTTCTAATCCATTGAAGCAGGGTAACACCGATTCCAAAATCACGCATTTTAGACAGAACAGCTTGGTGCCAAGTTCTGTCAAATACCTTTGAAGTATCAAGTGCTACAACTTTGCTTTCACCAAACTTGTAAAAAGACTCATTCCGCTTTTCGGTGGAATTGACGACAAGACAGTATTTTTGATTCTTTTCGCGAATGACCAAACATTTTTACTACTGTTGGGACATTTTATTATTTTTTTTTGTCTCAATCTTTGATTATAGGCGAATTTGGCTCACCGCATTTTTTCCTTGCTATTTTTTTCGGTTTTTCTCTGTGGGGTTTTCTTTATACAACCGAAAACAAGGGTTCCTAGAAGACTCTTTGCAGCTAAAATCATACCATCCACCATCCTTCGGTTTAACAGACTAAATTCTGAAAGGAATAAAGTCTTTTATACCAATGTGAATGATGTTTGTAATCTCATCAGCGGTGGCTTCCACGTCACTATTGAGGAAGAATAGGTACCAGTTAAATTTCCTAGAGAATGTATAAAGGCCGTCCCAATTTGCTTTTCGGTAATGCCATTCAATTCTTTTTGGAGTTTGTCCTTAATTGAGTGATCTAGAAACGAGAAATTAGCTGATACAACACAATGGTCGGATGAGCCTAGAGGTGATGATATATTAACGGTATATTTATCAGGATCAGAGGTAAGAAATAAGACCAGAGTGTTGGCAGAATGATTTGCATTGCGGGAACTCGTGTAGGATCGTTCACGAGCTGAGTAAGATTATTTGAATAGCGAATAGCTCAGCATACCTTCCTTAGGATGTTGTCTGTCCAGAGTGACGAAGTCAACCAGAATTGTTTATATTGAAATCTTCAGATACAATTCTTAAAACTGAGTCAGACAGTGCATCAAATTCGTTAAGAGTTGAAGCTCTGTCTAGGTTGGGGCTTCTAGATATTCCATGGGGTTGATAGGTTGTCTGCTTCGAAATCGTCACTGGGAGTACCACAGAGTTCCTAACATCCCGAATGTTGCATATGAGTTCGTCTGGTTTAATATTGTTCTTCCAACATGATAAACAAAATATGAGCGTGTTACCTTTACGCGCGGTTGAAATTAAACTTTTTTGACCTATTGGCCGATATTACGATTAAATTAAAATGCTAAAATAGTCCTACATGCCGAATTTAACACAAATCTGTTGAGAAATGGCTTAGTCCCGAAATTCTAGTTCCTAATGGCTATATTCCAGAATTTCCATAGGAACAAGTCTTATAGTCGCATCTTAGTCCTACATACCGAATTTGATAAAAATCGCTTGAGAAATAGCTTAGTTCCAAAAATTCCAGACCCTATTGGCATTTCCCGGAATTTCCATAGAAACAAGTCTTATAGTCGCATCTTAGTCCTACATACCGAATTTCATAAAAATCGCTGGAGAAATAGCTTGGTTCGCAGAATTCCAGAACCTATTGACCAGATTCCACAATTTCCATAGGAACAAGTCTTTAGTCGCATCTTACTCATACATACTAAATTTCATACGAATCGCTTGAAAATGGCTTAGTTCCCAAAATTCCAGACCTTAGCAAACTTAAAAGTTAATTAAAAAATCACCAATTCGGCAATAATATTGCGGTCATCGATTAAACTAAAACATTCATTTATCTTATTATTATTTATCGATGTCAGTAGGATCGTTTTTTTTATTCTTAATATTAATTTATTAGTTCTTTTTAAATTTATTTTACAATATATAAAAAAAATCCAATATATATATATTGCCCCTAAGAGGAGCATAGAAGGAAAACGACTCCTTCCAGCGCCGTCTGTCTCTCGCCAGCTGTTTGACTTCATGCCATACGCCTACTTTATGCAATTATCGCTTGATGCGCCATGTGTTCACTGGGCGTCCCGGGTTTCGTTTTCCTTGGGGGTTCCATTCAAAGGCCATTTTTGTAATGTCAGTGTCCTGTTTCCGCCCTACTCATTGCCATTCCCTTCACTTAATTTCAATATGGATTCGCTCGTTATTATTATTATGGGCAAATAGATCCGAGTTTGAGATCATGTTTGCGTCATAACTTGATCCAGGATCACCAAAAAAGGATAGGTGAGAGGACACATCCTTGACTAACTCCTTTGGAGACTGTTCTCGCCCTTATATCGAATGCTGCAAGCGGCATCTCTATATAATTCACGAATTAGGTTTACGATTGCGTCCGGAATTCCGAGATTTAGCAATGCTGTCCAAATAGCTTTTCTGGATATTTTAACGAAAGCTCGTTCGAAATAAAAAAAAAATTTTGTTCGATGATAATTCGCAGTGTTTTAATGTGGTCTACGCATGATCTGTTCTTCCTAAAACCCGCTATTTTTTCTATTGCATTTAACAGCGTTATACCTCTCAAATTTGTGTGAAATTCGGTGCGTAGGACTAATATACGTCCACAAGACTTGTTTCTGTGGCAATTCTGGAATATGGTCATTATGGTCTGGAATTTCAGGAACAAAGCAATTTCTCAAGCGATTCGCATGAAATTTATGTAGGACTAAGTTGCGACTATGAGACTTGTTCCTATGGAAATTCTGCGATTTGGTCATTAGGAACTGGAATTTCTTGAACTAATCTATTGCTCAAGCGATTAAATTTAATCGTATATCGACCACAACGTCAAAAAAAATTTCACTTCAACGGCGCGTGAAGGATACACGCGTTCAGAGGACATGAACATATTTTCAGCGAGCGTGTGTACGTTTGTTTGCCGTGTCGTATATCTTGGTTTCTACCAGTCAAAATTTGATGAAACTTGTAAATGTATGTGATGTGATGATGATGTATGTGATGAGCTGCAGTGCCAGTCGTAGGAATGTCCTCTTTTTAAATTCTCTATATTAACTTCACTTGCCCGTGGCACGGATGTCGGTCGTCGGTTGTCGGTCGTCTGCGTGGAATCTTGCGATCAATTTTTAACCCACTTCCCAAAGCCCGATTTTATTGAAATTTTGCACACATGAGTATTTCCGGAGACAACACTTTCTATTAAAATTTGAGAACCCTCAGGCCACGGGGTCGGGGGGCTCCCATACAAATATTTTACAAAATTTTACTCGATTTTCTTCGAATTTTATACACATGTGTATCTCTGATGGACAATACTTTTTGTAAAAATTTGGAAGTGATCAAGCCTCTGGGTCGGGGGGGCACCCATACAAATTTTATGAAAAAAGTTCCCGATTTTCTTCAAATTTTATACGCATGTGTATCTCCGATGGACAAAACATTTTGTAAATTTTTTGAAGCGATCGGGCCCCGGGGTCGGGGGGCTCCTATATAATTTTTTTTTTATTTATCAATTTTTAACGCACTTCCTAAGACCCGATTTTCCTGAAATTTTGTACACATGTGTATTTCCAGTAACAATACTTTCTTTTAAAATTTGGAAGTGATCGGGCCCCGGGGTCGGGGGGCTCCCATACAAATATTTTACAAAATTTTACTCGATTTTCTTCGAATTTTATACACATGTGTATCTCTGATGGACAACACTTTTTGTAAAAATTTGGAAGTGATCGGGCCCCTGGGTCGGGGGGGCACCCATACAAATTTTATGAAAAAAGTTCCCGATTTTCTTCAAATTGTATACGCATGTGTATCTCCGATGGACAAAACATTTTGTAAATTTTTTGAAGCGATCGTGCCCCGGGGTCGGGGGGCTCCTATACAATTTTTTTTTTTTAATTATCAATTTTTAACGCACTTCCTAAAACCCGATTTTCCTGAAATTTTGTACACATGTGTATTTTCAGTAACAATACTTTCTTTTAAAATTTGGAAGTGATCGGGCCCCGGGTTCGTGGGGCTCCCATACAAATTGTACACACATGTGTATAACCAATAAGCAATACTTCTTCTAAAATTTGGTAGTGATCGGGCACCGGGTTCGGCCGCAAGGCCATTATACATTTTTTTTAATTTCTTATACTGGCATCAGATATTCGTCGCACTTTATGGACTGTGTGCGGTGTGTGCTGCGCATTCGGCATGGTTTTGGTGGTGGAGAGAGAGAGAGAAATCTTAGGTCACGCACAAATGAACCCAGCAAATGAAACGAGATATAAATGTTTTATGCTTAATTCAACTTACTTATTTACTGAATTGTATTTTTATTGATGTCGTTTTTTTTGTTGTCGATATCAACTTACAGATAGAACAACAAGTTTTCACAATGTTCTGTCATTTCGCGTTTTCATAAATTAGTTCAGAGCAGTCCAAGAGTTCTCAAGAAAAAGGTTGTGTTTCTTATTGGCTCAGAGTATGAGCGTGTCAGAATAAAATGATCTGAGCATTTTCAATTTTAAAATCTGATGTCAAATGTCTCTTTCGATAATTTTCTCCTACAATAAAAAAAAAATGACCCAGGATCGAGGGGCTCCCATATCAATTTCTGCGATTAGAGGATTTAGATGAAAAATTTTAATTTTTATGGTTTGTTTTTTTTAAATTAACCATAACCGTTCTTGATACAGCAAAAGCCGATCGTCGAACTCGTCAGCGCTGCCGAAGAAGAATTACCAGAAAAAGTTGTTTATTGCTTGAGGTAATTTGTAATATGTATGTTCTATAAGCGTTATGCGTTCTATTTGTTATATATCCGTTTTGTTCTGTTGCACATTGGTGTATCCCTGGGATTCGCTGGGATTATTATTAATAGAAGCAAACAATCCTTGAATTTTTTTGTTTTGTTTGAAAACATTCTTATTTCTCTTCTTAAATTTATTAATTACTGATATATTAAACATAAGACCTAGTTGCGTCCAAAGTTTAATAAGAGTTATATATATGTATGTATAAATACAAAAAGATAAAAAAAATTAATATGAGAATCGATGTGATGTGAGTGTCTAAGTTCAAAATAGCATTTTTTATATTCCGCGTGTTACGCGTGTCACGTGTCACTTGTGGCTTTTGTGATGGGTTTAAATTTTTTTTTCATCTCTCGACCGAGGGTCGTATCTCTGGTGACGGTTGCCGGCTGCCGGGATGGCTTCTTTCTGTCGGATCCGGTAACTTCCCTCGTCCTCGTGAAATGAGCTTCTTAAGTCACTTGCGGCGTCGTATTGGTTCTCTCTGGTTCCTTCCTGACAATGGGTCAGAGGTAGTGTAATATTTTTTGCACCGTGCTAGGAAGTCAAGGAATTAGCAGCATTTTTTGCAACGTTGAATTCCAACGAAGGTTATCGTTGACGCACATATCAAGAATTGCTAGTTTTTCAGTTTCCTCAATGCAAGTGCCATTATTGGATAATGGCTGGAGGTTACTATTTCGCATCAACAACAGAAGACAGCAATGGGTTTTGGATGCGTTTAATTCAACTCTATTGTGTATTGCCCACTTTGCAATGTTGTCAAGTTCAGAATTTATCGAGCTTAACATACTAGTTCTGCTAGTTCCACATCCGAAGAGAAGTGACGCGATCCTGCAAACATATAAGAGAAGCTAAGAGTGCTGTCGTCAGCAAAGGATTGTATTGGGTTAGAAGTTACATACAGAAGATCGTTAATAAAAATAAGAAAGAGTTTCGGAGACGGAGACAGCCCTGAGGGACACCCGCATTTATACGGTGGATATGAGACTTAAAACCATCCAACACAATTTGGATTAAACGGTTTCAAAGATAGCTTCTAATCCATTGAAGCAGGGTAACACCGATTCCAAAATCACGCATTTTAGACAGAACAGCTTGGTGCCAAGTTCTGTCAAATACCTTTGAAGTATCAAGTGCTACAACTTTGCTTTCACCAAACTTGTAAAAAGACTCATTCCACTTTTCGGTGGAATTGACGACAAGACAGTATTTTTGATTCTTTTCGCGAATGACCAAACATTTTTACTACTGTTGGGACATTTTATTATTTTTTTTGTCTCAATCTTTGATTATAGGCGAATTTGGCTCACCGCATTTTTGCCTTGCTATTTTTTTCGGTTTTTCTCTGTGGGGTTTTCTTTATACAACCGAAAATAAGGGTTCCTAGAAGACTCTTTGCAGCTAAAATCATACCATCCATCATCCTTCGGTTTAACAGACTAAATTTTGAAAGGAATAAAGTCTTTTATACCAATGTGAATGATGTTTGTAATCTCATCAGCGGTGGCATCCACGTCACTATTGAGGAAGAATAGGTACCAGTTAAATTTCCTAGAGAATGTATAAAGGCCGTCCCAATTTACTTTTCGGTAATGCCATTCAATTCTTTTTGGAGTTTGTCCTTAATTATTTTATAATTGATCTAGAAACGAGAAATTAGCTGATACAACACAATGGTCGGATGAGCCTAGAGGTGATGATATATTAACGGTATATTTATCAGGATCAGAGGTAAGAAATAAGACCAGAGTGCTGGCAGAATGATTTACATTACGGAAAGTCGTGTAGGATCGTTCACGAACTGAGTAAGATTATTTGAATAGCGAATAGCTCAGCATACCTTCCTTAGGGTGTTGTCTGTCCAGAGTGACGAAGTCAACCAGAATTGTTTATATTAAATCTTCAGATACAATTCTTAAAACGGAGTCAGACAGTGCATCAAATTCGTTAAGAGTTGAAGCTTTGTCTAGGTTGGGGCTTCTAGATATTCCATGGGGTTGATAGGTTGTCTGCTTCGAAATAGTCACTGGGAGTACCACAGAGTTCCTAACATCCCGAATGTTGCATATGAGTTCGTCTTGTTTAATATTGTTCTTCCAACATGATAAACAAAATATGAGCGTGTTACCTTTACGCGCGGTTGAAATAAAACTTTTTTGACCTAGTGGCCGATATTACGATTAAATTAAAATGCTAAAATAGTCCTACATGCCGAATTTAACACAAATCTGTTGAGAAATGGCTTAGTCCCGAAATTCTAGTTCCTCATGGCTATATTCCAGAATTTCCATAGGAACAAGTCTTATAGTCGCATCTTAGTCCTACATACCGAATTTGATAAAAATCGCTTGATAAATAGCTTAGTTCCCAAAATTTCAGACCCTATTGGCCATATCCCGGAATTTCCAGTCTTTTAGTCGCATCTTAATCCTACATACCGAATTTCTTACAAATAGCTTGAGAAATGACTTAGTTCCCAAAATTCCAGACCCTGTTGGCATTTCCCGGAATTTCCATAGAAACAAGTCTTATAGTCGCATATTAGTCCTACATACCGAATTTCATAAAAATCGCTGGAGAAATAGCTTGGTTCGCAGAATTCCAGAACCTATTGACCAGATTCCACAATTTCCATAGGAACAAGTCTTTAGTCGCATCTTACTCATACATACTAAATTTCATACGAATCGCTTGAAAATGGCTTAGTTCCCAAAATTCCAGACCTTAGCAAACTTAAAAGTTAATTAAAAAATCACCAATTCGGCAATAATATTGCGGTCGTCGATTAAACTAAAACATTCATTTATCTTATTATTATTTACCGATGTCAGTAGGATCGTTTTTTTATTCTTAATATTAATTTATTTGTTCTTTTTAAATTTTTTTTACAATATATAAAAAAAATCCAATATATATATATATATTGCCCCTAAGAGGAGCATAGAAGGAAAACGACTCCTTCCAGCGCCATCTGTCTCTCGCCAGCTGTTTGACTTCACGCCATACGCCTACTTTATGCAATTCTCGCTTGATGCGCCATGTGTTCACTGGGCGTCCCGGGTTTCGTTTTCCTTGGGGGTTCCATTCAAAGGCCATTTTTGTTATGTCAGTGTCCTGTTTCCGCAGGGTGTGCCCTACTCATTGCCATTCCCTTCACTTAATTTCAATATGGATTCGCTCGTTATTATTATTATGGGCAAATAGATCCGAGTTTGAGATCATGTTTGCGTCATAACTTGATCCAGGATCACCAAAAAAGGATAGGTGAGAGGACACATCCTTGACTAACTCCATTGGAGACTGTTCTCGCCCTTATATCGAATGCTGCAAGCGGCATCTCGATATAATTCACGAATTAGGTTTACGATTGCGTCCGGAATTCCGAGATTTAGCAATGCTGTCCAAATAGCTTTTCTGGATATTTTAACGAAAGCTCGTTCGAAATAAAAAAAAAAATTTTGTTCGATGATAATTCGCAGTGTTTTAATGTGGTCTACGCATGATCTGTTCTTCCTAAAACCCGCTATTTTTTCTATTGCATTTAACAGCGTTATACCTCTCAAATTTGTGTGAAATTCGGTGCGTAGGACTAATATACGTCCACAAGACTTGTTTCTATGGCAATTCTGGAATATGGTCATTATGGTCTGGAATTTCAGGAACAAAGCAATTTCTCAAGCGATTCGCATGAAATTTATGTAGGACTAAGTTGCGACTATGAGACTTGTTCCTATGGAAATTCTGCGATTTGGTCATTAGGAACTGGAATTTCTTGAACTAATCTATTGCTCAAGCGATTAAATTTAATCGTATATCGACCACAACGTCAAAAAAAATTTCACTTCAACGGCGCGTGAAGGATACACGCGTTCAGAGGACATGAACATATTTTCAGCGAGCGTGTGTACGTTTGTTTGCCGTGTCGTATATCTTGGTTTCTACCAGTCAAAATTTGATGAAACTTGTAAATGTATGTGATGTGATGATGATGTATGTGATGAGCTGCAGTGCCAGTCGTAGGAATGTCCTCTTTTTAAATTCTCTATATTAACTTCACTTGCCCGTGGCACGGATGTCGGTCGTCGGTTGTCGGTCGTCTGCGTGGAATCTTGCGATCAATTTTTAACCCACTTCCCAAAGCCCGATTTTATTGAAATTTTGCACACATGAGTATTTCCGGAGACAACACTTTCTATTAAAATTTGAGAACCCTCAGGCCACGATATTTTTGTAAATTTTTTGAAGCGATCGTGCCCCGGGGTCGGGGGGCTCCTATACAATTTTTTTTTTTTTTAATTATCAATTTTTAACGCACTTCCTAAAACCCGATTTTCCTAAAATTTTGTACACATGTGTATTTTCAGTAACAATACTTTCTTTTAAAATTTGGAAGTGATCGGGCCCCGGGTTCGTGGGGCTCCCATACAAATTGTACACACATGTGTATACCCAATAAGCAATACTTCTTCTAAAATTTGGTAGTGATCGGGCACCGGGTTCGGCCGCAAGGCCATTATACATTTTTTTAATTTCTTATACTGGCATCAGATATTCGTCGCACTTTATGGACTGTGTGCGGTGTGTGCTGCGCATTCGGCATGGTTTTGGTGGTGGAGAGAGAGAGAGAAATCTTAGGTCACGCACAAATGAACCCAGCAAATGAAACGAGATATAAATGTTTTATGCTTAATTCAACTTACTTATTTACTGAATTGTATTTTTATTGATGTCGTTTTTTTTGTTGTCGATATCAACTTACAGATAGAACAACAAGTTTTCACAATGTTCTGTCATTTCGCGTTTTCATAAATTAGTTCAGAGCAGTCCAAGAGTTCTCAAGAAAAAGGTTGTGTTTCTTATTGGCTCAGAGTATGAGCGTGTCAGAATAAAATGATCTGAGCATTTTCAATTTTAAAATCTGATGTCAAATGTCTCTTTCGATGATTTTCTCCTACAATAAAAAAAAAATGACCCAGGATCGAGGGGCTCCCATATCAATTTCTGCGATTAGAGGATTTAAATGAAAAATTTTAATTTTTATGGTTTGTTTTTTTTAAATTAACCATAACCGTTCTTGATACAGCAAAAGCCGATCGTCGAACTCGTCAGCGCTGCCGAAGAAGAATTACCAGAAAAAGTTGTTTATTGCTTGAGGTAATTTGTAATATGTATGTTCTATAAGCGTTATGCGTTCTATTTGTTATATATCCGTTTTGTTCTGTTGCACATTGGTGTATCCCTGGGATTCGCTGGGATTATTATTAATAGAAGCAAACAATCCTTGAATTTTTTTGTTTTGTTTGAAAACATTCTTATTTCTCTTCTTAAATTTATTAATTACTGATATATTAAACATAAGACCTAGTTGCGTCCAAAGTTTAATAAGAGTTATATATATGTATGTATAAATACAAAAAGATAAAAAAATTAATATGAGAATCGATGTGATGTGAGTGTCTAAGTTCAAAATAGCATTTTTTATATTCCGCGTGTTACGCGTGTCACGTGGCACTTGTGGCTTTTGTGATGGGTTTAAATTTTTTTTCATCTCTCTCCTCGGTCGTATCTCTGGTGACGGTTTCCGGCTGCCGGGATGGCTTCTTTCTGTCGGATCCGGTAACTTCCCTCGTCCTAGTGAAATGAGCTTCTTAAGTCACTTGCGGCGTCTTCTTGGTTCTCTCTGGTTTGCTTTGCTTCCTTCCTGACAATGGGTCAGAGGTAGTGTAATATTTTTTGCACCGTGCTAGGAAGTCAAGGAATTAGCAGCATTTTTTGCAACGTTGAATTCCAACGAAGGTTATCGTTGACGCACATATCAAGAATTGCTAGTTTTTCAGTTTCCTCAATGCAAGTGCCATTATTGGATAATGGCTGGAGGTTACTATTTCGCATCAACAACAGAAGACAGCATTGGGTTTTGGATACGTTTAATTCAACTCTATTGTGTACTGCCCACTTTGCAATGTTGTCAAGGTCAGAATTTATCGAGCTTAACATACTAGTTCTGCTAGTTCCACATCCGAAGAGAAGTGACGCGATCCTGCAAACATATAAGAGAAGCTAAGAGTGCTGTCGTCAGCAAAGGATTGTATTGGGTTAGAAGTTACATACAGAAGATCGTTAATAAAAATAAGAATGAGTTTCGGAGACGGAGACAGCCCTGAGGGACACCCGCATTTATACGGTGGATATGAGACTTAAAACCATCCAACACAATTTGGATTAAACGGTTTAAAATATAGCTTCTAATCCATTGAAGCAGGGTAACACCGATTCCAAAATCACGCATTTTAGACAGAACAGCTTGGTGCCAAGTTCTGTCAAATACCTTTGAAGTATCAAGTGCTACAACTTTGCTTTCACCAAACTTGTAAAAAGACTCATTCCACTTTTCGGTGGAATTGACGACAAGACAGTATTTTTGATTCTTTTCGCGAATGACCAAACTTTTTTACTACTGTTGGGACATTTTATTATTTTTTTTGTCTCAATCTTTGATTATAGGCGAATTTGGCTCACCGCATTTTTGCCTTGCTATTTTTTTCGGTTTTTCTCTGTGGGGTTTTCTTTATACAACCGAAAATAAGGGTTCCTAGAAGACTCTTTGCAGCTAAAATCATACCATCCATCATCCTTCGGTTTAACAGACTAAATTTTGAAAGGAATAAAGTCTTTTATACCAATGTGAATGATGTTTGTAATCTCATAAGCGGTGGCATCCACGTCACTATTGAGGAAGAATAGGTACCAGTTAAATTTTCTAGAGAATGTATAAAGGCCGTCCCAATTTGCTTTTCGGTAATGCCATTCAATTCTTTTTGGAGTTTGTCCTTAATTGAGTGATCTAGAAACGAGAAATTAGCTGATACAACACAATGGTCGGATGAGCCTAGAGGTGATGATATATTAACGGTATATTTATCAGGATCAGAGGTAAGAAATAAGACCAGAGTGTTGGCAGAATGATTTACATTGCGGAAAGTCGTGTAGGATCGTTCACGAACTGAGTAAGATTATTTGAATAGCGAATAGCTCAGCATACCTTCCTTAGGGTGTTGTCTGTCCAGAGTGACGAAGTCAACCAGAATTGTTTATATTGAAATCTTCAGATACAATTCTTAAAACTGAGTCAGACAGTGCATCAAATTCGTTAAGAGTTGAAGCTCTGTCTAGGTTGGGGCTTCTAGATATTCCATGGGGTTGATAGGTTGTCTGCTTCGAAATAGTCACTGGGAGTACCACAGAGTTCCTAACATCCCGAATGTTGCATATGAGTTCGTCTTGTTTAATATTGTTCTTCCAACATGATAAACAAAATATAAGCGTGTTACCTTTACGCGCGGTTGAAATTAAACTTTTTTGACCTAGTGGCCGATATTACGATTAAATTAAAATGCTAAAATAGTCCTACATGCGAATTTAACACAAATCTGTTGAGAAATGGCTTAGTCCCGAAATTCTAGTTCCTCATGGCTATATTCCAGAATTTCCATAGGAACAAGTCTTATAGTCGCATCTTAGTCCTACATACCGAATTTGATAAAAATCGCTTGAGAAATAGCTTAGTTCCCAAAATTTCAGACCCTATTGGCCATATCCCGGAATTTCCAGTCTTTTAGTCGCATCTTAATCCTACATACCGAATTTCTTACAAATAGCTTGAGAAATGACTTAGTTCCCAAAATTCCAGACCCTATTGGCATTTCCCGGAATTTCCATAGAAACAAGTCTTATAGTCGCATATTAGTCCTACATACCGAATTTCATAAAAATCGCTGGAGAAATAGCTTGGTTCGCAGAATTCCAGAACCTATTGACCAGATTCCACAATTTCCATAGGAACAAGTCTTTAGTCGCATCTTACTCATACATACTAAATTTCATACGAATCGCTTGAAAATGGCTTAGTTCCCAAAATTCCAGACCTTAGCAAACTTAAAAGTTAATTAAAAAATCACCAATTCGGCGATAATATTGCGGTCGTCGATTAAACTAAAACATTCATTTATCTTATTATTATTTACCGATGTCAGTAGGATCGTTTTTTTTATTCTTAATATTAATTTATTTGTTCTTTTTAAATTTATTTTACAATATATAAAAAAAATCCAATATATATATATATTGCCCCTAAGAGGAGCATAGAAAGAAAACGACTCCTTCCAGCGCCATCTGTCTCTCGCCAGCTGTTTGACTTCACGCCATACGCCTACTTTATGCATTTCTCGCTTGATGCGCCATGTGTTCACTGGGCGTCCCGGGTTTCGTTTTCCTTGGGGGTTCCATTCAAAGGCCATTTTTGTAATGTCAGTGTCCTGTTTCCGCACGGTGTGCCCTACTCATTGCCATTCCCTTCACTTAATTTCAATATGGATTCGCTCCTTATTATTATTATGGGCAAATAGATCCGAGTTTGAGATCATGTTTGCGTCATAACTTGATCCAGGATCACCAAAAAAGGATAGGTGAGAGGACACATCCTTGACTAACTCCTTTGGAGACTGTTCTCGCCCTTATATCGAATGCTGCAAGCGGCATCTCTATATAATTCACGAATTAGGTTTACGATTGCGTCCGGAATTCCGAGATTTAGCAATGCTGTCAAAATAGCTTTTCTGGATATTTTAACGAAAGCTCGTTCGAAATAAAAAAAAAATGTTGTTCGATGATAATTCGCAGTGTTTTAATGTGGTCTACACATGATCTGTTCTTCCTAAAACCCGCTATTTTTTCTATTGCATTTAACAGCGTTATACCTCTCAAATTTGTGTGAAACAAGACTTGTTTCTATGGCAATTCTGGAATATGGTCATTATGGTCTGGAATTTCAGGAACAAAGCAATTTCTCAAGCGATTCGCATGAAATTTATGTAGGACTAAGTTGCGACTATGAGACTTGTTCCTATGGAAATTCTGCGATTTGGTCATTAGGAACTGGAATTTCTTAAACTAATACATATTTTCAGCGAGCGTGTGTACGTTTGTTTGCCGTGTCGTATATCTTGGTTTCTACCAGTCAAAATTTGATGAAACTTGTAAATGTATGTGATGTGATGATGATGTATGTGATGTGCTGCAGTGCCAGTCGTAGGAATGTCCTCTTTTTAAATTCTCTATATTAACTTCACTTGCCCGTGGCACGGATGTCGGTCGTCGGTTGTCGGTCGTCTGCGTGGAATCTTGCGATCAATTTTTAACCCACTTCCCAAAGCCCGATTTTATTGAAATTTTGCACACATGAGTATTTCCGGAGACAACACTTTCTATTAAAATTTGAGAACCCTCATGCCACGGGGTCGGGGGGCTCCCATACAAATATTTTACAAAATTTTACTCGATTTTCTTCGAATTTTATACACATGTGTATCTCTGATGGACAACACTTTTTGTAAAAATTTGGAAGTGATCGGGCCCCTGGGTCGGGGGGGCACCCATACAAATTTTATGAAAAAAGTTCCCGATTTTCTTCAAATTGTATACGCATGTGTATCTCCGATGGACAAAACATTTTGTAAATTTTTTGAAGCGATCGGGCCCCGGGGTCGGGGGGCTCCTATACAATTTTTTTTTTTTTAATTATCAATTTTTAACGCACTTCCTAAGACCCGATTTTCCTGAAATTTTGTACACATGTGTATTTTCAGTAACAATACTTTCTTTTAAAATTTGGAAGTGATCGGGCCCCGGGTTCGTGGGGCTCCCATACAAATTGTACACACATGTGTATACCCAATAAGCAATACTTCTTCTAAAATTTGGTAGTGATCGGGCACCGGGTTCGGCCGCAAGGCCATTATACATTTTTTTAATTTCTTATACTGGCATCAGATATTCGTCGCACTTTATGGACTGTGTGCGGTGTGTGCTGCGCATTCGGCATGGTTTTGGTGGTGGAGAGAGAGAGAGAAATCTTAGGTCACGCACAAATGAACCCAGCTAATGAAACGAGATATAAATGTTTTACTGAATTGTATTTTTATTGATGTCGTTTTTTTTGTTGTCGATATCAACTTACAGATAGAACAACAAGTTTTCACAATGTTCTGTCATTTCGCGTTTTCATAAATTAGTTCAGAGCAGTCCAAGAGTTCTCAAGAAAAAGGTTGTGTTTCTTATTGGCTCAGAGTATGAGCGTGTCAGAATAAAATGATCTGAGCATTTTCAATTTTAAAATCTGATGTCAAATGTCTCTTTCGATGATTTTCTCCTACAATAAAAAAAAAATGACCCAGGATCGAGGGGCTCCCATATCAATTTCTGCGATTAGAGGATTTAGATGAAAAATTTTAATTTTTATGGTTTGTTTTTTTTAAATTAACCATAACCGTTCTTGATACAGCAAAAGCCGATCGTCGAACTCGTCAGCGCTGCCGAAGAAGAATTACCAGAAAAAGTTGTTTATTGCTTGAGGTAATTTGTAATATGTATGTTCTATAAGCGTTATGCGTTCTATTTGTTATATATCCGTTTTGTTCTGTTGCACATTGGTGTATCCCTGGGATTCGCTGGGATTATTATTAATAGAAGCAAACAATCCTTGAATTTTTTTGTTTTGTTTGAAAACATTCTTATTTCTCTTCTTAAATTTATTAATTACTGATATATTAAACATAAGACCTAGTTGCGTCCAAAGTTTAATAAGAGTTATATATATGTATGTATAAATACAAAAAGATAAAAAAATTAATATGAGAATCGATGTGATGTGAGTGTCTAAGTTCAAAATAGAATTTTTTATATTCCGCGTGTTACGCGTGTCACGTGGCACTTGTGGCTTTTGTGATGGGTTTAAATTTTTTTTCATCTCTCTCCTCGGTCGTATCTCTGGTGACGGTTTCCGGCTGCCGGGATGGCTTCTTTCTGTCGGATCCGGTAACTTCCCTCGTCCTCGTGAAATGAGCTTCTTAAGTCACTTGCGGCGTCTTCTTGGTTCTCTCTGGTTTGCTTTGCTTCCTTCCTGACAATGGGTCAGAGGTAGTGTAATATTTTTTGCACCGTGCTAGGAAGTCAAGGAATTAGCAGCATTTTTTGCAACGTTGAATTCCAACGAAGGTTATCGTTGACGCACATATCAAGAATTGCTAGTTTTTCAGTTTCCTCAATGCAAGTGCCATTATTGGATAATGGCTGGAGGTTACTATTTCGCATCAACAACAGAAGACAGCATTGGGTTTTGGATGCGTTTAATTCAACTCTATTGTGTACTGCCCACTTTGCAATGTTGTCAAGGTCAGAATTTATCGAGCTTAACATACTAGTTCTGCTAGTTCCACATCCGAAGAGAAGTGACGCGATCCTGCAAACATATAAGAGAAGCTAAGAGTGCTGTCGTCAGCAAAGGATTGTATTGGGTTAGAAGTTACATACAGAAGATCGTTAATAAAAATAAGAATGAGTTTCGGAGACGGAGACAGCCCTGAGGGACACCCGCATTTATACGGTGGATATGAGACTTAAAACCATCCAACACAATTTGGATTAAACGGTTTAAAATATAGCTTCTAATCCATTGAAGCAGGGTAACACCGATTCCAAAATCACGCATTTTAGACAGAACAGCTTGGTGCCAAGTTCTGTCAAATACCTTTGAAGTATCAAGTGCTACAACTTTGCTTTCACCAAACTTGTAAAAAGACTCATTCCACTTTTCGGTGGAATTGTCGACAAGACAGTATTTTTGATTCTTTTCGCGAATGACCAAACTTTTTTACTACTGTTGGGACATTTTATTATTTTTTTTGTCTCAATCTTTGATTATAGGCGAATTTGGCTCACCGCATTTTTGCCTTGCTATTTTTTTCGGTTTTTCTCTGTGGGGTTTTCTTTATACAACCGAAAATAAGGGTTCCTAGAAGACTCTTTGCAGCTAAAATCATACCATCCATCATCCTTCGGTTTAACAGACTAAATTTTGAAAGGAATAAAGTCTTTTATACCAATGTGAATGATGTTTGTAATCTCATAAGCGGTGGCATCCACGTCACTATTGAGGAAGAATAGGTACCAGTTAAATTTTCTAGAGAATGTATAAAGGCCGTCCCAATTTGCTTTTCGGTAATGCCATTCAATTCTTTTTGGAGTTTGTCCTTAATTGAGTGATCTAGAAACGAGAAATTAGCTGATACAACACAATGGTCGGATGAGCCTAGAGGTGATGATATATTAACGGTATATTTATCAGGATCAGAGGTAAGAAATAAGACCAGAGTGTTGGCAGAATGATTTACATTGCGGAAAGTCGTGTAGGATCGTTCACGAACTGAGTAAGATTATTTGAATAGTGAATAGCTCAGCATACCTTCCTTAGGGTGTTGTCTGTCCAGAGTGACGAAGTCAACCAGAATTGTTTATATTGAAATCTTCAGATACAATTCTTAAAACGGAGTCAGACAGTGCATCAAATTCGTTAAGAGTTGAAGCTCTGTCTAGGTTGGCGCTTCTATATATTCCATGGGGTTGATAGGTTGTCTGCTTCGAAATAGTCACTGGGAGTACCACAGAGTTCCTAACATCCCGAATGTTGCATATGAGTTCGTCTTGTTTAATATTGTTCTTCCAACATGATAAACAAAATATGAGCGTGTTACCTTTACGCGCGGTTGAAATTAAACTTTTTTGACCTAGTGGCCGATATTACGATTAAATTAAAATGCTAAAATAGTCCTACATGCGAATTTAACACAAATCTGTTGAGAAATGGCTTAGTCCCGAAATTCTAGTTCCTCATGGCTATATTCCAGAATTTCCATAGGAACAAGTCTTATAGTCGCATCTTAGTCCTACATACCGAATTTGATAAAAATCGCTTGAGAAATAGCTTAGTTCCCAAAATTTCAGACCCTATTGGCCATATCCCGGAATTTCCAGTCTTTTAGTCGCATCTTAATCCTACATACCGAATTTCTTACAAATAGCTTGAGAAATGACTTAGTTCCCAAAATTCCAGACCCTATTGGCATTTCCCGGAATTTCCATAGAAACAAGTCTTATAGTCGCATATTAGTCCTACATACCGAATTTCATAAAAATCGCTGGAGAAATAGCTTGGTTCGCAGAACTCCAGAACCTATTGACCAGATTCCACAATTTCCATAGGAACAAGTCTTTAGTCGCATCTTACTCATACATACTAAATTTCATACGAATCGCTTGAAAATGGCTTAGTTCCCAAAATTCCAGACCTTAGCAAACTTAAAAGTTAATTAAAAAATCACCAATTCGGCGATAATATTGCGGTCGTCGATTAAACTAAAACATTCATTTATCTTATTATTATTTACCGATGTCAGTAGGATCGTTTTTTTTATTCTTAATATTAATTTATTTGTTCTTTTTAAATTTATTTTACAATATATAAAAAAAATCCAATATATATATATATTGCCCCTAAGAGGAGCATAGAAGGAAAACGACTCCTTCCAGCGCCATCTGTCTCTCGCCAGCTGTTTGACTTCACGCCATACGCCTACTTTATGCAATTCTCGCTTGATGCGCCATGTGTTCACTGGGCGTCCCGGGTTTCGTTTTCCTTGGGGGTTCCATTCAAAGGCCATTTTTGTAATGTCAGTGTCCTGTTTCCGCACGGTGTGCCCTACTCATTGCCATTCCCTTCACTTAATTTCAATATGGATTCGCTCCTTATTATTATTATGGGCAAATAGATCCGAGTTTGAGATCATGTTTGCGTCATAACTTGATCCAGGATCACCAAAAAAGGATAGGTGAGAGGACACATCCTTGACTAACTCCTTTGGAGACTGTTCTCGCCCTTATATCGAATGCTGCAAGCGGCATCTCTATATAATTCACGAATTAGGTTTACGATTGCGTCCGGAATTCCGAGATTTAGCAATGCTGTCAAAATAGCTTTTCTGGATATTTTAACGAAAGCTCGTTCGAAATAAAAAAAAAATGTTGTTCGATGATAATTCGCAGTGTTTTAATGTGGTCTACACATGATCTGTTCTTCCTAAAACCCGCTATTTTTTCTATTGCATTTAACAGCGTTATACCTCTCAAATTTGTGTGAAACAAGACTTGTTTCTATGGCAATTCTGGAATATGGTCATTATGGTCTGGAATTTCAGGAACAAAGCAATTTCTCAAGCGATTCGCATGAAATTTATGTAGAACTAAGTTGCGACTATGAGACTTGTTCCTATGGAAATTCTGCGATTTGGTCATTAGGAACTGGAATTTCTTAAACTAATACATATTTTCAGCGAGCGTGTGTACGTTTGTTTGCCGTGTCGTATATCTTGGTTTCTACCAGTCAAAATTTGATGAAACTTGTAAATGTATGTGATGTGATGATGATGTATGTGATGTGCTGCAGTGCCAGTCGTAGGAATGTCCTCTTTTTAAATTCTCTATATTAACTTCACTTGCCCGTGGCACGGATGTCGGTCGTCGGTTGTCGGTCGTCTGCGTGGAATCTTGCGATCAATTTTTAACCCACTTCCCAAAGCCCGATTTTATTGAAATTTTGCACACATGAGTATTTCCGGAGACAACACTTTCTATTAAAATTTGAGAACCCTCAGGCCACGGGGTCGGGGGGCTCCCATACAAATATTTTACAAAATTTTACTCGATTTTCTTCGAATTTTATACACATGTGTATCTCTGATGGACAACACTTTTTGTAAAAATTTGGAAGTGATCGGGCCCCTGGGTCGGGGGGGCACCCATACAAATTTTATGAAAAAAGTTCCCGATTTTCTTCAAATTGTATACGCATGTGTATCTCCGATGGACAAAACATTTTGTAAATTTTTTGAAGCGATCGGGCCCCGGGGTCGGGGGGCTCCTATACAAATTTTTTTTTTTTTAATTATCAATTTTTAACGCACTTCCTAAGACCCGATTTTCCTGAAATTTTGTACACATGTGTATTTTCAGTAACAATACTTTCTTTTAAAATTTGGAAGTGATCGGGCCCCGGGTTCGTGGGGCTCCCATACAAATTGTACACACATGTGTATACCCAATAAGCAATACTTCTTCTAAAATTTGGTAGTGATCGGGCACCGGGTTCGGCCGCAAGGCCATTATACATTTTTTTAATTTCTTATACTGGCATCAGATATTCGTCGCACTTTATGGACTGTGTGCGGTGTGTGCTGCGCATTCGGCATGGTTTTGGTGGTGGAGAGAGAGAGAGAAATCTTAGGTCACGCACAAATGAACCCAGCAAATGAAACGAGATATAAATGTTTTACTGAATTGTATTTTTATTGATGTCGTTTTTTTTGTTGTCGATATCAACTTACAGATAGAACAACAAGTTTTCACAATGTTCTGTCATTTCGCGTTTTCATAAATTAGTTCAGAGCAGTCCAAGAGTTCTCAAGAAAAAGGTTGTGTTTCTTATTGGCTCAGAGTATGAGCGTGTCCGAATAAAATGATCTGAGCATTTTCAATTTTAAAATCTGATGTCAAATGTCTCTTTCGATGATTTTCTCCTACAATAAAAAAAAAATGACACAGGATCGAGGGGCTCCCATATCAATTTCTGCGATTAGAGGATTTAGATGCAAAATTTATATTTTTATGGTTTGTTTTTTTAAATTAACCATAACCGTTCTTGGTACAGCAAAAGCCGATCGTCGAACTCGTCAGCGCTGCCGAAGAAGAATTACCAGACAAAGTTGTTTATTGCTTGAGGTAATTTGTAATATGTATGTTCTATAAGCGTTATGCGTTCTATTTGTTATATATCCGTTTTGTTCTGTTGCACATTGGTGTATCCCTGGGATTCGCTGGGATTATTATTAATAGAAGCAAACAATCCTTGAAATTTTTTGTTTTGTTTGAAAACATTCTTATTTCTCTTCTTAAATTTATTAATTACTGTTATATTAAACATAAGACCTAGTTGCGTCCAAAGTTTAATAAGAGTTATATATATGTATGTATAAATACAAAAAGATAAAAAAATTAATATGAGAATCGATGTGATGTGAGTGTCTAAGTTCAAAATAGCATTTTTTATATTCCGCGTGTTACGCGTGTCACGTGTCACTTGTGGCTTTTGTGATGGGTTTAAATTTTTTTTTCATCTCTCGACCGAGGGTCGTATCTCTGGTGACGGTTGCCGGCTGCCGGGATGGCTTCTTTCTGTCAGATCCGGTAACTTCCCTCGTCCTCGTGAAATGAGCTTCTTAAGTCACTTGCGGCGTCGTATTGGTTCTCTCTGGTTCCTTCCTGACAATGGGTCAGAGGTAGTGTAATATTTTTTGCACCGTGCTAGGAAGTCAAGGAATTAGCAGCATTTTTTGCAACGTTGAATTCCAACGAAGGTTATCGTTGACGCACATATCAAGAATTGCTAGTTTTTCAGTTTCCTCAATGCAAGTGCCATTATTGGATAATGGCTGGAGGTTACTATTTCGCATCAACAACAGAAGACAGCATTGGGTTTTGGATGCGTTTAATTCAACTCTATTGTGTACTGCCCACTTTGCAATGTTGTCAAGGTCAGAATTTATCGAGCTTAACATACTAGTTCTGCTAGTTCCACATCCGAAGAGAAGTGACGCGATCCTGCAAACATATAAGAGTGCTGTCGTCAGCAAAGGATTGTATTGGGTTAGAAGTTACATACAGAAGATCGTTAATAAAAATAAGAAAGAGTTTCGGAGACGGAGACAGCCCTGAGGGACACCCGCATTTATACGGTGGATATGAGACTTAAAACCATCCAACACAATTTGGATTAAACGGTTTAAAAGATAGCTTCTAATCCATTGAAGCAGGGTAACACCGATTCCAAAATCACGCATTTTAGACAGAACAGCTTGGTGCCAAGTTCTGTCAAATACCTTTGAAGTATCAAGTGCTACAACTTTGCTTTCACCAAACTTGTAAAAAGACTCATTCCACTTTTCGGTGGAATTGACGACAAGACAGTATTTTTGATTCTTTTCGCGAATGACCAAACATTTTTACTACTGTTGGGACATTTTATTATTTTTTTTGTCTCAATCTTTGATTATAGGCGAATTTGGCTCACCGCATTTTTGCCTTGCTATTTTTTTCGGTTTTTCTCTGTGGGGTTTTCTTTATACAACCGAAAATAAGGGTTCCTAGAAGACTCTTTGCAGCTAAAATCATACCATCCATCATCCTTCGGTTTAACAGACTAAATTTTGAAAGGAATAAAGTCTTTTATACCAATGTGAATGATGTTTGTAATCTCATCAGCGGTGGCTTCCACGTCACTATTGAGGAAGAATAGGTACCAGTTAAATTTCCTAGAGAATGTATAAAGGCCGTCCCAATTTGCTTTTCGGTAATGCCATTCAATTCTTTTTGGAGTTTGTCCTTAATTGAGTGATCTAGAAACGAGAAATTAGCTGATACAACACAATGGTCGGATGAGCCTAGAGGTGATGATATATTAACGGTATATTTATCAGGATCAGAGGTAAGAAATAAGACCAGAGTGTTGGCAGAATGATTTACATTGCGGAAAGTCGTGTAGGATCGTTCACGAACTGAGTAAGATTATTTGAATAGCGAATAGCTCAGCATACCTTCCTTAGGGTGTTGTCTGTCCAGAGTGACGAAGTCAACCAGAATTGTTTATATTGAAATCTTCAGATACAATTCTTAAAACGGAGTAAGACAGTGCATCAAATTCGTTAAGAGTTGAAGCTCTGTCTAGGTTGGGGCTTCTATATATTCCATGGGGTTGATAGGTTGTCTGCTTCGAAATAGTCACTGGGAGTACCACAGAGTTCCTAACATCCCGAATGTTGCATATGAGTTCGTCTTGTTTAATATTGTTCTTCCAACATGATAAACAAAATATGAGCGTGTTACCTTTACGCGCGGTTGAAATTAAACTTTTTTGACCTAGTAGCCGATATTACGATTAAATTAAAATGCTAAAATAGTCCTACATGCGAATTTAACACAAATCTGTTGAGAAATGGCTTAGTCCCGAAATTCTAGTTCCTCATGGCTATATTCCAGAATTTCCATAGGAACAAGTCTTATAGTCGCATCTTAGTCCTACATACCAAATTTGATAAAAATCGATTGAGAAATCGCTTTGTTCCCAAAATTTCAGACCCTATTGGCCATATCCCGGAATTTCCAGTCTTTTAGTCGCATCTTAATCCTACATACCGAATTTCTTACAAATAGCTTGAGAAATGACTTAGTTCCCAAAATTCCAGACCCTGTTGGCATTTCCCGGAATTTCCATAGAAACAAGTCTTTTAGTCGCATATTAGTCCTACATAGCGAATTTCATAAAAATCGCTGGAGAAATAGCTTGGTTCGCAGAATTCCAGAACCTATTGACCAGATTCCACAATTTCCATAGGAACAAGTCTTTAGTCGCATCTTAATCCTACATACCGAATTTCTTACAAATAGCTTGAGATATGACTTAGTTCCCAAAATTCCAGACCCTGTTGGCATTTCCCGGAATTTCCATAGAAACAAGTCTTATAGTCGCATATTAGTCCTACATACCGAATTTCATAAAAATCGCTGGAGAAATAGCTTGGTTCGCAGAATTCCAGAACCTATTGACCAGATTCCACAATTTCCATAGGAACAAGTCTTTAGTCGCATCTTAATCCTACATACCGAATTTCTTACAAATAGCTTGAGAAATGACTTAGTTCCCAAAATTCCAGACCCTGTTGGCATTTCCCGGAATTTCCATTTAAACAAGTCTTATAGTCGCATATTAGTCCTACATACCGAATTTCATAAAAATCGCTGGAGAAATAGCTTGGTTCGCAGAATTCCAGAACCTATTGACCAGATTCCACAATTTCCATAGGAACAAGTCTTTAGTCGCATCTTAATCCTACATACCGAATTTCTTACAAATAGCTTGAGAAATGACTTAGTTCCCAAAATTCCAGACCCTGTTGGCATTTCCCGGAATTTCCATAGAAACAAGTCTTATAGTCGCATCTTAGTCCTACATACCGAATTTGATAAAAATCGCTTGAGAAATAGCTTGGTTCGCAGAACTCCAGAACCTATTGACCAGATTCCACAATTTCCATAGGAACAAGTCTTTAGTCGCATCTTACTCCTACATACTAAATTTCATACGAATCGCTTGAAAATGGCTTAGTTCCCAAAATTCCAGACCTTAGCAAACTTAAAAGTTAATTAAAAAACCACCAATTCGGCAATAATATTGCGGTCGTCGATTAAACTAAAACATTAATTTATCTTATTATTATTTATCGATGTCAGTAGGATCGTTTTTTTATTTTTAATATTAATTTATTAGTTCTTTTTAAATTTATTTTACAATATATAAAAAAATCCAATATATATATATATTGCCCCTAAGTGGAGCATAGAAGGAAAACGACTCCTTCCAGCGCCATCTGTCTCTCGCCAGCTGTTTGACTTCACGCCATACGCCTACTTTATGCAATTCTCGCTTGATGCGCCATGTGTTCACTGGGCGTCCCGGGTTTCGTTTTCCTTGGGGGTTCCATTCAAAGGCCATTTTTGTAATGTCAGTGTCCTGTTTCCGCAGGGTGTGCCCTACTCATTGCCATTCCCTTCACTTAATTTCAATATGGATTCGCTCCTTATTATTATTATGGGCAAATAGATCCGAGTTTGAGATCATGTTTGCGTCATAACTTGATCCAGGATCACCAAAAAAGGATAGGTGAGAGGACACATCCTTGACTAACTCCTTTGGAGACTGTTCTCGCCCTTATATCGAATGCTGCAAGCGGCATCTCTATATAATTCACGAATTAGGTTTACGATTGCGTCCGGAATTCCGAGATTTAGCAATGCTGTCCAAATAGCTTTTCTGGATATTTAACCGAAAGCTCGTTCGAAATAAATGTGGTTTTAATGTGGTCTACGCATGATCTGTTCTTCCTAAAACCCGCTATTTTTTCTATTGCATTTAACAGCGTTATACCTCTCAAATTTGTGTGAAATTCGGTGCGTAGGACTAATATACGTCCACAAGACTTGTTTCTATGGCAATTCTGGAATATGGTCATTATGGTCTGGAATTTCAGGAACAAAGCAATTTCTCAAGCGATTCGCATGAAATTTATGTAGAACTAAGTTGCGACTATGAGACTTGTTCCTATGGAAATTCTGCGATTTGGTCATTAGGAACTGGAATTTCTTAAACTAATACATATTTTCAGCGAGCGTGTGTACGTTTGTTTGCCGTGTCGTATATCTTGGTTTCTACCAGTCAAAATTTGATGAAACTTGTAAATGTATGTGATGTGATGATGATGTATGTGATGTGCTGCAGTGCCAGTCGTAGGAATGTCCTCTTTTTAAATTCTCTATATTAACTTCACTTGCCCGTGGCACGGATGTCGGTCGTCGGTTGTCGGTCGTCTGCGTGGAATCTTGCGATCAATTTTTAACCCACTTCCCAAAGCCCGATTTTATTGAAATTTTGCACACATGAGTATTTCCGGAGACAACACTTTCTATTAAAATTTGAGAACCCTCAGGCCACGGGGTCGGGGGGCTCCCATACAAATATTTTACAAAATTTTACTCGATTTTCTTCGAATTTTATACACATGTGTATCTCTGATGGACAACACTTTTTGTAAAAATTTGGAAGTGATCGGGCCCCTGGGTCGGGGGGGCACCCATACAAATTTTATGAAAAAAGTTCCCGATTTTCTTCAAATTGTATACGCATGTGTATCTCCGATGGACAAAACATTTTGTAAATTTTTTGAAGCGATCGGGCCCCGGGGTCGGGGGGCTCCTATACAAATTTTTTTTTTTTTAATTATCAATTTTTAACGCACTTCCTAAGACCCGATTTTCCTGAAATTTTGTACACATGTGTATTTTCAGTAACAATACTTTCTTTTAAAATTTGGAAGTGATCGGGCCCCGGGTTCGTGGGGCTCCCATACAAATTGTACACACATGTGTATACCCAATAAGCAATACTTCTTCTAAAATTTGGTAGTGATCGGGCACCGGGTTCGGCCGCAAGGCCATTATACATTTTTTTAATTTCTTATACTGGCATCAGATATTCGTCGCACTTTATGGACTGTGTGCGGTGTGTGCTGCGCATTCGGCATGGTTTTGGTGGTGGAGAGAGAGAGAGAAATCTTAGGTCACGCACAAATGAACCCAGCAAATGAAACGAGATATAAATGTTTTACTGAATTGTATTTTTATTGATGTCGTTTTTTTTGTTGTCGATATCAACTTACAGATAGAACAACAAGTTTTCACAATGTTCTGTCATTTCGCGTTTTCATAAATTAGTTCAGAGCAGTCCAAGAGTTCTCAAGAAAAAGGTTGTGTTTCTTATTGGCTCAGAGTATGAGCGTGTCAGAATAAAATGATCTGAGCATTTTCAATTTTAAAATCTGATGTCAAATGTCTCTTTCGATGATTTTCTCCTACAATAAAAAAAAAATGACACAGGATCGAGGGGCTCCCATATCAATTTCTGCGATTAGAGGATTTAGATGCAAAATTTATATTTTTATGGTTTGTTTTTTTAAATTAACCATAACCGTTCTTGGTACAGCAAAAGCCGATCGTCGAACTCGTCAGCGCTGCCGAAGAAGAATTACCAGACAAAGTTGTTTATTGCTTGAGGTAATTTGTAATATGTATGTTCTATAAGCGTTATGCGTTCTATTTGTTATATATCCGTTTTGTTCTGTTGCACATTGGTGTATCCCTGGGATTCGCTGGGATTATTATTAATAGAAGCAAACAATCCTTGAATTTTTTTGTTTTGTTTGAAAACATTCTTATTTCTCTTCTTAAATTTATTAATTACTGTTATATTAAACATAAGACCTAGTTGCGTCCAAAGTTTAATAAGAGTTATATATATGTATGTATAAATACAAAAAGATAAAAAAATTAATATGAGAATCGATGTGATGTGAGTGTCTAAGTTCAAAATAGCATTTTTTATATTCCGCGTGTTACGCGTGTCACGTGTCACTTGTGGCTTTTGTGATGGGTTTAAATTTTTTTTTCATCTCTCGACCGAGGGTCGTATCTCTGGTGACGGTTGCCGGCTGCCGGGATGGCTTCTTTCTGTCAGATCCGGTAACTTCCCTCGTCCTCGTGAAATGAGCTTCTTAAGTCACTTGCGGCGTCGTATTGGTTCTCTCTGGTTCCTTCCTGACAATGGGTCAGAGGTAGTGTAATATTTTTTGCACCGTGCTAGGAAGTCAAGGAATTAGCAGCATTTTTTGCAACGTTGAATTCCAACGAAGGTTATCGTTGACGCACATATCAAGAATTGCTAGTTTTTCAGTTTCCTCAATGCAAGTGCCATTATTGGATAATGGCTGGAGGTTACTATTTCGCATCAACAACAGAAGACAGCATTGGGTTTTGGATGCGTTTAATTCAACTCTATTGTGTACTGCCCACTTTGCAATGTTGTCAAGGTCAGAATTTATCGAGCTTAACATACTAGTTCTGCTAGTTCCACATCCGAAGAGAAGTGACGCGATCCTGCAAACATATAAGAGTGCTGTCGTCAGCAAAGGATTGTATTGGGTTAGAAGTTACATACAGAAGATCGTTAATAAAAATAAGAAAGAGTTTCGGAGACGGAGACAGCCCTGAGGGACACCCGCATTTATACGGTGGATATGAGACTTAAAACCATCCAACACAATTTGGATTAAACGGTTTAAAAGATAGCTTCTAATCCATTGAAGCAGGGTAACACCGATTCCAAAATCACGCATTTTAGACAGAACAGCTTGGTGCCAAGTTCTGTCAAATACCTTTGAAGTATCAAGTGCTACAACTTTGCTTTCACCAAACTTGTAAAAAGACTCATTCCACTTTTCGGTGGAATTGACGACAAGACAGTATTTTTGATTCTTTTCGCGAATGACCAAACATTTTTACTACTGTTGGGACATTTTATTATTTTTTTTGTCTCAATCTTTGATTATAGGCGAATTTGGCTCACCGCATTTTTGCCTTGCTA
Source organism: Nephrocerus scutellatus (assembly GCA_947095585.1). Classification (NCBI taxonomy): domain Eukaryota; kingdom Metazoa; phylum Arthropoda; class Insecta; order Diptera; family Pipunculidae; genus Nephrocerus; species Nephrocerus scutellatus. The sequence goes on along the minus strand of OX352765.1, from coordinate 54,531,616 downwards.
TTTTTTTCGGTTTTTCTCTGTGGGGTTTTCTTTATACAACCGAAAATAAGGGTTCCTAGAAGACTCTTTGCAGCTAAAATCATACCATCCATCATCCTTCGGTTTAACAGACTAAATTTTGAAAGGAATAAAGTCTTTTATACCAATGTGAATGATGTTTGTAATCTCATCAGCGGTGGCATCCACGTCACTATTGAGGAAGAATAGGTACCAGTTAAATTTCCTAGAGAATGTATAAAGGCCGTCCCAATTTGCTTTTCGGTAATGCCATTCAATTCTTTTTGGAGTTTGTCCTTAATTGAGTGATCTAGAAACGAGAAATTAGCTGATGCAACACAATGGTCGAATGAGCCTAGAGGTGATGATATATTAACGGTATATTTATCAGGATCAGAGGTAAGAAATAAGACCAGAGTGTTGGCAGAATGATTTACATTGCGGAAAGTCGTGTAGGATCGTTCACGAACTGAGTAAGATTATTTGAATAGCGAATAGCTCAGCATACCTTCCTTAGGGTGTTGTCTGTCCAGAGTGACGAAGTCAACCAGAATTGTTTATATTGAAATCTTCAGATACAATTCTTAAAACGGAGTAAGACAGTGCATCAAATTCGTTAAGAGTTGAAGCTCTGTCTAGGTTGGGGCTTCTATATATTCCATGGGGTTGATAGGTTGTCTGCTTCGAAATAGTCACTGGGAGTACCACAGAGTTCCTAACATCCCGAATGTTGCATATGAGTTCGTCTTGTTTAATATTGTTCTTCCAACATGATAAACAAAATATGAGCGTGTTACCTTTACGCGCGGTTGAAATTAAACTTTTTTGACCTAGTAGCCGATATTACGATTAAATTAAAATGCTAAAATAGTCCTACATGCGAATTTAACACAAATCTGTTGAGAAATGGCTTAGTCCCGAAATTCTAGTTCCTCATGGCTATATTCCAGAATTTCCATAGGAACAAGTCTTATAGTCGCATCTTAGTCCTACATACCAAATTTGATAAAAATCGATTGAGAAATCGCTTTGTTCCCAAAATTTCAGACCCTATTGGCCATATCCCGGAATTTCCAGTCTTTTAGTCGCATCTTAATCCTACATACCGAATTTCTTACAAATAGCTTGAGAAATGACTTAGTTCCCAAAATTCCAGACCCTGTTGGCATTTCCCGGAATTTCCATAGAAACAAGTCTTTTAGTCGCATATTAGTCCTACATAGCGAATTTCATAAAAATCGCTGGAGAAATAGCTTGGTTCGCAGAATTCCAGAACCTATTGACCAGATTCCACAATTTCCATAGGAACAAGTCTTTAGTCGCATCTTAATCCTACATACCGAATTTCTTACAAATAGCTTGAGATATGACTTAGTTCCCAAAATTCCAGACCCTGTTGGCATTTCCCGGAATTTCCATAGAAACAAGTCTTATAGTCGCATATTAGTCCTACATACCGAATTTCATAAAAATCGCTGGAGAAATAGCTTGGTTCGCAGAATTCCAGAACCTATTGACCAGATTCCACAATTTCCATAGGAACAAGTCTTTAGTCGCATCTTAATCCTACATACCGAATTTCTTACAAATAGCTTGAGAAATGACTTAGTTCCCAAAATTCCAGACCCTGTTGGCATTTCCCGGAATTTCCATTTAAACAAGTCTTATAGTCGCATATTAGTCCTACATACCGAATTTCATAAAAATCGCTGGAGAAATAGCTTGGTTCGCAGAATTCCAGAACCTATTGACCAGATTCCACAATTTCCATAGGAACAAGTCTTTAGTCGCATCTTAATCCTACATACCGAATTTCTTACAAATAGCTTGAGAAATGACTTAGTTCCCAAAATTCCAGACCCTGTTGGCATTTCCCGGAATTTCCATAGAAACAAGTCTTATAGTCGCATCTTAGTCCTACATACCGAATTTGATAAAAATCGCTTGAGAAATAGCTTGGTTCGCAGAACTCCAGAACCTATTGACCAGATTCCACAATTTCCATAGGAACAAGTCTTTAGTCGCATCTTACTCATACATACTAAATTTCATACGAATCGCTTGAAAATGGCTTAGTTCCCAAAATTCCAGACCTTAGCAAACTTAAAAGTTAATTAAAAAATCACCAATTCGGCAATAATATTGCGGTCGTCGATTAAACTAAAACATTAATTTATCTTATTATTATTTATCGATGTCAGTAGGATCGTTTTTTTATTTTTAATATTAATTTATTAGTTCTTTTTAAATTTATTTTACAATATATAAAAAAATCCAATATATATATATATTGCCCCTAAGTGGAGCATAGAAGGAAAACGACTCCTTCCAGCGCCATCTGTCTCTCGCCAGCTGTTTGACTTCACGCCATACGCCTACTTTATGCAATTCTCGCTTGATGCGCCATGTGTTCACTGGGCGTCCCGGGTTTCGTTTTCCTTGGGGGTTCCATTCAAAGGCCATTTTTGTAATGTCAGTGTCCTGTTTCCGCAGGGTGTGCCCTACTCATTGCCATTCCCTTCACTTAATTTCAATATGGATTCGCTCCTTATTATTATTATGGGCAAATAGATCCGAGTTTGAGATCATGTTTGCATCATAACTTGATCCAGGATCACCAAAAAAGGATAGGTGAGAGGACACATCCTTGACTAACTCCTTTGGAGACTGTTCTCGCCCTTATATCGAATGCTGCAAGCGGCATCTCTATATAATTCACGAATTAGGTTTACGATTGCGTCCGGAATTCCGAGATTTAGCAATGCTGTCCAAATAGCTTTTCTGGATATTTAACCGAAAGCTCGTTCGAAATAAATGTGGTTTTAATGTGGTCTACGCATGATCTGTTCTTCCTAAAACCCGCTATTTTTTCTATTGCATTTAACAGCGTTATACCTCTCAAATTTGTGTGAAATTCGGTGCGTAGGACTAATATACGTCCACAAGACTTGTTTCTATGGCAATTCTGGAATATGGTCATTATGGTCTGGAATTTCAGGAAGAAAGCAATTTCTCAAGCGATTCGCATGAAATTTATGTAGGACTAAGTTGCGACTATGAGACTTGTTCCTATGGAAATTCTGCGATTTGGTCATTAGGAACTGGAATTTCTTGAACTAATCTATTTCTCAAGCGATTAAATTTAATCGTATATCGACCACAACGTCAAAAAAAATTTCACTTCAACGGCGCGTGAAGGATACACGCGTTCAGAGGACATGAACATATTTTCAGCGAGCGTGTGTACGTTTGTTTGCCGTGTCGTATATCTTGGTTTCTACCAGTCAAAATTTGATGAAACTTGTAAATGTATGTGATGTGATGATGATGTATGTGATGAGCTGCAGTGCCAGTCGTAGGAATGTCCTCTTTTTAAATTCTCTATATTAACTTCACTTGCCCTGTGGCACGGATGTCGGTCGTCGGTTGTCGGTCGTCTGCGTGGAATCTTGCGATCAATTTTTAACCCACTTCCCAAAGCCCGATTTTATTGAAATTTTGCACACATGAGTATTTCCGGAGACAACACTTTCTATTAAAATTTGAGAACCCTCAGGCCACGGGGTCGGGGGGCTCCCATACAAATTTTTTACAAAATTTTACTCGATTTTCTTCGAATTTTATACACATGTGTATCTCTGATGGACAATACTTTTTGTAAAAATTTGGAAGTGATCAAGCCCCTGGGTCGGGGGGGCACCCATACAAATTTTATGAAAAAAGTTCCCGATTTTCTTCAAATTTTATACGCATGTGTATCTCCGATGGACAAAACATTTTGTAAATTTTTTGAAGCGATCGGGCCCCGGGGTCGGGGGGCTCCTATACAATTTTTTTTTTTAATTATCAATTTTTAACGCACTTCCTAAGACCCGATTTTCCTGAAATTTTGTACACATGTGTATTTCCAGTAACAATACTTTCTTTTAATTTGGAAGTGATCGGGCCCCGGGGTCGGGGGGCTCCCATACAAATATTTTACAAAATTTTACTCGATTTTCTTCGAATTTTATACACATGTGTATCTCTGATGGACAACACTTTTTGTAAAAATTTGGAAGTGATCGGGCCCCTGGGTCGGGGGGGCACCCATACAAATTTTATGAAAAAAGTTCCCGATTTTCTTCAAATTGTATACGCATGTGTATCTCCGATGGACAAAACATTTTGTAAATTTTTTGAAGCGATCGTGCCCCGGGGTCGGGGGGCTCCTATACAAATTTTTTTTTTTAATTATCAATTTTTAACGCACTTCCTAAGACCCGATTTTCCTGAAATTTTGTACACATGTGTATTTTCAGTAACAATACTTTCTTTTAAAATTTGGAAGTGATCGGGCCCCGGGTTCGTGGGGCTCCCATACAAATTGTACACACATGTGTATACCCAATAAGCAATACTTCTTCTAAAATTTGGTAGTGATCGGGCACCGGGTTCGGCCGCAAGGCCATTATACATTTTTTTAATTTCTTATACTGGCATCAGATATTCGTCGCACTTTATGGACTGTGTGCGGTGTGTGCTGCGCATTCGGCATGGTTTTGGTGGTGGAGAGAGAGAGAGAAATCTTAGGTCACGCACAAATGAACCCAGCAAATGAAACGAGATATAAATGTTTTATGCTTAATTCAACTTACTTATTTACTGAATTGTATTTTTATTGATGTCGTTTTTTTTGTTGTCGATATCAACTTACAGATAGAACAACAAGTTTTCACAATGTTCTGTCATTTCGCGTTTTCATAAATTAGTTCAGAGCAGTCCAAGAGTTCTCAAGAAAAAGGTTGTGTTTCTTATTGGCTCAGAGTATGAGCGTGTCAGAATAAAATGATCTGAGCATTTTCAATTTTAAAATCTGATGTCAAATGTCTCTTTCGATGATTTTCTCCTACAATAAAAAAAAATGACCCAGGATCGAGGGGCTCCCATATCAATTTCTGCGATTAGAGGATTTAGATGAAAAATTTTAATTTTTATGGTTTGTTTTTTTTTTAAATTAACCATAACCGTTCTTGATACAGCAAAAGCCGATCGTCGAACTCGTCAGCGCTGCCGAAGAAGAATTACCAGACAAAGTTGTTTATTGCTTGAGGTAATTTGTAATATGTATGTTCTATAAGCGTTATGCGTTCTATTTGTTATATATCCGTTTTGTTCTGTTGCACATTGGTGTATCCCTGGGATTCGCTGGGATTATTATTAATAGAAGCAAACAATCCTTGAATTTTTTTGTTTTGTTTGAAAACATTCTTATTTCTCTTCTTAAATTTATTAATTACTGTTATATTAAACATAAGACCTAGTTGCGTCCAAAGTTTAATAAGAGTTATATATATGTATGTATAAATACAAAAAGATAAAAAAATTAATATGAGAATCGATGTGATGTGAGTGTCTAAGTTCAAAATAGCATTTTTTATATTCCGCGTGTTACGCGTGTCACGTGTCACTTGTGGCTTTTGTGATGGGTTTAAATTTTTTTTCATCTCTCTCCTCGGTCGTATCTCTGGTGACGGTTTCCGGCTGACGGGATGGCTTCTTTCTGTTGGATCCGGTAACTTCCCTCGTCCTCGTGAAATGAGCTTCTTAAGTCACTTGCGGCGTCGTCTTGGTTCTCTCTGGTTTGCTTTGCTTCCTTCCTGACAATGGGTCAGAGGTAGTGTAATATTTTTTGCACCGTGCTAGGAAGTCAAGGAATTAGCAGCATTTTTTGCAACGTTGAATTCCAACGAAGGTTATCGTTGACGCACATATCAAGAATTGCTAGTTTTTCAGTTTCCTCAATGCAAGTGCCATTATTGGATAATGGCTGGAGGTTACTATTTCGCATCAACAACAGAAGACAGCATTGGGTTTTGGATGCGTTTAATTCAACTCTATTGTGTACTGCCCACTTTGCAATGTTGTCAAGGTCAGAATTTATCGAGCTTAACATACTAGTTCTGCTAGTTCCACATCCGAAGAGAAGTGACGCGATCCTGCAAACATATAAGAGAAGCTAAGAGTGCTGTCGTCAGCAAAGGATTGTATTGGGTTAGAAGTTACATACAGAAGATCGTTAATAAAAATAAGAATGAGTTTCGGAGACGGAGACAGCCCTGAGGGACACCCGCATTTATACGGTGGATATGAGACTTAAAACCATCCAACACAATTTGGATTAAACGGTTTAAAATATAGCTTCTAATCCATTGAAGCAGGGTAACACCGATTCCAAAATCACGCATTTTAGACAGAACAGTTTGGTGCCAAGTTCTGTCAAATACCTTTGAAGTATCAAGTGCTACAACTTTGCTTTCACCAAACTTGTAAAAAGACTCATTCCACTTTTCGGTGGAATTGACGACAAGACAGTATTTTTGATTCTTTTCGCGAATGACCAAACATTTTTACTACTGTTGGGACATTTTATTATTTTTTTTGTCTCAATCTTTGATTATAGGCGAATTTGGCTCACCGCATTTTTGCCTTGCTATTTGTTTCGGTTTTTCTCTGTGGGGTTTTCTTTATACAACCGAAAATAAGGGTTCCTAGAAGACTCTTTGCAGCTAAAATCATACCATCCATCATCCTTCGGTTTAACAGACTAAATTTTGAAAGGAATAAAGTCTTTTATACCAATGTGAATGATGTTTGTAATCTCATAAGCGGTGGCATCCACGTCACTATTGAGGAAGAATAGGTACCAGTTAAATTTTCTAGAGAATGTATAAAGGCCGTCCCAATTTGCTTTTCGGTAATGCCATTCAATTCTTTTTGGAGTTTGTCCTTAATTGAGTGATCTAGAAACGAGAAATTAGCTGATACAACACAATGGTCGGATGAGCCTAGAGGTGATGATATATTAACGGTATATTTATCAGGATCAGAGGTAAGAAATAAGACCAGAGTGTTGGCAGAATGATTTACATTGCGGAAAGTCGTGTAGGATCGTTCACGAACTGAGTAAGATTATTTGAATAGCGAATAGCTCAGCATACCTTCCTTAGGGTGTTGTCTGTCCAGAGTGACGAAGTCAACCAGAATTGTTTATATTGAAATCTTCAGATACAATTCTTAAAACGGAGTCAGACAGTGCATCAAATTCATTAAGACTTGAAGCTCTGTCTAGGTTGGGGCTTCTAGATATTCCATGGGGTTGATAGGTTGTCTGCTTCGAAAAAGTCACTGGGAGTACCACAGAGTTCCTAATATCCCGAATGTTGCATATGAATTCGTCTTGTTTAATATTATTCTTCCAACATGATAAACAAAATATGAGCGTGTTACCTTTACGCGCGGTTGAAATTAAACTTTTTTGACCTAGTGGCCGATATTACGATTAAATTAAAATGCTAAAATAGTCCTACATGCGAATTTAACACAAATCTGTTGAGAAATGGCTTAGTCCCGAAATTCTAGTTCCTCATGGCTATATTCCAGAATTTCCATAGGAACAAGTCTTATAGTCGCATCTTAGTCCTACATACCGAATTTGATAAAAATCGCTTGAGAAATCGCTTAGTTCCCAAAATTTCAGACCCTATTGGCCATATCCCGGAATTTCCAGTCTTTTAGTCGCATCTTAATCCTACATACCGAATTTCTTACAAATAGCTTGAGAAATGACTTAGTTCCCAAAATTCCAGACCCTATTGGCATTTCCCGGAATTTCCATAGAAACAAGTCTTATAGTCGCATATTAGTCCTACATACCGAATTTCATAAAAATCGCTGGAGAAATAGCTTGGTTCGCAGAACTCCAGAACCTATTGACCAGATTCCACAATTTCCATAGGAACAAGTCTTTAGTCGCATCTTACTCATACATACTAAATTTCATACGAATCGCTTGAAAATGGCTTAGTTCCCAAAATTCCAGACCTTAGCAAACTTAAAAGTTAATTAAAAAATCACCAATTCGGCGATAATATTGCGGTCGTCGATTAAACTAAAACATTCATTTATCTTATTATTATTTACCGATGTCAGTAGGATCGTTTTTTTTATTCTTAATATTAATTTATTTGTTCTTTTTAAATTTATTTTACAATATATAAAAAAAATCCAATATATATATATATATTGCCCCTAAGAGGAGCATAGAAGGAAAACGACTCCTTCCAGCGCCATCTGTCTCTCGCCAGCTGTTTGACTTCACGCCATACGCCTACTTTATGCAATTCTCGCTTGATGCGCCATGTGTTCACTGGGCGTCCCGGGTTTCGTTTTCCTTGGGGGTTCCATTCAAAGGCCATTTTTGTAATGTCAGTGTCCTGTTTCCGCACGGTGTGCCCTACTCATTGCCATTCCCTTCACTTAATTTCAATATGGATTCGCTCCTTATTATTATTATGGGCAAATAGATCCGAGTTTGAGATCATGTTTGCGTCATAACTTGATCCAGGATCACCAAAAAAGGATAGGTGAGAGGACACATCCTTGACTAACTCCTTTGGAGACTGTTCTCGCCCTTATATCGAATGCTGCAAGCGGCATCTCTATATAATTCACGAATTAGGTTTACGATTGCGTCCGGAATTCCGAGATTTAGCAATGCTGTCCAAATAGCTTTTCTGGATATTTTAACGAAAGCTCGTTCGAAATAAAAAAAAAATGTTGTTCGATGATAATTCGCAGTGTTTTAATGTGGTCTACACATGATCTGTTCTTCCTAAAACCCGCTATTTTTTCTATTGCATTTAACAGCGTTATACCTCTCAAATTTGTGTGAAACAAGACTTGTTTCTATGGCAATTCTGGAATATGGTCATTATGGTCTGGAATTTCAGGAACAAAGCAATTTCTCAAGCGATTCGCATGAAATTTATGTAGGACTAAGTTGCGACTATGAGACTTGTTCCTATGGAAATTCTGCGATTTGGTCATTAGGAACTGGAATTTCTTGAACTAATCTATTTCTCAAGCGATTAAATTTAATCGTATATCGACCACAACGTCAAAAAAAATTTCACTTCAACGGCGCGTGAAGGATACACGCGTTCAGAGGACATGAACATATTTTCAGCGAGCGTGTGTACGTTTGTTTGCCGTGTCGTATATCTTGGTTTCTACCAGTCAAAATTTGATGAAACTTGTAAATGTATGTGATGTGATGATGATGTATGTGATGAGCTGCAGTGCCAGTCGTAGGAATGTCCTCTTTTTAAATTCTCTATATTTACTTCACTTGCCCGTGGCACGGATGTCGGTCGTCGGTTGTCGGTCGTCTGCGTGGAATCTTGCGATCAATTTTTAACCCACTTCCCAAAGCCCGATTTTATTGAAATTTTGCACTTATGAGTATTTCCGGAGACAACACTTTCTATTAAAATTTGAGAACCCTCAGGCCACGGGGTCGGGGGGCTCCCATACAAATATTTTACAAAATTTTACTAGATTTTCTTCGAATTTTATACACATGTGTATCTCTGATGGACAATACTTTTTGTAAAAATTTGGAAGTGATCGAGCCCCTGGGTCGGGGGGGCACCCATACAAATTTTATGAAAAAAGTTCCCGATTGTCTTCAAATTTTATACGCATGTGTATCTCCGATGGACAAAACATTTTGTAAATTTTTTGAAGCGATCGGGCCCCGGGGTCGGGGGGCTCCTATACAAATTTTTTTTTTAATTATCAATTTTTAACGCACTTCCTAAGACCCGATTTTCCTGAAATTTTGTACACATGTGTATTTCCAGTAACAATACTTTCTTTTAAAATTTGGAAGTGATCGGGCCCCGGGGTCGGGGGGCTCCCATACAAATATTTTACAAAATTTTACTCGATTTTCTTCGAATTTTATACACATGTGTATCTCTGATGGACAACACTTTTTGTAAAAATTTGGAAGTGATCGGGCCCCTGGGTCGGGGCCATACAAATTTTATGAAAAAAGTTCCCGATTTTCTTCAAATTGTATACGCATGTGTATCTCCGATGGACAAAACATTTTGTAAATTTTTTGAAGCGATCGGGCCCCGGGGTCGGGGGGCTCCTATACAAAATTTTTTTTTTTTTAATTATCAATTTTTAACGCACTTCCTAAGACCCGATTTTCCTGAAATTTTGTACACATGTGTATTTTCATTAACAATACTTTCTTTTAAAATTTGGAAGTGATCGGGCCCCGGGTTCGTGGGGCTCCCATACAAATTGTACACACATGTGTATACCCAATAAGCAATACTTCTTCTAAAATTTGGTAGTGATCGGGCACCGGGTTCGGCCGCAAGGCCATTATACATTTTTTTAATTTCTTATACTGGCATCAGATATTCGTCGCACTTTATGGACTGTGTGCGGTGTGTGCTGCGCATTCGGCATGGTTTTGGTGGTGGAGAGAGAGAGAGAAATCTTAGGTCACGCACAAATGAACCCAGCAAATAAAACGAGATATAAATGTTTTACTGAATTGTATTTTTATTGATGTCGTTTTTTTTGTTGTCGATATCAACTTACAGATAGATACACAATGTTCTGTCATTTCGCGTTTTCATAAATTAGTTCAGAGCAGTCCAAGAGTTCTCAAGAAAAAGGTTGTGTTTCTTATTGGCTCAGAGTATGAGCGTGTCAGAATAAAATGATCTGAGCATTTTCAATTTTAAAATCTGATGTCAAATGTCTCTTTCGATGATTTTCTCCTACAATAAAAAAAAATGACCCAGGATCGAGGGGCTCCCATATCAATTTCTGCGATTAGAGGATTTAGATGTAAAATTTTCATTTTTATGGTTTGTTTTTTTTAAATTAACCATAACCGTTCTTGATACAGCAAAAGCCGATCGTCGAACTCGTCAGCGCTGCCGCAGAAGAATTACCAGACAAAGTTGTTTATTGCTTGAGGTAATTTGTAATATGTATGTTCTATAAGCGTTATGCGTTATATTTGTTATATATCCGTTTTGTTCTGTTGCACATTGGTGTATCCCTGGGATTCGCTGGGATTATTATTAATAGAAGCAAACAATCCTTGAATTTTTTTGTTTTGTTTGAAAACATTCTTATTTCTCTTCTTAAATTTATTAATTACTGTTATATTAAACATAAGAAATAGTTGCGTTCAAAGTTTAATAAGAGTTATATATATGTATGTATAAATACAAAAAGATAAAAAAATTAATATGAGAATCGATGTGATGTGAGTGTCTAAGTTCAAAATAGCATTTTTTATATTCCGCGTGTTACGCGTGTCACGTGGCACTTGTGGCTTTTGTGATGGGTTTACATTTTTTTTCATCTCTCTCCTCGGTCGTATATCTGGTGACGGTTTCCGGCTGCCGGGATGGCTTCTTTCTGTCGGATCCGGTAACTTCCCTCGTCCTCGTGAAATGAGCTTCTTAAGTCACTTGCGGCGTCGTCTTGGTTCTCTCTGGTTTGCTTTGCTTCCTTCCTGACAATGGGTCAGAGGTAGTGTAATATTTTTTGCACCGTGCTAGGAAGTCAAGGAATTAGCAGCATTTTTTGCAACGTTGAATTCCAACGAAGGTTATCGTTGACGCACATATCAAGAATTGCTAGTTTTTCAGTTTCCTCAATGCAAGTGCCATTATTGGATAATGGCTGGAGGTTACTATTTCGCATCAACAACAGAAGACAGCATTGGGTTTTGGATGCGTTTAATTCAACTCTATTGTGTACTGCCCACTTTGCAATGTTGTCAAGGTCAGAATTTATCGAGCTTAACATACTAGTTCTGCTAGTTCCACATCCGAAGAGAAGTGACGCGATCCTGCAAACATATAAGAGTGCTGTCGTCAGCAAAGGATTGTATTGGGTTAGAAGTTACATACAGAAGATCGTTAATAAAAATAAGAAAGAGTTTCGGAGACGGAGACAGCCCTGAGGGACACCCGCATTTATACGGTGGATATGAGACTTAAAACCATCAAACACAATTTGGATTAAACGGTTTAAAAGATAGCTTCTAATCCATTGAAGCAGGGTAACACCGATTCCAAAATCACGCATTTTAGACAGAACAGCTTGGTGCCAAGTTCTGTCAAATACCTTTGAAGTATCAAGTGCTACAACTTTGCTTTCACCAAACTTGTAAAAAGACTCATTCCACTTTTCGGTGGAATTGACGACAAGACAGTATTTTTGATTCTTTTCGCGAATGACCAAACATTTTTACTACTGTTGGGACATTTTATTATTTTTTTTTGTCTCAATCTTTGATTATAGGCGAATTTGGCTCACCGCATTTTTGCCTTGCTATTTTTTTCGGTTTTTCTCTGTGGGGTTTTCTTTATACAACCGAAAATAAGGGTTCCTAGAAGACTCTTTGCAGCTAAAATCATACCATCCATCATCCTTCGGTTTAACAGACTAAATTTTGAAAGGAATTAAGTCTTTTATACCAATGTGAATGATGTTTGTAATCTCATCAGCGGTGGCATTCACGTCACTATTGAGGAAGAATAGGTACCAGTTAAATTTTCTAGAGAATGTATAAAGGCCGTCCCAATTTGCTTTTCGGTAATGCCATTCAATTCTTTTTGGAGTTTGTCCTTAATTGAGTGATCTAGAAACGAGAAATTAGCTGATACAACACAATGGTCGGATGAGCCTAGAGGTGATGATATATTAACGGTATATTTATCAGGATCAGAGGTAAGAAATAAGACCAGAGTGTTGGCAGAATGATTTACATTGCGGAAAGTCGTGTAGGATCGTTCACGAACTGAGTAAGATTATTTGAATAGTGAATAGCTCAGCATACCTTCCTTAGGGTGTTGTCTGTCCAGAGTGACGAAGTCAACCAGAATTGTTTATATTGAAATCTTCAGATACAATTCTTAAAACGGAGTCAGACAGTGCATCAAATTCGTTAAGAGTTGAAGCTCTGTCTAGGTTGGCGCTTCTATATATTCCATGGGGTTGATAGGTTGTCTGCTTCGAAATAGTCACTGGGAGTACCACAGAGTTCCTAACATCCCGAATGTTGCATATGAGTTCGTCTTGTTTAATATTGTTCTTCCAACATGATAAACAAAATATGAGCGTGTTACCTTTACGCGCGGTTGAAATTAAACTTTTTTGACCTAGTGGCCGATATTACGATTAAATTAAAATGCTAAAATAGTCCTACATGCGAATTTAACACAAATCTGTTGAGAAATGGCTTAGTCCCGAAATTCTAGTTCCTCATGGCTATATTCCAGAATTTCCATAGGAACAAGTCTTATAGTCGCATCTTAGTCCTACATACCGAATTTGATAAAAATCGCTTGAGAAATAGCTTAGTTCCCAAAATTTCAGACCCTATTGGCCATATCCCGGAATTTCCAGTCTTTTAGTCGCATCTTAATCCTACATACCGAATTTCTTACAAATAGCTTGAGAAATGACTTAGTTCCCAAAATTCCAGACCCTATTGGCATTTCCCGGAATTTCCATAGAAACAAGTCTTATAGTCGCATATTAGTCCTACATACCGAATTTCATAAAAATCGCTGGAGAAATAGCTTGGTTCGCAGAACTCCAGAACCTATTGACCAGATTCCACAATTTCCATAGGAACAAGTCTTTAGTCGCATCTTACTCATACATACTAAATTTCATACGAATCGCTTGAAAATGGCTTAGTTCCCAAAATTCCAGACCTTAGCAAACTTAAAAGTTAATTAAAAAATCACCAATTCGGCGATAATATTGCGGTCGTCGATTAAACTAAAACATTCATTTATCTTATTATTATTTACCGATGTCAGTAGGATCGTTTTTTTTATTCTTAATATTAATTTATTTGTTCTTTTTAAATTTATTTTACAATATATAAAAAAAATCCAATATATATATATATATTGCCCCTAAGAGGAGCATAGAAGGAAAACGACTCCTTCCAGCGCCATCTGTCTCTCGCCAGCTGTTTGACTTCACGCCATACGCCTACTTTATGCAATTCTCGCTTGATGCGCCATGTGTTCACTGGGCGTCCCGGGTTTCGTTTTCCTTGGGGGTTCCATTCAAAGGCCATTTTTGTAATGTCAGTGTCCTGTTTCCGCACGGTGTGCCCTACTCATTGCCATTCCCTTCACTTAATTTCAATATGGATTCGCTCCTTATTATTATTATGGGCAAATAGATCCGAGTTTGAGATCATGTTTGCGTCATAACTTGATCCAGGATCACCAAAAAAGGATAGGTGAGAGGACACATCCTTGACTAACTCCTTTGGAGACTGTTCTCGCCCTTATATCGAATGCTGCAAGCGGCATCTCTATATAATTCACGAATTAGGTTTACGATTGCGTCCGGAATTCCGAGATTTAGCAATGCTGTCCAAATAGCTTTTCTGGATATTTAACCGAAAGCTCGTTCGAAATAAATGTGGTTTTAATGTGGTCTACGCATGATCTGTTCTTCCTAAAACCCGCTATTTTTTCTATTGCATTTAACAGCGTTATACCTCTCAAATTTGTGTGAAATTCGGTGCGTAGGACTAATATACGTCCACAAGACTTGTTTCTATGGCAATTCTGGAATATGGTCATTATGGTCTGGAATTTCAGGAAGAAAGCAATTTCTCAAGCGATTCGCATGAAATTTATGTAGGACTAAGTTGCGACTATGAGACTTGTTCCTATGGAAATTCTGCGATTTGGTCATTAGGAACTGGAATTTCTTGAACTAATCTATTTCTCAAGCGATTAAATTTAATCGTATATCGACCACAACGTCAAAAAAAATTTCACTTCAACGGCGCGTGAAGGATACACGCGTTCAGAGGACATGAACATATTTTCAGCGAGCGTGTGTACGTTTGTTTGCCGTGTCGTATATCTTGGTTTCTACCAGTCAAAATTTGATGAAACTTGTAAATGTATGTGATGTGATGAGGTGCAGTGCCAGTCGTAGGACTGTCCTCTTTTTAAATTCTCTATATTAACTTCACTTGCCCGTGGCACGGATGTCGGTCGTCGGTCGTCTGCGTGGAATCTTGCGATCAATTTTTAACCCACTTCCCAAAGCCCGATTTTATTGAAATTATTGCACACATGTGTATTTCCGGAGACAACACTTTCTATTAAAATTTGAGACCTCTCGGGCCACGGGGTCGGGGGTCATGTGTATCTCTGATAGACAACACTTTTTGTAAAAAATTGGGAGACCCCGGGCCCCGGGTTCGTGGGGCCCCATAAAAATTTTTTTAAAAAAATAACCAGATTTTCTTCAAATTTTACATACGCGTGTATATCCAATAGACAACACTTTTTGTTAAAATTTTGGAGACCCCGGGTTCGTGGGGACCCATAAAAATTTTTAAAAAAAATTAACCCGATTTTCTTCAAATTTTATATACGCGTGTATCTCCGATAAAAAACACTTTTTGTACAAATTTTGGAGACCCCGGGCCCCAGGGTCAATGGGCCCCAAAAAATTTTTAAAAAAAATTAACCCGATTTTTTTTTTAAATTTTATATATACGTGTGTATCTCCGATGGACAACATTTTTTGTAAAGTTTTTGGAGTGAATGGGCCCTGAGGCCCGAAGGGTGCCTATATAAATTTTTTAAAAATTAGGCCGATTTTCTTCAAATTTTAACACATACACATCTCCTATTAGAGAATTTACATGAAAAATTTTAATTTTTATGTTTTAAAAAAAACAGTATTTAGTATAGAAGAAAAATTTATTTATCATTTCTACATTACTACGTGTTAATAAATTGGTAAATTTAAAATTGATAAGCTGAATTAAGTTGGCCATGAATGTGCAATGCGATTTTAAATTCTCTACGCGAATATTTACTATTCGCGTAGGATGTGGTGTGGATTTGTATAACATACAGACGTACTTTAAAATTTATATATTAGACTATCGGAAACACTCGGCATAGAAGAACATATTATTTAATTATTTCTAAATTACTAATAATTTTATGTAATAACAACAAACTACATGGTATGAAGAGAACCAATTAAAACGGTAACCATTTCGAATGCGAGGTTAATGCTGCTCTTTACTGCTCTACAAATTATTTTAAATCGACTGTACTTTTTACTGTGATTCACTTAATGGCGCAAATCATGGAATTTTTATATATTTTACTCTTGATTCAACTTGACAGCAGAATTGCATTTCCTATGAATGTATGAAAACTAACCTGCACGAAACACGATGCAATGAAAAATCAATGCTAATGGTACATACAATACATACCAAGTTTTACGAAAATAGAGGTACTTATGTGCCTCTTACAAGTTTCAAGCGACCTTGATGATATTTGCTACTGTTCTCTTTGCAACGCTGCTGATCAAAGTTTTCACAAAGTTGGATTTGTCGTCTACAGAATAAAACATTTTCTACAGAAAGCTCAACTGTATGCATACTAATGCTGTGAAAAAATAGCAAAAGCGGCTGTATTTGTAAGATGCGATTACAGTATAGAAAAAATAAAAAGACACTTTTATCAAACGCGCCACTGAAAGGAAAGAAACGTATGTTGTAGTAGACACAGAAAAATTTTATAAGGATTTTTCTCTTTCGTTGATTACTAATATATCAAATTAAGTTAGTATTTAAGCATGTATCTATCTGTCAATCAGCAAAACAGTTGGGCTTTCTGTAGAGAGGGTTTTGGTCAAATAACAGTGAGCGGTAATCGCGCAGCTCATAAAATTTTAAAAACTTTACAGTAGATTCAACTTGACAACATAATTACATTTGCCATTAATGTGCATCGCTTTTTTAAATTCCCTACGCCTATTTACTTTGCGTCCAGATGTGTTTGTTTGTTGTTTCAGACAACCAAATCCTGTGATTAATTAAAAAAAACAGCCCATAAATTTTAAAACTTTCCTTGTAAATTCTCTAATCGGAGATACACATGTGTATAAAATTTGAAGAAAAACGGGAATATTTTATAAAACGGACACCGGGAGACTGCGGCAATGTTTTGCAGATAAGCATGGATAGAGTGGGAGAAAGAGAGAATAATAATAACGAGGGCGAATAGTTTTTAAAAAGGGACTGATTTTAAATGAAAAACTGCTACTTCGCATGCTATATATTAAAAATTTTAACTTTGTATTTCAAGTTATAAAAAGCAAATACAATTATATAATATATATTAAATACATCCAATATAAGCTTTACTAAGCTAAAAAATTTTGAAAAAAAAATAAATAAAATATAAAAAAGCAGTCAAGAATGCTTACTTTTTTAATTAAGTTGTTATAAATTATAATAATATTAATTTACAAAAAGTTATACATTTTATAATCGTAGGTTTGTTTTTGTTACTTCATGGAAAGCGAAATCTTTACTTTCCTTATTTTTATTTTATATAAACTGTTATTAAAATGTACTGGAAATCATTCACACTTTCATCATGTAAGATTAACTCTTACAAAAATTAATGCATATGTTAAAATTAATATTAATCTTCAGTGTCCATGTTTGCTCTGTATTGGCTCTATGGTTTTAAGACCGATTTCTGAAAATAAAAAATGTATTTTAATATATATTAAGTTAGTTCTGAATTAAAAGACGCAGTTCAATAAAACAGTGTAGTATTATAATAAACATTTTTCTAAAACGGAAATTTCAAACTTAAATAAAAACAACCCATAAAAAATTTTTCATGTAAATTCTCTAATAGGAAATACATATGTGTGCAAAGTTTGTACAGAGTTAATTTGAAAAATAATAATATTAGAGCCCTTTCACTTCAATTTTTTTCAAAAACTGTTGTCACCGGAGATGCACATGTGTAAAAAATTTGTATGAGAGCCCCCGCCCTTGGGGCCCGATCACTTCTAAATTATAATAGTAAGTGTTGTCATCGGAGATACGATTTGAAAAAAATCGGGCTAATTTTTAAAAAATTTATTTGATACATAAGTGTTTAAAAAGTCAAGAAAATTCACTTCATTCATTGCAAAGTTTTCTCCATCGGAGATACACAAGTGTATAAAATTTGAAGAACATCGGGTCAATTTTTAAAAAAATTATATCGGAACCCCCCGGGCCTCATGGCCCCAATTGTTAATAGAATGTATTGTCACTGGAAATACACATGTGTGCATAAAATCGGGCTTTGGGAAGTGGGTTAATAATTGATCACAAGATCTGACCATCAAGCCCGCCAAAAACGGACACGCGAAGTTAATACAGAGAATTTAAAAATAAGCACGGAATGTAAATATTAACGAAAAGAAAACCCCAAAAGATTTCAATGCTATTTGAACGCGAGACTCCATGTGCTAGCTCAACTCACCAGAACAAATAGGAATTTATTTTTCGATTTTTTGGAAGAAATATGGCTTGACCCAAGTGTCTGATCACTTCCATAATTCGACTTAAAGTAAAAGTTTCAGCTCTATCTTGGAAGTTTTCGAGCTTCAGTGTTACCAGACATAAAATTGCTAATGTACTGAATGGAAAAAATCTTTATCCATACAACCATACACCTGTACAAAAACTGCTTCCCGATGACTTGGAAAAGAGACTTGAGTTATCAACTGGTTACTGGAACGGAGATTGGATGAAAACGAATTTATTAGCAAAATTCTTTGGACAGACGAATCTTATTATAGGCTGCGGGTTATCCACACAGAAACAGACAGTTTTTTTTTTTATGTAGAGACTTATTGCCAAGGGATGACTCCCTGAATGACTTACGTCACGGCAATAAGTTGGGCTAAGCCCTTTATTTAATTCAAAATAAAATAAAAATCGAAGGAATGTGATTTACAATATATCACATTCCTCACATTTGTAGCCGGTTTCAATTTATTTTCTCAGAATTCTCCCTGATTCATTGGAAAAGCAATACGAAAAACGAACACGAATTTAGAACGACGGGAGTCCAAATACTTTTATCAATGAATCATGGTCAGGGAAAAACTACAAAAAACCTTGACCAAGAAAATATTACAAATATTTAAAAAATATAAAAAATACTGATAAACAATTTTTTTTTTATATATATTAAGAAGCAACTTATGAATACTGTAACCATCATCCTTCAAGAAGTTGTTAACGGCTAATTTGAACGCCTGCAGATTATAAGATTCTGGAAACACGTGTTCGACCAATTGATTCCACATCGAAGAGACTCTCGGAAAAAAAGGAGGATTTAAAGTGTTGGGTTCTACATGAAAAAAGTTTTAAGGCAAATCTATGTTGATTGCACCTTAAACGAGTGTTTACGTTACTGAGAAAAGGCCCAGGAACTAGAGAACGGGTTTCTAAAGAACATTTACCGTTGTAAAATTTATAGAAAACAGATAAAGCTCCTACATTTCGTCTGTGCTCTAAAGTATCAAGAGACGAAGTAATGGTTACATCGTTTATCAAACGGATAACTCTATTCTGAACACCATCAAGATGAACCAAATGCGATCTTGGAGCACCACCCCACACATATGAATTAAATTCTTAAATTGGTCTAACATAAGATTTATATAATCTTAACACTTCAGAGGGAGTGAAGTAGAAGTTGCAACGTCTTATGAAGCGTAAACATTGGCTAGCTCTTTTTGAAATTTCATAAAATAAATATCTTTCCAGGAAAGATCACTTGATACTTTTAAACCTAACAACTTAAGTGAATCAGATCTCGCAATAGAGGCACCATTAATAACAGGAGGAACATAATGTTGAGTTGTCTTCTGAGAAAAAAAGCAAGACTGGAATTTATTTGGGTTAAATTCTACTCTGTTAGAAATGCCCCAATCAAGAATGATTTGAATATTAGACAGAATAGTCAAATTCATTAATTCACGCGAACCATTCAAGCGAGAATTGCATTCTTTTTGATTGACAAACTCAATGGAGGCCGATAGTGTTGTATCATCAGCAAATGAATGGATATCACAGGTTGTAGAAGACAACAGGTCGTTGATATATATCGAGAAGAGCGTGGGAGACAAGGATGATCCTTGAGGCACGCCAGCATTGATCCCATGTGAATCTGAAGATATACCATTTAATACAACTTTTATTTTACGGTTCCATAAATAATTCTCAATCCATGTAATGAGAGAGGAGTGTAAATTCAGCGCACGAATCTTATTAATAAGACAATCAAGCCATACTCTATCAAAAGCTTTAGCAATATCTAAGGAAACAACGCTTGATTCACCTAGGTTTTCAATGCTTCGCTCCAAACAATGAGTCATGCACGTCATTAGTTCGCCTGAAGATCGATTTTTTCAAAATCCATACTGCACATCGGATTAAAGAACATTCGAATCCAGATAGTTCATTAAGCCTGAAATTAACGATAGATTCCATTACCTTCGATAGAACCGACAACAAAGCAATAGGTCGGTAGTTCGTAGGTGCCGATTTATCACCTTTTTTCGGAACGGGTTGAATATTTGCTATTTTCCAAAATGATGGAAAAACACCTGTCTTCATTGAGAGATGAAACAATTTGCTAAGCTGTTTTGCCAAAGTAAGAAGACAACTTTTCAATACTAATGGCGGAATACCGTCGGGGCCAGTCGCTTTATTGGGGTCAAGTTCTTTCAGAATCTTTGAAACAACCCGTTTCCGAAAATAGATTTTAGACATACCTGGGCCTAGATTCGGGAGAATTGGGGGGCTTTGATTAGTTAAAGGAAGAGTAGACGCACCAGCGAAATACGAAGCTAAGAGATTAGCTTTCTCAATATTAGTTCTATAATGAATACCATTATGAAATAAAGAAGGAATAGACGAAGTATTGTCTGCAGTTTCTTTTAACCAATGCAGCAAACGACCAAAAGCTTCGACTGTTTGAATCAGAATCCAAAATTTTTCGCATGCTATCTCGAATCTTAAGGTCATATATTATTTTGGACCTTTTCAATATAGCGTTTGATCTGTTTCTAGCTATTCGAAACTTTACAAGGTTTTCTTCAGAAGTGCAATTAACGTAGTCCAAATGGGCTGCTTTTTTACACGCGACTGCTGACCTGCAATGTTCGTTAAACCATTTATTTGTATGCGTATTTTTCTTTTTAAATGAAGAAGGAGTGCAATTTTTCATTCCTAGCAAAATGGTTGACGTGATAAGTTGTGATGCTTCATCAGCATTATTGCTGGAAAAACAGGTTGACCAATCAAATGAGCTATAAAATTGGTTCAGGAGCTCCCAGTTAGCATTTTTATAGTGCCAGAGTAGCCTTTTACTTGAAGTCTCTATAAGGGCTGGTGATATTGAAAATCAAAGCATGGTCAGAAAGACCTAATGGAGCAGATACATCAATTGAATATTTATCAGGCATAGTTGTAAGAAATAAATCTAAAAGGTGAGGTGATTGACCAGTAGTATCGGGATACCTAGTTGGCTTATCAACGAGTTGGGTGAAAAGATTAATATTTGAAAATAGTTCTGCGGTTTCACCTGATCGATCTCTACCATTCGAATAGGTCAACCATGAATCATTGTGGACATTAAAATCACCCAAGACTACCAATTCTGATGTTGGTGATGATTGGTAAATCTTGTCTATTGTGTCTGATAAGTAATTAAACTCAATATTAGTGTCATCAGGTGACAAATTAGGACTACGATAAAGGTAACAAATAAATATCGAATGGTTTGAAATTACAATTTCAATCCATATCGTATTGAACATTGGATTACTGTTTGGAATATTAAAATTAGGTACACTAAAACTGATTTCTTCTCGTATAAATAAAATAACCCTACGATGATGAACCAAACAGTCGACACGAGAATACCCCGGACATTGAAAATCATTTGGGGTACCCATATAAGAGGCCTGCGTTTCACATAAACTTAGAACCGCAGGTTTATTCGCGTCAAGATGTGCTACGATCGAGTTGAAATTACTTTTAATGCCGCGAATATTTGTGAAATGAATTTCAAAATAAGAGTTCATTTTACAAATTAAAAATACCGAACCCGTCAAGATGATGAAAATATACGTAAAATAAGATAATAATAAAATAAAAATCAAAAATATTAAAAATAACAATAATAAGAAGAATTTCTACGAACCAACCACTCAACAGTGAAAACGTTACTCATTCGTTTGTAGTACCAGGCCTAACAAACGAAAAAGGCACGCACAGCTACTGAGACAGAAAGTCAATAAAAATTCTACTTCTAAAAACTACTCAAATAAAATAAAAACTTGAATAACAATACTTTTTAACGTAACTGCTTTTTTGTGTCTGATTCTTTGGTAACGTTACGATATGATGTCTTTGTTTTGATGGTATTGCTATCAGCAGTATCCACGCTTGATGAACAATATTGGAAAACGCCTGTAACCGCTGTTCGAGTTCAGCAATTTTTGTCGTTAGGATTTTATTTGACTTCTTTTGGTGATTCAGTGTGATGATCTTGTCGTTTAAATTATCCAACAGCACCAGACTCAGCGATTATAAATTGGCGATTGTTTCCGCTTTGGTAAATCTACTCCACTTTTGTTGATATTCTTGTTTTTCAAATTACCAATTTGTTCTTTTTAAGATCTTGCTTTCTTTATCGAATTTCAACACAAATTCAGCGTCAATATGAGAGCAGAGTACTGATTTTGGCCGCAAATGTGAAAAACTCACCTGAAAGTGAGATGTCAGTTCGTATACGTACGAGGTGTATAGCATACAATTTTAAAGTTGTGTGATGTTTTTTCTTTCTTTGGTTTAGTGTAATTTAATGGCAGATTCTAGTATAAGATTCTAGTACAAATTCTGAATCGGTTCGATTTTGTCTAATGCAGACGACAACTCACGTACTCAAAACTAGGTGAGATGTGAAAAAGTCTCACCAAAGTGTTTCTCATTGTTTCCACCTTAAATAACAATAATGCTACAATAAAATAATTTGCTTCTTGCATGTACACGTATACGGGCTTCATTTAATCCTACAATAAATGTGAGCAGAATTGAAGGAAAAATGTTGTAGGATTATTTTAAGCGGTTTTCAAGGTCAGCACAGATCAAAATGGCGAAATTTGAATTTGAAGAGAAGGGTCGCACTGCAAACACCGAGACGGAGGCAGAGAAAATTTAGAACACATGTATTAGTGGGCGTTATAATTAAAACCTTCTCTATAGAAAGCTCAACTGTTCCGATCGTACACAGATACATGCTTAGATTTATCCCAAACGTATTTGTATTAGTAATCAACAAAAGAGCAAAATCCATGTAAAATTTTTCTGTTTCCCACTACCACATCTTACGTTTCTCGCTCTTTGCGATATTAATTTTTATTAATTTTTTTTATTTAATTTTTGTACACTGTATTCACATTCCAAAGCGTTTGGGATTGGTTTACGGCATTAGTATGCGATGAGTTGGGCTTTCTATAGAGAAGGTTTTGGTTATAATTGTTAGCTGTAATCAAAACCTTCTCTATAGAAAACCCAACTGTACGCATAATAATGCAGTGAAACTATCTCAAACGCGTCTGTGTTTGTGGGATGTGATGGGAGTGTACAAAAAATAAGCAGACGCATTTTATGAAACGCGCTAACTGGTGGAAGCGCAAAGAGCGAGAAACGTAAATATTGATTTTGCTCTTTTGTTGATTACCATTCCATAAACTTTTGCGATCTTTTTTAGCATGTATCCGTGTATCAGCGAAGCAGTTGGGCTTTCTATAGAGAAGGTTTTGGCTGTGATCACCGAAATTATGAACGAAACCACATTTAATGCACTACCAAGCTCAATATAGGGCGCCCTTGCTCACTAAACTCTTTTATCCACTTTGCACAGTTGTTTTTTTGTTCTCTTTATTCTATTTATGTTCGTTTATTTTTCCAGTTCTTATATAATTATTATTTTTACTAAATTTTTTATTTCAAATATCATTTGTTATATTTTTCAATTTACCTTTATTCTTTTTATTACTTTGCTTATTAATTACCGAATATGCGATAACATGTGTTTTTTTCTTTAATTTTTGCCATGAATGCATTTCAGCGATAACTCCATAATTTAACTCACCCAAGCAAATTATTTTATTGTAGCATTTTTGTTATTTGAGGGGGAAACAACGAGTAACACTGCTGTTGACATTAGAGCAAAATCAAATTATGCGCGCATGCGTTAAAAATCATACTACTACACAAAATATCTACTAATACTACGAACTTGCGGTTAAGATGTGAGTTTTTCACATTTGCGTCCAAATCCGTGCTTAGGTGTAATTGGAAACAAGTTATCGGGCCCTTCAAACTACCACCC
Organism: Nephrocerus scutellatus; assembly: GCA_947095585.1. Taxonomy (NCBI): domain Eukaryota; kingdom Metazoa; phylum Arthropoda; class Insecta; order Diptera; family Pipunculidae; genus Nephrocerus; species Nephrocerus scutellatus. The sequence goes on along the minus strand of OX352765.1, from coordinate 54,507,476 downwards.
AAAAAACGGGCTTCAGATGGAATACAAAACCAAGGAGGACACTTTGAGCACCTTTTATAATTAATTATAATTTTTTAAATTTTACCTGCTGTAGGTTTTATCATAAAATCTATGTGGTTTTCCGCAAACTTGTTGTTGATTTTTAAGTTCTCTATATTAACTTCGCGTGCCCGTGACTGGTTGGCTGAAGGGCAGAATCTTGTGATCAATAATTTTTAACACACTTCCTAAAGTCCGATTTTACTCAAATATTGCACACATGTGTATTTCCCACTACAATACTATTTTGATATAATTTTGAGAGTGATCGGGCTGAGGGATCGGTGGGCTCCTATACAAAAATTTTTCCATATAGCAGCATCAGATCATATCATACTTTAATGACTGTGTTCTGAAGCGCTGCTTGCTTTACGATTGTTGTTGTTTTGTTGTTGGGTTGCAGTGCCTCGCATTCGTTTTTGATTTTCAACATTCATAGTGGTATTCAGTATACTTTTGGTTATTCGAGAATTTACATGGAAAATTTAGATTTTTAAAATCTATATTAACTTCGCGTACCCGTGCCTGACTGGCTGGCTGGCTAGTGGGTAGAATCTTGAGAAATGAACAGGCCTCGTGGTCGGGGGGGCACCCATACAAATTATATTAAACAAAGTACCCGATTTTCTTAAAATTTTATACGCGTGTGTATCTCAGATGGACAACACTTTTGGTAAAAATTTGGTAAAAATTTGGAAGTAGTCGGGCCCCGGGGCACCCATACAAATTTTTTTAAAAACCCGATTTTCTTCAAATTTTATATGCATGTGTAACTCTGATGGCCAACACTTTTTATAAAAATTTGGAAGTGATTGGGCCCCGGTGTCGGGGTGCACCCATACAAATTTTATAAAAACAAGCACCCGATTTTCTTTAAATTTTATACGCATGTGTATCTCCGATTGATAAAACTTTTTGTAAAAATTTGGAAGTGATCGAGCCCGGGTCGGGGGGCTCCCATACAAATTTTCTAAAAAAGTACCCAATTTTCTTCAAATTTTATATGCATGTGTAGCTCCGATGGACAACACTTTTTACAAAAAGGTGATGGAGACAAGCACCCGATTTTCTTTAAATTCATACGCAGCCCCGGGGTATATGGGGGGGCACCCATACAAATTTTATACAAAAAAGTACCCGATTTGCTACAAACTTTATACGCATGTTTATATCCGATGAACAAAACTTTTGGTAAAAATTTTGGAGTTATCGGGCCCCGGTGTCAGAAGGAAGGAGCCATACAAAATTTTAAAAAAAATTACCCGATTTTCTTCAAATTTTATACAAATTTAATGAAATTTAATTTGTTGCTCCATACCCTGAAGAAAATCGGGTTAGTTTTTTTAGAGACCACGGGCCCCGGGGTCGTGGAGCCCCATAAAAATTTTTCAAAAAATTAACCCGATTTTCTTCAAATTTTATACACATGTGTATCACTAGTGGACAAATTTGTTTGATCGGTCCCTGAGGCCCGCGGGGTGCCCATGTTAATTTTTTAAAAACTAGCCCGAATTTATTCAGATTTTAAAGATATGTTTATCACTGATGGACAAAACTTATGTAAATTGTTTGGAGTGAACGGGCCCTAGGGCCCGAGTGGTGCTCATGTAATTTTTTTAAAAATTAGCCCGATTTTCTTCAAATTTTAAACATATACGTATCTCCTATTAGAGGATTTTCATGAAAAATTTTAATTTTTATCGGTCCCCATCACCACCTTTACTCATCTTCTCCCCCATTACCATCCCATCACCCCCTTAAATATGTATAGGCTCCCACATATAACTCAACCGCCCATTTCCTATCCACTGATCCACTCCACAGCAACCGTCGCCCTAACGATTCCGTCCAACTTCGACCACCCACCACACCGATTACCATCCATCAAGCCCAACAAAACCGTATTTCCGAAGACTTAACCCTATCGCCCACATCCTCCCCCACCGACCCCCTCCCTTACAATCATTAATAATCCCCGTCATCAAAAGCCCCCTCCATTATACACCACTCCCACCCAACCCAAAATGTCAACAACGAAATCGACCGACAAATACAAAAGTGGGAATACAGCGTCACCTATCAGAATTCAGCATAATTATAAACATTTCAATAATCACAGTCAACGAACATCCATTCTGATATGAACAAATATCTATAAATGTGATTCTTCATAAATATTTCGGTGTCGTGACATAACGCCAGCAAAAACTTGTTTTTACCCTTTTAAAAGGAGCAACATCAGATATGCAGATTTTGCTTACCTGATTTATATATACGCTCCTTTTAAAAGGGTAAAAATAAGTTTTTGCTATTGAAAAATTATTGGAAAGTGACCTAAAGCCAAATTGGATTTATGTCGCTTTGCGGAAGTGTCGTAAGGCCAAATGCTATAAATGCAAACTTATTTTTATTTAAGTTTATTTTGTGAATTTAAGGTAAATCGTTTCATATAATAAAAATTCGAACACGTATACATTTTTTGCCGATATAAGTGTCGATTCTACAGTTGTCTGGGTTGATGAGGTGGTCAGTTGGCGGAAGGTCAGTGGGTGGGGGTGGACTGTGGGTGGGTTAGCTGGCGGGAGTTCATAGGACAAGAGGTCAGTGGGAGAGGATCAGTGGGCGGGTGTTAACTTGGGTGGGTGTCAGTGATGTGGGACAGCCGAGAATCGCCGGGTATTTAAATTTAAATGTAATAATTTTCTTTGGTATAATTGTTAACATAGAAAATAGCACCATACAAACCACTTCAATCATATGAAATATTCCATATTTCATCATTTATTCATATCAACTTATATTACTTATATTAATCATCATATATCCAAAGCACGCACCCCTTAAATCTGAACATTCATATCTTGTTTACCACTATAATATTCAAGGGCAATCTTATCTTGCAATGCGAATTCTGTCAACATGTTTACCATCTTCAATTCAAGGCCAATCCTATAATCAAAACACCAGATGGTCAATTACGACGAATATATTCAATACACTTTTAAATATTCATTCAAGGCCAAAAGTAAAGACAATAACATGTTTACTCCTTCAAAGACGAAAACATGTTGGAACACGAAAATATCCTTATCTCAACTCGGATCTATAGTATATTACAGAACGAGCAAGGAAAGTGGAGTTTATCGCGCGAGGTCGAAGCTTGACGAACGAGGCGGTAGCCGAGTTCGGCAATCTAACGAGCACGATGAGCACTTTTCTGCAAGTCATGTACGCTATTTTTCACGCGTCCAAACCGGTTTTTCTGCTAAATCGAGAGAGAGAAGCAGAAATGTGAGAATGTGTGTTCGCTGTGACTGCAGTAAATAACAAAGAAATGAATTTTTCACGCGTCCAAACGGGTTTTTCTGCTAAATCGAGAGAGCAGCAGAAATCACAAACGACAAACAAAAGAGAATTCTTGCTCATGCGCAATGTGTTCATTGAGATTGTAGTAAATAACAAAAGACGTTTATATCATAACATAACTATTGTTGTTATGGGCTACTTTCGAGGCTAGTTTATAGCGTACGAAACAGTCACTTTCGTCTATGGGCGTGTGAAAAGACAATAACATGTTTACTTCCTCAAAGACGAAAACAAGTTCAAAGTCCAAAACTAATACACAACCGAAAACACAAGTTGGATCACTCAAGAAATAGTATATAAGACAACACTTTAGAATGAGAGATGATAAGTATTCTTTAGTATTGAATCCAGTATTGTTGTGCAGTATTGTTAATTAGCATTGTTTTATAACTTGTATTACATTGAAGTCTATTATTAAGACAATAATTTTCAAAGTGTTTTTATAATAAAGAAATAATAAAGAATAATTCTTTTTTAAAATTCATAAATTATGCTTGAAAACATAATTTATAATCACATACATACATACGAGTACAAATTGCAGTGAAATAATACTGCGCAAAATGCCTTGACGACGATGTTCAAACATTGGTCGTAGTGACTGAATATTTTATGAATTTTTTTGTTTTTCAAATTTAATATATGATATTCAGATTAAATGAAACCTTTTGCAAATTAAACGGAACTATTTGCAAATTCAGTGAAACCTTTCAGAAACAAAATGAAACCTTTTGCAAATTAAATGCAACCTTTTGCAAATTAAACAAAACTATTTGCAAACTAAGTGAAACTTTTTCCTAAATTAAATGAAACAATTTGCAAATAAATTGAAACCCATAGAATTTTATCTCTATATTAAAATAATTTTTTTTAAACAAACTTAAATCATTTTAACTATAGTTTTAACTTCTAAGTCAGCGCTTCCCCTGCTGCTGCTGATGGGAGTGTCATCATCATATCCAAAATAAAGTTGGAGCAGTCTGTGGCTGTAACAGAATTTACGCTCTGTGTAATCACATCGACAAGATTTTGGTCTATTACAGAAACTAACAAATCTCGAGCTTTGGATTTAATTTTTGAGAACGCTTTTTCTATTTTACATCAATGAAAATGAATTACGTGTTTCAATGAATAAGTGATAAAATTAAAAATATGTGAATGTCCTATTATAAAATTAAAGCAGAAGGTATTTTCTTATCTTTGAGGAAGGAAAATTCTGTGGGTTTCAATTTATTTGCAAATTGTTTCATTTAATTTCACTTCATTTAGTTTCACTCTAATTGTAAAATGTTTCACTTAATTTGTAAATAGTTCCGTTTGATTTGCAAAAGGTTTCATTTTGTTTCGGAAAGGTTTCACTGAATTTGCTAATAGTTCCGTTTAATTTGATTTGAAAAACCTATATATGATATTCAATATTTTCAAGGTTACAATCATCATAAATATGATCGTAGTGATTTTAAAAACAAAATGTTTTTTCATTTGACACTAGCTGACCCGGCAGACGTTGTCCTGTCCCACGTTCAATAAATTTGTTTGCGATCGTTTTGTGGACTTGTGAAAAGCTATTCGAAATATTAAATCAGAGTAAAAATGAGAAGAAAAAAAACGTCAACCAAATGATTTATTATCTTTTATTAAATTTGAAATTACAATGAATCTCAAGGTGTTTTGTTTACATTTCGATTTCGATTGCAATATCATAGAAAACCAATCGAAACAAAGTCTTTGTTTGTTTTGATTATTCGCTTGAACATCACTATTTCCTTTGTGTTGCGATTTTGAGTCACATTATTGTTACATTTTTAAATTTTCTCAACCGATTCGTATGAAATTCGGTATAGTCTTTCGATGGTCCTCTGGGGGGGTCTTTTGGGGATCTTTTGAAGGTCTTTTTGTGAGGGTCTTTTTGCGGTCTTTTGGGGCTTTTGATTGTTTTTTTGGAGTTATTTTTGGTTTTTAAAACTTTTCAAGCGTTTTGGGGGTCTTTTGGGGGCCTCTTGGAGGTCTCTTGAGGGTCTTTCGAGGGAAATGTATAGATTCAGTTCCAGATCCTGAAACCAATGAGTACAATGGCTCTGGTGGTGGAACCAATGGCGCTAATTTCACTTTTCCATTTGCGCAACTCAATCCATTTGCTTCATTTTTGTATTTCATTGCCTTACAATATGGGCAAACTAAGTTAATAGGTCCAATAGCAACGCATTCGTAGGAACTGTATTAAATTGAAACAACGTAACTGAAAGCCGCTCGTGAAACATTGAAAGCAGTTCGAAGACGACGCGTTGCACGTAACCTAATCCTTTTAATTCCATTTCGCTATTCACGTTGCTCTGTAGTCCTATTAGATTGAAAATTTGCTTGGTTTGTAGCATTTCGAGTTCTTCGAACCAAATTATTGCGCCCACGTTTTGGCGGCATGGGTCTAAATGTAATCACACGGAACACACAATAAAAAAAAACAAAGAACCGCCACGCACAGAAGAATTAATTATTACTATAATATTGATTTCTATTTTTGTTTTACATGATATTATGATGGGCCAAAATTTTATTAAGTGACAGTGGTCAGTATCTACTTATAATTCTCTATTTCAACACTTTTGCCTCAATGATACAACCCGCTTAACAACATTCATTTTTATTTATATAGATAGGCTTTTGTTAATAATTAAGGCAACATATCTTCGGTTGAACAAACCGATTTTTTTTTTTTTATAAACATTTCGTGCACCTTAAGGAACATACGAAAAAAAATTAACCGAATTGGTCGAGCCGTTCTCGAATTTTGCGCTTAGCAACATTCATTTTTATTTATATAATATAGATATATAGATATAGATAAACTACAAGACTATTTATACGTTTAAAAACATTTGACATTTCAGTATAAGATATTTCAGGCTGTATTTTATTTGCCGAGGGATAAGGAATTACAACAACAATTGCACTGTCTTATTCCTTCTTTGGAATAAGAAAACCTTCTGTTTTGCTGGTTTTCAAATTCTAATTCCTTATTCCTTGGCAAATAAAATAGGCCTTTCATTGTGCTGTACAATTGTTTAGAAATAAGTTTGACGAAAATTCTAAATTAACTTTCAATCAATTTTAAATAGGTAATGATACGAAATTTCATAACAATTTTGATTATCAAAGAATTCAAATGCAAATATTTTTAAAGTGATATAAAGTGATACAATAACATTTCAATTCGATTACCGGCAAAAATAACATAACCAACGAAAATTTTCATTTTTAGCATACATACGCAAAATCCTCTCTATAGAAATGCAACTGTTTTGCTAAATCTCAGGTACATCTTTAATGTTAATTTTTTTTTCGTAAAACTCTGCCCCAGATTTTTCGTTTCGTTTCGTTTCCCCTTCAAAATGCCTCTACCGTAGAGCTAAAACAGCTCTCGATATTTTGGGAGATTTACCCCTCTTTATACTAACACAACAACAACACATACAGCAAAAAAATGTAAACAAAAGATTTTCGCCTTTCATGTTCGATTTCCTTTTTGAAAAGTTCTGAAGTCGAGCGCGATTCTGGGGTAGAGTTTTACGAAAAAAAATTTACCATAAAAAGTACGAAAATTAGATGTATTGGTAATTAACAAAAGACAAATTCCATATAAAATTTTTCTGTTTCTCACCACTACCACGTACGTTTCTCACACTTTTCACTACCACCTGCTAGCGCGTTTCTTTCTTCAATGTATTCACATCTCACAAATACAGCCGATTTTCCTAGTTTTACACTACATTAGTATGTGTACAGTTGGGCTTTCTATAGTGTATAGAGAAGGTTTTGTACAAACGAGTACAAATTGCAGTGAAATAATGCAGCGAAAAATGCCTAAACGATGTTCGAATAATGGTCGTAGCGACCGACCACTTCGCAATAGGCAACAATTAAGAACTAATTTAACACCAAAACAACAAGAAGCGGCAAAAGAGGATACACGATTGAGCAATGCAACCACCCGTGCCATAGAAAGTGATGCACACAGAATAGAACGACTTGCACAAATGAGAACTACAACTCAAAAAGCACGCAATCGTATTACGGATTCAAACAGAAGTGTTGTGGAATTGAAAAATCGAGTACGTCGAACAACAAGAGCACTAACACTGTCATCATTCAATCGTATCGCATTCGAATATCATCCAGACATCGAATATTGCGCTCATTCAAAAATTTCAATTGGTGACATGGATAAAGAATGACTTCCTTTGCCGCCAATATCATTACTAATACGGACAGACAAGGATGCACATTTAATTCAACATCCAAGATTCAGGGCCAGGTCTATCACAAAATTGGTTTTTTACTTCCTCTACCCAAGAAAAGACCAAAATTTCTACAAATTAACTTTATGGGAGATGAAGAAGAGCAGTCTAATATCCGTTGCCAGTATCGTACTCGTAATGTTACCGTTATAGTAGCCGATTTAGAAACTGTTTTGGCATAAAAAAATAATAAATAAATAAAAAATAAGTTTGTCTCTGTACGCCGCCATGTACGGGGTCAGAATTTAACTTGCTTAACTAATTTCGTCGTGAAAGCATAACACTTGCGACAATTTGTGTTAATAATCCACTGTGAACCATCCACTACACAAATTCGGTTAAAAGAAGCGGTAAGTTGTGTTTTGTGTGTTTGTTTTTTGTAGTTATGTGTGATTTCAGAGTGGATCTTAGCAACATACGTGGACTGAGAACGAATTTTTTCGCTGTGTTTACATATGTAATTGTCCATTGACTAGCAATTCTGGCACTTAGTGAAACTCAGGTATTTGATAATTCCGATACCTCGGAATTAAATTTGCCTGAGTAAAGCTTGGTGTCATTATTTATTCCTCGACGCGGTCCCACAATTTTTGATAATTATTCCGTCAATGTATTATCGCCTCTAGGCTCGTCAGACCATTGTGCAGTATCAGCTAATTTCTCGTCTCGTTAATAAACCACGTAGTTAGAGAAAAAACTCCCAAAAAAACAGTATGGCAATACGAGAAAGCCGATTGGGACGGCCTTAACAACTTCTTTGGGAGATTAAACTGGTCGCTATTGTTTCGCGATAGCAACGTGGATGCCGCCGCTTATACAATCACAAACATCACCCTACCCTACAGAGGCAAACCGATTTGTTCATTGATGCCTCCTGCACCACCGAGTATTGAACGCTCTATGAGACAGATCTTCGCTCGTACTCGTGCAGTTGCTAGAGTTTTAAACGATCTCAACATTCACAAATCCGCTGGCCCAGATGGTATTTCCCCATTAGTTCTAAAGAGGTGTTCTTCCAAGCTGGCATTACCATTGCGTAAGCTCTTCCATCTCACCTATTCTTCTGGACTCTTCCCGAGAAGCTGGAAAACAGCCTTTATCCATTATTGGCACTTGCATCGCGGAAACTGAAAATCTCGCAATTCTCGGTATGTGCGTTAACGACAAGCTTCGTTGGAATGACCACATATTTAACGTCGCCAAAAAGGCTGCGAAATGTTTAGGTTTTCTAGTCCGGTACAAGACATATTTCACTCCCTACTACTATCTACAAGGCTTTTATTCGCCCTAAACTTGAGTACAATTTCCATATCTGGTCGGTCTGGTGCGCATAAAACTACCTTGCATCAGCTAGATAGAATACAAAACCGCGCGATAAACCTTATCGGTGACGCAAATATAGCGAATTCAATAGATTCGCTTGAACATAGCAGGAACGTTTCCTGCTTGTCACTGTTTTATCGTTTCTTCCACCAGCGGTGCTCAAGAGAAATAGCCAGCTGCATGCCACCTCTCCTTGAATTCAACCTCTATACTCGTAGCGCTCTAAATGCTCGTCAGTTTACCCTCAAGCCCATCTTCGTACGCACAGTTAAATTCAGAGATTCGTTCTTCAGCCGTACCACACGTATGTGGAATGCTCTGCCAAGCTCTGTCTTCCCACATCACCATGATCAATAGGCTTTCAACCTTTCCACGACGATTGGTTCTACGCACGAAAGGACCCCAATACTTATCAAGACATTGGGCCAAAGATCGTCAACCGGTTTGTGGTTGGATCACTTGGATCCACTCCCAAGCCTGGAGTTGCTACAACAACAACAGGCTTTCAAAACACAAGCTCATAGACATCTCCTCTTTTCTCCTCATTTTCGTTAACGCCCACGCTGTGCCAAACATATAGCCGAGAATTATAAGGGTGCGAACCCCTATTAGCGTGCGCGAATTATAAAAAAAAAGAAGACAGAATTGGGTTTTGGAAGCGTTAAATTCAAGTCTATTGCTGTCGTCAGAATCGGATTAGAAGTAGTGGATAGGAGATCATTAATTAAAATGAGAAAGAGCCATGGGCAACACCGGCGTTTATGCGGTGGAAATTAGATTTGAAACCGTCTACTACGATCTAGATTGAGCGTTAAGAAAGGTAGTTACTAGTCCACTAGTTACTAGCGCCGAACACTCAGTGCGCGCTATCACGCCCAAATGCTCAAGCGCTTCGCGCCAAGAGACCATTTAGTGCTCTAGATTCTAGATTAAGAGGATTTATAACAACATTTTAAGTAGGCTGCTGAAAATTTTATGAAAACATAAGATAAATAAAGCTGTTCTTGTTTTTTTTTTCAATGCCAAACGGGTGTACAAAATTTAAGGCAAATGTTAAGGGAAGATAATTCTGTGTCCACTTGAAAAATATGACCAAATCTTACTGATTATGCTATAAAAGCCCTACCAAACGTTTCAGTTTAATCAAGCGGACGGTCTTCGAGTTTAGTCAACAATTATTTCGAAACGTCTACAAAACTCTCTGAGCCAGTCCTGAAAAAAGAACAAGCAGGATCCGTCCAAGCCGCTTTTACACGGATCAAATCAACACTCAGCGTATTATCATAGAACAGTCAGTGGAAAACCGTTCTCCACTAAATCTGGTCTTTGTATACTTCAGACGCGCTTTCGAGAGTGTAGGACGTATTGTGATGTGGCAGATTCTGCCCAGAAATGGTGTTTCATAAAAGCTTATCAACATCATTATGGAACTATACCGTGGCTCAATATGCCGTGCCGTGCATAGCGGCATTCTTAGCCCGCCGTTCTCCATCACCTGAAATGTTTTTTTTAAGTTGAGAAGACCTCGAATATGCTAATGACAGCTATCTGCTGTAACAATGATTGTGCGACATGGAGCCCAAATTAAACTCACTCGAATTCACGGTAGACAAGTATGAAACCAGCGTTACTGGGAGCTAACGCTGGTCTCGAATGCAACCAAATGATTGATGGCCAATATTTAGATCGAAATCTACCCAACGCTTCATCTTAATCGGGTGGACGGTCTTCGAGTTTAGTCAAAAATTATTACGAAACGTCTTCAAAATGCTCTGCGCCAGTCCTGAGGAAAGAACAAGCAGGATCCGTCCAAGCCGCTTTTACGCGGATCAAACTAACACCCTGAGGTGGCAGATTCTGCCCAGCTATGGTGTTTTAGAAAAGCTTATCAACATCGTTATGGAACTATACCGTGGCTCAATATGCCGTGTCGGTCGTGCATAACGGCAGTCTTAGCCAGCCGTTCTCCATCTATTCGCGAGGTTTGCTCTCTCTCGCATTTGTACAATCGTAATTGACTAGATGATGGAAAGGTTATCCGTGTTCTCCTCGTGGCATCACCTGAAATGTTTTTTTAAATTGAGAAACCTTGATTATGCCAATGACATCTATCTGCTGTTACAATGATTGTGCGATATAAAGCGCAAATTAAACTCACTCGAATTCACGCTAGAAAAGTTGGAAAACAGTGTTACTGGGAGGTAACGCTGGTCTCGATCCGAATGATTGATGGCCAATATTTAGAGGAGGTCGAGATCTCCTGTTACATTAATTTGTTTATTTACAAAGCCTAAAGCAAGATAATGCATGAAATCATTGAAATAAATAAATATCTATTATAGCATATCCGAACGTTAAATGTTCCGCTCTTTCGAAATCATCGGACAAACATATGGGTTGCCATTTAAAAAATGGTCCCCAGAACTTGCGCACCCTCTGGAACGATTAGCGTGGATCAATTAAAAGAGATTGTATGTATGTATCTGCATATTTAAAAATTTATATAAAATATGAGTTTCAGACTTAAGATAAGAAATTGATGAACAAAGGATTGTGTCATACCTCATCCTTAGCAACAGATTCATTTTCATCCTTAAAGTGCCGCGACCTCCTTTTATCTCCGGAGTTGAGTAACTGTGCGACTTTGCTTTGTTTGGCCAAATCTAATGCTTCTTTTTTGCTACGAAGGGCACAATCTTCCAGAGTCTCTGCAGCTTCAAACATTCCCTGACGACGGTATAGTGCACCAAGATTTTTTAAAGTTGTGGTTACAGTAGGTGAGTCAACCTTTGCAGCTTTATGCCAACCGCCATATTCGCCATATGGTGTATTCTCGCGGTTGTCATATTTATGTTCCTCCCGTTCTTCAGCAACCTAAAATATTTGTTTAAATATTTTCTTGTATTCACAAACATAATAAAACTGTGATTCAAAATTTAAATTTATATTATTAAGGGGTTCATGACGCTTCGAGAATTCATAGCAACATAAAAAAAATGTGTATGTGTGATAACGGGTTCGTATAATATTGCTGGGATTGATTAAATTAAGCTACTGCGTAAAAGCGCTTTTGTGATATTTTATATTTTCATCTTAATTTAGCATATACTAAAATCATTTTCTCGATCACGCGAATATAATGTGCAAATATAAGCATTTTTGGTATAGTTTGGCAACGCCAGATTAATAAAGGTTTGTTCCTTTATTTGTTAAAAAAAAATAATGTTTTCTAAGGTTAGATACTACAAAAATCATTACTACCCAATTGGGTCAAATTAAAAAAGTAATTAAAGCGGTCGTTTGCTCATGACAATAAATGTGTCCACTAAACGTCATAGGCAAGCGAAGGACAATTGGGACAGTTACCACCCCCCACCAACGCAATTTCAGGTGAAAGGATCTTCCGCCAGATCCTTGTCAGAGCAGCTGCCCGTTTCATTCCTGACGGCAGAATCGCTATACTTTGGCCTAACTTCCCAGCAGAAGCAGTCCAGCTCGCTAACAAGCGTGACCATATTCGCAGCATCAACCCCGCGAACACCAGAATGGACCTAATAAATAACGAGATTGATCACCTAGTCAATAAACGCAGACGAACTAAATGGCTGGAGTACCTTCAATCTTGTGACAAGGGCTCAAAAAAACGTTGGTCCAACATCAAGGAGCTCTTCAACACCACCAGACGTAGAGACCTAACAGCCATCACCTTCAACAGCACACAACAAGACTGCCACAGGAAGTGTTCCTCAATATTCTGTCGCCAGTTTGTAGAACACCCAACGCACTGTAACAAGAGCAAGTGCACTATTCTCAGGAAATAGCACAGCCTTGACAACGACAACACCTCACATATTCTACTTCCCTCCGAAGTCGAATTAGCCATACGCAGTGCAAAACCCTCCAAAGCCATTGGACCGGATGGAATCGCCACGATTATGCTGAAACATCTAGGCTCAACAGGTATCACTTACTTAAAACATTGGACATCCCTGACCCTGGGAAATGGGTAGAATTATTCCCCTACTCAAAGAGGCAGAACAAGGATTCTCGTATCGTCCAATTTCGCTCCTGTTTCCAACAGCGAAAATACTTGAAGCTATATTACTTCCTCAGCTTCATTTCAAACTCGAGTTATCTGAACACCAACACGGCTTTCGCAAGCATCGCAGCACAACCACAGCCCTTTCGGGGATCATAACACTCATCTCGCAAGGACTTAACCAACAGCGTTCCTGTGACCGCACTGTGCTTGTTGCACTGGACCTATCTAAGGCATTCGACACCGTTGAACTAGGCATCTTACTAGAAGACATCCTAGAGTCACACGAAACGATGGCTTACAAACTACCTTAATGGTACGAAATCTTACGTCGAATTCCGAAACAACAAATCGCAATACAGGAAAGTTAAGCAAGGTGTAACCCAATGAAGGGTCCTATCACCGACTCTCTTCAACCACTACAAAACTCCCTGCACCACCTACCGGAGTCAAATTGATATCGTACGCCGACGACCATTCTTGCTTCAGACAATGACATCCCCACCATTTGCAGAACCATCAACTAGAAGACTTTTTTACCAGTCGAAATCTAATCTTCTCTCCAAAAAAATCGTCCGCTACACTTTTCACCACATGGACCAAAGAAGTCAACCTACACCTCGACATCTCGATACACGGCAGGACAATCCATACAATCAAACATCCAAAGATCTTGGGAGTCACATTCGACAATCCGCTGACATTTTCGACTCATTCGGGAAACATTAATAAACGAGTCATGTCCAGAAATAAAGTACTCAAATCCGTAGCGGGGCAGAGCCGCACTAGATGATCGCCAAAATGACATCGTGTCGCCGTCCCCTATATATCAAAGCGAGGAAAATCTCCCCAGACAAACCAGATCAACCCTGGCACAACTGGGCCTGGACTGTTCCGACAGCTACACAAACATTACAACCCAACTTTTGGACTAACACTAACACGAATTAATAGTTGCTACAACAACAACAACAGCAACTGGGACACCTATCTTGTTGTTTTGATGCTCCGAGCGCGGATTGTATCATCAAGAAAAAAGCACCCGCGAATCAGATTCGAGTCAACTGAGATGTCGGGCGTAGAAGAGAAATAAACACGTATTAAGAATACTGTCATTAGTAGTCGTAAAGATCGGAACGAATGGTTCGATGACGAACGTAAGCTAGCGACTGGACGTAAGAATCTTGCGTACCGAGCAATACAACAATCTCATAGAACGCGGAACGCGAAGATGAATATAAAGAGCTCAGAAGATATGAAAAAACAGTTTAACTGCGAAAGAAATCAGCCTGGAAGAAGAATCTCGTCCGTGAACTAGAACAGTACAGAGAGCGAGGACCGCACGAGGTGCAACCAAAGAGTCCGCGGTATGACACAATATACACCGCGTTGCACATACTGATTGAAGGCTTGCTTAATGGCCAGCTAACTGGGGAATTGGAGGCTCCACCAATGACCGAAGACCACACTATGCTGCCGCCACCAAGCATCAAGCATAGACGAAGTTATCAGAGCGATAAATCGGCTCAAAAATAATAAGGCCCCGGGATCTGATGGTATCCCAGCGGAACTAATTAAAACAGGAGGCCCCGCAATACACCAAGCAATCCATGAACTAATAGTGCAAGTAGGGGAGGAAGAAGCTATGCCAGAAGACTGGCGAAGAGGCATCCTGTGCGCCATACATAAGAAAGGAGATATCAAAACCTGCAGCAATTATCGTGGTATAGCGTTGTTCAGTACCGCGTATAAGATTTTCTCCTCTGTCCTACAAGACAGGATAGCCCCATACGCTAAAGTCATCATTGGTCCATACCAGTGTCGCTTCATCCCAGGCAAATCAACAACAACAGAGTTTCAAAACTCACTACACCATCTTTATATAGACTTTAAAGCCGCCTATGATAGCATAGCCAGAGTATAACTTTATAAAGCCATGAGAGAATTCGGCAACCAAAATAAACTGGCAAAACTAGGTAGGTTGACCATGACAAATGTTATAAGCCAAGTAAAACTATCCGGATCACTATCAAGACCATTCAACGGACATTCTATAACGGGCTGACAAGGGGATGGACTGGCCTGCGTCCTCTCCAATCTGGCTTTGGAAAAAGGGATCCGACACTCTGACGTAACGGGCTGTACAGTAAGCTGGCGGCACGAAGTCTGGGGCTGCACATACATGAGAGCAAAATTACGTAGATGGTAGCCACGTCTGCGAGTAGAAATAGTGGAATATTTTAACTATCTCTGTAGCAACTATCAACTGTAGCAGCCGATAACAACATGGAACCAGAAATACGCAAACGGTTGCGTAAAGCCAAAAAAGCCTACTAAAGTCTGTCAAATCCAGGAACTTAACCATAACATACTAGCTGCTGGTATATAAGACAATGGTAATACCAGTACTTACATATGGAGGCCGGCCAAGCCTACGCTGGAAGGATGGCGTAGACCAGGACGCCCAGAGTTTAGGAATGCCAAACTGAATGACATTGGCTCGAAATCGGGACCAGTGGAGAGACTTTTTGCGGGAGGCCAGGACAGGACCCTGGTTGTATAGCCAAATTTGATGATAAATCAAAGTGCTTATAAATTATTAGTGAATCCTGTATTTCATAATAGGACAAATCATATTGAAGTTAAATGTCATGTCAGAGAGA
The DNA here is from genome assembly GCA_947095585.1 of Nephrocerus scutellatus. Taxonomy (NCBI): domain Eukaryota; kingdom Metazoa; phylum Arthropoda; class Insecta; order Diptera; family Pipunculidae; genus Nephrocerus; species Nephrocerus scutellatus. The sequence continues at coordinate 54,491,751 of OX352765.1, read as the reverse complement.
TGCAGGGAGAGTAGGTCCTGGGGCTGAGATGTCGGGCGTAGAAGAGAAATGGACACGCATTAAGAATACTGTTATTAGTACTGCTGACTCCATCTTAGGCAGTAGTCGTCAGAGATCGAAACGACTGGTTTGATGACGAATGTAAGCTAGCGACTATATGTAATAATGTTGCCTACCGAGCAATGCAATAACCTCATAGAACGCGGTCAAAAGATGAATATAAACAGCTTAGAAGGTATGAAAAAACTGTTCAGAGAGCAAGGCTCGTTCCAGAAGCGGAAGTTCTACCAAAGAGTCCGCAGTTTGACGCAATATACACTGCGTTGCATATACTGCAAAGACAAAGAGGGTAATCTAATCGCCGATCTCAACGACATCTTAAAGCGATGGGAAGAATACTTGAGTTGCTAAATGGCCATCTAACTGAGGAATTGGAGGCTTCACCAATGACCGAAGACCATACTATGCTGCTGCCACCAAGCATAGACGTAGTTAGTAGTGATAGATCGGCTTAAAAATAATAAGGCCCCGGGATCAGATGCGATACCAGCGGAACTGATTAAAAAGGAGGCCCCACATAACACCAAGCATTTCATAAAATAATAGTGCAAGTATGGGAGGATCCCACAAGACTGGTATCCTGTGCCCCATACAAAAATTGGATATATCAAAAAATGCAGCAATTATCGTGTTATAACGTTGTTGAGTACCGCGTATAAGATTTTCTCCTCCATCCTTCAAGACAGGATAGCCCCATACGCTAAAGTCATCATTGGTCCAGTGTGGCTTCCTTCCAGGCAAATCAACAACTGATACGATTTACACCCTTAGGCAGGTGATGGAAAAATGTCAGTTTCAAAACTCACTACACTATCTTTTTATAGACTTTAAAGCCGCCTATGAAAGCATAGCCAGAGTAGTACTTTATAAAGCCATGAGAGAATTCGGCATCCCAAATAAACTGAAACGAGTATTTAGGTTGACCATGACCAATGTTATAGTATAAGGCAAGTAAAAATATCTGGATCACTATCAAGCCCATTCAACATCTATAACGGACTCCGACAAGGGGAAAGACTAGCCTGCGGGTAAACTGTAGCAGCCGATAACAGCATGGAACCAGAAATACGCAAACGGTTGCTTAAAGCCAACAAAGCCTACTTTAGTCTGTCAAGACTCTTTAAATCCAGAAATTTAACCATAACATCCAAGCTGCTGGTATATAAGACAATGGTCATACCAGTACTTACATATGGATCCGAGACTTGGGTGCTTAGTAAAAAGGATTCTGACCTCTTAGCCGCGTTCGAGAGAAAAGTCTTACGGAGAATTGTGGCCCCGTATTTGAGGAAGGACGATTCCAGAGACTTTATAATGATGAGTTCTAGGAGCGTTACCGTGATGTCAACATCGTGAAGAAAAGTAAGCTCGGTAGGCTCCGGTGGGCAGGACACCTAGCTCGCATGAGCGAAGAGGATCCTGCTCGGAAAGTCCTTTGCTGTAGGATTTATGTACACGACACAGTAAATAAATATAATTAAATATAATAAGAAATAACATAATACACGACAGTTATTGTGTAACAATTTTGACACATGCTGTAGGATATTCCATATATTCTATATAGTTACCTTATATAACGAAGCAATTAGTAACAATCTTGGCCGAATTAATATAATTGAATATATTAAAACAACACAAGCGACAGTAACAGATAAAAACATTATAACATAAGTACATAGTTTGAAAAGGTTGAATATTTCCAGAGTGGTAAAATCTTAATTTTTACTTTCAACCTTTTTTCAAATAAAAATTTGCACTACGCCATTGCTAATTATATTTATTTAAATTTTGTAATTTTGAATTTTTTTGTATTGTTTTATTGCTGTTATGAGAACTTAAAACTCAATTCGGTAAATTCAATATATTTCTCTAAGTAAATACAGTTTTTTTTGCCCTGAAGAAATTGTATTTTACTAGGATAGCTTCACATTAGTTAAAACTTTTAAAACTTCAACAAATAATAAAACAACCCATAAACATTAAAATTTTTCGTGTAAATTCTCTAATCGGGAATACACAATGTGCAGTTTGAATAAAATCGGGTAAATTTTTTAAAATTTTTGTTAGAGAGCAAGTATGGGAGGGGGGCTATTTCACTACCAAATTTTTACAAGAAGTGTTGTCCATCGGAGATACACATGCATATAAAATTTGAAGAAAATCGGGTACTTTTTTCATAAAAGTTGTATGGGTGTCCTCCCCCCACCCTCTGACCCATGGACCCGATTACTTCCAAATTTTTACAGGAAGTGTTGTCCATCGGAGATACACATGCGTATACAATTTTTAAAAAATCAGGTACTTTAATTTTAATAGAAAGTATTGTCATGAGAAATACACATGTGTGCAAAGTTTGAATAATATCGGACTTTAGGAAGTGCGTTAACAATTGATCACAAGATTCTGCCCACCAGCCAGACAGCCACGGGCACGCGAAGTTAATATAGAGAATTTAAAAAAGATATAGAAAGTGAGTAACTCAACGCACACTTTTTAAACAAAATTGGGTATGAATGAATATTTTAATTTGAATGTTATTAGATAAAAATTTGTGCCATCGTTCTCCGAATTCTAGCTTATGCTGAAAACGTAAATCAAAATCCTATCATAGATTACAAACGTTTAGAAACTAATAAGAGGAAATCTTTATTTAAAGGTAAACTTTCCGTGGCTCATGATACCATTAGATACCAAAAAGTCTTTGTACGATCGCACCTCTCGCGAATGATTTTGGAAGTGATCAGGGGTCACCATACGAGTTGTTTTTCATATACTTTTTTTTTTGTTTTTCAGCATTTTTAAAATAGTACCATCTTAAAATTTTGCGCACCTCTTTGATATTTAAAGAAAACAATAACCGCAATATTTTGGAAAGGGTCGGAAACTTTGGTCAGGAGCTCCTATTTCTATACAAATATTTTTTTAAAGTCTTATGTTTTCATAAATTGTCCAGAATTTATATATTTATTCTAAATTTTACAAACGAACACGACCCCTTGGTCAATACAATACAATACAATACAATCCACACAATTTTGTTTGTTTCTATAAATCTTCGTAACTAGAATTTATAATGAGAGCACGAATTGCACTACTGGCCAACATGTCATGATGAGGAGATGTGTTTATCGTTATTCTTAATGTTATTTATTTTGTAAGAACGCACAAAAGATCCAAAAGACCATGCTTATATATATATAGCTGCGTTTGGTTTAACAAGAAAATTTATGGTTTTCCTTAACCTATAAAAAGCCAGCAAAAAAATTCCAAATATACATTTTAGTTTAGTTGTTAAGTTGATACACACATCGTGTTAAGGTGTAATCTGAGTAAACATCAAGGTAAATATCATATTCATCAATTATTTTTATTTCAATTCAAATACTCAATTCCAATGAATAGAATTTCAAGTGTTCTTCTAGTTTTTAAATTCTAATGAAAATTCAATGCCCATGCTAATATACATTTATCCATTTCAGTCTGCAAACATTGACAATAATTCGTCTTTAAGCCTTCTTTAGGCTAAATTATTGCATTTGCAGTATTGTATTGCTGCATTATAGGGTGAACAAACTTTTGCAATCTAACTTTCATTCTATTCGGAATTTCTACTGCAAACATTTTACAAAGATAAAATTAAGAAAAAACAATGCTTCAGTATTAAATTATTTTATTCCAATATATTTCGAAACATCTTAAAAAATAATTTGCTTGTGTAAGAAATAAAAATGCATGTTATACAGAGTTTTGTAGAATTTGTGACACTTATTTAAACAATATTCGAAACTGTTTGCATTAAAATTAAACTTAAAGTGTACTAATATTTTAAAATACATATGACGGGTATAACTGATGAGAACATATATTCAGCTTTGCTGGGCTTCGCGTTCATTAAGATATCAAAAATAATATTGAAAAGAGCTGTTAATGATCTCATGTTGGTTTGTTCGGTAAAAACTTATTTAACATTTCCTTTACACCTTTCTAAAAATAAAAACAAAAAATAATAATATAAAAAAATCGTTAGACGCAATAATAGTTATAAACGGGGGTACATATATATACCTTAATGTACACCCGGTTAAAATGCAAACTAGTTTTTTGAATATTAGCCCCCTTAATAATAAACACTGAATAGCAGTGTGTTAGCACTAATACATCTGATAGCTGGTAAATTTTATTAATAAAAATGTGAGTTAGCTTTATCAACGAGCGGATAACTTAACTCACCGAATTTTGTGAATAAGAGGCGGATAAATTTTTAACATACATTTTATATGGAATTCGTTGTCATGACAAAAATCGGTCTGAATATTAAAATATAACAAAAATATTGAGCTAATTTCAGTGTCAGCTGCTGAAATATGAGAGCGTTACTCTAATATTTGCACATTTCGGTGAAGTGTTGCCGTGCTTTTACTGATAATGAGCGGATGCTGACATATACAAATTATATGTTTATTAATAAGAAAAGTTATCTTTTTTATTAATACGGCTGTAGTAAGTTAATTCTTTTGTTAATTTTTAGAGCAAAAAAGCAATTTCCTAACGAACGTGCACTAACGTATGAAATAAGAGACTAACTGCCACTAAATGACTACCTTATTAAACGACGAAAGTTAAAATCTTCCTTGTTTTTGTTTTAGCTTAACAAATTAACGCGGACATTACAAGATGTACTGACTAAGTGCAGTACGAGGGTTGCCTTTTCTATTTCGGAATTGGACACACCTAGTGCTGCCATAACTGGTAACTGACCTCTCTTTCGTAAAGTTTGACATTTTAGACGGTTTATTTACTCAGAACGTTTTTTTATACTGCCGCAATTTTTTGTTGTTCCATTTTTGCACTGAAATAAAATTTTTAAATCACTGAGTTTTATTTCAGTGCAAAAATGGAACTAAATCGTGAACATTTTCGTGCGATTATTTTGACAATTTCGACGTGAATTCAATCGTTGCCGCAGTTCGATCAACAACAAATTTCGTGAAGGTCGTCTACAGGGTGATTGACACTAAGTGTTACCAAAACAAAACGCCACAGAATTTTTCTTTTGTGATGAATTTTATTGAATCAAAGTAAAAAATGTTCACAAATATTTATATTTTTGAATTGCATTAGCAGTTTTCGATTTAGCCACCCTTAGCCGCGATTATGGCCTTCAAACGGCCGACAAAGCTATTGCATGCAGCACGAAAGTGGCTCTGCGGTATTTTGGCCCATTCCCGGCGAAGCGCTTGCTTGAGATGATCGACACTTTGGTATAAGGTATTTTTTCCCCAACCTTGCTCTTCAAAATACCCCAAACCGAGAAATCTAGCGGATTTGCATCCGCTGAATTTGATGGCCATTGGGCAGTGGAAATGAACCGCGGAACGTTGTTTCTCAGGCAATTTTGGTTGACGCGCGCTTTATGTCCAGGCTCTGCGGCCGAAATGTTTTTGTGCCCAAGGCTTCAACGCTCCCTCCAACACTTGATCCCGATAAATTTGAGCATTTATCTTGATGCCACGGTCAAAAAAATCGCCACATTCGTGCAAGTGTAACAACTCCTTTGCTCTTTCCACTCTAACTTTTTTATTGAGCATCGGTGAGACCATGAAACTTCAAGGCCTTTAGTGCAAGATGATCTTTCTATATGAGCTGCATCCGTTCGAGCGAAATGTTCGTCCACGAGCCATTTTCTGCCGCTACGGCGCGGATTCCGAGCCAATTTGGCCTTCACCTTCCGAATGATATCCGGTGATGTTGCAGTGCGTTTCGGTCCACCACCACCGTAATAACGATTTATGGTGTGTTATTATTCACACGAAGATGTTTGCACTGGTTAACAATCTGCGGCTGTGGTTTTCCAGCCAAAAATAGAGCAATCACACTATTACGCTTGAATTCCATTGCGGATAACTTTTTTCTGAATATCTCCCATTAAAATGCTTTTGTAGGCTTGTAAACAATGGAATGGACTGTCATTAGTGTAAATTTGAGCGCTCTGTCATCACTGGTTTGACAGCAATGACAGTCTGAAGTTGGTTACACTTCGTGTCAATCACCCGGTAAAACATCATTTGACTATCGCTTAAAAAACAACTCGTGTCAATTGGTCGAACAAAATGCTCAAAAAACATGATCTCGGTGCTTCAAAACATGTCTTTAACAACAGGTGAGAGGTTACGAATCTTGGATCTGTGCATATGTGCAAAAATCCAACAAAAGTTGTTCGCACACGAAGCACTTCGAAGAAAATGTCGCAACAGTACCATTGGTGGAAGTGTTTCGAAAATTGGTTCAAACGCATGTAAAAGTGTATTGATCTTCATGGAGAATATTTTGAAAAACAATGAAGCCATTTTCGATAAATATTTGTTGTTGTTCTCTATTCGCGCAATATAAAAGGCACCAGTGAGGAAACGTATTTAAAACCAGATCCTATCGATTTGCTTCGCAAAAGCAAATCAATTGTCCCAGCCAAAGGAAAACGAAAGTGTTACTGTGATAATGTTAATGTTAAATGTCTAGTTCTTGTAAAAATGTAAGGAAATGAACCTATAAAATTATTGAATTATTATTATTAGTCAATTAAAAGTACCAAAACAACAGTCAGCTGCGTATGTAGCGGTGGAGAGGGCGTCAGCTGACGTAGGTAAAGAATATTCGAGCAATAATGGTATATTTCCGGGTCCAGCTGACATAATAATAATAGACAATATATTACTGAATGCCCGACCTTGCACAATTGTAAAATTTGAAACTTATATCGTCCTCCCCCCAACTAAACCGACACCCAATTACTTACTATTACTGTACATATGAGCAACCTAGAAAACTATGGAATCGACACTAATATTGCCAACAGCCCCGCGTACCAATAGACCCCCTCCCACTGGACGTATTTTACCACCACTTTTCACCTCAGCGACCCCGAAAACTGCAATCTAAACTCATATCGAAATATAATATAATCATAAAGCAATAAGCACTTTTTTTTTTCTTTAACAGGGAAGTTTGTCAAATACAAGATTTAATGTGTGGCTTAGCTTAGGTCCAGTTTTGCACACCACTTTATGAAATGTGTTGTTACAGTAGAGAATATTCCGGCTCTTTTGTTTTACCTCTTCTTATGTTCCTAATCTCTTTAAAATGCTGTTGTTTTCAATTGGTCTATGATCACGAGTAAGACTGGTATAAAAATATGCGTATTAAATGCGTTATTCCAGACTTTTATTCAGTATACGTTTTACTTCGTTTCCATAACAAGTTAAAGTCGAGTAAGGGTTTCGTCCAGTCAAGAAAATTTAACGCTAACTATTAAAGCTTCTCTGAACAGAGTAGTGTTAATTTGAGCTGTAGTTTCTTACAAACGAAATGTCGGACAAACCTAACTCAACTGGTCTAGTTTTATGGAGTTTCTTTGGGTTTAACGAAACTCAGCTCTAATTAGCGTATCCACGCGCATAAACCCAACTAGACACTGGGTAACTCATCATGGAAACGTAGTATATAATATAGAAACATCATCACAGCTACTTACCTTCTTTAGTTACTTAGAAGAGATTTTGACTTTAGTCAAAATGCTTATCAAAATTATCAGCGATTTTTTTTCAAACTATGGTACTAGCAGTACTTAATTGCCGAAATAACGAAAAGTTATATTAAAAATGTACTAAAAGTTTGGATATTAATAACCACTGTTACATCCATAAATTACAAATTTTAGACTTTTTTAGACTTTCGTATTAATTAAAAAATTGAGGTGTGGGTACAGCACGACTTTCTTTTACGGACTTAAATCTTCCGTAAATGTATATTAAATTTTTTATTAAATTTTTTTTTTAAATTTTTTTTTAAAATTTTTTTTTTGTGTTTGTTTTATGTTTAAATTTCTTTTGCACTTAACAGATTTCTCCTAAGTGCTGTACTTTTTGAGCTATTTGCAAAATCTTGAAAAACTATCTTAAGTAAACTGTCACTTCCGCCTGCCAGATTTCCGTCAAAATCATCTGGCCCCTCACAATTTATGTAAAAAGCTTAAATATCAATTTTCATTCCGATAAGTTCAGCCGTCTGGGCTGTAGAGTGGACACAGACAGGGCAAACTCTAACAGAAAACATAAACATAATGAATAACTAATAATAACTAATACACACAAAATTTGCGAAAGTCGAGTTTTGGCATAGGAACAAATTTTGTTAAAGAAAAATACTCAAAGAAAAATACTCTATAATATAGTATAAATACTATATAATATATATATTATGTTTATTGTTCTATAATAAAATATGTATGTATATAGAAAAAATATATCGAAAATATATAATATACGTATATATATAAATATATGAATATACAGGGTGTATCCGTTAAGGTGGCAAATACTTAAAGGGATGATTCCTTGGTTAATTTCGTGAAAAAAATCGTATTGGAGGGGGGGTCTATTTTGTACGTAGCGTTTTAATGTACAACGTAAAGAGACGTACTTTTGACCTTACACCACTTTACACCCTGTAACTCTTGAACGCTTCTAGCTACAAGGTCAATATTGGACATTTTTGAAAGAAAATTAAATTTTTAAGATCAAATAATGTACATTTTTGTAAATTCTTGAAGCAATGTAAATCGCCTTCAAGTAAATTTAATGCTCGGCAAGCATCGTGATAAGTTGTATGTAATTGACCATTTACTGTACTTAAACATTCAAATGATGTTGGACCACGCACATTAATTAACAATAATCGTAGGTAAAAACATTCGCGTTGCTTAAGATGAACAGTGTATATTCGGCCCAATGCATTTGTTGAAAATATACCTGGATAGGCAGCAGCTGGTGTACCTTTTTTACGATGTTCCCATTTTTGAGATTGCTGCCATGTGAAATATGTTGGAACTTCGGAATAAAGTAATGTTCTTGCAAATTCACCGTAAATATTTTGTTGTTTGCATAATTCGAAGAACTTTCTTAATGATGTTTTTGATGCTGCCAATGCTCTTTCCAATGCATTTCGTTCATTAAAGTAAACACGTTGTCCATTTTCAAGATGAATGGCCAGATGAGTGAGTGTCGGATCACGTTCATGTATTTGAAATGATAAAATACGCCAAACTGCTTCATTGCTGCTTATATATCGGCCCATTTAATATCGCGCTATTTCATCATTTTCGTTGAAACCTTGGACTGCAAAAACAGCCATATCACTTCCTTAATGTACATACTTGCATTCTTGCATATATATTTTATTAATTTAACTGAATTGCAAAAATCAACATTAATATGTGCATTGTATGTTTTGGATAATAAAGGTGAATATGGCACAAGCCATTTGTTGTCAACCACAAATTCATTTGCCATGTTTCTCATATTCAACGTAAATGAATGACAGCCATTTTCTGTTGAACGTCGACGATATAACTTTTCGATAAACTTTTTTTAAATTTTTTGTACATCTACCATTTCCACACATGGTGAAGTAGGACTAAATGTACCGCAGGTTCCATGGATCATATTTGTTGTAACGATTTCAAATAATTCTGGATCAATATTTTGATCACGTATTTCAGCTGAAATAATTTGATCAATTTCTTCTTGTATAATTTTTTGAATCAACCAATTTAAAATATGTGCATGAGGTAATCCACGTTTTTGCCATTCAACTGAATACATCCAACATCGTGTTTCACCAAATACATGATGCTTAGCCAAAAAATCAATAAAAGATTTTTTTTATGATAACTTATTGCCAAGGGAGAACTCCCTGAATGACTTGCATGACGGCAATAAGGTCGGCTATACCCTTTATTAAAATTAAAAATAAAAAATCGAAAAGTGATTTACAAAATCACATTCCTCACGTTTGTAGCCGGTTTCAATTTATTTTCTTAGATTTCTCTCTGATTCATTGAAAAAGCAAAATGGAGAAAGATCACGAAACTAAAAATGACGCGAGTCCAATGCTTTAATCAATGCATCATGGCCAGGGAAAACTACAAAAAACCCTGACCAAGAAAATATTAAAATTATAACGAAATTGAGCCATCAAATTTCTTGGAACCTCTCTAGTGGAATTCTGCAACTTGACGCCTTTCTTGAAAGCCAGCAACTCGACGGTGAAACGTATCGGATTCGTCTGCAGTACCAGGTCTTACAAACGAAAAGGGCACGCACAAATATCGAGCCGAAAGGCTTATCAAAATTCTGCTTTGTGGATCTTCGTAGGTAGGCCAAGTCCTCTCGAGCAAGCTTCCAATTCAAGCTCTTGAATAAAATTTTCCATTTCGTTTTTTCGTTTTTAATTGTTTGAAGATACGTGCAGTAATATCATGTTGATCAACTGGTTATTGTCCAGATAATAAATTTTTTTTAACTCCATAACATTGTGGACTGCAAGTAAATGTAATAAACAAATATAAATATATAAGCACGAACATAAGCCATATCGTCCTGTATATATTCTTGCATATGACGTGGGCTGCCAGTATATGAAGATAGTGGTATGCAAATGTTTCCTATCTAATTCAAATTTAAATTGCCATCAATATTATTGTTTATATTTAGAACCACGTAGATGTATATATTCTTCAGAACGTAGCTTTGCTTGTTTAAATCGAATATATCTCAAACGTCCAATTTCAATTTTTGCATACATATCGACAATGTTTTGATGAAACAATTGGCGACATTTCATTATTCAATATACGTAGTAGTTCATAGCGCTTACGTTTTTATTAGTTTCTTCACTTGTTGATGGATTTCGTTGTTTTATATTGATATGATATCCATCCTCCCCTTACCAGAAAATAAGTAGATATTGTAAAGCGTCATATAAACGATGAGTGTCTTGAATCGTTTGAATTGTATTATTTCTCCGCATAATTTTAACATCTCAATGCTCGAATTTATCACTAACCATTACAATGGCTACTTCCTTGATTGTGGGTGCATCAAAACGTCTTGCATGCCCACCAATAGGTACTTTGTCAGCTTTAATAACAACCATGTAATTATCATTATTCATTCTGGTGGATGCTTGTTTGAATAATTGAATTAAATTATTTCCTTCACCAAAAAATGTTTCCAATGATTCAACAATTGCTCTTTGTTGCATAGCTTCGATATGATTATAATGAGGTATGATTATAAATATATTTGCAAGAATTTTGGTGCTTCATTTGGTATTGGTAGTAATGATCCGATTTGATGTATTTTAAATGATGTTCGAAAATCACCTCCATCATTATTTTTTACGATTTTCGTAGCACCAAAAGATATCATTTGGAAACATGAATTTAATTGAATGTCAAGGTCAGTTTACAGAACAAAACAATTCACAGAAGCACAATTTATGGAAGCACAATTCACAGAAACGGAGCTGGAATATTCCAGCTGGAATTATTTTAATTATTATTATTTTTTCCGTAAACTCCGTTTCTGTGAATTGTGCTTCCATAAGATAATAAAATATTGAAATACAAAAGAAATTGTATATTTATTCAATATTTAAATTTATTAGTAACAATTATAAAAAACAAAAAAAAATGCATAATTTGGATTATTTTGAATTATTACATTATGCGCAACAGCACTTAAAAATTCAATTATTTCCATTGTTGAATAAGAGGATACAATTTCTTGTAATCTTTGATCATAATCACGATATTTTTTCTTTTTTGGTGGCATAGGCATTCCAGCAAAAATTTGTTGTAACGTTATCTCATTTTTTGATTGTTCCAATTGCAACTTTTCCAAAAAACACCACATTGAAGGATGCTCTGAGCCAACCAATTTTTTGAAACCATTGTGCCATCCCTCGACATTATTGTTTGTTTGCGGAAATCCTTGTTGCAAGGCTTCATAAACATTCCAAGTTTTGATCGCATACCTCGGATCTCGCCTACCGGATGTGTTTTTAATGCGAACATCTAATTTACCCACATAATTATCTTCGAAATAGTCTAGCAATTCATTGCTTCAGAAATTATATTTCGCTCTTGTAACTGTTCAAATGCTTTTATCACGTCTACACGAGGAACAAAAGAAAGTGCTAATAACATTTTGATGTTGTGAGCAAACTCTGCATCTTCACTGTATTGATTTTTGAACCCTGCTGCACATAATTTCCGATACAAATTTTGTGAAAAATGAAAGAGACAAAAATGTTGTTTGGCGTCAGCAAAGGAAAACTGAACAGCATTTACAATTGCTTGTTCAAAATCCGACATAACACTGGTTGTATTTAAACCGGATGATAATATTTTCAATTGCTCAAATAAATTCTTGTAAGTATCTCTTTTCTTATTTGGAAGTAGTGCATATACAAGTGGTAAGGATAAATTATTTTTGACGTCGTGAATTGTAAACAATTGATTGAAAATAAAAGACACTGTTTTAAAGGTGCCGTCCACGTACCAATTCTTGGCATTACTCAAATTTTCTTCCGTTGAAAACAACAAAATCCGATTTTCTGCGGCTTCAGAGTCATATAATAAAAATGGCTTACCAACTAGAGTAACTTTTAATTGCTCCAATACACACAATTCATAAATTGTTTGCTGAATTGTTACTGTTCCTTGTCTGACCCTTCTTTTCATGGAAGGTACAGACGGCAAATGCGATTAAACTGCGTTCGTTATTGTAGCTGAACAATTAGCAATTACTAATTGAGTAGAACCGTTAGTCGTTTCTGCTTTTTCCTTTAAATCTGCCATAAATCTTTTTTATGATTTCTCCATTTATTTTATTTGTATGAATTCTAGCTTTGCAATTGTCTGTTCTTCAATAATTATTACAAAGCCAATAACATTTCCCTTTGTGTTCTTTGTCGCGAATAAATAGGAATCCGTCAACATTCATTATTTAAGGTTCCTTTTTTGTTCTTTTTACAACAGAAAATAATTTCCAGTCACATTTTATTTTACATATTTGCATATTAAGACATAAGTTACTAGGTTCATTATTTTTATGAGAATTGCTTTTTGGGAAGTGTTTTTCTAAATCCTTGTTGCAAGGCTTCATAAATATGCCAAATAATCTGGATTCAACAGATGTAATGCTCATAGGGGATTTCAATGGACGGTTAGGACTGTCGCAGAACAACTTTGTAAGCGAAAGTAAATCATCAATTGTACATATGAATCGCAAGTCAAAAGACGAAGTTTGTGACAACAAGGGTATAAAAATACTTGAGCTGGCGGATGTATTCGACTGTAATATTTTAAATGGAAGCTGTGTAGGTGATTTTGCCGGCGAGTTTACTTTTATTCGTGGTTTAGCCTCTTCTGTAATTGACTACTGCCTCATTTCTGGAAGTTGGAAACAACTGCTTGGAGACTTTTGTGTAGGTGTCGAGCATTTTTCAGATCACATGCCTCTTGAAATTGAATGCATTGTAAGAGGTTCGCCAAATGCTGACCCTTTCACACAACTTGGATTATTACCGAAATTGGTTTGGAACGAAAGAATGCGCAATAACTTCCAGAATAACATGAATATTAATCTAGAGAGTTTATATTTTGCAAATACTCTGTTCAACATTGATACACTAACAAATGCTATTAAAAATGCAGTTCCGCCATACAAGCCATCAATAATCAAAAGTTCCTACAAGCAAAAATGGTTTGACAAAGAATGTGTAAAGGCTAGAGCCAACTCGTTTGCTTTTTTTAAGTTATTTAGAGCACATAACACCAACATTCTCAAATCTCTCTACGGAGAAGCAAATAGAGATTTTAAACGTCTTTGTTATACAAAAAGTTAGCTTATGAACAACAAAAAATTGCTGTAGTGAACGAGTCAAAATCATCTGCAGAGTTTTGAAGAGCAGTAAAGTACATAAACGGGAAAACAAACACAATTGGCAGTATGTTAAATGCTCCACTTCTAAAAGAACATTTTAACAACCTTTTGAACACAACCCTTAGTTCTGCTCTATTTCATTACGCAGCGCCGCTTATTACGAATGAGTTTTTGGATGCACCATTTACATTGCAAGAAGTACGGGTAGTAATTGAGAATTTAAAAAAATAAAGCACCAGGTTATAGTTATTTATATTGTTGAAACATTTAACACTAAACCTTGGTTTATAAAATGTTTCTAACTTTATTCAACACATTATTAATCACTTATAATGCATTAGAGAATAAAACAAACTAAAGAATGTCTGTTGATTAAGCTGAAGTTTAATATATTGTAAGGATGTAGTAATATAAGTAGAAAAATTGTATTATAAATGAAATTTATGGAAATGAAAAAAATGAAATGATCGTATCCCCTTCGAATTTTATAAAAATTGTACAGCTGAATGCGTATTTGAAAGGTTCAAAAAAGCAATCATTTATCCTCTACATAAAAAGAGGACCATAATTATAGAGGAATATCTTTTTTAAATGCCTCAGCAAAACTTTTCTCGGCTCTAATTTATAATAGGCTTATTCAGTGGGTCAAAAACAATGAGATTTTATCAGAGTTTCAAGCAGGTTTTAGAGAAAACTATTTCACTATCGATCAAATATTCGTACTTACTAATGTTGCCAAAATTTATAAAAAGAAGCACAAAAAGTTGTACGCATTTTATGTTGACTTCAGAGCAGCATTTGACTCCATATCACGTGAGGCACTAATTTATAAATTATACAAAATTGGATTCTCCACTAAAGTCATCCATATCCTAAGAGCAATGTATGTAGGGTGCATACTGAGTGCACTGCTTTTTATACTGTTTATAAACGACATAACTGATGAAGTAAGAGGAGGAATAAATATCTGCCGAACGAAAATTTCCGCACTTATGTATGCGGATGACATTGTCTTTCTTGCGGATACGGTAAATGGTATGCAACTAATGATGAACAGACTCAGTAAATACTGCAAGTGCTGGAACCTATTCGTTAACCTGGATAAATCCAAGACTATGGTGTTCAGAGGTGGTGGCGGAAGATACTCAAGATCTGAAAAATGGACATATTGCGGCGAGGCTATTGAAAATGTACGAAAATACAAATACCTAGGAGTTCAAATATCAGGCAGTCTATATATGAATTTGCACTTGGAGTCGAAACTATCTGAGTCTAAGCGAGCGGTATCTGTGTTCAGAGGTGGTGGCGGAAGATACTCAAGATCTGAAAAATGGACATATTGCGGCGAGGCTATTGAAAATGTACGAAAATACAAATACCTAGGAGTTCAAATATCAGGCAGTCTATATATGAATTTGCACTTGGAGTCGAAACTATCTGAGTCCAAGCGAGCGGTATCTTCGGTCTGGGGACGTTGCATTACAAATAAATTTGTCTCCCATAGCTCAAAACAAAAACTTTTTCGCGCAACTGCAACATCAGTACTCTTATATGCAGCCCAAGTTTGGGGATACGAATCTTTCCCAGCAGTGGAGAAATTCCTCCGATACTTTTTGAAGCGAATATTTCGATTCCCGAGTAGTACGCCAAATTACATGTTGCATTCAGAAACTGCGACGTCACCTATGTTTTTAGAAACCTTGAAACTACACTTTGACTATATTGTCAAAGTAATGTCAATGGATGAAAAAGGGTTGCCGAAAATTGTGCTTATACATATTTTAACAAAGGGAGATAATTGCGTGAGTGAATGGCAGAATCTTGCATCCAAATGTGGCATACGGCTAAACATCACACCAGATATGCAGCCTGCGTTGATTAGAAGCAAACTTAACACTCTACTAGAAAAAAACAAGTAATAATCTATACGAGACTTATGCTAATGAAGCCCAATCATCCCAGTTCAGGATGTACTATAGTAAATTAAGTTATTACTTTCGAGAAAGTACTTATTTTCTAAACTGCAACTCAACGGAGAAAATAAGCACAATATTTAAAATGAGAGGAGAGCTGATAGACTTAAATTATATACCGCACCGCCCAGAGTTACCAATTCTCTGCAACATGTGTAACCTGAACACAAGAGAAGATGTATTCCATTTCCTTGCCATTTGTCCAATCCTAAGAGAAATTCGACTAGGAATATTTGGATCAACTACTCTGGATGAAGAAGACACAATATGCATTCTAAACGGACAGAGAGGATGGGATATATTATATAAATATGCACGGATTGCCCTTGATTATAGAAAACGTGTTATTGAGGAAAACTTTTAAAGTTATTTAATCAAAAAAAAAATGTTACTATATGTCAATCTGTCAATCTGATAGACGGCCTTCACCCAAACCATAGACTATGAAACCATGTAATTATATATATATTTTTAAGAAAATAAATAGTCAGTTACTACTACTACTACTATATGCCATACTTTATTGAATACATTGGATTGTTATGGGAATTACTTTTCTGATAATTGCTTTTCTGTGAATTGTGTATTATGCATTTTCCATGAATTATTTTTCTGTAAATTGTTTTCTCTTTGTTTTTCTGTGAATTTTTTTCTCGGAACTGTCCGGATACCAATTGAATTTTCGAATTTTCCGTCAAAACAAATTTGATTAAGCACTCACACCTGATACTTATGATTGCAGTGGTTCAGATGGTGTATTCAATTCAGGCAAAACAACTTTTCCAGATTTACAACACGTTCCTGCGGTTTCATTTTTAAATTTCAGAGCGGGACAGTATCGGCATTCTTTATCCATTTTACCAATTAAAATTTTTGCATGAGCACAGTATTCAATTTCTGGATCGTACTCAAATGCAATGCGATTAGATGAAGATAATGTTAATGTTCTTGTTGTTTGCATTCGTAATCTATCAGATAATTGACTTAAGCGCCTATTTATATCGGTAAGACGTTGGTTTCGTTGTTCATCCGTTTCTTCTTGAATGTTCTCTGCATGTCGTATTCGTCTTCTTTCTTGTGATTGCGCTCGTTGTTGTGGTGTTAAATTTTCTTGGTATCTTTGTGTATTGTCGCTTTATCGAGTATTTCGACCGACACGGCGATCTGTTGCACTATTACGTGATGTTCTGCTTGATATCCTCATAGTGGTATTACGTTGATTTCGTGGTTCCTCTCTTTCTTCTGGACGGTTCTCCGCATTTCGTATTCGTGTTCTGTCGTGTTTGCGCTCCTTGATGTATTGTTAAATTTGTGTATTTTGACTATATCGAGTATTTCGACTGATGTTCATACGTTGTCGTGTATGTATTTTTGTATTATTTCCTTGTATTTATGGCGCGTTTATTTTTCAATGTGCAGTTTTGCAGATATATTTATTTTCACAACGAAAAAAATGCTGAATACAAAAAAACACGTGTTATACTTTCAGTAAACAATACTTGAATGGAAAATTTTACCTCGTGCCAAGCAACATAACGTGTTGTCGTTAGAGAAAAGAGGTATAAATATGCCCACATATAAAGATAAGCAACGCGATTGCTGACCGTTTTTTTTTTGGAAATGGAACAACTTGACAGCCAAACGGAAAATAGATCACGAAAAACGATTTGGGTTTATTTACAATTTTTTTTACATATGTGTTTAATGTATATTCTAGAACAAAAAAAAGCTAAACACAAAAAACACGTGTTATGCTTTTAATAAACAAAACTCGAATTGAAAACAGTGGCCTCGTGCCAAGCAACATAACGTGTTGGCGTTAGAGAAAAGAGTAATAAATCTGCTCTAATATAAAAATACACGCAACGCTATCGCCGACCAGCCAAACGGGAAATAGAACACAAAAACCGATTTGAGTTGGTTTACAATTTTGTGTTACATATGTTTTTATGTTTTTAATCTAATATATAAAAATGGTGTCTGTATTGTTTGAGATTGCCTTTCTCAGGAACCAGACATCGCAGGAAGCTGAAATTTTAGCGGTTTGGGTTTTTGTTTTGGTTTGAATTCTCTAAGTGGCACTGTTGTCAAAATATAACGGTTTTTTTGTTTCTCAGCAAAGAAGCATCTTAGAAACTTCAGATTTTAACCATAGGTTTGTTTCATTGCTATTTGGGGTTTTGTGAAATTTGGACCTAATAGATGGCGCTGTTTCCAAGATATAACAGTTTTTCTGTTTCTTAGTAACTAAGCATCTTAGGACCTTAAAATTTTAACTATACGTTTGTTTGGGTTTTTGTGAAATTTGGACCCGTTAGGTGGCGCTGTTTTCAAGATAGTAGGTGTAGGTAGTTTCATTACAACACGCGCAAGAATACATCGTAGGACGCCAAATTAACAATAAAATTTATAATTATTATTCGTAAAAAAACGTTATTACACAAAATAACTGTTTTTATATTATACACATGAGTCACGAAAACTGCATTGGTTTGATTAGTAGTTATTTTATTTTACACACAGGGAATGTAAAATGTTAATATCAGCCACATTTTTAAACTGAATTTTATGAAATTTTTAAGATATATTATTGGCAGGTAGGGGAAAGTTATAGGTATAGATGGAAGAGGAGAAAGATAAAATTTTAACATGAGATTTACAAACGTATTTTTAAAAAAATGTCAACGTAAATTATTGGCAGGTGAGGGAAAGTTATAGTCACCCCGGGGGTTCATGTGTGCGGGTAGCAAAGCGCCCGGGAACAGCTAGTCTATATTCTAAAATAATTTTATTTTAATACATATACACAAAATCTGATGTATGTTCGCAATAAAAATAAAAATATCTCGACTCAAGCGCTACCAGGTAAAAAAAAACATAAATTTATCAAAGCACAAAACGAACATATAATTTGAACATGGCATCGAAGATTTCACTGGTTAAGGCGTGATGATGTCTCGATTTCAGCGCCTCCTACCGGGTCCAACATAAAAATAAACTTATCAGAGCACTAAAAGGAACTTATGGTGTGAATATGGCTTCGATACCTCCGGTGCAAACGTTTTTATACATTTGAAATACCCATTTTCAAAAATATCTCGACTTCAATGCCACTTTCCAGACTCAAAATAGAGACATATACTAAGGATTACGAAACAAACATATGGTGTACATTTGGCTTCAATATGCCCGGTGACTCAGGTTTTATGCTCTTAAACACATATTCAATAATATAATATAATAACTCCAGCGCCACCTACCGAGAAAACGAAAGAGTCAAAATGATATGATCACGAAATGAACACATGATGTAAATATGGCTTTGATACATCCAGTGCTTTAGGCGTGATGAGGTTATATATATACATGCAGAATGACATTTTCAATATTATCTCGACTACAGCGCCACCTATCAGACTTAATATCAGACATATATTTGGGATTACCAAACGAACATATGGCGTAAATTTGGCTTCAATATGTCCAGTGATTCAGATTTAATGCTCTTTAACGCAAATTTAACAATATCTCAACTCCAGCATCACCTACCAAGAAAAAAAAGAGTCCAACTTAGAAGATCACTAAATAAACATATGACGTAAATACAGCTTAGATATATCCAGTTGTAATACGTGATAACGTAGTATATGTTTGATGACGTCCCGATCCGGGTCAAAAATAAACACAAATTTATTAGAGCACTAAACGAACTAATGATGTGAATATGGCTTCGATAAGTCCACTGGTTTAGACGTGATGAGGTTATATATATATGCTAAATGACATTTCTAATAATATCTCGACTACAGTGCCACTAACCGGGCTAAGGAAATAGTTAATAGTTCAGAAGCATCCGTCGAACAGACAAATCCACATTTAAGTAAATGCTCTACTGAAACGACACCTATCGGGTCAAAAGAAAACATGAACTTATAATAATAATAATATTCGGCGCGACAGACCATTGTGGTCCAAGGCCTTGCTTCTCTTATAGGAGTACGAAATGAACATATGGTGTTAATATAGTTTTGATACGTTCAGTTTTTTTTTTTTTTAAATCCATTTATTTAATTATCATAAATCTTAAGTACTATTGTTTGTAATAAATAAATAACTTACTGACTATTTTTATTAAAAACTAGTAAAATTACCTAAGAGGGCTTACACTACTTTCAATATTATTATTTTAATTGGTTAGATTTAACAATTATTTTTTTTTTATTTATTTCTTTTGAAATTATTTATTATATTGAAATTATAAAGAACAAAAATTTGGTAAAAATTCTTCCACCATATTTTATAAGATAAAAAGGAAAAGGAAAAAAAAAAAAAAAAAAAAAAACAAAAAAAAACTTAAACTAAAACTAATTAAAACTATTTAAAACTAACTAAAATACTTAAATAGACTTAAAAAAAAAAAATCCTAAACTACAGGTAGCGGTTAGGGTTAAATTTCGGCCACACTCCAGTCAAGCCACCAGTATTTTCTTTTATCTAAGTGCCTGTTGTCTGCTAGGTCTTTTTCAGGCACGCTACGACAGTATCTCCAGATATCATTTGCAGCCCCATTGGTAAACAAGGCATGCGGAATTCTTTTGTCAGTGGCCCTTCTAGCAACATGGTATATTATAGGAACGTTGCATGAATCTGACAAGTGGCCCAGAGCGTCCAGATACAGAAATGTCTCAGGTGGTATAAATCCACTCTCCAATGTATTTCTAAAGTACCCAGGATTAGGATAAAATGCTCCCGAGATTAAGCTATTTTCAATAGAGGCTGACCGAGCGAAATGATTCCTAGTAAGGTTAAGAATGACATTGTCAATTCTTGATACTCCGGAAGCATTCAGGAGTTTTTTGTTTGACACATAATGCCTGTACTCAGAATGTTCGCTTCTGTACATATGCATACATGCTCGAAGGCATTTCCTCTCAAAGGCACGAAGTTTTTCCATATATGATGGACTGATGTTCCACCATATTGGACACGCGTATGTAATAATTGGTCGAATGAATGCCTGGTAGCAAACAGTCTTCACGTCACTCCTCAGGTATCGTGAAAGGAAAAGCTTTTTGAGCGACATAAATGCCGCCCTTGCTTTTTCCAAAGCGATATTTACATGTTCATTGTAGTAAAGAAATTTGTCCAGATGAACACCCAAATAGCGCACGATATTCTTCGATGGGACCTGAACACCATTTTCACCGATTATCCGAAGATTTTTCCAATTATTTCGCAGATCGTGATTTCCACGCCTGAGAGGGGGGCGAAACAGTATAACTTCGCATTTTGAATAGCTTATCTTAAGTTTCCATGTTTCGCAGAATGCCCGAAATTCGTCAAATTTGCTTTGTAACTTTCTTTGAATCTCTTCAATTTTAGAGCCGTGTGCATATAGTACAATATCGTCAGCATATGCTGGACGTCTCCATGTCACTAAGTACTTCAGAAATATATATGTTGAACAGTATTGGCGCCGTTACTGTACCCTGTGGCAGACCGTTAGCGATATTGAATATTTTACTTGTCGTATTTTCTTTATCTGTTACCACAAATTTCTTCCCGTATATCATTGATATAATCATTTTAACTAAATGATGTGGGAACTCATATCTAATAATTTTATAAATAAGCGCATCGGTCCAAACCGTGTCGAAGGCTTTTTCGATGTCCACCAGACATGCGGCCGTATTTCTCTTATCATTCAGATGCCAGTTGACATCTGAGATCAATTTGGTTACAGCGTGCACCGTCGAGTGGTTTCTTTTAAACCCAAACTGGTTTCGCGGTATAATCTCATTTGTTTCGCACGCGGTCAAAATTGACTTACTAATAATCACTTCAAATACTTTCCCAATATTAGGCATGAGACTAATAGGCCTATAATTAGTCGGATCAGAAGGATCTTTATTTTTCTTTATTATTGGAAAAACCTTCGATACTTTCCAACAATTTGGGAAGTAGTGATTATTAAGCAAGTTGTTGAAAATTACGCAATATTGCCGTATAATTTCGACCGGAAGATGTTTCAACACGATATTTGGAATGTTATCTAAGCCTGACGAGGGTTTATTGTTGAGTTTCTTGAAAATTGTGGTCAGTTCGGTCAGTGTCGTGAAGTATTCATTAGTCTGTTCACCAGTCAGTTCGTCAGATTTAAGGTCGTCAGAGAAAATCACAACAGTTTCCGAGTAATTATTCTGATTAAGAAATCTACTTAATTCTTCGGTCACTAACTCAGCAGAACTACTTGAACGAGTCCCTATTTGGTGCACCGTTTCAAAGTGCGATCCAATAAGACTGAGCTTCTCAACACCGTCTCCAACAACAAAGTTGTTGTTAATGATTGGTGTCGTTCTGCTATCAATCCCAGCTTGGGAGATGATATACTCTAATGCTGTAGGAATCTTCAGTTCCGGAACAGCGACCATACTACGGGGCTTAAAAGATCTATTTATTTTAGGAAACATGTTCCTAGAATCTGACTTTATTATGTTTTCAGCGCGTTGCCTCCAGTAATTGTTGATGCTGTTTCGGAATTGCTGTTCCAAAAGAGTTTTAACATTTCTCAAGAGGGATTTCAGCCTTACCAAATCACTGTTGTTCGGTACATCAAGAAACTGTCGTCGTATTCTGTTAATCTGCGTGATTAAAAAACTCTTGTGTCTCTGGAGAGTACGTATTTCACGGTTAAGATAGCACTCCGTAGAATTTTTGCTTTTTGTTTTCGGGACTGTCGAAGCAATACTCGTCAGGATCACCGAATTCAGTTTTTCGATGCAAAGATCGCATTCTTCGTTCATCATATTCCTATTATTAGGGATATTAGAGGAAGTAAAACGATCCCTGCATTCTCTTTTGGCCCGTTTTTCGAATCTGTTCCATTTTGTTTTCCTAAAATTTAATTTAGGAATATCTGGTTGTATCGCGAGGGCAAATAGTGATTCGTCAGCAAACGACTCTACCATTAATATCGCATTATGGTCGCTATCATACGGCAACAGCGGGATCTTATTTTCGTAGACCGTTTCTATTTGCAGTCGCGCATCTGCAAGACACAAATCTAGGTATGAGTTCCCGGAAGGATAACTCGCCGTAACTGGGCTGTACAATTGTAATTTATATCTGATTTGATTATCATCAACAAAATGCTTAAGGAAGCTGCCTCTTCCATTCGCTGTTGAATCCAACCAAGCCTGATGTTTCGCGTTTAAATCTCCCGCTAGAATGAAATAGTTATTTAAACTATCTAATCCTAGTATTTCGAATAATTTCTCGAACTCGACATTAAATTGGTTATCTGCTGGCGGTGCATATGCAGATATTATATAAAGACGACTGTTATTAGGAAGTGACAGCGAAATAACAGTCGTCTCTAGGCAATTAAAACAAGCAATATCACCTATATATATTTTTTCGAAACTTAGTGGTTTTCTGATCAGCATAGCTGTTCCACCACCACGAGTCGAGTCCTTTCTGTCAGTTCGTATGAAGTTGTAGTCTTTAAATTCTAATTTGTGCTTAGCGTTTAGCTTTGTCTCTGATAGGAGAAGGATGTCAAGTCTATGATCTGTCACAAAATTAAGAACGTCGCCACGTCTAGCAACGGAGATAATGGAGTTGACATTTAAGGCAGCTATTCTGAGTGTTCCGCGACGCTGCCTAAACATTAAAACAACGTAGAGCATTTAAAATGCCTGCAATTTGCACCGACTGTTCGGCTACTAGTTTGGCTAAATTGCTTACCTTATTCTCTAAGCTTTCATTTAAAGAATCAGGAACAGTATGTGAGCCATTTGTGTTTCTGGCCACTTCGGCGAACGAAAAACCTTTCTGAACGTAATTTTCAATATAAGCTGTTTTTTGGGTAGCCTTCTGTTGTGCTGCCTTTTTTTTGATTGTAAGCGTTCAGCAAGATTTCTGTAAACCTCACAGCCACGCCAGGATGCTGGATGACCAGCTTTGCCGCAGAGCACACAGAACAGCTGCTCCTTGCCTGTATCTTTTTGAACTAAGCACTTGCCCGGTTCATGTGAATTCTGGCATTTCACGCACCTGAATTCCATATTACAATTCGAAGAAGTATGTCCAAACCGTTGGCAACGATGGCATTGTAGGACATCACTTCTTCGAATTTTTTCGAAGGTCACGACATGACCCCCAACATACCTTATGTTTCTCAAGTTTTGCACCATGCTATCTGGAGATAGCTGTACCACGATTATAGGCAATATTTGGTTTTCACGTTTAGAACGAGGGGTTACGTACCTGAATGATTTAATAAATTTTAAATTTTGTTCATTATTTTGTAGTTCCTCTAAGACTTCTTCTGGAGTATGGCCGATATTTAACCCTTTAATTAAGAAAGTGTAATTTTTTTTTTGTTTGTCGGTATATGTAAAAAACTCCGTCTAGGTTTCGTTAAGTAAATTTTTAACTTTGTCTACGTCATTGCTATTTTTTACATTTAATATTGTTTTGTTTTTGTTTACATTTTTTAAGTTGAATTGACCTGCACCAATTGCGTCATTAAGTATTAAATTAATTGTTTTGCTGTCTTCTCTAAAAATATTTATTGGAGGTGGTTTTTTTTGTCCTTCAGTATTTTTAGTTGCAGTTAAAGTTTTTGGTCCAACGTTCTCCGTAATGTTTGAAACAATCGTTGTACTGTTCACTGCACTATTGCGCTTTTTTATGTTTGCACTTTTGAGTTCAGCAACAAGTTTTTTCGTCGTTGAATTTAATGTTGGAAATTTTTGATCTTCTAGCGTTTCCTCTTCGTTGTCTAATAAGGCAAAACTGTTATTTCTTAATATTGATGATGAATTTGTTATTGTTTTTGTATCGTTTTTTCGTTTTCTTTCAGGCGATTTAACTGTTTCTTCTCTTTTTTTTTAATTGAGCACGTAGACTTTCGATTTCATTTCTTAATACATCAATTTCTATGTTGTGTTTTTGTTTAGTGATCCATTCCAGCGGTGATAGTGCTTCTGCACCCTCCATTGGAGGGGGCGAAGACATTTTAATTTATGTTTTTTTTTTTTCTTGATGTGTTTTTTTTTAATATTTTCTATTGCGTTTGTTTGTTGTTTTTATTTGCACTAAAAAGTATAATAATAAAAATTCCGATACCATCCGTCTTAAAATGTGAAAAAAATTCGATGCAAATTCACAAAATTTAATTAAAAAAAAAAATTCAAATTGATACGTTCAGTGGTGTAGGCGTTATGACGTCGGGATATAAAAAAAGGCCTATAACCGATCGGATCACCAAACGAACATGTGTTGTAAATATGGCTACGATACGTCCAGTGGTTGGTGACAAACGGTGATGATGATGACGCTATTATAGACAGACATGTCCTAAGCCATTCGCATAACAACTCCTATTTTATGCGTCCACGTCGCGTCACTGGAAACTCGGCCAAATCAAGTGAACAATTTTGGTACCCAATAGGATTTCTATTAGCTTGGGTCGGGGCTAAATAAGAAGGGGACTTGCATTGGTCGGCGGCGCTTCACGTCGATCTAGGTTGCGGTTGGCCAATCAGCACTCAACTGAATTAATTGATTCTTGAAACTAATACAAGCCTCGGATACAAATCGAATTTATCAACAATGACCTTTAGCCCACGGAAAAGACATGTTTTGGAACTTGGAACATTCGCACGCTCGTCAAGACAACAACGCTTGTACAATTATGGCCTGGATAAGGAGAAAAACGAACATCTACCGGCGAGTTTCTATTTTTTCGGGTAAGCCTTGCAGGAGAACAACATGCGGTTGGAGTGGGATTTCTACTCTCTAAAGCCGCGAGAAGATCTTTACAGGACTGGCAAGCAATATCCGATAGGAATATTATTGCAAGATTTAAATCTGCTGTTCGCCAGGTCGTGTTTGTTTCGATGGTGCCGCACCCTATACTTCCGCGCTAATGCGCTTCGCACGGCACCCGAGGCCGCGTTTAACTCTACTTTGATAGATTGGCGTTCACGAATGGTGTTCCATATGCTATCTGATATCCATTCTTTTCTAGTTTGTCGGGATAACCTAAAATGGTTGAGGCTGCTTCCGCATACGCATTTACTGTTTTCTCCCAGTTAGACTTTAGGTATTGGGGCTGTATCTCAGAGAGAGACTGTTGTATGCGGGATACATATTGCAGCTTTACATATGGGTTATTGAGTGCTTCTAAAGCTGGCTTTCTCGTTGTTTGACTTCGTGTGGCTGAGTGGACCGCGAGCTTCAATCGCACACTGCCAACCACAAGATGGTGGTTGCTGAAGACATCGGCTGTTCTTCGGGTTCTAACGTCCAGCAACGATGATCGCCACTTGCGGCTTATAGCGATGTGATCAATCTGGTGGTTGTACATGTGATCAGGAGAGGTCTAGGTAGCTTTGTGGATGTTTTTGTGGGGAAAAATTGTGCCTCCAATGATTAGGTTGCGATCAGAACAAAGATCAGCCAACCTTTCACCGTTGTCATTCATAGAACCAAGGCCGTGGTTTCCCATGACATGTTCCCAATCACTGTTGTCGCTGCCTACCTTTGCGTTAAGGACAGCCACATATATCACATATATATCTCACTTATTTTAAGCTCTAGATTTAAAGGATCTATAACAAATACAAAAATGTGATCCCGTTCCAAAAAATTACGGATTCGTTTCGTTTGAACAATTAAAGGAGTCTACTATATAAAAATTCTACAGTTATGAAAATAAGATTTAAAAAAATAGGGAGACTCATGAACAAAGTGTTCTTCTTTTCTTTATACCAAACAGTGCAAAATTTCAGAACACCAATAATTAAAAATTCTGAAAAATTCTGAAAAAATGCGATTTGTAAAAACAATTCGTGTTGTGAACCCTGACTAAGAAGTCTGGCTACTTTCAAAATATGACTAATAAGTGCTCATTATGGTATAAAAACCCCAAACCGATCGGTTGAAGGGTTTGGCAGTCCATAGGGAACATACATAAATGCACATACATGCATATACGAGAACCACAGAACAGCTAGCGCTGAAGCCGTTAGAAACTGGCAAAGATGGGTCCAGTCAAGTAAGGGTAGGTGGACCCATAGATTAATACCAGTAATTATATGTGAGGGTATACCAAAAGTTGTGGAAGATGTGTTCTTCCATTTTCCGCGTTTTGCTGGAGTAAGACAGGATGTGTTAGAGCAAACAGGATACACCATTTCGCCAGAAAACGTAGTCAATTCTATGCTACAAAATGAGGATATATGGAACGCAATAAGTTGAAATCTTCCAGAATAATGCAGCGCCTACGGTGTCTCGAGCGATGAAGAAGGGTAACACAGCAAAAAAATATGAATGAAGAAGAAGAATAAAATATCAAAAATGAAAGTGCAGCCTTCAGTGAGAGCCTTCCCGTAATGAAATGCCCAACGGTAGTCCCGCGGGACTGGCTATGAATTAATAGCTGGGGGTTGGTTTTACTCAGTATGAATCTGAGATTTGCACATGTTAATGCATAAGGTGCACATGTGATCATCTTTGAAGATTTCCAACCTCCTCCATAAAAAAACATACATACATACCTATATACATACACACATACACAAAACGTTACCGCAAGGGCACTCTTGAAGTATAGTGTTGGGTCTGACAACCCCACGGGCCCTAGTCCGGGGAGTAAAACCACGTCAACAAACCTTGGTTCACCTGCCCCGGGTGATAGTACCATGTGAGGGCCCTAGCCAGGGTTAAGGAGGAGATGAAGTCAATGTCAACCTCTTTTGCAAGGAAAAGCCGTGGCCAACGAGGTAATGCGGCATGCAATGAATGCATCAAGACTGAGCCCAGTAAGGTCTTAATTATGGAATACTGGAAGCAACATTTTGTTTTGTCAACTTATGGGCTGACGTTTGTGGTATTCTGTTACCTGAGTAGGCAAGAGCGAAATTTTGCTGAAATGGATTTCAGGTTAATGCTACCGACACCCCGTCCCGTTAAAACCCTGGCAGAGAGTACGCTCAATGTTTCGTCGCTATTAAGTTAGTGGTGTAGGTAAAGATGTAGAATTCCTGTTTAGCACCGATCTGGCTCTGAACACAAGACCCCATAAGGGCTCGTGTCAACCCTTTGCATGGCCTCACTGCTTGGATAGATAACCATGGGATCCTTAGGTGACTACACACCCGAGCATTGATAACGGCTTTGAGTGGGGACCCAACAGAGATGATAACAAATTTAGTAGGAGGTGGAGAGGAAGGAGAGAAAGGAGTGAGCCCCGATATGGCACACAAGGAGGCTAAACTAGATGATATAAGCAGTTTGGCAAGGAGGAATACAAAAACCAGAAGGACACCTCCTAATAACTCGATGAGTAGAAGTCTGTAACGACCGCCCCCGTCGATATCGCTAACAGAAAATAGGACCATAGAAAGCAGGGAAATTGTATTTCAAAACTAGGAGAGAAGATTCAGGAACTATCCGAATTTATCAAACCAAGAAGCAATATCCATGCGGAGATTAAAAAGTTGGTCAACATAATACAGATGACGTATGAGTCGGTGGCAGTCAGCAAGGACACCTTGATTGATAACACGTGTCAAACTACGCCGACAATAGGAGTCATAATGGAGAATCATAAAGGACTGGTTCCCTTATCTAGGAAGAACTCAGTCGGTAATCATGATACCCCAAAATCGATTGAGAACTCCAAAAGGAAACGTTCAACTCCTATGGGAAATGAGGATCGGCCAAAGGGAAAAAAACCCAGGATGAAAATAACGGAAGAGACACGGCCAAAAGCAATTCCAAGAAAGGCACCAAAGATTAATGTGGAAGAAATGGAACCAAATCCAAAATGGCAGAAAGTAGGACAAAGGAAGGATAGAAAACGTAAAAGACCTCCTCGTCCGGGTGCACTTCTCATCAAAAAGAAGAGTACGGTCGAATATGCCGATTTGCTACGCAAATTGAAGGCAGATCCCAGCCTCTCAAGTCTCGGTGCCGAAGTAAAGCACATAAGAATGACTTAGCAAGGGAAGCTTCTATTGGAGCTGCAGAACACCGCAGAAAAATCAAAAACTTGGGAATACCAAGAGAAACTTGGAGAACTAATTGGTCAAGACGCTGATGTCAAAATTCTAACACAAGACGTACAAATAGAAATCAGAGATATGGACGAAGTCACCACTGCAGAAGTAGTGCGTGAAGCACTTGAACATAAGTTTATAGAAGCCAAGGGCTCGTTTAAAATTGTAACAATGAGAGCCGCTTACCTCGGAACACAAACAGCGATTGTGAGTGTGCCAGGCAATTTGGTTATTAAAGAGACCAATGAAGGAAGAGTCCGTATTGGATGGGTGTCCTGTAGCATTAGAGAGAAAATAGTCCCACTAAAATGCTATAAATGCCTTGATTATGGACATTATGCGCATAAGTGTCAAAGCGACAAAGACCGCTCCAAGCTATGTTTAAAATGCGGTAAAGGAGGGCATATAGCTAAGGCCTATACTAATGAGCCTCAATGCATGCTCTGTCATCAGAAGGATAGCACCGGGAATTCAAGACATGTGACAGGCAGCTTCAAGTGCACTGCATATCAGAAGGCAGTACAGCTAGCACGAAAGAAATGATTATTATCCAACTGAATCTTAATCATTGTGAAGCTGCACAGGATTTTTTGCATCATACCGTGGGCGAACTGAAGGTAGATGTTGCTATTATCAGCGAACCATACAGAAACCTCAATGAAAGCATATTTGCAACCGACGCTACAGGTAGCGCTGCCATATGGGTCTGTGGTAAGCGTTGTTTCCGAGAAAGAGAAATGAATTTAGAATCAGGATTTATAAGAGCGAAGGTCGATGGCATTCATATATATAGCTGTTATGCAAAACCAAGTGCATAATTAGAAGAGTTTACAGCTTTTATGGAACGTCTTGTTGATGATGCTCGTGAACGGAGTCCCGTAGTGAAAGCGGGCGATTTTAATGCATGGTCTGTTGAATGGGGAAGCCGGAAAACAGATGCTCGCGGGGAGGCACTTTTTGAAGCACTTGCTAGGTTGCAGATTACACTGTTGAACAATGGAAACACACCGACTTTCCGTAGGGTGACCGCTAGCTCGATAATCGATTTAACGTTTGTTAGCTGCCTTTTAAGCAAGGAAGTCACTTGGGAAGTCAGCGAATCATACACACATAGTGACGACCAAGCCATACTGTGTGAAATAGATGGAGTGGGACCAAACCAAAAACTTAGAAAGAAAGCGGTGGGTTGGAAAGCGAATTCATTTAATGAAAAATTGTTCCTTTTCATGTTGGAGGATACCAGTATCTCAGGGACAGCGACGGAAAAGGTGTCTAAAGTCATGACCTCGCTAAGAAGAGCTTGTGATGCAGCAATGCCGAGGAAAGTATTATTCGGCCAACGCAAATTACCTACTGGTGGAATGAAGAAATAGCGGAACTGCGTCGGAAGTGCCTACGGGCCAGACGGCAATACCAAAGAGAGAGGCGTAGGAACATTGATGATCTGCGCCAGCACTATTGTAATGTCCGATCACAGCTTAGGACGGCTATAAAGGCAAGTAAACGCAGATGCCTCAGGGAACTGTGTCAACAAGTTGAACAAGACACCTGGGGTAGACCGTACAGAACGGTAATGGCAAAAGTTAAGGGTAATTCGTTTACATCCCCATCGTGCCCAATAATGATGAATAGTATTGTAAACGTATTGTTCCCGCAACAAATAGAACACGACTTTAATGTAGGGATAGGTAATCCCGATGAAGAAATTGCGCCCGTGATGGCCGATGAAGTTCTCCAGGCTGCCAGAAAGGTAGGCAATAACAAGACCCCAGGACCAGATAATATTCCAAACGTGGCATTAAAATCCGCAATTAGGAACTATCCAAATATGTTTGCAAACATGCTTGACTCATGCATAAAAGAAGGGGAGTTCCCAGCGGAGTGGAAAAAACAAAGACTTGTCCTACTCCCTAAAGGGAAAAAACCACCAGACGAACCATCCTCATACCGTCCTATATGTATGCTCGACACAACGGGCAAAATCTTAGAAAGAATTATCGGCGGTAGGCTACAGGAAGCCGTAGTACAATCAGGAGACCTTGCAGAACATCAATATGGCTTCCGCAAAGCACGCTCAACAATTGATGCCATTGATTTTGTTAAAAATTTGGCACAAAAAGCGATAGATGGGAAAAGGTGGAAGGGAGGAACAAAAAAGTATTGCACCATAGTCACCCTCGATATCAAGAATGCTTTTAATTCAGCCAAATGGAGTTGTATATTCAATGAACTACGTCGGAGAGAGGTCCCGTCGTACATTCTGAGTATGGTGGCAGATTACTTCAGTAACAGAATTCTGCTATACAACACCGACAATGGCTTGAAGGAATATAAGGTTACCGACGGAGTTCCACAGGGGTCTGTGCTAGGCCCATTATTATGGAATATAATGTATGATGGCATATTTAGGCTCCAAATACCTGAAGAGGCAGAGATTGTCGGTTTTGCAGATGACATCGCAGTCATCGTTGTGGCAAAACACAAAGAGGAGATAACTGCAATATGTAATGCAACAATTAGGACTATCCGGGATTGGCTGACGTCAATCGGATTACAGTTGGCAGAACATAAAACTGAAGCTCTACTAATATCCAGTAGGAAAATAAGAGAGACAATAACCTTTGTAGTTGGTAATTGTTCGATTATATCTAAGCCATCAATTAGATACCTGGGAATAGTAATCGATACGAAACTCTCATTCAAAGAGCATATAAAGGCTGCCACTGTATGTTCAGCACTGTCTCGAATTATGCCTAACACTGGAGGAGCAAGGCAAACAAGAAGAAAGCTATTGGCTAATATTGTCTCATCCATCCTTTTATACGGAGCGCCAATTTGGGCTGACGCAATGGATAAGGTTAGCTACTGGCGAAAGATGTCATCTATCCAGCGATTGAGTGCTCTAAGAGTGATCTGTGGCTTTAGAATCATCTCGAGCAATGCAGCGTTTGTGGTTGCTGGTATGCTCCCAATCGACTTACTGGCCAAGGAACGTCAGGTGATTTATATACGCATGTGTATCCCCGATGAACAACATTTTCTTTATAAATTAGAAAGTGATTGGGCCCCTGGGTCGGGGGGCACCCATACAAATTTTATAAAAAAAAAAGTACCCGATTTTTTTTTTCAAATTTTATACGCATGTGTATCTCGGATGCACAACACTTTTTGAAAAATTTGGAAGTAATCGGGCCCAGGGGTCAGGGAGGCTCCCTCGATATCAAGAATGCTTTTAATTCAGCCAAATGGAGTTGTATATTCAATGAACTACGTCGGAGAGAGGTCCCGTCGTACATTCTGAGTATGGTGGCAGATTACTTCAGTAACAGAATTCTGCTATACAACACCGATAATGGCTTGAAGGAATATAAGGTTACCGGAAGAGTTCCACAGGGGTCTGTGCTAGGCCCATTATTATTGAATATAATGTATGATGGCATATTTTGTCTCCAAATACCTGAAGAGTCAGAGATTGTCGGTTTTGCAGATGACATCGCATTCATCGTTGTGGCAAAACACAAAGAGGAGATAACTGCAATATGTAATGCAACAATTAGGACTATCCGGGATTGGCTGACGTCAATCGGATTACAGTTGGCAGAACATAAAACTGAAGCTCTACTAATATCCAGTAGGAAAATAAGAGAGACAATAACCTTTGTAGTTGGTAATTGTTCGATTATATCTAAGCCATCAATTAGATACCTGGGAATGGTAATCGATACGAAACTCTCATTCAAAGAGCATATAAAGGCTGCCAGCAATAAAGCAGAGACTGTATGTTCAGCACTGTCTCGAATTATGCCTAACACTGGAGGAGCAAGGCAAACAAGAAGAAAGCTATTGGCTAATATTGTCTCATCCATCCTTTTATACGCAGCGCCAATTTGGGCTGACGCAATGGATAAGGTTAGCTTATTATTTTGATTTATATACGCATGTGTATCCCCGATGAACAACATTTTCTTTATAAATTAGAAAGTGATTGGGCCCCTGGGTCGGGGGGCACCCATACAAATTTTATAAAAAAAAAGTAAAGCATGTGTATCTCGGATGCACAACACTTTTTGAACAATTTGGAAGTAATCGGGCCCAGGGGTTAGGGAGGCTCCCTCGATATCAAGAATGCTTTTAATTCAGCCAAATGGAGTTGTATATTCAATGACCTATGTCGGAGAGAGGTCCCGTCGTACATTCTGAGTATGGTGGCAGATTACTTCAGTAACAGAATTCTGCTATACAACACCGACAATGGCTTGAAGGAATATAAGGTTACCGGAAGAGTTCCACAGTGTGCTAGGCCCATTATTATGGAATATAATGTATGATGGCATATTTAGGCTCCAAATACCTGAAGAGGCAGAGATTGTCGGTTTTGCAGATGACATCGCAGTCATCGTTGTGGCAAAACACAAAGAGGAGATAACTGCAATATGTAATGCAACAATTAGGACTATCCGGGATTGGCTGACGTCAATCGGATTACAGTTGGCAGAACATAAAACTGAAGCTCTACTAATATCCAGTAGGAAAATAAGAGAGACAATAACCTTTGTAGTTGGTAATTGTTCGATTATATCTAAGCCATCAATTAGATACCTGGTAATGGTAATCGATACGAAACTCTCATTCAAAGAGCATATAAAGGCTGCCAGCAATAAAGCAGAGACTGTATGTTCAGCACTGTCTCGAATTATGCCTAACACTGGAGGAGCAAGGCAAACAAGAAGAAAGCTATTGGCTAATATTGTCTCATCCATCCTTTTATACGGAGCGCCAATTTGGGCTGACGCAATGGATAAGGTTAGCTACTGGCGAAAGATGTCATCAACCAGCGATTGAGTGCTCTAAGAGTGATCTGTGGCTTTAGAATCATCTCGAGCGATGCAGCGTTTGTGGTTGCTGGTATGCTCCCAATCGACTTACTGGCCAAGGAACGTCAGGTGATTTATAGGCGCCGCGGGTATCTCACAAGAGCCGAGAACGATGGAGAAGTAGACTTCTATCTAACCCAATTTTTAACTGGGCATGGGTGCTTCCGCTCATACCTCTTTAAATACAAACACGAGAGTTCACCCGACTGTACACCAGAAGATGTGGAACATGTTTTCTTTCATTGTCCGCGTTTTGCAGGAGTAAGACAGGATGTGTCAGAGCAAATAGGGCACACTATTTCGCCAGAAAACATAGTTAATTCTATGCTACAAAATGAGGAGATATGGAACGCAATCAGTGGAATGTCTTCCAGAATAATGCAGCGCCTACGGTGTCTCGAGCGTGAGAGGAGGAATGAAGAAGGGTAATACAGCAAAATAATGTGAATAAAGAAGAAGAACGAAGTATCAAAAATTAAAGTGCAGCCAGCCTTCCCGTGATGAAATGCCTAACGGTAGTCACGCGGGACTGGCTATAAATTAATAAAGGGGGTTGGTTTTACTCAGTAAGAATCTGATACTCGCACATGTTAATGCTCAAGTTGCTGTGAAGTCTTTGAAGATTTCCAACCTCCTCCATAAAAAAAACATACACAAAACGTTTGGCTTTTATAGGTCGGTTATCGAAGTGTTACTAAATCAAAAGGCTGTAATTTCGCCATTTATGAATATTTTTATTGTTTTTTTTATGGGATGTTAATAACGTTTCAATTTTTATGAAAAACACGTTACTGCTCGATATAGCCACCTTTGCCGCGGATGATATATTGCATGCTGCACGAGCGTGACTTGTTGTATTTTGGTGTATTCTCTACAAAGAGCTGTCTACACTTTCATATCTTTTTGTCGACACTTGGAGTCCAAATGGACCGTATGGAGAAGTCCATTGTGTTCAAGTCAACATACATACATACATACATTAATACATATCTACATACATAAATATATCTACATACATAAATATATATACATACATACATACAACTCCGCCACTTGCCGATCCCAAGCCCAGGTGCAAAAGGAGGAGGGGTGGGGAGTAACACCTCGTTAACAAACCTTCGTTCACCTGCCCGGGTTATAGCACCAGGTGGGGGGATGAAGTCACTGTATACCTCTCTTGCATGGAAAACCTGCTCGCCGAGGCTCTGACGACCGAGTGGGAGTAATATAATTTCCAACCCGCCCGGAGGAAAACCAGTGGCCAACGATGGAATGCAGCATTCAATGAATGCATTAAGACTGAGCCCATTAAGGTCTTAATTATTGTATACTGGATGCAACATTTTGTTTTGTCAACTTATGGGCTGAAGTCTGTGGTACTCTGTTACCTGAGTAGGAAAGCGCGAAATCTTACTGAAATCGCTTTCAGGTAAATGCTACCGGCGCCCCTTCCCGTTAAAACCCTGGCAGGCCTTAAAGTACGCTCAATTTTTAGTCGCTATTAAGTTAGTGGTGTAGGAACAGATGCAGAATTCCTGTTTAGCACTGGCTCTGAACACAAGACCCCATAAGGGCTCGTGTTAACCCTTTGCATGGCCTCACTGCTT
Source organism: Nephrocerus scutellatus (assembly GCA_947095585.1). Taxonomy (NCBI): domain Eukaryota; kingdom Metazoa; phylum Arthropoda; class Insecta; order Diptera; family Pipunculidae; genus Nephrocerus; species Nephrocerus scutellatus. The sequence goes on along the minus strand of OX352765.1, from coordinate 54,456,380 downwards.
GCATAGATAACCATGGTATCATTGAAACGCCTTGACCTTTGGTTGAAATCGGTCAAGGTCAAGGTTTCAGAGTATACACATTACTTACAATATGGAATTACACATAGCGGCTGGGGGTACTCAAATTTAGGGCGAAAAAAATCCTTGAAGATCAGAGTGAGTGAAACATTTCTTGCATCGGGTTAGAAAACCTAAACATTGGTCATTCCAACGAAGCTTGTCGTTAACGCACATACCGAAAATTGCGAGAATTTCAGATTTTCAGTCGATGGAAGTGCTATTCATGGTTAATGGCATGGAATTTAGGATTTGCTTAGACGACAGGAGAACAGGCTCCATTGTTCGGTGTGATATACCATCCAATCACCAGTAGAACGTTGCCTACGATATCCGTACTTCCGTACACTAACGATTTCGTTGGTTTCAAGATATTTCATGAGCTGAAAATTGATTAGCGTTTCCATGATCTTGGAAAGAATGGATGTAAGTGCTATGGTTCGGTACGAAGACGGAGACGGCAGCTGATTTGTGAGTATTGAGATCGTTTAAAACGAATAAATATCTGTCCCATTGAGTGTTCAATACACTGAGGTGCAGGAGGCAGATATGCACGTGGAGCTAGCTGCAATATGCGCAGCAAGCAGATTGCCTTTGTCTGTAGAGCTGACAACTGGAATGTCATTATAAATGACCGTTTGAATCGACGACGAGACTGTATTTTTGATTCTTTTCACGAATGACTTATAAAAAAAAGTACCGATTTTTTTTCAAATTTTATACGCATGTGTATCTCGGATGCACAACACTTTTTATAAAAATTTGGAAGTAATCGGGCCCAGGGGTCAGGGAGGCTCCCATACAAATTTTATAAAAAAAAGTACCCGATTTTCTTCAAATTTTATACGCATGTGTATCTCCGATGGATAACACTTTTTGTAAAAATTTGGAAGTAATCGGGCCCAGGGGTCGGTGGGCACCCATTAATTTTTATAAAAAAAAAAGTAGCCGATTTTCTTCAAATTTTATACGCATGTGTATCCCCGATGAACAACATTTTCTTTATAAATAAGAAAGTGATTGGGCACCTGGGTCGGGGGGCACCCATACAAATTTTATAAAAAAAAGTACCCGATTTTTTTTTTTCAAATTTTATACGCATGTGTATCTCGGATGCACAACACTTTTTGTAAAAATTTAGAAGTAATCGGGCCCAGGGGTCAGGGAGGCTCCCATACAAATTTTATACGCATGTGTATCACTGATGGACAACACTTTTTGTAAAAATTTGGAAGTAATCGGGCCCAGGGGTTGGGGCACCCATTAAATTTTTATAAAAAAAAGTACCCGATTTTCTTCAAATTTTATACGCATTTGTATCCCCGACGCACAACACTTTTTGTAAAATCGATCGGATACGGGGCGGGGGGCACCCATACTAATTGTTTACAAAATTTACCAGATTTTCTTCAAATTTTATACGCATGAGTATCTTCGATGGACAACACTTTCTGTACAAATTTGGAAGTGATTGGGCTGATTTTCTTCAAATTGTATACGCATGTGTATCTCCGATGGACAACACTTTTTGTAAAATTTGGAAGTAATCGGGCCCAGGGGTCACCCATTAAATTTTTTTTAAAAAAAGTACCCGATTTTCTTCAAATTTTATACGCATGTGTATCTCCGATGGATAACACTTTTTGTAAAAATTTGGAAGTAATCGGGCCCAGGGGTCGGTGGGCACCCATTAATTTTCATAAAAAAAAAGTACCCGATTATCTTCAAATTTAATACGCATGTGTATCCCCGACGCACAACACTTTTTGTAAAATTTTTGAAGCGATCGGATACGGGGTCGGGGGGCACTCATACTAATTGTTTACAAAATTTACCAGATTTTCTTCAAATTTTATACGCATGAGTATCTTCGATGGACAACACTTTCTGTACAAATTTGGAAGTGATTGGGCTGATTTTCTTCAAATTGTATACGCATGTGTATCTCCGATGGACAACACTTTTTGTAAAATTTGGAAGTAATCGGGCCCAGGGGTCACCCATTAAATTTTTTTAAAAAAAAGTACCCGATTTTCTTCAAATACGCATGTGTATCTCCGATGGATAACACTTTTTGTAAAAATTTGGAAGTAATCGGGCCCAGGGGTCGGTGGGCACCCATTAATTTTCATAAAAAAAAAGTACCCGATTATCTTCAAATTTAATACGCATGTGTATCCCCGACGCACAACACTTTTTGTAAAATTTTTGAAGCGATCGGATACGGGGTCGGGGGGCACTCATACTAATTGTTTACAAAATTTACCAGATTTTCTTCAAATTTTATACGCATGAGTATCTTCGATGGACAACACTTTCTGTACAAATTTGGAAGTGATTGGGCTGATTTTCTTCAAATTGTATACGCATGTGTATCTCCGATGGACAACACTTTTTGTAAAATTTGGAAGTAATCGGGCCCAGGGGTCACCCATTAAATTTTTTTAAAAAAAAGTACCCGATTTTCTTCAAATACGCATGTGTATCTCCGATGGATAACACTTTTTGTAAAAATTTGGAAGTAATCGGGCCCAGGGGTCGGTGGGCACCCATTAATTTTTATAAAAAAAAAGTACCCGATTTTCTTCAAATTTTATACGCATGTGTATCCCCGATGAACAACATTTTCTTTATAAATAAGAAAGTGATTGGGCACCTGGGTCGGGGGGCACCCATACAAATTTTATAAAAAAAAGTACCCGATTTTTTTTTTCAAATTTTATACGCATGTGTATCTCGGATGCACAACACTTTTTGTAAAAATTTGGAAGTAATCGGGCCCAGGGGTCAGGGAGGCTCCCATACAAATTTTATACGCATGTGTATCACTGATGGACAACACTTTTTGTAAAAATTTGGAAGTAATCGGGCCCAGGGGTTGGGGCACCCATTAAATTTTTATAAAAAAAAAAGTACCCGATTTTCTTCAAATTTTATACGCATTTGTATCCCCGACGCACAACACTTTTTGTAAAATCCATCGGATACGGGGCGGGGGGCACCCATACTAATTGTTTACAAAATTTACCAGATTTTCTTCAAATTTTATACGCATGAGTATCTTCGATGGACAACACTTTCTGTACAAATTTGGAAGTGATTGGGCTGATTTTCTTCAAATTGTATACGCATGTGTATCTCCGATGGACAACACTTTTTGTAAAATTTGGAAGTAATCGGGCCCAGGGGTCACCCATTAAATTTTTTTTAAAAAAAGTACCCGATTTTCTTCAAATTTTATACGCATGTGTATCTCCGATGGATAACACTTTTTGTAAAAATTTGGAAGTAATCGGGCCCAGGGGTCGGTGGGCACCCATTAATTTTCATAAAAAAAAAGTACCCGATTATCTTCAAATTTAATACGCATGTGTATCCCCGACGCACAACACTTTTTGTAAAATTTTTGAAGCGATCGGATACGGGGTCGGGGGGCACTCATACTAATTGTTTACAAAATTTACCAGATTTTCTTCAAATTTTATACGCATGAGTATCTTCGATGGACAACACTTTCTGTACAAATTTGGAAGTGATTGGGCTGATTTTCTTCAAATTGTATACGCATGTGTATCTCCGATGGACAACACTTTTTGTAAAATTTGGAAGTAATCGGGCCCAGGGGTCACCCATTAAATTTTTTTAAAAAAAAGTACCCGATTTTCTTCAAATACGCATGTGTATCTCCGATGGATAACACTTTTTGTAAAAATTTGGAAGTAATCGGGCCCAGGGGTCGGTGGGCACCCATTAATTTTTATAAAAAAAAGTACCCGATTTTCTTCAAATTTAATACGCATGTGTATCCCCGACGCACAACACTTTTTGTAAAATTTTTGAAGCGATCGGATACGGGGTCGGGGGGCACCCATACTAATTCTTTACAAAATTTACCAGATTTTCTTCAAATTTTATACGCATGAGTATCTTCGATGGACAACACTTTCTGTACAAATTTGGAAGTGATTGGGCTGATTTTCTTCAAATTGTATACGCATGTGTATCTCCGATGGACAACACTTTTTGTAAAATTTGGAAGTAATCGGGCCCAGGGGTCACCCATTAAATTTTTTTAAAAAAAAGTACCCGATTTTCTTCAAATACGCATGTGTATCTCCGATGGATAACACTTTTTGTAAAAATTTGGAAGTAATCGGGCCCAGGGGTCGGTGGGCACCCATTAATTTTTATAAAAAAAAAGTACCCGATTTTCTTCAAATTTTATACGCATGTGTATCTCCGATGGATAACACTTTTTGTAAAAATTTGGAAGTAATCGGGCCCAGGGGTCGGTGGGCACCCATTAATTTTTATAAAAAAAAAGTACCCGATTTTCTTCAAATTTAATACGCATGTGTATCCCCGACGCACAACACTTTTTGTAAAATTTTTGAAGCGATCGGATACGGGGTCGGGGGGCACCCATACTAATTCTTTACAAAATTTACCCGATTTTCAAATTTTATACGCATGAGTATCTTCGATGGACAACACTTTCTTTACAAATTTGGAAGTGATTGGTCCGATTTTCTTCAAATTGTATACGCATGTGTATCTCCGATGGACAACACTTTTTGTAAAATTTGGAAGTAATCGGGCCCAGGGGTCACCCATTAAATTTTTTTAAAAAAAAGTACCCGATTTTCTTCAAATTTTATACGCATCTGTATCTCCGATGGACTAAACTTTTTGTAAAAATTTTGAAGTGATCGGCCTCGGGGTCGTCTCTAACAAAAATTTTAAAAAATTTACCCGATTTTATTTAAACTGCAATTTGTGTATCCCCGATTAGAGATTTTACACGAAAAATTTTAATTTTTATGGGTTGTTTTTTTATTTTTTACCTTAACTTTTGGTCGTAGGCGAATTTGACTCGCCGAAGATGGGCATTGCAATCATTTCTAGCTCGTTAAATATTTATTCGGCTTTCCTCGTGAGGGTTTACTTTGTAAAACCGAAAGCATACCTCTCTAATCCAGAAGCCTCTTTAAAGCTTGACTCGTACCATCCATCCTCCTTTGATTTGACAGACTTATTCCTGGAACGGATAAAGTCTCTCATACCAATAAGGATGATGTTTGTGATTGCATCGGCAGCGGCATCAACGTTGCTTTAGCGAAATAATAGCGACCAGTTAATACTCTCAAAAAAGTTGTTAAGGCCGTCCCAATTGGCTTTCTCGTATTGCCATGCTGTTTTTTTTTTTAAGTTTTTTCTCTAACTGTGTGGTTTATTAACAAGAAATTAATTGACACTACACAATGTTTTGACGAACCTAGAGGCGATAATATATTGACGGAGTATTTATCAATACGAAAGGTAAGGCACAAGTCAAGGGTGTTTGCGGAATGACACATGAAAAGTGATGTTACACCCTTGAACCTGCACTCACACCCCAATGAAATTAAATTCCGGATAGAAACATTGGCTGAATTGAGGCGAAATTTGGAACGCAACATCACTGCTGACATAAATTGCAAGTCTGTCGAGGGAAAAATAATGGCACCAAGTTATAACAAAGGCAGATTTAATCCCGAGGTATTGGAATTATGAAATAGCTGAGTTTCGCTCAGCGCCAGAATTGCTAGCCTATGGTTCCAGTTGGTCTGAACATATCGAAAGTTAAAAAAACCTAATCCATAAAAATAAAAAAAATTTCATGTAAATTCTCTAATCGGAGATACATGTGTGCAAAGTTTGAATAAAATCGGGTTAATTTGGAAAAAAAAATATGGGGAGCCCCTCGGAACCGTGGGCCGATCACTTCTAAATGTTTAAGTGTTATCACCGAAGATACACGTGTGTGCAAAGTTTGAATTAAGTCGGGTGGAATTTTGAAAAAATGTATATGGAAGCCCCTTGCCTTGGTGCGCGATCACTACCATATTTTTAATAAAAGTGTTTTCATCCGAGATACGAGTACACATGTGTGCAAAGTTTGAATAAAATCGGGTAAATTAAAAAAATATATATGGGAGCCCCTATAGACTCTGAGGCCCGATCACTAGCAAATTTTAACAGAAAGTGTTGTCAACGGAGATACACATACATGTATGCAAGTTTGAATAAAATCGGGATTTAAGAATTCGATTTAACATTGATCCCAACAAACACATCTGGACGCGAAGTTAATATAGAGAATTTAAAAAATACTTATTTCCAGTGATTAGATAGTTTTACCGTTTACGAAATTATTTAAATTATTATTTAATACCTTAATTTATTACGGCCTTTTTCACTCTAAATTACAATATCGATTTTAGGGGAGATGGATATTCAAAAAAATTCAGCAATTGACTGTACTGAAAAGTGCGTTATTAGAATTTTTTTCAACCTGTTGATTGGGTTATTCAATGGAGCTTTTCCTAAGAATGCTACCAGTAAGGCACTTGTACTACTTAAAAGTATTGAAATAATTATTTAAGAGAAGAAGAAAAGAAGATACAGTATTTTAAATGTAGGTTTTAATTTACTTAGCAACTTAGGCTTTGTAGTAGACTTTCCCCTTCTTTGCTTTTTACGCTTTTAATTCCTATGTTCTTACCTTTAAATTTAAATTAAATCTATTATGATTTATCTATTATGTATTAAATTAAAGTGACATTTAACTCTAATTTTTAAATTCTCTATATATACTTATCGTGCCCTGGCTGTTTGTGGGCTGGCTGCCCAAATCTTAATTTATTTTATTTTTTTAACTTTTATAGGTTGTAACTTTTCTCTATTAATTTTATATTTATTCTATGTATTCTACTAATTAATTAATAGTTAACTTTATCACTTGTTTTTGTATACATATATATTGCAAAATTTAGCAAAATCAATTTTTAAACCCACTTCATAAAGCCCGATTTCATTCAAAATTTGTACACATGTGTATCTCCGGGGGCTCCCATACAAGTTTTTTACAAAATTTATACGCTTTTTTTCAAATTTTATACGCATATCTCCGATGGACAACACTTTTTGTAAAAATTTATTAAAAAAAAATACAAATTTTATTAAAAAAATACAAATTTTATTAAAGTTGTTATAAAATAATTTCCGAGTTCAAACCTTTTAATTCATAAATAATTCAGTAAGTAATGTAGAATTTATTAAAGAAAAGTCTTAAAAGTCCTACGACTGGCATCGTAGCTCATCGCATACATCATCATATCAAATACAATAAAATAAAGCATGTTAACTAACATTTTTCTTTAATTTAAAAGTCAAGTACATCTTGCAACGTACGTTCAAGAAAACCTAAACATTTCGCAGCATTCTTAGCTATGGCTAATGTGTGGTCATTCCAACGAAGCTTGTTGTTGACGCAGATACTGAGTATTGCGAGTTTTTCAGTTTATTTGATGCAAGGTCCATTCATGGATAAAGGTTTGAGGTTTAAATTACGTTGGAGGACAGAAGACAGCATTGGGTTTTAGAAGTGTTAAATGAAAGAAAGAATGAATTGGTTTAGAAGTAGCGGATAGGAGATAATTAATGAAAATGAGAAAGAGTGTCGAAGACAAAACAGGCGTTTATGCGGTGAACACTGGATTTGAAATCGCCCAATACGAGCTGAATTGAACGGTCAAAAAGGTAGTAGGTAGTCCAAACAATCAATTCCATAGGCATTCATTTTCGACAAAAGACCTTGAGTTTAGATGTCTCTTATACGCCGTCGTGCGCGGATGTGCTGCGCATCGCCATTCGCACAAAATAAAGAAAACAAAATAAAAACTTAACAACAATAAAAACGCAAATAAAAACCGGTTCGCGTGTGCCTATTTCTGTTAGTGTAAAATGCACTGTGTGGTATCCATGCTTCCCGTCCCCAACAGCCCAGCTAAAGAATTCAGTGAATTATAACTGTTTTATGCTCGCATGCGGCAGTGTAATGATCTAATTATTTAGCTATAAGAATAACAGATTGTGAGTGTTTGTTTCTTTTGGTGATTTAACTCAGTTTGTCGTGAAGGCATAACACTGGCGACAATTTATGTTAATAATCCATTTTGAGACATACTCTTCTCAATTCGGTTTAAAGAAGCGGTAAGTTGTGTTTTGTGTGTTTGTTTTTTTGTAGTTATGTGTGTTTTAGAGTGGATCTCAGCAACATACGTGGGCTAAGAACGAATTCTTTCTCTGTGTTTAACCATGTACATGTCCACAGGCCAGCAATTCTGGCACTGAGTGAAACTCAGGTGTTTGATAATTCTGATGCATCGGAATTTAATCTGCCTGGGTATAGCTTGGTGCAATTATTTTCCTCTCGTCGCGGACTCGCAATCTATGTCCGGAGTGATGTTGCGTTTTAGCTTTTGCCTCAATTTAGCCAAAGTTCCAAACCGGAAATCAATTTCATTTGGCTCAAAGTTTAGGTACAGGAGCGCAACATCTACTACTGTTTCCTTTACAGAAGCCCCCACTTAGACAGTGTTTCAACCCAGAGTGAGTTTGATGCACTGTCTGATACAATCTTAAGAATTGACACAAAACATGAAATCGTTATTGCGCGCGATTTCAATGTACACAATTCTGGGTTGCTTCGCCATTCTGGCCAGACGACACCCGAAGGAAGGTGTGTTGAGTTATTCGCTGAGTTTAATCACTTTACTCAGCTTGTAAATGAGCCTACGCGAATACCTGTTAACACCTTTGACTTGTTCCTTACCTCTCGTCCTGATAAATACTCCGTCAATGTATTATCGCCTCTAGGCTCGTCTTACCATTGTGTAGTATCAGCTAATTTCTCGTTACTAAACCACGTAGTTAGAGAAAAAACGCCAAAAAAATAGTATGGCAATACGAGAAAGCTTATTGAGACGGCCTTTACAACTTCTTTGGGAGAACTAACTGGTCGCTATTTTTTCGTGATATCAACGTGGATGCCGCTGCTGATGCAATCACAAACATCATTCTTATTGGTATGAGAAAGTTTATCCCTTTCAGGAATAAATCTATCAAATCAAAAGAAGATGGATGGTCTGACTTGACCTGTAAAGAGTCTTCTAGAATTAGAGAGGTATGCTTTCGGTTTTACAAAGCAATCCCTACTGAGGAAAACCGAAAAAAGTTTAAACGAGCAAGAAATGATTGCAATCTTCGGCGAGTCAAATTCGCCTACGATCAAAAATTAAGCTAGCTCTACGCTTCCAGCTTGTGCATTGCCGCCTCCTGCACCTCAGAGTGTTAAACAATCTATGGGACAGATATTTATTCGTACTCGTGCAGTTGCTAGAGTTTTAAACGATCTCAACACTCACAAATCCGCTGGGCCAGATGGTATTTCTCCATTAGTTCTGAAGAAGTGTTCTTCCAAGCTGGCATTACCATTGCGAAAGCTTTTTCATCTATCCTATTCTTCTGGACTCTTCCCGAGAAGTTGGAGCCGTCGTCTCCTTCTTCGTACCGGCCCATAGCACTTATATCCATTCTTTCCAAGGTCATGGAAACGCTGATCAATTATCAGCTTAAGAAAAATTTTAAAACCAACGAAATCCTTAGTGACCGGCAGTATGAATTTCGTTGGCAACGTTCTACTGGTGATTTGATGGTATATCTCACCTTCACATTAACTTCGCGTGCACGTGGCTGGCTAGCTGGTCAGATTTTCTGATCAATTTTTAGCCCACTTCTCATAGCCCGATTTTATTGAAATGCCCGCATGTATATTTTCGGTGACAATACTTTCTATTAAAATTTGAGGCCCCTCGGACCTCGGGGTCGGGGTGCTCCCATACAAATATTTTACAAATACACTTTTTGTACAAATTTTGGAGAACCCCGGGCCCCACGGTCCCATAAATTTTTTTAAAAAAAATTAACCCGATTTTATTCAAATTGTATACACATCTGTATCTCCGATGGACAATACTTTTTGTAAAATTTTTTTGAGTTTTTGAGTTCATACCCCGGCATTGACTCGGACTTTTTTTTTAATTATATATCACCTGTGGTAAAATATCCATTCGGCCCTATGTCTTTATAATAAAGGAAAAGACTTGAATTTGTTATAAACAATTGAGAAAAGGGTTATATTCACATAAAATATCATTGGTAATTAAACACTAAATAATCAGTCAATGATTATTAGAAATTACTTTTTGGTTTTGAATAACTATATAAATCTCAACAAGCCTTTATTTTTATTTAACGACATAGGAACCGAAAATTCAATTCAAACAGAGAATAAACTCCAACCACCACCTTCGGTATACGTCTTTCTGGGTTCTACACGAACAAGGGGAAGAAATTCCAAATCTGAAAGCGGTAAGAGTCTCTCAAAGTTCTGCACGAACACATTTTGAAGGGAACAGTAATCTACTGAACCCTATATATCTAAAGCAGCTCCTGTAGTATTTTAGTAAGAGATTGTAGATTCAATCGCCTTCTCTTACTAACATATTGCAATCTGGCTGGAAGTCGACAGGCAATACACGCAGTGCGAAATTAGTAGATTCAATCGCCTTTCCTTAGTTGCGCCATATTCTAGTGACCGGCACTGCACTTAATAGGAAGTAAATAGATTAAATTGCCTCTTCCTCATAAAGCCATGTTATATAGTATGTTATAGGGTATTGGAAGCGCCAAACTCCTATATAGGCAAATACCCCTATATGTAGGTATAGATATATATATATAAAAGTAGTCATTTTTAGCTTAAGTATCAGAACGATGTAAATTAGTATTAATATCAAGAAAAGAAAAAAAAAAGAGAAAATAATAAAAAAAAAAAAAAAACCAAATTATCATTTAAAACAACAAAACACAATTTGTAACACCGTAGTAGAGGAGAACAACCCTGGGTAACCGGCCAGAGTCACCCGAGCAGAAACGTTACAATACAATGGGGAGAAATCAATCGAGTAGAATTTAACGCTTTCAAAACCCAATGCTGTCTCCTGTCGTCCAAGCGAACCCTAAATCCCTGCCATTATCCATGAATGGCATTTGCATCGAGGAAACTGAAAATCTCGCAATTCTCGGTATGTGCGCTAACGACAAGCTTCGTTGGAATGACCACATATTTACCGTCGCTAAAAATTCTGCGAAATGTTTAGGTTTTCTAGCCCGGTGCAAGAAATATTTCACTCCCTCTGATCTGGCTACCATATACAAGGCTTTTATTCGCCCTAAACTTGAGTACAATTGCCATATCTGGTTTGGTGCACCTAAGACTACTTTGTATCAAAAACACAAAATACAAAACCGCGCGGTAAAACTTATCGTTGACGAAAATATAGCCAAATCAATAGATTCACTTGAACACCGCAGGAACGTTTCTTGCTTGTCACTGTTTTATCGCTTCTTCTACCAGCAGTCCTCAAGAGAAATAGCCAGCTGTATGCCACCTCTCATTGAATTCAACCGCAATACTCGTGGCGCTCTAAATGCTCATCAGTTTACCCTCAAGCCCATCTTCTGACGTACAGTTAAGTTCAGGGATTCGTTCTTCAGCCGTACAACACGTATGTGGAACGCTCTTCTAAGCTCTGTCTTCCCACATCACTATGATCCACAGGCATTCAAAACACAAGCTCATAGAAATCTCCTCTTTTCTCCTCCTCTTCCTTAACGCCCACGCTGTGCCAAGCATATAGCCGAGCATTATAGGGGTGCGAACCCCTTGAAGCGTGCGCGAATTATAAGAAAAAATGCCAGTTTCTGTCATGTCAAATGTGTTGGAAACTTTACTTTCACCAAATTTGTGAACAGATTGGTTCCACTTTTCAGTGAGAAATGCCATCAGATCCACCTGTAAAACGTTGCCTTCGAAAACCGAACTGCCGTTCGCTAAGGTTTTCCTGAGATTCAAGGTATTGCATAAGCTTTCTATTGATCAGCGTTTCCATGACTTTAGAAAGGATGGATGTTAGCGCAATGGGTCGGTACGAGGAAAGAGATGACGGTTCGTCTTTTTTAGGAACAGGCTGGACTAGGGCTGTTTTCCACTTCCTTGGGAATACTTCAGAAAAATAAGATAAATGGAAAAACCTGGACAGTGGCTATGCCAACGTTACAGAACACCTCTTCAAAACTATAGCAGAAATACCATCAGGGCCATCTGATTTACAAATGTTAAGATCATTTAATACTCGAAAGCACATCTACGTATAAGAAGAGTTACATGCCGTCTCAGTGTTCCTGCAGCAACAGTGCAACAAAAATACACGTTGAACGGATGTACACTTACCACTTTATTTCAGTGCATTATCTGCTTTAAACGGACTTGCTCAGAAGGACCTAATTTAAACCTAAACCTTGCATTTTGCGTCCCCACGTAAAAACGAAAGCTTCGACTCTTGATGCTTCAGTTTTTAGTAATTTTTATTGCTTAAGATAATATCGCCTATTATAGGATGTAGAAAAATTTTGCGAGTTGTTAAATGAAAATAAGAAATTCAGAACATGTAAACTTCAACTTCGGCGGTAGAATAAGGGGAATAACATGTAGCATCCATGCACATGTAGTATCCATTTTGGCTGGTGAAAGTGCGATTTCTTCCAAAAAACGAAAAAAAAAAAACAACATTCCAACAACATTGGAATACAGCGCCACCTATTAGAATTCAACATATTTATAAACAATTCAATAACCATAGGCAGCACTTACTCTTGACAATGAAGCTAAATATGTGTGTATAATAATAATTGACAAAAAAATTTACTTGGAAACCACATATAATCTATAAAGGAAACAAAATAAAAAACAAATTCAGACAATTTTCTTGGCTTCTAGGGAAGAATTCAAGGTTATCAACAGAAAATAAACTATCAATATAAAACTATAATAAAACCAATATGGACTTACGGGATTCAAATTTGGAGAACTGCCTATATGACAAATATAAACATTATTCAACGAATGCAAACAAAAACTCTTAGAACCATACTACATCCAAAATGGCATTATACCAACCAAGACTTACAACCTGATCTCAACAACCTCACCGTAAGAGACGAAATAAAAATAATAAGCAGACAACATCCAATTGCGCTTTGTAATCACACAAATTATCAAATACAAAGCTTACCCAAATATGAAATCAATACTAGAAGACGATTGGGAAGACGAATACCGGTAGACCTACAATATTGTTACGAAATTCAGGCTTTCGAATTCGTAAAAGACTTTGTAAATAAAACACAACACAAGTTTATTAATTTACAAATAACAACTTTAATGAACAAACAGTAAAATTACCACAAGTTCACAATGTATATTGGTGATTATTTTTAAATGCACACAAAAACACTTATAATACTTGTTCTTTACAATAATTTTCTTAGGAGATAACAGTAATATTTACAAGAACTTTTACTACTTCACTGGTTAAATTTCAACTAACTACTGATTTCTCTGCAGCGAACGACACCTTTTATACTCATTGAAAACCTTCCAAAAACGTCCAATCTTATAGACAGAAATATCAAGAAAAGACCAGAAAATTGTAGCCTTATATCTTTATTTACAACTAACGATACTTATATGTAATGAGTCATTTTCTAAAAATAGACTACATGTTCAATCGTGTTCTTTTACAAAAACCGGGCAAACAGCACAAACCGGTTTGACAACATTTTTGACCAGTACGTAATGATTCAAACTTACAGGCGGTTACATTTCAAATTTCAAATAATGTAATAGTCTTACAGCCTAAAAGTATGCTACAACATAAAAGTGCTTATTTTTAGTGCGCAGTATGTACATTACGATTTATCTTAGGATTCGAATTCTATTATATGCGCTACTAACTACTTTTTGTAACATTACCCCCACCTTAATTTGGTTCGTCCCAAACAGATTCAGCACTCCCTCAAATGTTGCACCTTGTCCATCTGTTGATGCAGACAACTTCCTTTTGACATCTAGGGTTTGGTTGAATCTGATATACAGCGTCGTTGTTCCTCTTGTAGGGTTCTTTTCAACTTTGCTGTGGTTTCTGTTAGTTCCCTTGTCTTGTCTTGGAATTGTATAGCCAAACGAAACTTCCTTCCCGCAATTTTTCATAGTTTGTACGCAGGTGATTCCGTGTTTTCATCCCTTCATTACCATTCACGACGTTGTTCTCTGGACATTTATCACCATTGGTATTCAATGGGAATCCTTTAGATCTTGCCCAACTATTTGTGCTACAACTTTGTATCGATGAGTTTTCTCTCTAGCTGTTTGTTGCAGTTCTTTTCTTGCAGCGCATTTCACACACGTTCGGCACCAGTTTTAAACATTTCTGCGGCAATTAACCCACACACACACGCACACACACACGCACACACACACGCACACACACACGCACACACACACGCACACACACACGCACACACACACGCAACGCCAGTCCTCACGTAAGCCTATGGTAATAGCGACGGAAGAAAAAACCCAGGAAAAGGGTATTAAAAATGTTAAAAAAACTGGAGAAGGCGAATGGACAAAAGTCGTCGCTAAAACAAAAAATAAAGTGAAGTCAGACGCATCTGCCAAGAAGTCCGCCGTAAAACAAAAGCCAATTATAAGAAAGGCAAGACCTGACGCCATAGTCATAGAAGCGAAGGGCGAAATATCCTATGCGCAGATATTGCGCAACGTGAAGGCTGATCCAAAACTAGAAACAATTGGAAAAGCAGTATCTAGGATCAGAAGGACACAAAAAGGTGACCTCTTAATTCAATTGAAGGAGACAAGTGACAAGACAGCGGAATTTAAAAGCGTCATAAGTGAGGCGTTAGGCGAACAAGCAAACGTAAGAACCCTCACCCAACGCACTAGCATCGAGCTGAAAGACATCGATGAGATCACCACAAAAGAAGACATTTGTGAATCAATCGAAGTCCAAGCCGGAGTCGAAGGCGTCACACCGTCAGACTTTATATCGCTGAGGAAAGCATATGGTGGAACCCAAACGGCGACTATCAGCCTTCCAAATGCAAAAGCAAAGAAGCTGCTGGAAGTACAGAAGATAAAAATCGGGTGGGTAGTGTGTCGCATCCGCGAACGGACACTCCTCAAAAAGTGCTTCAAATGCCTGGAATTTGGGCACATTGCCAAGCAGTGTAAAAACGGAGAAGATCGCTCCAAGTTGTGTAGAAGATGTGGGGATGAGGGCCACATAGCTAAGTCTTGCGCAAAGGAGCCTTCGTGCATGTTCTGTAGAAAGGAACACCCAGAAGATGCGAAGCATGTAGCGGGCAGCAGCAAATGCCCAGTCTTTAGGAGAGCTATCGCCAGCAGAAAAGTATGAAGGTTATCCAGATAAACCTAAATCACTGCGAGATAGCACAGGATATCCTGTCACAGACGGCTAAAGACGAGAGAGCGGACATAATTTTAATAAGCGAACCGTACAAATCTCGTGACATCAACGCTTGGGCATGTGACAAAACAGAAAAAGCTGCAATATGGATTTGCGGGAGACATGCCTTCCAAGATGTAGACGGGCAGGCGGAGGGCTTCGTACGGGCAAAAATAAATGGAATCAACTTTTATAGTTGTTACGCAAGACCCAGCTGGACGATGAGCGAATACTCAGCAATGATAGAAAATTTAACGGCCGATGCTCGAGGAAGAGCTCCAGTGGTTATAGGCGGAGACTTCAATGCCTGGGCAACAGACTGGGGCAGCAGATTTACTAATATCAGAGGACATTATCTGCTAGAATCTTTCGCCTCATTAAATATAGGCATAGCTAACACGGGACGAGCAAATACGTATCGCAAAGCAGGAAGGGGATCGATCATCGATATTACCTTCGCTAGCAGTTCCCTCCTGCGGATGATAAAATGGCGCGTCAGCGAAGACTATACGCACAGCGACCACCAGGCGATTGTAATTGAAATTAAAGAAAAAAAAGCCGTGCAACGCCCAAAATTAGGGGGACCTAAATGGAAAGACAAGTTCCTTGATAAAGAAATGTTTGAGGAAATCATAAACTCAAGCTTCCTAATCGAAAGCGGAACATCTGAGATCCTGTCGCAACAACTTACCAGTATAATCACTACAGCGTGCGACGCAGCTATGCCCAGGAGAAGACCTAGCAAGAGAGGTGAACACTGCTACTGGTGGAATGAGCAGATAAAAGCACTGAGAGCTGCCTGCTTACAAGCCAGACGTAGAGTGCAGCGATCAAGAAGGGGATCAGACATTCAAGAACGTCTTGATATGCTAAGATTAGCTAGACGAAATTTAAAAAATGCAATCAAAGAAAGCAAGTCGAAGTGCTTCAAACGACTATGTGACGAGGCGGACATCAATCCCTGGGGCACAGCATACAAAATAGTTATGGCAAAGCTAAAAGGCTGTAAGACCCCGCAAATATCATGCCCAACAAAGCTTAGGTCCATCGTAGAACACCTATTTCCGAAAGGACCATATACTATGTGCAACATAATAAGAGAAATTAGCACAGAAAGTATTCCAAGGCTAACAGTTGATGAACTCGTGAACGCAAGTAAAAGAATACGAGACAACAAAGCTCCTGGACCCGATGGCATTCCTAATAAAGCATTGAAAGCCGCCATCCGAAGTAGGCCGGACATGTTCATGACATGCATGCAACAGTGTCTAGATGAAGGAGTTTTCCCTGAACCTTGGAAACTGCAGCATTTAGTATTGCTTCCAAAGGGAAACAAACCACCGGGCGAACCATCATCGTACCGCCCAATATGTCTACTAGATACAATGGGAAAGATACTCGAGCGGATCATATATGACAGATTGCTTAATATAGCGGATAATAAAGGAGCACTGTCAGATCATCAGTTCGGGTTTCGAAAATCGCGCTCGACCGTCGACGCCATAAAGGCGGTGGTCAATATAGCAAAGAATGCGATTGAAGGAAAAAGATGGCGGTGGGGCACAAAGGAATATTGTGCAGTAGTGACACTGGACATAAAAAACGCCTTTAACTCTGCAAAATGGTCCTCAATAAGAAGATCACTCGCCAGAATGGATGCACCATACTATATAAGGAAGATAGTGTCAAGCTACTTAAGTTATAGAAGGTTGAGGTACGAAACCAATGAGGGTACAAAGTACTATAACGTCTCCGCAGGAGTCCCACAAGGATCGGTGCTGGGTCCCCTTCTATGGAATATAATGTACGATGGAGTTCTAAGACTAGCATTACCACCAGGCGTACAAATATTTGGATTCGCTGACGACATCGCCGTTGTCACAGTGTCAAAGACAATCAATGGAATAGAGTCAGCCACGAATGAAGCAGTTGGCCAAATCAAAAAATGGCTAGTATCCGTCGGTTTAGAATTAGCCGACCATAAAACGGAAGCAGTCCCGATTACCAGCCGGAAAAATATAGAATACATAAATATACGAGTTGGTAACCAGACTTGACAATAGGCTCCGTTTTAAAATACACGTGGACTATTCTAGCAGAAAGGCGTCGCAGATGCAGGCAGCATTATCTCGGATACTGCCAAATGTCGGAGGACCAGGATATCCAAGGAGGGTCCTAATGTCCAGAGTAGTTAGCTCAGTCCTCCTGTACGCAGCCCCAGTTTGGGCGGAGGCACTGGTGACTAAAGAAATAAGAAGAAACCTCTCGTCTATATACAGACTCAGTGCACTAAGGACGATCAGCGGGTTCCGAACGATCTCCGATGATGCGGCCCTCGTTATAGCAGGAATGGTTCCAGTAGACATCCTCGCAGATGAAATGCTTAGGCATAGCTAACACGGGACGAGCAAATACGTATCGCAAAGCAGGAAGGGGATCGATCATCGATATTACCTTCGCTAGCAGTTCCCTCCTGCGGATGATAAAATGGCGCGTCAGCGAAGACTATACGCACAGCGACCACCAGGCGATTGTAATTGAAATTAAAGAAAAAAAAGCCGTGCAACGCCCAAAATTAGGGGGACCTAAATGGAAAGACAAGTTCCTTGATAAAGAAATGTTTGAGGAAATCATAAACTCAAGCTTCCTAATCGAAAGCGGAACATCTGAGATCCTGTCGCAACAACTTACCAGTATAATCACTACAGCGTGCGACGCAGCTATGCCCAGGAGAAGACCTAGCAAGAGAGGTGAACACTGCTACTGGTGGAATGAGCAGATAAAAGCACTGAGAGCTGCCTGCTTACAAGCCAGACGTAGAGTGCAGCGATCAAGAAGGGGATCAGACATTCAAGAACGTCTTGATATGCTAAGATTAGCTAGACGAAATTTAAAAAATGCAATCAAAGAAAGCAAGTCGAAGTGCTTCAAACGACTATGTGACGAGGCGGACATCAATCCCTGGGGCACAGCATACAAAATAGTTATGGCAAAGCTAAAAGGCTGTAAGACCCCGCAAATATCATGCCCAACAAAGCTTAGGTCCATCGTAGAACACCTATTTCCGAAAGGACCATATACTATGTGCAACATAATAAGAGAAATTAGCACAGAAAGTATTCCAAGGCTAACAGTTGATGAACTCGTGAACGCAAGTAAAAGAATACGAGACAACAAAGCTCCTGGACCCGATGGCATTCCTAATAAAGCATTGAAAGCCGCCATCCGAAGTAGGCCGGACATGTTCATGACATGCATGCAACAGTGTCTAGATGAAGGAGTTTTCCCTGAACCTTGGAAACTGCAGCATTTAGTATTGCTTCCAAAGGGAAACAAACCACCGGGCGAACCATCATCGTACCGCCCAATATGTCTACTAGATACAATGGGAAAGATACTCGAGCGGATCATATATGACAGATTGCTTAATATAGCGGATAATAAAGGAGCACTGTCAGATCATCAGTTCGGGTTTCGAAAATCGCGCTCGACCGTCGACGCCATAAAGGCGGTGGTCAATATAGCAAAGAATGCGATTGAAGGAAAAAGATGGCGGTGGGGCACAAAGGAATATTGTGCAGTAGTGACACTGGACATAAAAAACGCCTTTAACTCTGCAAAATGGTCCTCAATAAGAAGATCACTCGCCAGAATGGATGGACCATACTATATAAGGAAGATAGTGTCAAGCTACTTAAGTTATAGAAGGTTGAGGTACGAAACCAATGAGGGTACAAAGTACTATAACGTCTCCGCAGGAGTCCCACAAGGATCGGTGCTGGGTCCCCTTCTATGGAATATAATGTACGATGGAGTTCTAAGACTAGCATTACCACCAGGCGTACAAATATTTGGATTCGCTGACGACATCGCCGTTGTCACAGTGTCAAAGACAATCAATGGAATAGAGTCAGCCACGAATGAAGCAGTTGGCCAAATCAAAAAATGGCTAGTATCCGTCGGTTTAGAATTAGCCGACCATAAAACGGAAGCAGTCCTGATTACCAGCCGGAAAAATATAGAATACATAAATATACGAGTTGGTAACCAGACTTGACAATAGGCTCCGTTTTAAAATACACGTGGACTATTCTAGCAGAAAGGCGTCGCAGATGCAGGCAGCATTATCTCGGATACTGCCAAATGTCGGAGGACCAGGATATCCAAGGAGGGTCCTAATGTCCAGAGTAGTTAGCTCAGTCCTCCTGTACGCAGCCCCAGTTTGGGCGGAGGCACTGGTGACTAAAGAAATAAGAAGAAACCTCTCGTCTATATACAGACTCAGTGCACTAAGGACGATCAGCGGGTTCCGAACGATCTCCGATGATGCGGCCCTCGTTATAGCAGGAATGGTTCCAGTAGACATCCTCGCAGATGAAATGCTTAGGATCTACAATAGAAGAGCCTTATCACATCCGGACCAACGATCAATCAAAATGATCAAAGAAGAAGAAAAGGCCACCTCAATGGCTGTATGGCAAGCCAGGTGGGACATAAGTTTGAAAGGAAGATGGACCCACAAACTGATCCCGAATATAGAGAATTGGACAAACCGATCTCACGGTAACTGCAATTACCAATTTACGCAGTTTCTGTCAGGCCATGGCGGCTATCGAAGATATCTTTATAGATTTGGACACGATAGCTCACCTTTTTGCCCAGATTGTCCGGAACTGGAAGAAGATACGGAGCATGCGATTTTCCAATGCGGACGCTTCAGAGAATGGAGAAGCAGCCTGCCAAGTCCACAAGTCCTGTTAGAAGAAATGCTGAGATCTGAGGGTAAGTGGACAGAAGTGTGTGTATTCATAACGAATGTGCAAAACGAGCTGCGAAGAATCGAAAAGATAAGGCGATCAGCAGCAGCAGAAGATGCAGAAGGCATAGAGTAATCTGCTTACCAGCCCCGTGATGTAATACCTAACGGCAGTCCCGCGGGGAGAGTGGTTGAAGTGTGTAAGGAGGGTTTAGTACGTAGGCGTAATTCCTGGTACGAACATTCAGGTTTACGAATCGTGCATGCTAGTACCCCTGGAGGGCTCTACTGGTATCTTTTAGAAGATTCCCCACCTTTGGCACAGCCATAAAAAAAAAAAAAACACGCACGCACACATGCACACACACACGCACACACACACGCACACACACACGCACACGCACAACCGCAAGGGCACTCTGAAGTAGAGTGTTGGGTCTGACAACCCCACGGGCCCTAGTCCGGGGAGTAAAACCACGTCAACAAACCTTGGTTCACCTGCCCCGGGTGATAGTACCATGTGAGGGGCCCTAGCCAGGGTTACGGCGGAGAAGAAGTCACTGTCAACCTCTCTTGCATGGAAAACCCTGCTCGCCGAGGCTCTGACGACCGAGTAGGAGCGGTATAACTCCCAACCCGCCCGGAGGAAAAGCCGCGGCCAACGAGGGAGCGCGGCATTCAATGAATGTATTAAGACTGAGCCCAGTAAGGTCTTAATTATGGTATACTGGAAGCAATCATTTTGATTTGTCAACTCTTGGGCTGACGTCTGTGGTATTCTGTTACCTGAGTAGGCAAGAGTGAAATTTTGCTGAAATGGCTTTCAGGCTAATGCTACCGGCGCCCCCGTCCCGTTAAAACCCTGGCAGGACTCAAAGTACGCTCAATGTTTCGTCGCTATTAAGTTAGTGGTGTAGGTACAGATGAAAAATTCCTGTCTAACACTGATCTGGCTCTGAACACAAGACCCCATAAGGGCTCGTGTCAACCCCCGCATGGCCTCACTGCTTGCATAGATAACCATGGGATCCATAGGTGACTACACACCCGAGCATTGATAACGGTTTTGAGTGGGGACCCAATTTACAATGAATTCCCAGAATTTAGGAGGAGGCGAAGTAGGAGTTGTAGGAGAGGAGAATGTGAATTCTTTTAAAAGGAGTTCGAAGATGGCGAGATCACCAGTGGCCCAAACGTCACAAAGGCGCGAATCACCGGAAACAAGAAAGGTGATAAAGGAAGCCAGCCCCGGCAAATCTGACTTTCATAAACTAGGAGAGCAGATCAAGGGACTGGTAGAAATGTTGGAAGATGGAAAAAGACGTTCCATCCATCAAGTCATTCGGGATGCGATTGATAGCATTAAAAACCTCTATGAGTTATCGGCTATCTACATTAATAACAAGAAGACTCAGGAGAAGATGGTTAATCACACCTCATCTCAAACCTCTCCATGGCTCAAAGCTTCAATGGAGCAAAAAAGGAAGCAGCCTATCCACAGCGAAACGCCGAATCCAAAGCGGAGGCAAGAGCAACGCCAGTCCTCACGTAAGCCTATGGTAATAGCGACGGAAGAAAAAACCCAGGAAAAGGGTATTAAAAATGTTAAAAAAACTGGAGAAGGCGAATGGACAAAAGTCGTCGCTAAAACTAAAAATAAAGTGAAGTCAGACGCATCTGCCAAGAAGTCCGCCGTAAAACAAAAGCCAATTATAAGAAAGGCAAGACCTGACGCCATAGTCATAGAAGCGAAGGGCGAAATATCCTATGCGCAGATATTGCGCAACGTGAAGGCTGATCCAAAACTAGAAACAATTGGAAAAGCAGTATCTAGGATCAGAAGGACACAAAAAGGTGACCTCTTAATTCAATTGAAGGAGACAAGTGACAAGACAGCGGAATTTAAAAGCGTCATAAGTGAGGCGTTAGGCGAACAAGCAAACGTAAGAACCCTCACCCAACGCACTAGCATCGAGCTGAAAGACATCGATAAGATCACCACAAAAGAAGACATTTGTGAATCAATCGAAGTCCAAGCCGGAGTCGAAGGCGTCACACCGTCAGACTTTATATCGCTGAGGAAAGCATATGGTGGAACCCAAACGGCGACTATCAGCCTTCCAAATGCAAAAGCAAAGAAGCTGCTGGAAGTACAGAAGATAAAAATCGGGTGGGTAGTGTGTCGCATCCGCGAACGGACACTCCTCAAAAAGTGCTTCAAATGCCTGGAATTTGGGCACATTGCCAAGCAGTGTAAAAACGGAGAAGATCGCTCCAAGCTGTGTAGAAGATGTGGGGATGAGGGCCACATAGCTAAGTCTTGCGCAAAGGAGCCTTCGTGCATGTTCTGTAGAAAGGAACACCCAGAAGATGCGAAGCATGTAGCGGGCAGCAGCAAATGCCCAGTCTTTAGGAGAGCTATCGCCAGCAGAAAAGTATGAAGGTTATCCAGATAAACCTAAATCACTGCGAGATAGCACAGGATATCCTGTCACAGACGGCTAAAGACGAGAGAGCGGACATAATTTTAATAAGCGAACCGTACAAATCTCGTGACATCAACGCTTGGGCATGTGACAAAACAGAAAAAGCTGCAATATGGATTTGCGGGAGACATGCCTTCCAAGATGTAGACGGGCAGGCGGAGGGCTTCGTACGGGCAAAAATAAATGGAATCAACTTTTATAGTTGTTACGCAAGACCCAGCTGGACGATGAGCGAATACTCAGCAATGATAGAAAATTTAACGGCCGATGCTCGAGGAAGAGCTCCAGTGGTTATAGGCGGAGACTTCAATGCCTGGGCAACAGACTGGGGCAGCAGATTTACTAATATCAGAGGACATTATCTGCTAGAATCTTTCGCCTCATTAAATATAGGCATAGCTAACACGGGACGAGCAAATACGTATCGCAAAGCAGGAAGGGGATCGATCATCGATATTACCTTCGCTAGCAGTTCCCTCCTGCGGATGATAAAATGGCGCGTCAGCGAAGACTATACGCACAGCGACCACCAGGCGATTGTAATTGAAATTAAAGAAAAAAAAGCCGTGCAACGCCCAAAATTAGGGGGACCTAAATGGAAAGACAAGTTCCTTGATAAAGAAATGTTTGAGGAAATCATAAACTCAAGCTTCCTAATCGAAAGCGGAACATCTGAGATCCTGTCGCAACAACTTACCAGTATAATCACTACAGCGTGCGACGCAGCTATGCCCAGGAGAAGACCTAGCAAGAGAGGTGAACACTGCTACTGGTGGAATGAGCAGATAAAAGCACTGAGAGCTGCCTGCTTACAAGCCAGACGTAGAGTGCAGCGATCAAGAAGGGGATCAGACATTCAAGAACGTCTTGATATGCTAAGATTAGCTAGACGAAATTTAAAAAATGCAATCAAAGAAAGCAAGTCGAAGTGCTTCAAACGACTATGTGACGAGGCGGACATCAATCCCTGGGGCACAGCATACAAAATAGTTATGGCAAAGCTAAAAGGCTGTAAGACCCCGCAAATATCATGCCCAACAAAGCTTAGGTCCATCGTAGAACACCTATTTCCGAAAGGACCATATACTATGTGCAACATAATAAGAGAAATTAGCACAGAAAGTATTCCAAGGCTAACAGTTGATGAACTCGTGAACGCAAGTAAAAGAATACGAGACAACAAAGCTCCTGGACCCGATGGCATTCCTAATAAAGCATTGAAAGCCGCCATCCGAAGTAGGCCGGACATGTTCATGACATGCATGCAACAGTGTCTAGATGAAGGAGTTTTCCCTGAACCTTGGAAACTGCAGCATTTAGTATTGCTTCCAAAGGGAAACAAACCACCGGGCGAACCATCATCGTACCGCCCAATATGTCTACTAGATACAATGGGAAAGATACTCGAGCGGATCATATATGACAGATTGCTTAATATAGCGGATAATAAAGGAGCACTGTCAGATCATCAGTTCGGGTTTCGAAAATCGCGCTCGACCGTCGACGCCATAAAGGCGGTGGTCAATATAGCAAAGAATGCGATTGAAGGAAAAAGATGGCGGTGGGGCACAAAGGAATATTGTGCAGTAGTGACACTGGACATAAAAAACGCCTTTAACTCTGCAAAATGGTCCTCAATAAGAAGATCACTCGCCAGAATGGATGCACCATACTATATAAGGAAGATAGTGTCAAGCTACTTAAGTTATAGAAGGTTGAGGTACGAAACCAATGAGGGTACAAAGTACTATAACGTCTCCGCAGGAGTCCCACAAGGATCGGTGCTGGGTCCCCTTCTATGGAATATAATGTACGATGGAGTTCTAAGACTAGCATTACCACCAGGCGTACAAATATTTGGATTCGCTGACGACATCGCCGTTGTCACAGTGTCAAAGACAATCAATGGAATAGAGTCAGCCACGAATGAAGCAGTTGGCCAAATCAAAAAATGGCTAGTATCCGTCGGTTTAGAATTAGCCGACCATAAAACGGAAGCAGTCCTGATTACCAGCCGGAAAAATATAGAATACATAAATATACGAGTTGGTAACCAGACTTGACAATAGGCTCCGTTTTAAAATACACGTGGACTATTCTAGCAGAAAGGCGTCGCAGATGCAGGCAGCATTATCTCGGATACTGCCAAATGTCGGAGGACCAGGATATCCAAGGAGGGTCCTAATGTCCAGAGTAGTTAGCTCAGTCCTCCTGTACGCAGCCCCAGTTTGGGCGGAGGCACTGGTGACTAAAGAAATAAGAAGAAACCTCTCGTCTATATACAGACTCAGTGCACTAAGGACGATCAGCGGGTTCCGAACGATCTCCGATGATGCGGCCCTCGTTATAGCAGGAATGGTTCCAGTAGACATCCTCGCAGATGAAATGCTTAGGATCTACAATAGAAGAGCCTTATCACATCCGGACCAACGATCAATCAAAATGATCAAAGAAGAAGAAAAGGCCACCTCAATGGCTGTATGGCAAGCCAGGTGGGACATAAGTTTGAAAGGAAGATGGACCCACAAACTGATCCCGAATATAGAGAATTGGACAAACCGATCTCACGGTAACTGCAATTACCAATTTACGCAGTTTCTGTCAGGCCATGGCGGCTATCGAAGATATCTTTATAGATTTGGACACGATAGCTCACCTTTTTGCCCAGATTGTCCGGAACTGGAAGAAGATACGGAGCATGCGATTTTCCAATGCGGACGCTTCAGAGAATGGAGAAGCAGCCTGCCAAGTCCACAAGTCCTGTTAGAAGAAATGCTGAGATCTGAGGGTAAGTGGACAGAAGTGTGTGTATTCATAACGAATGTGCAAAACGAGCTGCGAAGAATCGAAAAGATAAGGCGATCAGCAGCAGCAGAAGATGCAGAAGGCATAGAGTAATCTGCTTACCAGCCCCGTGATGTAATACCTAACGGCAGTCCCGCGGGGAGAGTGGTTGAAGTGTGTAAGGAGGGTTTAGTACGTAGGCGTAATTCCTGGTACGAACATTCAGGTTTACGAATCGTGCATGCTAGTACCCCTGGAGGGCTCTACTGGTATCTTTTAGAAGATTCCCCACCTTTGGCACAGCCATAAAAAAAAAAAAAAACACGCACGCACACATGCACACACACACGCACACACACACGCACACGCACAACCGCAAGGGCACTCTGAAGTAGAGTGTTGGGTCTGACAACCCCACGGGCCCTAGTCCGGGGAGTAAAACCACGTCAACAAACCTTGGTTCACCTGCCCCGGGTGATAGTACCATGTGAGGGGCCCTAGCCAGGGTTACGGCGGAGAAGAAGTCACTGTCAACCTCTCTTGCATGGAAAACCCTGCTCGCCGAGGCTCTGACGACCGAGTAGGAGCGGTATAACTCCCAACCCGCCCGGAGGAAAAGCCGCGGCCAACGAGGGAGCGCGGCATTCAATGAATGTATTAAGACTGAGCCCAGTAAGGTCTTAATTATGGTATACTGGAAGCAATCATTTTGATTTGTCAACTCTTGGGCTGACGTCTGTGGTATTCTGTTACCTGAGTAGGCAAGAGTGAAATTTTGCTGAAATGGCTTTCAGGCTAATGCTACCGGCGCCCCCGTCCCGTTAAAACCCTGGCAGGACTCAAAGTACGCTCAATGTTTCGTCGCTATTAAGTTAGTGGTGTAGGTACAGATGAAAAATTCCTGTCTAACACTGATCTGGCTCTGAACACAAGACCCCATAAGGGCTCGTGTCAACCCCCGCATGGCCTCACTGCTTGCATAGATAACCATGGGATCCATAGGTGACTACACACCCGAGCATTGATAACGGTTTTGAGTGGGGACCCAATTTACAATGAATTCCCAGAATTTAGGAGGAGGAGAAGTAGAAGGAGTTGTAGGAGAGGAGAATGTGAATTCTTTTAAAAGGAGTTCGAAGATGGCGAGATCACCAGTGGCCCAAACGTCACAAAGGCGCGAATCACCGGAAACAAGAAAGGTGATAAAGGAAGCCAGCCCCGGCAAATCTGACTTTCATAAACTAGGAGAGCAGATCAAGGGACTGGTAGAAATGTTGGAAGATGGAAAAAGACGTTCCATCCATCAAGCCATTCGGGATGCGATTGATAGCATTAAAAACCTCTATGAGTTATCGGCTATCTACATTAATAACAAGAAGACTCAGGAGAAGATGGTTAATCACACCTCATCTCAAACCTCTCCATGGCTCAAAGCTTCAATGGAGCAAAAAAGGAAGCAGCCTATCCACAGCGAAACGCCGAATCCAAAGCGGAGGCAAGAGCAACGCCAGTCCTCACGTAAGCCTATGGTAATAGCGACGGAAGAAAAAACCCAGGAAAAGGGTATTAAAAATGTTAAAAAAACTGGAGAAGGCGAATGGACAAAAGTCGTCGCTAAAACTAAAAATAAAGTGAAGTCAGACGCATCTGCCAAGAAGTCCGCCGTAAAACAAAAGCCAATTATAAGAAAGGCAAGACCTGACGCCATAGTCATAGAAGCGAAGGGCGAAATATCCTATGCGCAGATATTGCGCAACGTGAAGGCTGATCCAAAACTAGAAACAATTGGAAAAGCAGTATCTAGGATCAGAAGGACACAAAAAGGTGACCTCTTAATTCAATTGAAGGAGACAAGTGACAAGACAGCGGAATTTAAAAGCGTCATAAGTGAGGCGTTAGGCGAACAAGCAAACGTAAGAACCCTCACCCAACGCACTAGCATCGAGCTGAAAGACATCGATAAGATCACCACAAAAGAAGACATTTGTGAATCAATCGAAGTCCAAGCCGGAGTCGAAGGCGTCACACCGTCAGACTTTATATCGCTGAGGAAAGCATATGGTGGAACCCAAACGGCGACTATCAGCCTTCCAAATGCAAAAGCAAAGAAGCTGCTGGAAGTACAGAAGATAAAAATCGGGTGGGTAGTGTGTCGCATCCGCGAACGGACACTCCTCAAAAAGTGCTTCAAATGCCTGGAATTTGGGCACATTGCCAAGCAGTGTAAAAACGGAGAAGATCGCTCCAAGCTGTGTAGAAGATGTGGGGATGAGGGCCACATAGCTAAGTCTTGCGCAAAGGAGCCTTCGTGCATGTTCTGTAGAAAGGAACACCCAGAAGATGCGAAGCATGTAGCGGGCAGCAGCAAATGCCCAGTCTTTAGGAGAGCTATCGCCAGCAGAAAAGTATGAAGGTTATCCAGATAAACCTAAATCACTGCGAGAAAGCACAGGATATCCTGTCACAGACGGCTAAAGACGAGAGAGCGGACATAATTTTAATAAGCGAACCGTACAAATCTCGTGACATCAACGCTTGGGCATGTGACAAAACAGAAAAAGCTGCAATATGGATTTGCGGGAGACATGCCTTCCAAGATGTAGACGGGCAGGCGGAGGGCTTCGTACGGGCAAAAATAAATGGAATCAACTTTTATAGTTGTTACGCAAGACCCAGCTGGACGATGAGCGAATACTCAGCAATGATAGAAAATTTAACGGCCGATGCTCGAGGAAGAGCTCCAGTGGTTATAGGCGGAGACTTCAATGCCTGGGCAACAGACTGGGGCAGCAGATTTACTAATATCAGAGGACATTATCTGCTAGAATCTTTCGCCTCATTAAATATAGGCATAGCTAACACGGGACGAGCAAATACGTATCGCAAAGCAGGAAGGGGATCGATCATCGATATTACCTTCGCTAGCAGTTCCCTCCTGCGGATGATAAAATGGCGCGTCAGCGAAGACTATACGCACAGCGACCACCAGGCGATTGTAATTGAAATTAAAGAAAAAAAAGCCGTGCAACGCCCAAAATTAGGGGGACCTAAATGGAAAGACAAGTTCCTTGATAAAGAAATGTTTGAGGAAATCATAAACTCAAGCTTCCTAATCGAAAGCGGAACATCTGAGATCCTGTCGCAACAACTTACCAGTATAATCACTACAGCGTGCGACGCAGCTATGCCCAGGAGAAGACCTAGCAAGAGAGGTGAACACTGCTACTGGTGGAATGAGCAGATAAAAGCACTGAGAGCTGCCTGCTTACAAGCCAGACGTAGAGTGCAGCGATCAAGAAGGGGATCAGACATTCAAGAACGTCTTGATATGCTAAGATTAGCTAGACGAAATTTAAAAAATGCAATCAAAGAAAGCAAGTCGAAGTGCTTCAAACGACTATGTGACGAGGCGGACATCAATCCCTGGGGCACAGCATACAAAATAGTTATGGCAAAGCTAAAAGGCTGTAAGACCCCGCAAATATCATGCCCAACAAAGCTTAGGTCCATCGTAGAACACCTATTTCCGAAAGGACCATATACTATGTGCAACATAATAAGAGAAATTAGCACAGAAAGTATTCCAAGGCTAACAGTTGATGAACTCGTGAACGCAAGTAAAAGAATACGAGACAACAAAGCTCCTGGACCCGATGGCATTCCTAATAAAGCATTGAAAGCCGCCATCCGAAGTAGGCCGGACATGTTCATGACATGCATGCAACAGTGTCTAGATGAAGGAGTTTTCCCTGAACCTTGGAAACTGCAGCATTTAGTATTGCTTCCAAAGGGAAACAAACCACCGGGCGAACCATCATCGTACCGCCCAATATGTCTACTAGATACAATGGGAAAGATACTCGAGCGGATCATATATGACAGATTGCTTAATATAGCGGATAATAAAGGAGCACTGTCAGATCATCAGTTCGGGTTTCGAAAATCGCGCTCGACCGTCGACGCCATAAAGGCGGTGGTCAATATAGCAAAGAATGCGATTGAAGGAAAAAGATGGCGGTGGGGCACAAAGGAATATTGTGCAGTAGTGACACTGGACATAAAAAACGCCTTTAACTCTGCAAAATGGTCCTCAATAAGAAGATCACTCGCCAGAATGGATGGACCATACTATATAAGGAAGATAGTGTCAAGCTACTTAAGTTATAGAAGGTTGAGGTACGAAACCAATGAGGGTACAAAGTACTATAACGTCTCCGCAGGAGTCCCACAAGGATCGGTGCTGGGTCCCCTTCTATGGAATATAATGTACGATGGAGTTCTAAGACTAGCATTACCACCAGGCGTACAAATATTTGGATTCGCTGACGACATCGCCGTTGTCACAGTGTCAAAGACAATCAATGGAATAGAGTCAGCCACGAATGAAGCAGTTGGCCAAATCAAAAAATGGCTAGTATCCGTCGGTTTAGAATTAGCCGACCATAAAACGGAAGCAGTCCTGATTACCAGCCGGAAAAATATAGAATACATAAATATACGAGTTGGTAACCAGACTTGACAATAGGCTCCGTTTTAAAATACACGTGGACTATTCTAGCAGAAAGGCGTCGCAGATGCAGGCAGCATTATCTCGGATACTGCCAAATGTCGGAGGACCAGGATATCCAAGGAGGGTCCTAATGTCCAGAGTAGTTAGCTCAGTCCTCCTGTACGCAGCCCCAGTTTGGGCGGAGGCACTGGTGACTAAAGAAATAAGAAGAAACCTCTCGTCTATATACAGACTCAGTGCACTAAGGACGATCAGCGGGTTCCGAACGATCTCCGATGATGCGGCCCTCGTTATAGCAGGAATGGTTCCAGTAGACATCCTCGCAGATGAAATGCTTAGGATCTACAATAGAAGAGCCTTATCACATCCGGACCAACGATCAATCAAAATGATCAAAGAAGAAGAAAAGGCCACCTCAATGGCTGTATGGCAAGCCAGGTGAGACATAAGTTTGAAAGGAAGATGGACCCACAAACTGATCCCGAATATAGAGAATTGGACAAACCGATCTCACGGTAACTGCAATTACCAATTTACGCAGTTTCTGTCAGGCCATGGCGGCTATCGAAGATATCTTTATAGATTTGGACACGATAGCTCACCTTTTTGCCCAGATTGTCCGGAACTGGAAGCAGATACGGAGCATGCGATTTTCCAATGCGGACGCTTCAGAGAATGGAGAAGCAGCCTGCCAAGTCCACAAGTCCTGTTAGAAGAAATGCTGAGATCTGAGGGTAAGTGGACAGAAGTGTGTGTATTCATAATGAATGTGCAAAACGAGCTGCGAAGAATCGAAAAGATAAGGCGATCAGCAGCAGCAGAAGATGCAGAAGGCATAGAGTAATCTGCTTACCAGCCCCGTGATGTAATACCTAACGGCAGTCCCGCGGGGAGAGTGGTTGAAGTGTGTAAGGAGGGTTTAGTACGTAGGCGTAATTCCTGGTACGAACATTCAGGTTTACGAATCGTGCATGCTAGTACCCCTGGAGAGCTCTACTGGTATCTTTTAGAAGATTCCCCACCTTTGGCACAGCCATAAAAAAAAAAAAAAAACACGCACACGCACACACACACGCACACACACACGCACACACACACACGCACGCAAGGGCACTCTGAAGTAGAGTGTTGGGTCTGACAACCCCACGGGCCCTAGTCCGGGGAGTAAAACCACGTCAACAAACCTTGGTTCACCTGCCCCGGGTGATAGTACCATGTGAGGGGCCCTAGCCAGGGTTACGGCGGAGAAGAAGTCACTGTCAACCTCTCTTGCATGGAAAAACCTGCTCGCCGAGGCTCTGACGACCGAGTAGGAGCGGTATAACTCCCAACCCGCCCGGAGGAAAAGCCGCGGCCAACGAGGGAGCGCGGCATTCAATGAATGTATTAAGACTGAGCCCAGTAAGGTCTTAATTATGGTATACTGGAAGCAATCATTTTGATTTGTCAACTCTTGGGCTGACGTCTGTGGTATTCTGTTACCTGAGTAGGCAAGAGTGAAATTTTGCTGAAATGGCTTTCAGGCTAATGCTACCGGCGCCCCCGTCCCGTTAAAACCCTGGCAGGACTCAAAGTACGCTCAATGTTACGTCGCTATTAAGTTAGTGGTGTAGGTACAGATGAAAAATTCCTGTCTAACACTGATCTGGCTCTGAACACAAGACCCCATAAGGGCTCGTGTCAACCCCCGCATGGCCTCACTGCTTGCATAGATAACCATGGGATCCATAGGTGACTACACACCCGAGCATTGATAACGGCTTTGAGTGGGGACCCAATTTACAATGAATTCCCAGAATTTAGGAGGAGGAGAAGTAGAAGGAGTTGTAGGAGAGGAGAATGTGAATTCTTTTAAAAGGAGTTCGAAGATGGCGAGATCACCAGTGGCCCAAACGTCACAAAGGCGCGAATCACCGGAAACAAGAAAGGTGATAAAGGAAGCCAGCCCCGGCAAATCTGACTTTCATAAACTAGGAGAGCAGATCAAGGGACTGGTAGAAATGTTGGAAGATGGAAAAAGACGTTCCATCCATCAAGCCATTCGGGATGCGATTGATAGCATTAAAAACCTCTATGAGTTATCGGCTATCTACATTAATAACAAGAAGACTCAGGAGAAGATGGTTAATCACACCTCATCTCAAACCTCTCCATGGCTCAAAGCTTCAATGGAGCAAAAAAGGAAGCAGCCTATCCACAGCGAAACGCCGAATCCAAAGCGGAGGCAAGAGCAACGCCAGTCCTCACGTAAGCCTATGGTAATAGCGACGGAAGAAAAAACCCAGGAAAAGGGTATTAAAAATGTTAAAAAAACTGGAGAAGGCGAATGGACAAAAGTCGTCGCTAAAACTAAAAATAAAGTGAAGTCAGACGCATCTGCCAAGAAGTCCGCCGTAAAACAAAAGCCAATTATAAGAAAGGCAAGACCTGACGCCATAGTCATAGAAGCGAAGGGCGAAATATCCTATGCGCAGATATTGCGCAACGTGAAGGCTGATCCAAAACTAGAAACAATTGGAAAAGCAGTATCTAGGATCAGAAGGACACAAAAAGGTGACCTCTTAATTCAATTGAAGGAGACAAGTGACAAGACAGCGGAATTTAAAAGCGTCATAAGTGAGGCGTTAGGCGAACAAGCAAACGTAAGAACCCTCACCCAACGCACTAGCATCGAGCTGAAAGACATCGATAAGATCACCACAAAAGAAGACATTTGTGAATCAATCGAAGTCCAAGCCGGAGTCGAAGGCGTCACACCGTCAGACTTTATATCGCTGAGGAAAGCATATGGTGGAACCCAAACGGCGACTATCAGCCTTCCAAATGCAAAAGCAAAGAAGCTGCTGGAAGTACAGAAGATAAAAATCGGGTGGGTAGTGTGTCGCATCCGCGAACGGACACTCCTCAAAAAGTGCTTCAAATGCCTGGAATTTGGGCACATTGCCAAGCAGTGTAAAAACGGAGAAGATCGCTCCAAGCTGTGTAGAAGATGTGGGGATGAGGGCCACATAGCTAAGTCTTGCGCAAAGGAGCCTTCGTGCATGTTCTGTAGAAAGGAACACCCAGAAGATGCGAAGCATGTAGCGGGCAGCAGCAAATGCCCAGTCTTTAGGAGAGCTATCGCCAGCAGAAAAGTATGAAGGTTATCCAGATAAACCTAAATCACTGCGAGATAGCACAGGATATCCTGTCACAGACGGCTAAAGACGAGAGAGCGGACATAATTTTAATAAGCGAACCGTACAAATCTCGTGACATCAACGCTTGGGCATGTGACAAAACAGAAAAAGCTGCAATATGGATTTGCGGGAGACATGCCTTCCAAGATGTAGACGGGCAGGCGGAGGGCTTCGTACGGGCAAAAATAAATGGAATCAACTTTTATAGTTGTTACGCAAGACCCAGCTGGACGATGAGCGAATACTCAGCAATGATAGAAAATTTAACGGCCGATGCTCGAGGAAGAGCTCCAGTGGTTATAGGCGGAGACTTCAATGCCTGGGCAACAGACTGGGGCAGCAGATTTACTAATATCAGAGGACATTATCTGCTAGAATCTTTCGCCTCATTAAATATAGGCATAGCTAACACGGGACGAGCAAATACGTATCGCAAACCAGGAAGGGGATCGATCATCGATATTACCTTCGCTAGCAGTTCCCTCCTGCGGATGATAAAATGGCGCGTCAGCGAAGACTATACGCACAGCGACCACCAGGCGATTGTAATTGAAATTAAAGAAAAAAAAGCCGTGCAACGCCCAAAATTAGGGGGACCTAAATGGAAAGACAAGTTCCTTGATAAAGAAATGTTTGAGGAAATCATAAACTCAAGCTTCCTAATCGAAAGCGGAACATCTGAGATCCTGTCGCAACAACTTACCAGTATAATCACTACAGCGTGCGACGCAGCTATGCCCAGGAGAAGACCTAGCAAGAGAGGTGAACACTGCTACTGGTGGAATGAGCAGATAAAAGCACTGAGAGCTGCCTGCTTACAAGCCAGACGTAGAGTGCAGCGATCAAGAAGGGGATCAGACATTCAAGAACGTCTTGATATGCTAAGATTAGCTAGACGAAATTTAAAAAATGCAATCAAAGAAAGCAAGTCGAAGTGCTTCAAACGACTATGTGACGAGGCGGACATCAATCCCTGGGGCACAGCATACAAAATAGTTATGGCAAAGCTAAAAGGCTGTAAGACCCCGCAAATATCATGCCCAACAAAGCTTAGGTCCATCGTAGAACACCTATTTCCGAAAGGACCATATACTATGTGCAACATAATAAGAGAAATTAGCACAGAAAGTATTCCAAGGCTAACAGTTGATGAACTCGTGAACGCAAGTAAAAGAATACGAGACAACAAAGCTCCTGGACCCGATGGCATTCCTAATAAAGCATTGAAAGCCGCCATCCGAAGTAGGCCGGACATGTTCATGACATGCATGCAACAGTGTCTAGATGAAGGAGTTTTCCCTGAACCTTGGAAACTGCAGCATTTAGTATTGCTTCCAAAGGGAAACAAACCACCGGGCGAACCATCATCGTACCGCCCAATATGTCTACTAGATACAATGGGAAAGATACTCGAGCGGATCATATATGACAGATTGCTTAATATAGCGGATAATAAAGGAGCACTGTCAGATCATCAGTTCGGGTTTCGAAAATCGCGCTCGACCGTCGACGCCATAAAGGCGGTGGTCAATATAGCAAAGAATGCGATTGAAGGAAAAAGATGGCGGTGGGGCACAAAGGAATATTGTGCAGTAGTGACACTGGACATAAAAAACGCCTTTAACTCTGCAAAATGGTCCTCAATAAGAAGATCACTCGCCAGAATGGATGGACCATACTATATAAGGAAGATAGTGTCAAGCTACTTAAGTTATAGAAGGTTGAGGTACGAAACCAATGAGGGTACAAAGTACTATAACGTCTCCGCAGGAGTCCCACAAGGATCGGTGCTGGGTCCCCTTCTATGGAATATAATGTACGATGGAGTTCTAAGACTAGCATTACCACCAGGCGTACAAATATTTGGATTCGCTGACGACATCGCCGTTGTCACAGTGTCAAAGACAATCAATGGAATAGAGTCAGCCACGAATGAAGCAGTTGGCCAAATCAAAAAATGGCTAGTATCCGTCGGTTTAGAATTAGCCGACCATAAAACGGAAGCAGTCCTGATTACCAGCCGGAAAAATATAGAATACATAAATATACGAGTTGGTAACCAGACTTGACAATAGGCTCCGTTTTAAAATACACGTGGACTATTCTAGCAGAAAGGCGTCGCAGATGCAGGCAGCATTATCTCGGATACTGCCAAATGTCGGAGGACCAGGATATCCAAGGAGGGTCCTAATGTCCAGAGTAGTTAGCTCAGTCCTCCTGTACGCAGCCCCAGTTT
This sequence comes from Nephrocerus scutellatus, assembly GCA_947095585.1. Classification (NCBI taxonomy): domain Eukaryota; kingdom Metazoa; phylum Arthropoda; class Insecta; order Diptera; family Pipunculidae; genus Nephrocerus; species Nephrocerus scutellatus. Next base: position 54,421,097 of record OX352765.1, on the reverse strand, counting down.
GGGCGGAGGCACTGGTGACTAAAGAAATAAGAAGAAACCTCTCGTCTATATACAGACTCAGTGCACTAAGGACGATCAGCGGGTTCCGAACGATCTCCGATGATGCGGCCCTCGTTATAGCAGGAATGGTTCCAGTAGACATCCTCGCAGATGAAATGCTTAGGATCTACAATAGAAGAGCCTTATCACATCCGGACCAACGATCAATCAAAATGATCAAAGAAGAAGAAAAGGCCACCTCAATGGCTGTATGGCAAGCCAGGTGGGACATAAGTTTGAAAGGAAGATGGACCCACAAACTGATCCCGAATATAGAGAATTGGACAAACCGATCTCACGGTAACTGCAATTACCAATTTACGCAGTTTCTGTCAGGCCATGGCGGCTATCGAAGATATCTTTATAGATTTGGACACGATAGCTCACCTTTTTGCCCAGATTGTCCGGAACTGGAAGAAGATACGGAGCATGCGATTTTCCAATGCGGACGCTTCAGAGAATGGAGAAGCAGCCTGCCAAGTCCACAAGTCCTGTTAGAAGAAATGCTGAGATCTGAGGGTAAGTGGACAGAAGTGTGTGTATTCATAACGAATGTGCAAAACGAGCTGCGAAGAATCGAAAAGATAAGGCGATCAGCAGCAGCAGAAGATGCAGAAGGCATAGAGTAATCTGCTTACCAGCCCCGTGATGTAATACCTAACGGCAGTCCCGCGGGGAGAGTGGTTGAAGTGTGTAAGGAGGGTTTAGTACGTAGGCGTAATTCCTGGTACGAACATTCAGGTTTACGAATCGTGCATGCTAGTACCCCTGGAGGGCTCTACTGGTATCTTTTAGAAGATTCCCCACCTTTGGCACAGCCATAAAAAAAAAAAAACACGCACGCACACATGCACACACACACGCACACACACACGCACACACACACGCACACGCACAACCGCAAGGGCACTCTGAAGTAGAGTGTTGGGTCTGACAACCCCACGGGCCCTAGTCCGGGGAGTAAAACCACGTCAACAAACCTTGGTTCACCTGCCCCGGGTGATAGTACCATGTGAGGGGCCCTAGCCAGGGTTACGGCGGAGAAGAAGTCACTGTCAACCTCTCTTGCATGGAAAACCCTGCTCGCCGAGGCTCTGACGACCGAGTAGGAGCGGTATAACTCCCAACCCGCCCGGAGGAAAAGCCGCGGCCAACGAGGGAGCGCGGCATTCAATGAATGTATTAAGACTGAGCCCAGTAAGGTCTTAATTATGGTATACTGGAAGCAATCATTTTGATTTGTCAACTCTTGGGCTGACGTCTGTGGTATTCTGTTACCTGAGTAGGCAAGAGTGAAATTTTGCTGAAATGGCTTTCAGGCTAATGCTACCGGCGCCCCCGTCCCGTTAAAACCCTGGCAGGACTCAAAGTACGCTCAATGTTTCGTCGCTATTAAGTTAGTGGTGTAGGTACAGATGAAAAATTCCTGTCTAACACTGATCTGGCTCTGAACACAAGACCCCATAAGGGCTCGTGTCAACCCCCGCATGGCCTCACTGCTTGCATAGATAACCATGGGATCCATAGGTGACTACACACCCGAGCATTGATAACGGTTTTGAGTGGGGACCCAATTTACAATGAATTCCCAGAATTTAGGAGGAGGAGAAGTAGGAGTTGTAGGAGAGGAGAATGTGAATTCTTTTAAAAGGAGTTCGAAGATGGCGAGATCACCAGTGGCCCAAACGTCACAAAGGCGCGAATCACCGGAAACAAGAAAGGTGATAAAGGAAGCCAGCCCCGGCAAATCTGACTTTCATAAACTAGGAGAGCAGATCAAGGGACTGGTAGAAATGTTGGAAGATGGAAAAAGACGTTCCATCCATCAAGCCATTCGGGATGCGATTGATAGCATTAAAAACCTCTATGAGTTATCGGCTATCTACATTAATAACAAGAAGACTCAGGAGAAGATGGTTAATCACACCTCATCTCAAACCTCTCCATGGCTCAAAGCTTCAATGGAGCAAAAAAGGAAGCAGCCTATCCACAGCGAAACGCCGAATCCAAAGCGGAGGCAAGAGCAACGCCAGTCCTCACGTAAGCCTATGGTAATAGCGACGGAAGAAAAAACCCAGGAAAAGGGTATTAAAAATGTTAAAAAAACTGGAGAAGGCGAATGGACAAAAGTCGTCGCTAAAACTAAAAATAAAGTGAAGTCAGACGCATCTGCCAAGAAGTCCGCCGTAAAACAAAAGCCAATTATAAGAAAGGCAAGACCTGACGCCATAGTCATAGAAGCGAAGGGCGAAATATCCTATGCGCAGATATTGCGCAACGTGAAGGCTGATCCAAAACTAGAAACAATTGGAAAAGCAGTATCTAGGATCAGAAGGACACAAAAAGGTGACCTCTTAATTCAATTGAAGGAGACAAGTGACAAGACAGCGGAATTTAAAAGCGTCATAAGTGAGGCGTTAGGCGAACAAGCAAACGTAAGAACCCTCACCCAACGCACTAGCATCGAGCTGAAAGACATCGATAAGATCACCACAAAAGAAGACATTTGTGAATCAATCGAAGTCCAAGCCGGAGTCGAAGGCGTCACACCGTCAGACTTTATATCGCTGAGGAAAGCATATGGTGGAACCCAAACGGCGACTATCAGCCTTCCAAATGCAAAAGCAAAGAAGCTGCTGGAAGTACAGAAGATAAAAATCGGGTGGGTAGTGTGTCGCATCCGCGAACGGACACTCCTCAAAAAGTGCTTCAAATGCCTGGAATTTGGGCACATTGCCAAGCAGTGTAAAAACGGAGAAGATCGCTCCAAGCTGTGTAGAAGATGTGGGGATGAGGGCCACATAGCTAAGTCTTGCGCAAAGGAGCCTTCGTGCATGTTCTGTAGAAAGGAACACCCAGAAGATGCGAAGCATGTAGCGGGCAGCAGCAAATGCCCAGTCTTTAGGAGAGCTATCGCCAGCAGAAAAGTATGAAGGTTATCCAGATAAACCTAAATCACTGCGAGATAGCACAGGATATCCTGTCACAGACGGCTAAAGACGAGAGAGCGGACATAATTTTAATAAGCGAACCGTACAAATCTCGTGACATCAACGCTTGGGCATGTGACAAAACAGAAAAAGCTGCAATATGGATTTGCGGGAGACATGCCTTCCAAGATGTAGACGGGCAGGCGGAGGGCTTCGTACGGGCAAAAATAAATGGAATCAACTTTTATAGTTGTTACGCAAGACCCAGCTGGACGATGAGCGAATACTCAGCAATGATAGAAAATTTAACGGCCGATGCTCGAGGAAGAGCTCCAGTGGTTATAGGCGGAGACTTCAATGCCTGGGCAACAGACTGGGGCAGCAGATTTACTAATATCAGAGGACATTATCTGCTAGAATCTTTCGCCTCATTAAATATAGGCATAGCTAACACGGGACGAGCAAATACGTATCGCAAAGCAGGAAGGGGATCGATCATCGATATTACCTTCGCTAGCAGTTCCCTCCTGCGGATGATAAAATGGCGCGTCAGCGAAGACTATACGCACAGCGACCACCAGGCGATTGTAATTGAAATTAAAGAAAAAAAAGCCGTGCAACGCCCAAAATTAGGGGGACCTAAATGGAAAGACAAGTTCCTTGATAAAGAAATGTTTGAGGAAATCATAAACTCAAGCTTCCTAATCGAAAGCGGAACATCTGAGATCCTGTCGCAACAACTTACCAGTATAATCACTACAGCGTGCGACGCAGCTATGCCCAGGAGAAGACCTAGCAAGAGAGGTGAACACTGCTACTGGTGGAATGAGCAGATAAAAGCACTGAGAGCTGCCTGCTTACAAGCCAGACGTAGAGTGCAGCGATCAAGAAGGGGATCAGACATTCAAGAACGTCTTGATATGCTAAGATTAGCTAGACGAAATTTAAAAAATGCAATCAAAGAAAGCAAGTCGAAGTGCTTCAAACGACTATGTGACGAGGCGGACATCAATCCCTGGGGCACAGCATACAAAATAGTTATGGCAAAGCTAAAAGGCTGTAAGACCCCGCAAATATCATGCCCAACAAAGCTTAGGTCCATCGTAGAACACCTATTTCCGAAAGGACCATATACTATGTGCAACATAATAAGAGAAATTAGCACAGAAAGTATTCCAAGGCTAACAGTTGATGAACTCGTGAACGCAAGTAAAAGAATACGAGACAACAAAGCTCCTGGACCCGATGGCATTCCTAATAAAGCATTGAAAGCCGCCATCCGAAGTAGGCCGGACATGTTCATGACATGCATGCAACAGTGTCTAGATGAAGGAGTTTTCCCTGAACCTTGGAAACTGCAGCATTTAGTATTGCTTCCAAAGGGAAACAAACCACCGGGCGAACCATCATCGTACCGCCCAATATGTCTACTAGATACAATGGGAAAGATACTCGAGCGGATCATATATGACAGATTGCTTAATATAGCGGATAATAAAGGAGCACTGTCAGATCATCAGTTCGGGTTTCGAAAATCGCGCTCGACCGTCGACGCCATAAAGGCGGTGGTCAATATAGCAAAGAATGCGATTGAAGGAAAAAGATGGCGGTGGGGCACAAAGGAATATTGTGCAGTAGTGACACTGGACATAAAAAACGCCTTTAACTCTGCAAAATGGTCCTCAATAAGAAGATCACTCGCCAGAATGGATGCACCATACTATATAAGGAAGATAGTGTCAAGCTACTTAAGTTATAGAAGGTTGAGGTACGAAACCAATGAGGGTACAAAGTACTATAACGTCTCCGCAGGAGTCCCACAAGGATCGGTGCTGGGTCCCCTTCTATGGAATATAATGTACGATGGAGTTCTAAGACTAGCATTACCACCAGGCGTACAAATATTTGGATTCGCTGACGACATCGCCGTTGTCACAGTGTCAAAGACAATCAATGGAATAGAGTCAGCCACGAATGAAGCAGTTGGCCAAATCAAAAAATGGCTAGTATCCGTCGGTTTAGAATTAGCCGACCATAAAACGGAAGCAGTCCTGATTACCAGCCGGAAAAATATAGAATACATAAATATACGAGTTGGTAACCAGACTTGACAATAGGCTCCGTTTTAAAATACACGTGGACTATTCTAGCAGAAAGGCGTCGCAGATGCAGGCAGCATTATCTCGGATACTGCCAAATGTCGGAGGACCAGGATATCCAAGGAGGGTCCTAATGTCCAGAGTAGTTAGCTCAGTCCTCCTGTACGCAGCCCCAGTTTGGGCGGAGGCACTGGTGACTAAAGAAATAAGAAGAAACCTCTCGTCTATATACAGACTCAGTGCACTAAGGACGATCAGCGGGTTCCGAACGATCTCCGATGATGCGGCCCTCGTTATAGCAGGAATGGTTCCAGTAGACATCCTCGCAGATGAAATGCTTAGGATCTACAATAGAAGAGCCTTATCACATCCGGACCAACGATCAATCAAAATGATCAAAGAAGAAGAAAAGGCCACCTCAATGGCTGTATGGCAAGCCAGGTGGGACATAAGTTTGAAAGGAAGATGGACCCACAAACTGATCCCGAATATAGAGAATTGGACAAACCGATCTCACGGTAACTGCAATTACCAATTTACGCAGTTTCTGTCAGGCCATGGCGGCTATCGAAGATATCTTTATAGATTTGGACACGATAGCTCACCTTTTTGCCCAGATTGTCCGGAACTGGAAGAAGATACGGAGCATGCGATTTTCCAATGCGGACGCTTCAGAGAATGGAGAAGCAGCCTGCCAAGTCCACAAGTCCTGTTAGAAGAAATGCTGAGATCTGAGGGTAAGTGGACAGAAGTGTGTGTATTCATAACGAATGTGCAAAACGAGCTGCGAAGAATCGAAAAGATAAGGCGATCAGCAGCAGCAGAAGATGCAGAAGGCATAGAGTAATCTGCTTACCAGCCCCGTGATGTAATACCTAACGGCAGTCCCGCGGGGAGAGTGGTTGAAGTGTGTAAGGAGGGTTTAGTACGTAGGCGTAATTCCTGGTACGAACATTCAGGTTTACGAATCGTGCATGCTAGTACCCCTGGAGGGCTCTACTGGTATCTTTTAGAAGATTCCCCACCTTTGGCACAGCCATAAAAAAAAAAAAAAAAACACGCACGCACACATGCACACACACACGCACACACACACGCACACGCACAACCGCAAGGGCACTCTGAAGTAGAGTGTTGGGTCTGACAACCCCACGGGCCCTAGTCCGGGGAGTAAAACCACGTCAACAAACCTTGGTTCACCTGCCCCGGGTGATAGTACCATGTGAGGGGCCCTAGCCAGGGTTACGGCGGAGAAGAAGTCACTGTCAACCTCTCTTGCATGGAAAACCCTGCTCGCCGAGGCTCTGACGACCGAGTAGGAGCGGTATAACTCCCAACCCGCCCGGAGGAAAAGCCGCGGCCAACGAGGGAGCGCGGCATTCAATGAATGTATTAAGACTGAGCCCAGTAAGGTCTTAATTATGGTATACTGGAAGCAATCATTTTGATTTGTCAACTCTTGGGCTGACGTCTGTGGTATTCTGTTACCTGAGTAGGCAAGAGTGAAATTTTGCTGAAATGGCTTTCAGGCTAATGCTACCGGCGCCCCCGTCCCGTTAAAACCCTGGCAGGACTCAAAGTACGCTCAATGTTTCGTCGCTATTAAGTTAGTGGTGTAGGTACAGATGAAAAATTCCTGTCTAACACTGATCTGGCTCTGAACACAAGACCCCATAAGGGCTCGTGTCAACCCCCGCATGGCCTCACTGCTTGCATAGATAACCATGGGATCCATAGGTGACTACACACCCGAGCATTGATAACGGTTTTGAGTGGGGACCCAATTTACAATGAATTCCCAGAATTTAGGAGGAGGAGAAGTAGAAGGAGTTGTAGGAGAGGAGAATGTGAATTCTTTTAAAAGGAGTTCGAAGATGGCGAGATCACCAGTGGCCCAAACGTCACAAAGGCGCGAATCACCGGAAACAAGAAAGGTGATAAAGGAAGCCAGCCCCGGCAAATCTGACTTTCATAAACTAGGAGAGCAGATCAAGGGACTGGTAGAAATGTTGGAAGATGGAAAAAGACGTTCCATCCATCAAGCCATTCGGGATGCGATTGATAGCATTAAAAACCTCTATGAGTTATCGGCTATCTACATTAATAACAAGAAGACTCAGGAGAAGATGGTTAATCACACCTCATCTCAAACCTCTCCATGGCTCAAAGCTTCAATGGAGCAAAAAAGGAAGCAGCCTATCCACAGCGAAACGCCGAATCCAAAGCGGAGGCAAGAGCAACGCCAGTCCTCACGTAAGCCTATGGTAATAGCGACGGAAGAAAAAACCCAGGAAAAGGGTATTAAAAATGTTAAAAAAACTGGAGAAGGCGAATGGACAAAAGTCGTCGCTAAAACTAAAAATAAAGTGAAGTCAGACGCATCTGCCAAGAAGTCCGCCGTAAAACAAAAGCCAATTATAAGAAAGGCAAGACCTGACGCCATAGTCATAGAAGCGAAGGGCGAAATATCCTATGCGCAGATATTGCGCAACGTGAAGGCTGATCCAAAACTAGAAACAATTGGAAAAGCAGTATCTAGGATCAGAAGGACACAAAAAGGTGACCTCTTAATTCAATTGAAGGAGACAAGTGACAAGACAGCGGAATTTAAAAGCGTCATAAGTGAGGCGTTAGGCGAACAAGCAAACGTAAGAACCCTCACCCAACGCACTAGCATCGAGCTGAAAGACATCGATAAGATCACCACAAAAGAAGACATTTGTGAATCAATCGAAGTCCAAGCCGGAGTCGAAGGCGTCACACCGTCAGACTTTATATCGCTGAGGAAAGCATATGGTGGAACCCAAACGGCGACTATCAGCCTTCCAAATGCAAAAGCAAAGAAGCTGCTGGAAGTACAGAAGATAAAAATCGGGTGGGTAGTGTGTCGCATCCGCGAACGGACACTCCTCAAAAAGTGCTTCAAATGCCTGGAATTTGGGCACATTGCCAAGCAGTGTAAAAACGGAGAAGATCGCTCCAAGCTGTGTAGAAGATGTGGGGATGAGGGCCACATAGCTAAGTCTTGCGCAAAGGAGCCTTCGTGCATGTTCTGTAGAAAGGAACACCCAGAAGATGCGAAGCATGTAGCGGGCAGCAGCAAATGCCCAGTCTTTAGGAGAGCTATCGCCAGCAGAAAAGTATGAAGGTTATCCAGATAAACCTAAATCACTGCGAGATAGCACAGGATATCCTGTCACAGACGGCTAAAGACGAGAGAGCGGACATAATTTTAATAAGCGAACCGTACAAATCTCGTGACATCAACGCTTGGGCATGTGACAAAACAGAAAAAGCTGCAATATGGATTTGCGGGAGACATGCCTTCCAAGATGTAGACGGGCAGGCGGAGGGCTTCGTACGGGCAAAAATAAATGGAATCAACTTTTATAGTTGTTACGCAAGACCCAGCTGGACGATGAGCGAATACTCAGCAATGATAGAAAATTTAACGGCCGATGCTCGAGGAAGAGCTCCAGTGGTTATAGGCGGAGACTTCAATGCCTGGGCAACAGACTGGGGCAGCAGATTTACTAATATCAGAGGACATTATCTGCTAGAATCTTTCGCCTCATTAAATATAGGCATAGCTAACACGGGACGAGCAAATACGTATCGCAAAGCAGGAAGGGGATCGATCATCGATATTACCTTCGCTAGCAGTTCCCTCCTGCGGATGATAAAATGGCGCGTCAGCGAAGACTATACGCACAGCGACCACCAGGCGATTGTAATTGAAATTAAAGAAAAAAAAGCCGTGCAACGCCCAAAATTAGGGGGACCTAAATGGAAAGACAAGTTCCTTGATAAAGAAATGTTTGAGGAAATCATAAACTCAAGCTTCCTAATCGAAAGCGGAACATCTGAGATCCTGTCGCAACAACTTACCAGTATAATCACTACAGCGTGCGACGCAGCTATGCCCAGGAGAAGACCTAGCAAGAGAGGTGAACACTGCTACTGGTGGAATGAGCAGATAAAAGCACTGAGAGCTGCCTGCTTACAAGCCAGACGTAGAGTGCAGCGATCAAGAAGGGGATCAGACATTCAAGAACGTCTTGATATGCTAAGATTAGCTAGACGAAATTTAAAAAATGCAATCAAAGAAAGCAAGTCGAAGTGCTTCAAACGACTATGTGACGAGGCGGACATCAATCCCTGGGGCACAGCATACAAAATAGTTATGGCAAAGCTAAAAGGCTGTAAGACCCCGCAAATATCATGCCCAACAAAGCTTAGGTCCATCGTAGAACACCTATTTCCGAAAGGACCATATACTATGTGCAACATAATAAGAGAAATTAGCACAGAAAGTATTCCAAGGCTAACAGTTGATGAACTCGTGAACGCAAGTAAAAGAATACGAGACAACAAAGCTCCTGGACCCGATGGCATTCCTAATAAAGCATTGAAAGCCGCCATCCGAAGTAGGCCGGACATGTTCATGACATGCATGCAACAGTGTCTAGATGAAGGAGTTTTCCCTGAACCTTGGAAACTGCAGCATTTAGTATTGCTTCCAAAGGGAAACAAACCACCGGGCGAACCATCATCGTACCGCCCAATATGTCTACTAGATACAATGGGAAAGATACTCGAGCGGATCATATATGACAGATTGCTTAATATAGCGGATAATAAAGGAGCACTGTCAGATCATCAGTTCGGGTTTCGAAAATCGCGCTCGACCGTCGACGCCATAAAGGCGGTGGTCAATATAGCAAAGAATGCGATTGAAGGAAAAAGATGGCGGTGGGGCACAAAGGAATATTGTGCAGTAGTGACACTGGACATAAAAAACGCCTTTAACTCTGCAAAATGGTCCTCAATAAGAAGATCACTCGCCAGAATGGATGCACCATACTATATAAGGAAGATAGTGTCAAGCTACTTAAGTTATAGAAGGTTGAGGTACGAAACCAATGAGGGTACAAAGTACTATAACGTCTCCGCAGGAGTCCCACAAGGATCGGTGCTGGGTCCCCTTCTATGGAATATAATGTACGATGGAGTTCTAAGACTAGCATTACCACCAGGCGTACAAATATTTGGATTCGCTGACGACATCGCCGTTGTCACAGTGTCAAAGACAATCAATGGAATAGAGTCAGCCACGAATGAAGCAGTTGGCCAAATCAAAAAATGGCTAGTATCCGTCGGTTTAGAATTAGCCGACCATAAAACGGAAGCAGTCCTGATTACCAGCCGGAAAAATATAGAATACATAAATATACGAGTTGGTAACCAGACTATTAGATCAAAGGATTTTGTCAAATACCTAGGAGTAATGCTTGACAATAGGCTCCGTTTTAAAATACACGTGGACTATTCTAGCAGAAAGGCGTCGCAGATGCAGGCAGCATTATCTCGGATACTGCCAAATGTCGGAGGACCAGGATATCCAAGGAGGGTCCTAATGTCCAGAGTAGTTAGCTCAGTCCTCCTGTACGCAGCCCCAGTTTGGGCGGAGGCACTGGTGACTAAAGAAATAAGAAGAAACCTCTCGTCTATATACAGACTCAGTGCACTAAGGACGATCAGCGGGTTCCGAACGATCTCCGATGATGCGGCCCTCGTTATAGCAGGAATGGTTCCAGTAGACATCCTCGCAGATGAAATGCTTAGGATCTACAATAGAAGAGCCTTATCACATCCGGACCAACGATCAATCAAAATGATCAAAGAAGAAGAAAAGGCCACCTCAATGGCTGTATGGCAAGCCAGGTGAGACATAAGTTTGAAAGGAAGATGGACCCACAAACTGATCCCGAATATAGAGAATTGGACAAACCGATCTCACGGTAACTGCAATTACCAATTTACGCAGTTTCTGTCAGGCCATGGCGGCTATCGAAGATATCTTTATAGATTTGGACACGATAGCTCACCTTTTTGCCCAGATTGTCCGGAACTGGAAGCAGATACGGAGCATGCGATTTTCCAATGCGGACGCTTCAGAGAATGGAGAAGCAGCCTGCCAAGTCCACAAGTCCTGTTAGAAGAAATGCTGAGATCTGAGGGTAAGTGGACAGAAGTGTGTGTATTCATAATGAATGTGCAAAACGAGCTGCGAAGAATCGAAAAGATAAGGCGATCAGCAGCAGCAGAAGATGCAGAAGGCATAGAGTAATCTGCTTACCAGCCCCGTGATGTAATACCTAACGGCAGTCCCGCGGGGAGAGTGGTTGAAGTGTGTAAGGAGGGTTTAGTACGTAGGCGTAATTCCTGGTACGAACATTCAGGTTTACGAATCGTGCATGCTAGTACCCCTGGAGAGCTCTACTGGTATCTTTTAGAAGATTCCCCACCTTTGGCACAGCCATAAAAAAAAAAAAAAAAACACGCACACGCACACACACACGCACACACACACGCACACACACACACGCACGCAAGGGCACTCTGAAGTAGAGTGTTGGGTCTGACAACCCCACGGGCCCTAGTCCGGGGAGTAAAACCACGTCAACAAACCTTGGTTCACCTGCCCCGGGTGATAGTACCATGTGAGGGGCCCTAGCCAGGGTTACGGCGGAGAAGAAGTCACTGTCAACCTCTCTTGCATGGAAAAACCTGCTCGCCGAGGCTCTGACGACCGAGTAGGAGCGGTATAACTCCCAACCCGCCCGGAGGAAAAGCCGCGGCCAACGAGGGAGCGCGGCATTCAATGAATGTATTAAGACTGAGCCCAGTAAGGTCTTAATTATGGTATACTGGAAGCAATCATTTTGATTTGTCAACTCTTGGGCTGACGTCTGTGGTATTCTGTTACCTGAGTAGGCAAGAGTGAAATTTTGCTGAAATGGCTTTCAGGCTAATGCTACCGGCGCCCCCGTCCCGTTAAAACCCTGGCAGGACTCAAAGTACGCTCAATGTTACGTCGCTATTAAGTTAGTGGTGTAGGTACAGATGAAAAATTCCTGTCTAACACTGATCTGGCTCTGAACACAAGACCCCATAAGGGCTCGTGTCAACCCCCGCATGGCCTCACTGCTTGCATAGATAACCATGGGATCCATAGGTGACTACACACCCGAGCATTGATAACGGCTTTGAGTGGGGACCCAATTTACAATGAATTCCCAGAATTTAGGAGGAGGAGAAGTAGAAGGAGTTGTAGGAGAGGAGAATGTGAATTCTTTTAAAAGGAGTTCGAAGATGGCGAGATCACCAGTGGCCCAAACGTCACAAAGGCGCGAATCACCGGAAACAAGAAAGGTGATAAAGGAAGCCAGCCCCGGCAAATCTGACTTTCATAAACTAGGAGAGCAGATCAAGGGACTGGTAGAAATGTTGGAAGATGGAAAAAGACGTTCCATCCATCAAGCCATGCGGGATGCGATTGATAGCATTAAAAACCTCTATGAGTTATCGGCTATCTACATTAATAACAAGAAGACTCAGGAGAAGATGGTTAATCACACCTCATCTCAAACCTCTCCATGGCTCAAAGCTTCAATGGAGCAAAAAAGGAAGCAGCCTATCCACAGCGAAACGCCGAATCCAAAGCGGAGGCAAGAGCAACGCCAGTCCTCACGTAAGCCTATGGTAATAGCGACGGAAGAAAAAACCCAGGAAAAGGGTATTAAAAATGTTAAAAAAAACTGGAGAAGGCGAATGGACAAAAGTCGTCGCTAAAACTAAAAATAAAGTGAAGTCAGACGCATCTGCCAAGAAGTCCGCCGTAAAACAAAAGCCAATTATAAGAAAGGCAAGACCTGACGCCATAGTCATAGAAGCGAAGGGCGAAATATCCTATGCGCAGATATTGCGGAACGTGAAGGCTGATCCAAAACTAGAAACAATTGGAAAAGCAGTATCTAGGATCAGAAGGACACAAAAAGGTGACCTCTTAATTCAATTGAAGAAGACAAGTGACAAGACAGCGGAATTTAAAAGCGTCATAAGTGAGGCGTTAGGCGAACAAGCAAACGTAAGAACCCTCACCCAACGCACTAGCATCGAGCTGAAAGACATCGATGAGATCACCACAAAAGAAGACATTTGTGAATCAATCGAAGTCCAAGCCGGAGTCGAAGGCGTCACACCGTCAGACTTTATATCGCTGAGGAAAGCATATGGTGGAACCCAAACGGCGACTATCAGCCTTCCAAATGCAAAAGCAAAGAAGCTGCTGGAAGTACAGAAGATAAAAATCGGGTGGGTAGTGTGTCGCATCCGCGAACGGACACTCCTCAAAAAGTGCTTCAAATGCCTGGAATTTGGGCACATTGCCAAGCAGTGTAAAAACGGAGAAGATCGCTCCAAGTTGTGTAGAAGATGTGGGGATGAGGGCCACATAGCTAAGTCTTGCGCAAAGGAGCCTTCGTGCATGTTCTGTAGAAAGGAACACCCAGAAGATGCGAAGCATGTAGCGGGCAGCAGCAAATGCCCAGTCTTTAGGAGAGCTATCGCCAGCAGAAAAGTATGAAGGTTATCCAGATAAACCTAAATCACTGCGAGATAGCACAGGATATCCTGTCACAGACGGCTAAAGACGAGAGAGCGGACATAATTTTAATAAGCGAACCGTACAAATCTCGTGACATCAACGCTTGGGCATGTGACAAAACAGAAAAAGCTGCAATATGGATTTGCGGGAGACATGCCTTCCAAGATGTAGACGGGCAGGCGGAGGGCTTCGTACGGGCAAAAATAAATGGAATCAACTTTTATAGTTGTTACGCAAGACCCAGCTGGACGATGAGCGAATACTCAGCAATGATAGAAAATTTAACGGCCGATGCTCGAGGAAGAGCTCCAGTGGTTATAGGCGGAGACTTCAATGCCTGGGCAACAGACTGGGGCAGCAGATTTACTAATATCAGAGGACATTATCTGCTAGAATCTTTCGCCTCATTAAATATAGGCATAGCTAACACGGGACGAGCAAATACGTATCGCAAAGCAGGAAGGGGATCGATCATCGATATTACCTTCGCTAGCAGTTCCCTCCTGCGGATGATAAAATGGCGCGTCAGCGAAGACTATACGCACAGCGACCACCAGGCGATTGTAATTGAAATTAAAGAAAAAAAAGCCGTGCAACGCCCAAAATTAGGGGGACCTAAATGGAAAGACAAGTTCCTTGATAAAGAAATGTTTGAGGAAATCATAAACTCAAGCTTCCTAATCGAAAGCGGAACATCTGAGATCCTGTCGCAACAACTTACCAGTATAATCACTACAGCGTGCGACGCAGCTATGCCCAGGAGAAGACCTAGCAAGAGAGGTGAACACTGCTACTGGTGGAATGAGCAGATAAAAGCACTGAGAGCTGCCTGCTTACAAGCCAGACGTAGAGTGCAGCGATCAAGAAGGGGATCAGACATTCAAGAACGTCTTGATATGCTAAGATTAGCTAGACGAAATTTAAAAAATGCAATCAAAGAAAGCAAATCGAAGTGCTTCAAACGACTATGTGACGAGGCGGACATCAATCCCTGGGGCACAGCATACAAAATAGTTATGGCAAAGCTAAAAGGCTGTAAGACCCCGCAAATATCATGCCCAACAAAGCTTAGGTCCATCGTAGAACACCTATTTCCGAAAGGACCATATACTATGTGCAACATAATAAGAGAAATTAGCACAGAAAGTATTCCAAGGCTAACAGTTGATGAACTCGTGAACGCAAGTAAAAGAATACGAGACAACAAAGCTCCTGGACCCGATGGCATTCCTAATAAAGCATTGAAAGCCGCCATCCGAAGTAGGCCGGACATGTTCATGACATGCATGCAACAGTGTCTAGATGAAGGAGTTTTCCCTGAACCTTGGAAACTGCAGCATTTAGTATTGCTTCCAAAGGGAAACAAACCACCGGGCGAACCATCATCGTACCGCCCAATATGTCTACTAGATACAATGGGAAAGATACTCGAGCGGATCATATATGACAGATTGCTTAATATAGCGGATAATAAAGGAGCACTGTCAGATCATCAGTTCGGGTTTCGAAAATCGCGCTCGACCGTCGACGCCATAAAGGCGGTGGTCAATATAGCAAAGAATGCGATTGAAGGAAAAAGATGGCGGTGGGGCACAAAGGAATATTGTGCAGTAGTGACACTGGACATAAAAAACGCCTTTAACTCTGCAAAATGGTCCTCAATAAGAAGATCACTCGCCAGAATGGATGCACCATACTATATAAGGAAGATAGTGTCAAGCTACTTAAGTTATAGAAGGTTGAGGTACGAAACCAATGAGGGTACAAAGTACTATAACGTCTCCGCAGGAGTCCCACAAGGATCGGTGCTGGGTCCCCTTCTATGGAATATAATGTACGATGGAGTTCTAAGACTAGCATTACCACCAGGCGTACAAATATTTGGATTCGCTGACGACATCGCCGTTGTCACAGTGTCAAAGACAATCAATGGAATAGAGTCAGCCACGAATGAAGCAGTTGGCCAAATCAAAAAATGGCTAGTATCCGTCGGTTTAGAATTAGCCGACCATAAAACGGAAGCAGTCCTGATTACCAGCCGGAAAAATATAGAATACATAAATATACGAGTTGGTAACCAGACTATTAGATCAAAGGATTTTGTCAAATACCTAGGAGTAATGCTTGACAATAGGCTCCGTTTTAAAATACACGTGGACTATTCTAGCAGAAAGGCGTCGCAGATGCAGGCAGCATTATCTCGGATACTGCCAAATGTCGGAGGACCAGGATATCCAAGGAGGGTCCTAATGTCCAGAGTAGTTAGCTCAGTCCTCCTGTACGCAGCCCCAGTTTGGGCGGAGGCACTGGTGACTAAAGAAATAAGAAGAAACCTCTCGTCTATATACAGACTCAGTGCACTAAGGACGATCAGCGGGTTCCGAACGATCTCCGATGATGCGGCCCTCGTTATAGCAGGAATGGTTCCAGTAGACATCCTCGCAGATGAAATGCTTAGGATCTACAATAGAAGAGCCTTATCACATCCGGACCAACGATCAATCAAAATGATCAAAGAAGAAGAAAAGGCCACCTCAATGGCTGTATGGCAAGCCAGGTGGGACATAAGTTTGAAAGGAAGATGGACCCACAAACTGATCCCGAATATAGAGAATTGGACAAACCGATCTCACGGTAACTGCAATTACCAATTTACGCAGTTTCTGTCAGGCCATGGCGGCTATCGAAGATATCTTTATAGATTTGGACACGATAGCTCACCTTTTTGCCCAGATTGTCCGGAACTGGAAGAAGATACGGAGCATGCGATTTTCCAATGCGGACGCTTCAGAGAATGGAGAAGCAGCCTGCCAAGTCCACAAGTCCTGTTAGAAGAAATGCTGAGATCTGAGGGTAAGTGGACAGAAGTGTGTGTATTCATAACGAATGTGCAAAACGAGCTGCGAAGAATCGAAAAGATAAGGCGATCAGCAGCAGCAGAAGATGCAGAAGGCATAGAGTAATCTGCTTAACAGCCCCGTGATGTAATACCTAACGGCAGTCCCGCGGGGAGAGTGGTTGAAGTGTGTAAGGAGGGTTTAGTACGTAGGCGTAATTCCTGGTACGAACATTCAGGTTTACGAATCGTGCATGCTAGTACCCCTGGAGGGCTCTACTGGTATCTTTTAGAAGATTCCCCACCTTTGGCACAGCCATAAAAAAAAAACACACACGCACACACACACACGCACACACACACACACGCACACACACACACGCACACACACACGCACACACACACGCACACACACACGCACACACGCACACACACACGCACACACGCACACACACACTCTGTGTGCCTTCCACCAAATTACGCACCGGCAGTGAACAAAAATTGTAAAAATTGTATATTGGGGTCCCCAAGGGGCCGATCGCTCCAAATTTTTACAAAAACTGTTTTCCCTCGAAGACACACATGTGTACAAAATTTAAAGAAACCCGAACCCGAGGTCCGAAGGTCCTCAAATTTTTATAGAAAGTATTGTCACCGGAAATAAACATGTGGGCCATGGGAAGTGGGCTAAAAATTGATCAGAAAATCTGACCAGCCAGCCAGCCAGCCAACCAGCCAACCACGTGCACGCGAAGTTAATATAGAGAATTTAATAAATAAACTAATATCAGAGAATTATAAAAAGTGTTTTTTTCCCCTACGTAATTTTATGACACAACATTTGGTGGCATCGGTGGGATAACTGGGATAAAGCATCTGCCCAGTATCTCGACTTTTTTTTTTACTTCCAAAACAAAAACTATAATAATTGTGCCGTATAAAAAATTTTTAAAAAATGTTTTAAATCTTAATAAACAAGTGTTTATTGGCAAATAAAAGAATGAACTCTCCGAAAACTTCTCAATGTTTTGTGATTATTCATAAATTTTCAATTAAATTAAATTAAAAGTCTTGTATACTGACTAACAGACTTTATACAATAAATTACGATTTTCAAAACGGGGATAAAAATCAAATGGAAGCCTAGTTAAAGTGTTCAGTGAACCAAATACCAGAATCCAGCACATCAGAGAAGTTATTACCCCCAGCATCATAAGCACCAACATCACCATGCAATCATCACTCGGCATCATAAACGTCATCACCAGAATGAGGTGCCTGGATTCTGGTTTTTTTTTTAATCAACATCATCAATTAATCATCAATTGTCATAAACATCATTACCAGCATCCAGCACATCACAGAGGGCAACATCCAACAACAACAAAAACATGAATTTGTAAGAATTCTATTTTCTTTTTTTTTTAACTTTATGAATTTTTATTTAAAAAATATCTCAGTCTCAGTCAAATAAAATCTTATAAAAGATGACCTCAAAGAAGTCAAAGTTTATGATAAAAAAAATTAAGGGTTTATTTCTATAACAGTTAACCATTTCCTAACACATATCTTATGTGCTAAATAAAAAGTTCACTTATAAATATTTTTCTATCCATGTCCAAAACATATATTTCGTGTAAAAAAAATTTTTTTGAACACAATTAACCGAAACGATAACAAAATCTTTACAAAAATACAGACATAGAAATTTTTAGTAGAAAATATGTATTCACGAATGAGGCAAGCATAACAAAAGAGTCCTTCTCTAATTCTAAACCCATCAAATCCAACCCCTTTTCTCCGAATTTTTTATTTTTTTTATTTTATGGTAGTAATTGCTTTCCGAAGTTCCGAGAGAAGACTCAAATTTAGTTGACAAAGTTCCCCAAGTATCATTAGATCAAGCTAATTCCTGAGTTTGATGGATTAGCCAAAAGTTTAGATAGATTCTTACAACTAGTTGACCTGCAGTCAAAAAAAGCGACTGACGATGCAGACAAATTAGAATTAGTTGACATAGTGAAGTCAAAGTTAACTGGCAGAGCCTACAATGTTATAATAAAATACAATGATTATAACGGATGGCCAGAACTTAAAGACGCACTAATAAAAAATTTTAGAAAATGTCGATCGGTTCAGGTAATACAGACAGAAATTTTTCAATTTAAGCAAGGCTACAGGGAATCAGTTGCTTCATACGCGGAAAGAGCCAATGCGTTGTGCGATGAATTAAACAATGCGAACGCAAACACTGAGGATGATTCATCCAACAAAGCAATCCGTTCGCTAAACAGCGCAATGATGCTGAATAGTTTTTGGTTTAAATCCACAAATAAAACTTCTTGTCAAAAGTGCACGATGTAAAGAGTTTGACGATGCAGTCGACATAGCGATGGAAGAAGAAAAACTTCTTGCATCCACAAGTAATCGGTACTCAAACCAAAATAACATGTACTGTAAACACTGCAAAACGAAAACCCATAATACCAGTGAATGCCGCACAGTCAGAAATTTTAATTTTAGCCCCGGTGACGCTAGGTTTCTAAATAATACAAACCAGAGACCAAATATACAAACCACCCAACCTTTTGTAAATAGGCCTACTCTAAACCACACTCAACCATTAACAAATAGGTCTGGTGTAGATACAATCCGCAGTGACATAATTTGTAAGTACTGTAGAAACCAAGGTCACTCTATAGACCAATGCCGAAAAAGAGTTTTTAATAACAATAGGAACTCCGGTAACGAAAATAACTATTCGAATTAGGGAAACTTCCAGCGACCTGGCCCGACAAGCACTCGGAGTTAGGTAAAAGACATCAAACCTTTTGCGTAAATCAAAATCAAAATCAAAATCGAAAAACCAATTCTCAAAATCAAATTCAAATCAAGTTGCCTCAAAAATATAAATACGATAGTTTAAATCGAACTATTTCACATGCAGTCTGAGAAAGTTCCTGGCCATAGAATGCCTAACAGAGACTCAAATCCGGAAAAAGTCCGAAAGCCAACAATAAAACAAAATATTTTGCTAAATGAACACCACCATCAAAATCGAAGCCAAAGCCAAATCCGAAGGCTACATCAATTTCTAACCAGAAATCTAGATACTGAATCAAGTTCAGCTAAACAAATAACCAATATCCCATCTATAAACAGAGCATCTACTTTTAAAAGCGAGATAAAGATAAAGTCTCAGGAATCAAAGGCTAAATCTAATATTATGCTGCTCGATACGGGGGCAAGCCTTAGTTTAATAAAACTCGGAACATTAAAACTAAATGCCGAGGTAAACTTAAAAAATGTTATTGAACTGACAGGTATAGGCAAAACGTCTACGTCAACGCTGGGTACAATACTACTAAACATCGAAATTACACCAGGTCAACATCCCAAACATCCTTTTCACATAGTACCACAAAACATCCCTATTACGCAAGATTGAATCATAGGTGAAGATTTTTTTAGAAAATTTAATGCGATAGTGGATTACAATGACAATATATTTATATACCACTACAAAAACAGACAATTCACAGTGGACTTCAGCAACGAATGGAAGACCTTAACAATTCCAGCTAGAACTGAAAAGTGGGTAAAATATGGACCAATAAAAGAGAAAATGGAACAAATATATTTTTCTCAGGAAATAGCTCCACGCGTGTATTCAGCATCAACGATAACAGCACCCAAAGACGGTTACGTATTCATATCCATTTTTAATACCAACAACGAAGATGTTAGTATTAAAAACTTAAGCTTTAAGTCTGAAAACATGGACCACTACACAGTGTATAACCTAAACTCGATATCAACCGACCAAGTAGTCGAAGAAAGATTAGAAAAACTTAAAACAGAATTAAATCTTATTCACTTAAATCTAGAAGAAAAGCAATCCATAGAGGAAATCTGCAGAAATTTTAATCACTTATTCTTTATTGAAGGCGACAAATTAACTACCACATCAGGAATAAAGCATTCCATTAAGACAGAAAACACTGCTCCAGCCAACATACGCCCATATCGCACAGGAGATAAAAAACAAGTTAATAAAATGCTCCAAGATGACGTAATTAGACCTAGTACTAGCCCGTGGAATGCACTACTCCTGGTAGTTACCAAGAAAGGAGATCAAAAATGGAGAGTCGTAATAGACTACCGAAAATTAAATGAGGCTACAATTCCAGACGCATACCCAATCCCCAATATCGAAGACATTCTTGGGCAACTTGGAGACTCCAAGCACTTTACTACGTTAGATCTGGCGGATGGTTTCCACCAAATCACAACAAGAAACTTATTGAAGTTTTTAAAGCTCTAGACAAATTTAATCTAAAAATTAAATTATCTAAATGCAAATTCCTTCAAACAGAAGTTATGTATTTAGGACACGTCATTGCAGCAGATGGTGTTAAACCAGATCCCGATAAGATTGCAGCGATTAATAATATTGAAATCCCTAAAACCCAAAAACAAATAAAATCATTTCTAGGTCTGTCCGGGTATTACCGAAAATTTATTAAAAATTATTCACAAATTGCAAATCCGCTGAACAAACTTCTTCGTAAAGACGTACCATTTAAGTGGGATGCTTTTTGCGACGAATCCTTTAGAAAACTAAAGAAGTCTATAGTTCAACCACCCATACTCATTTACCCAAATTTTGCAAAAACTTTTTATATCAATTCCGACGCTAGCAACGAAGAAAACGCATTACAAACCCTCTCAGAAAACCAAAATAGCCTCTACCACATGACAAAAAAACAATTGACTATAATATCAAACGTTTTTGATGCACTTAATGACACGACACGTAACGTAAATAATAACTTTACTTCAATAACCAAAGAAATTAAAGAAAATTCAGCTAAACTGGTAAATCTCACGAACTTTGAAAAAATACTTCACAGTTTTGACGAAATGTCATACCTTATATCCATATGCGCTTCCCAAATTTTGACAAAACAAGCAGAATTACTTGACATTTTGCAAGAGGCAAAATTAGGAAGATTAGACAGCAGATTTTTAAATTCAGACATTTTTATTGCAACGTTAAACCAGATACAGGCCGAACTCCCGCACAACGTAAGGTTTCCACAGAAAATTTCCAGGTTAAATCTACCTATAATCAATTCACTAGCAACAACGACACCCATTTATGTAAATGGAAATTTTATGATTCAGGTCAGCATACCGATGGTTAACGAAGAATTAAATCTATATAGAATTACCCCTCTCCCCACAAAATATCTAGAGCACACATATCGATACGTCTCAACTGGTAGCAAACTTGTTGCCGTTAACGAGAACTACAGGAGAACTACAGGGGATACATATTTTTAAGCATTAATGATTTGGAAAAATGTATCACAAGCGAACCAGAACATTTCGTGTGCCAACAAAATTTTGTTATACATAATTATGACATGAATAATTGCATAATACAGCTAATATCAGGAAACCCAAATCCACAGATTTGTGAATATCGAGTATTCCAAGTCAAACACGAGTTATGGTTCACGTTGAAGAACAAAAACTCATGGCTATATGTTATGCCAGAACCAAAAAACGTACGAATCATATGTGGCGATACTCCACACACAATAAAGTTATCAGACAGCGGAATCCTTAAAATAAAACCATACTGCAAGGCAGTAACGAACGAAGTTTACTTACAGGCGTCAAATGACGTTTACAACAAGGTCCCTAATTCTCTATCATTTCCAGGCCATACCCGTAATTGAAAAAATCGATATCCCCAGTAACCTATCCCAAATCTCATCCCATATAATACATGTTAAAAAGTTAAATTTGGATAAATTCTAATTATTAACGTCAAAGATTTAGTAAGAAAAGATAAATCATTTGTAACAATAAAACATGAAACTTTATATATTTCGACCTCTACCCTCATTGCCATATGCCTAATTTGCATATTAATACATGTAATAAAGAAATATTTCAAAATAAAAGTCTCGGTGAACAAAGAAGCAGGAGAAAATGTAACAGAAAACGCATAAAAAAGTAAATAAAAAAATAAAATGCTCATTTATATATATTAAAATAAAATACATATACAAACAATCATTTCTTAGCAATTACAAAAAATATATAATTATGTTATTATCATTATTATCATCTTAATCAGATTGTAAATAAATAAATAAGTAAATAATGTCCAGCAAAAAAAATATATTGCAATATAGACATATGTACTAGACAAAAAAAAAATTTGTTAAATAAATTGTATAAACTCCATATTGTATAGGGTGTTTCAATAGGTGCGCTTCAACTTTTCTCCGATAGGGACGGCGAACGACGCCATATTTTTTATTGTTCTTTTGTCATTTGGAAACTTCATTAGTATACATTTGATCATGGAATGCTACACATGTGAACAGCGATTGCAAATCGTGCAAATTTTTTTATCAAAATAATCGTTCTGTTGCCGCTACTTTAAGAGCATTACGACCATTTTACGGTCCATTTAACAAGCCAGCCCGTTCGACAATCGATTTTACGTAATGATCTTGGCCTACATCCGTATAAGATCAAGCTGACCATTTGAAGCGACGCCGATTCGTGAATTGGGCTCAAGAGCAAATCGAAAATGATGCAGATTTTCACCGAAAAATCATCTTCAGCGATGAGGCTCACTTCGTAAAACGTGCACGCGGTGGTCATGCAAAAAAAATCGAGTTTCATACTTAAATGTATCATATGTATATGTTCAAATTCGTTAATAAAAAAAAAAGTTAGTTCAAAAGTCGAACAGTTTGTGTTTTATTCGAAAAAAAAGTTGAAGTGCTCTTATTGAAAAACCCTATATAAACTCCATTCATCGTTCATTGACTCCTACATGCCATATGCCGAAAGTCTTCTCTCCTAACGTCGCGCGTCTTTCGTATTCTAAGGAGGGAGGAGTGTTGTGACCACACACAACTCCTTTAGACATGTGCAACGCACATTTCATAATATCCTTCACTTTCCAAACATGTGCTACGCACATTTCCCATCTTTTTTCCTATTTCTAATGTTACATTATCCATAATGTAACAATACCCATTTTTTCCAATAACACAATTCCTATTATCCTAAATCCGACGACCCACCGCGGCGTCTGCAATCCCTATTATTCTAAATCCGGCGACCCACCACGGCGTCTTCAATCCATCCTTTTATCCCAAATCCTAAATCGGACACCGACGACCCACCGCGGCGTCAACATTTCAATTGTCCATTGCATTCTCGCATTCGCTTGTTCGTACAACGACTGCGAGAATTGTGATGCGGAAACATGCAGGTCAACCGAGCGATTCAACTTGACCTGCACTAAAAAATGAAGTAACGAAGGCATGGAGGAAGAAATGGAACGATGGATGAATCAGTCATTTTCAAATATTCGATTAGGCAAGTTGCCTAACAGCGAGTCATTATCAAACATCCGATTAGGCAAGTTGCCTAACGGTCCGTCATTCCAACTCCTAAATAGGCAGGCCGCCTATCAGCTAGAGGCACAACCTCAGCTAATTTTAAATGTAAAATAAATAAACTAATATCAGAGAGTTATAAAAAGTGTTTTTTTCCCCTACGTAATTTTATGACACAACACAATTGAGCCCAGTAATTTTTTACTGTCGGACTTGCTGTTGCAATTTCGTGCCAGTGCGGTCTTTCTCCTTGCTCCATCCATCGAAGTACTGGAGCAATTGAATCGTCCTGCTCTTGTTCTTCCCTTAGCTGATCTCTTGTTAAATCATCTTTTATCTGCTGGACCGTAATTCGTGAAAAACTGAATATTTTTGGATTTCCGGTCTTCTACTTTGTTTGTACTCTGGGACACAACACTTCCTAAATGATCCACCATTGTGATTGCCGGTAACTCTGAGCGGAACTTCTATATTACGCCATCTTAGCACTTGCTTCCTCAAATCAAGTGACTTCTGGTGCGCCATCATAAAGTCCAGAACCAGTATGCATTCAACTTCCACTCGGGCAACAACAAACCGATGTCGAAACCTTAATCTTCCAAACACGACTACAAGGAAAAGTTCACCCTTCTTCTTCTCATGTAGCTGTCCTCAACTTGTAGTGATGCACTTTCTTGACTTGATGTCCAGACACCATTATAGTACTTACAATTGATCTCTATGCTCCTGTGTCTAGAACAAAATCGCAAAGTCTTCTCTCCAAAACGCCATTGACAACCAGACTGTTGCAATCCTTTCCAAGATTTGTACTGCGTATTGTGACCCTGTGATATTCCTTTTTCTTCTTCAGCCTTTGCCATGCAAAGCTGGTACAAGACGATCCCTCCACCTTCTTCGAATGTTGTGCATCTATCCGCCGTAATCTTTCCAGATTATTGACACCATTCACAGGCTGTCTCATAATGTTTCCATCGCTCAGTTCATTGCAATCCCAAATGAAATGTCCAGGTTTATGACATCTTAAACACCTTAATGAAGAATCGAATCTGCTACTTCTTTCGTTTTCAAAGCGACCAGTGGTTAATTTTTGGATTTCTTCTCCAATCAGAGCTTTTATTTGTGCGACTTCCTCTGTTTCCTACTTGCGAAGACCAACAAAATTCGAAGACACACTGGCTTTAGCTGCTTCATACTTCAAAGCCGACGCCAATACTTGATTCATCGTTTATCCTCTCGATGTTGTCCTCAAATAAAACTTCAACTCGAATAGCATTGATAAACGCATCCACTGCTAGTCCGTCCAAGATACCAGCCGGAACCCCACAATAGGCTTGTCGTGCTAGCTTAGTTTTTATTTTTATTTCCCAATTCAATTTCACATCTGTCCTTTTATAGGACATTAAGTAACTGATTGTACATACATTTCACGGGATATAACAATACAAGGATAGGTCATTGTTTGTGTGCGTGGACAACTTTCTTATGTGTTATGTGCTCATATTTTTTATTTCTTCATTGATTGAAGGTATGCCGAGATCACGATGTATACTGTCATGTCATTAGATATATACCAAGGAGCATCTATAATTGTCCGAAGGATTTTTTTTGCAGTCTTTGAATAATGGCTACATTTGATGTACTGGCGGTGCCCCATATCTGTATTCCATATGTCCAGATAGGTTTGATTATGGTTTTGTATATTAACAGTTTGTTTTCTGTCGATCGTTTTGAACTTTTTTTAAGAGCCAATATAGTTGTCTAAATATGATTTTAGTTTGGTTTCGTTTTTATGTTATGTGACGTTTCCATGTCAGTTTGTTGTCTATATGAATTCCCAGGTATTTGGCATGGTTGTCAATAGGAATTTGCTTATTGTTTAAATAAATGGCTTGAGGGCTAAAACTTCTATTCGTGGTATAAATTACTTGTACTGTTTTATCTTCATTGACGTGAACTCCCCATCTGCTGAACCAGTCATCTGTTTTGTTCAGTATGTCCTGTATTATGTTGGTAGCCGTTTGAAGGCAATTATGAGAGGAAAGAATCACCGTGTCATCTGCAAATGTTGCTATCATAGTGTTTAGATTCCTTGGTTTTGGTATGTCAGCTGTATATAAAAGGTATAATATCGGTCCCAAAACACAGCCTTGAGGAACACCTGCGTCTACTTTGCATATATCTGAATTTCCGTCATTGTACTGTACATAAAATAATCTCTCGTTTAAATAGCTTTCGTTGAGGATCTCATTTGTTACTCTATGAACTTGTTGAATTGTTGAAAATTGTCTACGGAATCCGAATCGATACGATACGGTCGAGAAGCAATTTTTCAAATATCTTGGAGATAATTGGAAGTAAACTTATTGGTCTGTACGATGTTGATCTTGTAGCGTCCTTGCCTGGCTTTGGTATGGCGGTTATTTTTGATACTTTCCAAACTTTAGGAAAGTGGTTTAGCCTAAGAATGGCATTAAAAATAATCCTTACATATTTAATTGCCGTATCTGGTATTTCTATTAACATTCTTCCTGTTATCATGTCATAACCAGGTGTCTTCTTTGTATTTAGTCTATATTGGAGGAAATGTTTTATTTCATTTGCGCTAAATGCTTTTATTGTCCTGTGCGTCGTAGAGTTGATTTGAGGCAACGTGGTCTTAGTTTGGTTGATAGAATTGGTGAATGTTGTTTTAAAGTAATATGCGAGTGTTTGAGCTTTGTCTGTATTAGTCCTAGACCAAGTGTTGTTCAGTTTTAATAGAGGTGGTTGGTGTTGCTACCTTTCTTAAGTTTTTTATTTAGTTTCCACAGTGAGTAATTAGTTGAATTAGTCGCTGATAAATTTGATAAAAATTTATTGGTGTTGTGATTATTATGTGTCTGTAAGAGTTTTTTTAGTTCTTTCGTCGACTTTAGTTTTTCCTTGTAGTGTGGGGATCTGTAAGCTTGCCATACCTTTCGCAGTCTCCTTATGTCAAGTCTTTGAATTGTTTGATTTTAATCTCTGGAGTTGATTTTGTTGCAGCGAATTGGATTGTGTCATTTAGATGGATAATGGCACTTTTGAGTTCGTTTGGTGTTTTAAGAGACATCTGAAGTTCTATTCTCTCGTCAATTATTTCGCGGAATATGGTTCAGTCAGTCTTATGGTTGCATAGTTGCACTCCTGGAGTTTGAAGTCTTGGATTTGTTTGAAATTCAATTATAATTGGTGAATGGTCAGAAGACAATTCAAGGCAAGATTTTATCGTCAAATATTTCTGGTTAATACCGGACCTCATAGACTTCTGCATAGTTAGGAAGAAACCTATGAGGTCCGGTAATTTCTAGTGTCCGTGGGCCAGTGTGTGGGTTCTCCAGTGCTTATGTGCTTACAATTGGTTTTTATTAAAGCGTCTAGTAGGGTTTTCCCTTTTTTGTTTGTGAGCCTGGATCCCCAGTCAGTATGCTTAGCATTAAAGTCTCCCCCTGCGATGAATCGTAAACCCAGTGTTTTGATGTAGTTCGTATATTGTGTTGTACTGATTATGTGTTTATGTGATTTATGTGGTAGACAATATAGTGAGGATATTATTATAGGTCTAGGTCCTTGTAAATCTTCTATTTGAATTGTCGTAGATTGTATGTGTTCCGTTTTGTACTCTTCTAGTTCTATGTATTTAATATCTTTTGTAACCAGGATTGCCGCACCACTAGGGTGATTTGTGTGGTGTATGTTATATTTTGGAATTTTAAGATAACTTTGAGGAACTGCTTCAATTCCAACACATGTGGTATTAGGCCATCTGCGTTCTATTTTTAATTTTTTATTGTGTCTGTCCATTAATTTTTGTCATTAATAAAGAAAGGGTATTCATCATGTTAGAAATTTGTGTTATGAGTTGTTTCATCATGATTTTTATTTCTGTAAAGTCGTCAAATGTATTTGCTGTGTTAATGTGTGTTTGTTTATTTTTGCTCTGTTTATTAGAAGTGGTGCCATATGAAGCAGTTTGTGCAAACCTTTGGGGAGATGTATTCGTTGTGTTAGTTTGTATTTGATCGTGAATGACTTGTGTGCTTTGTGTGCTTTGCCCCACCTCATTCGATGTGACTTGTGCATAAGTTCGGGTATGATTTTTATATGGTTCACGTGTATCGGCTGTTTCAGTTCTGGGATTCTTGTTGTTGGTTGTCAGTTTTTTTTCCCGTAAAGTAGGATATCTCTTAGCATTTAGAGCTTTGTATATTTCACAACCTTTGTAATTTGCGGTGTGTTTTTCTCCACACAAAGCCATTATCGTTTGGTCCAAGTTCGCATTCAATAGTTTTGTGTTTTCCTGCGCATTTAACGAAGGTGGGTTCCTTTGTGCAAACATTTTTGGTGTGTCCGTATTTCTGGCAGTTCGTACAATGAGGTATAAGCCTTTTTTGATGCGGTGGTTCGAACGATATTTTACAGTGTAGTAAATGGGTAATGCTGTAAATATTTTTGTTATTTTTGCTGTTTTCGAGTTCTATAGAGAAGATGTTTGGTGCCCCTTTGTCATATGTTATGTATATTTTTAACATTGTGGCCTAGGTCGGTAAGTTCGTTTTTAATTTCATCTTGGTCAGCGGAGTGGTGCATGGTTCGAAGCATGACCCGAAATCCTCTTTGTTCTTTGGGCTAATATATGTAATACTGTGTGTTTTTTTGTTGAAGTATCTTTACTATAATTATATAAGTTATGGAATCTATGGGCTGGATTTTTATTTCATCGTTTGGTAGCACTCTTAATTCATATGAATTTTTTGTTGTCTCGTGATCTAGAGCGTTGGTTAGGACATTTATATATTTTACTCCTCAGACATATATTGGTGGTGGTTTGGATATTTTCTTAGGTCTTTATCTTCAATCTGTGCAGTGTCGGACTCATTTTCATCGTCTGTTGATAATATGTTAAATCGATTAGATGATTTAACATTTGGCTGACCAAGCCAGTAGTTATTTTAGTATTGTCCGTTGTTTTGAGCGGTGAGATTTCTATTGCTTTTTTGGGATGAGGATTGATTGTTAGGAACATTTTTCATCTTATGATTTGGCTGTTGTATTTTAACTGGAGCAAGTTTTAGTGGGACCATAGATGTGATTGATGTAGATGTAGTGGTGCTACAAATAGGTGTAACGTTTGTTGCAATAAGGCTTGTTGTTGTCGAAGAGTTTGCCGCTGTATTAATAATAGTAGAATTTGTCGTTGTTGTTGTTGTTGTGGTGGGAGTGGAGATTATTCTGGTAGTAGGTGGTGTGTTGTTGTGCGTAGCACAGTTGACTTGATTTTTTTGTCGACCCGCAGGGGGCGACCTCGCTACGCTCATATTCATATGATTTTTATTTTTTCAATTTGTTGTTTTATTTTGTTTCCTAATATTTACTACAATTCACTAGAATTAATGTGATTTTTTTTTTATTGCTACTGGTAACTCTATAATTGTAGAGGAATTACGATCTTTATTGTATTGTATAGTTATAGGCGCTTACGGTATCGGATCAGTGGAAGGTTTGTTTGCCTTTTTGGATATGACAAGTGACAAATCTTTACGGCTCTTTGTCTATTCCTCTCTTTTCCACACTGTATCCAAATAAGTTTAGCGCGGGTTTTTATTTATATATGTATTAATAGGAATGTGTTACTTGTAATAAACAATTATTTTGCAATTCACATTTAAATCCTAGTACAGCTGGGATGTGCACTCCAATTTACACGTGAGCAGCAAACAAACTTCCTAAAACGGTGCAAGATGTATTTCACTCTTTCAGATCTGGCTACTATTTACAAAGCGTATATTCGCCCTAAACTTGAATACAACTGTATTGTCTGGGCAGGTGCCCCCAAGACCACATTGCATCGACAGAGTTCAGAACCGCGCGTTAAAACTTATTGGTGACGTACATATCGCGAAAACAATCGAATCGTTTGAACATCGTAGGAATGTTTCCTGCCTGTCACTGTTTTATCGCTTTTTCCACAAGCGGTGTTCAAAAGAAATATCCAGATGCATCCTGCCCATTCTCCAATCAATCCGTAATACCCGTGCTCAACTCGAGCTCACGGGCCCTATTAAGCCTATTTTCGGACGTACTAACCAATTCAGAGATTCCTTCTTTAGCCGCACGTTAGTTATGTGGAATGAATTGCCTGATTCTGTGTTTCCGCTTTTGTATGATCTGCAGTCTTTTAAGACACGCGTGCCTAGACATCTCATCTTTTCCTCTCCCTAATTTCCTAACGCCCACGCTGTGCTTAGCATTATAAGGGTGCAAACCCCTTTAGCGTGTGTACATTATAAACAAAAAAAAGTAGACGATTTTCGCTGCACTAACTCCGTCTCTATTGAAAACAGCTTGCTACTTTTCCCCTATTTTCCCCCTTTATTAGTTACTGTTTATCGGTTTGTAAAGTTTCACTTAATTTGTTTACTGTCTCAAGGTTTGGAAAATCACCAATTAATTTTTTTTTATTGTCCAACGATTTGCAAAATCCCACTTCTGACACCAATTGTTACGAAATTCAGGCTGGCTGGCTGGCTGGTCAGATCTTGTGATCAATTTTTAAACCCACTTCCCGAAGGCCGATTTTATTAAAATTTTGCACACATGTATATTTCCGGTGACAATACTTTCAATTAAAATTTGAGAGTGATCGGGCCTCGGGGTCGGGGGACTTCCATACAAAAATTTTCCCGGCATCATCATCAAAAATTAATTTTAGGCATCGTTAATTTGTGACTTTAAATTCAATTTTCTCCAGGAAATCCGTAATAAACATAACGTTTTAGTATGTTAAAATTCTCTATTTGGCTTGCTGTGGCTGGCTGGGTGGTAGAATTTTTAACCCACTTCTTTAACCACATGTGTATTTCCCATGACAACGCTTTATATAAAAATTGTGAGTGATCGGATCGCGGGTTCGGGGGTCCCCCTACCAATTTTGTTTCCATATAGTGGCATCAGATCTTGTCATACTATAATGACTGTGTTCTGCGTGCGCTGGTGAGCTGTGAGCAGCATTTATAGTGGAACTCAGTATACTGTTGGTTATTGGAGAAATTACGTAAAAAATGTTAATTTTTAAATTCCCTGGCTGGCCAAATCTTGTAATCAATTTTTAAACCACTTCCTAAAGCCCGAATCTTTGCACACATGTGTATCACCGATGACAACACTTATACAAGTACAAATATTTTACAAAATTTACCCGATATTCTTCGGTTGACAGGAGGAGTGGAAGTGATCAGGCCCCAGGGCCGATGGGCTCCCTATATAATTTTTTCAAAATTAACCAAATTTTATTCAAAAATTTACTCAAAAATTTTTTGTTTGGGTTGTTTTTATTTTTATATGCACCTAACAAAAATAAAAATAAAAACCAACAAGTTTGCAGAAAACCCTATAGATTTGATTTGATCTTTTACCTACGTTTCAGTTATTTTTTAAAACTGCGCAGCTATGAAAAAGTTTGAAAGCGTGCTCATTTATTTGAATATCCCTCAAAACCCTCATTTCCTTACCATATTCCTTAAAAATTCTCAGAAAGAGTTAGGTTTGGGGTATGAAGGCCTTTTTGGGAAATTTCATCATCATTATATTTGGCTCTAAAACCGGGGTCCGATCCTGGCCTCCCGCAAAAAGTCTCTCCACCGGTCCCGATTTCGAGCCGATGTCATTCAGTTTGGCATTCCTAAACTCTGGGCGTCCTGGTCTACGCCATCCTTCCAGCGTAGGCTTGGCCGGCCTCGTTGTCGTGTTCCATAAATCCTACCGCAAAGGACTTTCCGGGGAGGATCCTCTTCGATCATGCGAGCTAGGTGTCCTGCCCACCGGAGCCTACCGAGCTTAATTTTCTTCACGATGTCGACATCGCGGTAACGCTCGTAGATCTCATCATTATAGAGTCTCCGGAATCGTCCATCCTCACATACAATTCTCCGTAAGACTTTTCTCTCGAACGCGGCTAAGAGGTCAGAATGCTTTTTGCTAAGCACCCAAGTCTCGGATCCATATGTAAGTACTGGTATGACCATTGTCTTATATATCAGCAGCTTGGATGTTATGGTTAAGTTCCTGGATTTGAAAAGTCTTGACAGGCTATAGTAGGCTTTGTTGGCTTTAAGCAACCTTGCGCGTATTTCTGGTTCCATGCTGTTATCGGCTGCTATAGTTGACCCGAGATAGTTAAAGGATTGCAATACTTCAAATTTGAGCTCCACTATCTGAATTGAGGGACCAATGTTGGATTCTTCTACTCGCAGACGTGGCCACCATGTACTTTGTTTTGCTCTCATTTATGTGCAGCCCCAGATTTCGTGCCGCCTGCTCTATCTGGATGAAAGCTTCCTGTACAGCTCTTTGGTTTCTACCAACGATGTCAATATCGTCTGCGTAAGCCAGTATCTGAATGGACTTATAGAGGATTGTTCCTCTCGCCGTTACGTCAGAGTCTCGGATCACTTTCTCCAACGCCAGGTTGAAGAGGACGCAGGCCAGTCCATCCCCTTGTCGGAGCCCGTTATAGATGTTGAATGGGCTTGATAGTGATCCGGATATTTTTACTTGGCTTATAACATTGGTCATGGTCAACCTACATAGTCGTGTCAGTTTATTTGGGATGCTGAATTCTTTCATGGCTTTATAAAGTTCTACTCTGGCTATGCTATCATAGGCGGCTTTAAAGTCTATAAAAAGATGGTGTAGTGAGTTTTGAAACTCTGGACATTTTTCCATCACCTGCCTTAGGGTGTAAATCTGATCAGTTGTTAATTTGCCTGGGATGAAGCCACACGGTATGGACCAATGATGACTTTAGCGTATGGGGCTATCCTGTCTTGAAGGATAGAGGAGAAAATCTTATACGCGGTACTCAACAAGGTTATACCACGATAATTGCTGCATTTTGTGATATCTCCCTTCTTATGTATGGGGCACAGGATGCCTCTTCGCCAGTCTTCTAGCATAACTTCTTCTTCCCATACTTGCACTATTATTTCATGAATTGCTTGGTGTAATGTGGGGCCTCCTATTTTTATCAGTTCCGCTGGGATCCCATCAGATCCCGGGGCCTTATTATTTTTGAGCCGACTATGCTTGGTGGCGGCAGCATACTATGATCTTCGGTCATTGGTGGAGCCTCCAATTCCTCAGTTAGCTGGCCATTTAGCAACTCATGAAAGTGCTCTTCCCATCGCTCTAAGATGCCTTTAAGATCGGTGATCAGACTACCCTCTTTGTCCTTGCAGTATGTGCAATGCGGTATATATTGCGTCATACCGCGGACCCTTTGGTAGAACTTCCGCGCCTGGTGCGGTCCTTGCTCTCTGTACTGTTCCAGTTCACGGACGAGATTCTTCTCCCATGCTGCTTTCTTTCGCCGGTGAACTGTTTTTTCATATCTTCTGAGCTCTTTATATTCCTCTTCGCGTGCCCGCGTTCTATGAGATTGTTGCATTGCTCGGTACGCAACATTCTTACGTTCAGTCGCTAGCTTACATTCGTCATCGAACCAGTCGTTCCGATCTTTACGACTACTGCCTAAGATGGAGTCAGCAGTTCTAATGACAGTATTTTTAAGGCTTGTCGATTTCTCTTCTACGCCCGACATCTCAGCCCCAGGACTTACTCTCCCTGCATTTAGGGCGAGTCCTATCGCTTGACCGTAGTTGTTTCTGGTCTCTTCATTGCGAAGGGCAGCCGTGTTGACTCGAATCTGATTCGCGGATGCAGTTTTCCGTGATGATGCAATCCGCGATAGTGGATAGTGGTCCGAGTCGACGTTGGCACCTCGGTACGTTCGTACCGTCATCAGGTTCGGGTTGTGGCGGCGGTCTATCAACACGTGGTCTATCTGGTTGGGAGTGGCTCCATCGGGAGATACTGCCTGAATACTGGCTCCCTACTTATTTTAGCATTCATATCCCCCAGAATGATTTTTACATCATACTGAGGGCAGGCATGGAGTTCCCGTTCGACTGATTCAAAGAATTCTTCTTTTTCATCATCTGGGGAATCCTCTGTAGGTGCGTGAACGTTTATGAGGCTTATGTTTTTAAATTTGCCCCGCACGCGAAGGGTGCATAGCCGTTCATTTACTGCATTAAAGCCGGTAACGGTGGGTTTCATTCTTTTGCTGACTCGAAACCCCACCCCGAGCACATGATGTCTTGCATGACAGCTGTAATAAATGTCATATTCTGATTTTTGTAAAACACCATTCCCTGTCCATCGCATCTCCTGAATTGCTGTTAAGTCAGCTTTATATTTGGACAGGGTATCGGCTAGCTGCTGTGCAGCTCGAGCTCTATACAGTGAGCGTACTTTCCATGAGAAACTTCTTAAATCGTTTAGCAGTTTTCGTTGCCGTGGTCGTCGTCGTTCATCAGTGTATCCGACGCTGATTTTGGGTTCCGTAATAATAAATTTTTTACAGGCGAGGTTATAGGCCTTGCGCCAACCTTACTTTGAAGGTACTAGCCCGATCATTCAGCTTTTCCTGCATTGGAGGAAAATTACCAGCGGCCACCACGTGGAGGTTTGATCGCACTTCCACCAGTCAGAGATAGTTACGGTCACATGCAATTCTAGAGCATTCTGTGTTATTCCCCCTATTTTGGGAAATTTGACAAACAAAAATGGACATGATTATTAAAAAAAATTATTCATTAGTTTAATTTTTTACGCCAAGGTTACAGTTGCTTAGAAACGCTACTTGAAATGTCTGCTTTTAGAAACCAAGAATACCCTAGCCAACTCCCGCAATGGCGACTTCAACGCCAAAGTGGGTAACAACAACACAAACCAAGCGATTATGGGCCAACACGGTCTCGGCACCGCACGCAACAACAATGGAGAAAGGCTAGTTGACTCTGCTCTAGTTATCAGCTATACATTGGTGGTACCAGGATCCCGCATCAGGATATTCACAAATACACGTGGCATTCCCCATCTATCGACACGTAATCAAATTGACCATAATCTGATCAGCAAGAGATTTCTCAGCTCGCTGTTAGATGTCAAAACTAGCCGGGGCGCCGTTGTCTACAGTGATCACCACCTTGTGGTTGGGACGATCCATCCACAACAGAGAGCAGCACGAAAGTACGATATTCAGACACTGCAGGATCCTGACAAGGTGGAAGAATACAAAATGCGATTTGACACCCACATCGCAGAAAGCAGTGACAGTTACTGGAACAGTATTGAGGCCGCATGCAAAGAAGAAACACTTGGCTACGTGCAACACCAACGAAAGCCTTGGATACGGGATGGAACGTGGAGGTGCATCGAGGTTAGAAAAGCAATCAATGCTCAAATGGTCCAGTCGCGCACGCAGTAAGAAATCCAACAATTAATAAGGGAATACAATGACGCGAAACGACAGTTGATAAGGATGGTGCGCAATGATCGTGAGCACTTTAGAAACAACATCGCTATTGAAGCTCAGAACGCGACTCAGCGCGGTGACCTGCGTGAAGTAGATATGGCGATCCACAAGCTCAGCGGAGAAGGCATCAAACCATCGCCCCCGCTCAAGGATCGTGACGGAAATGTACTTGTCACCGAACAACAACAGCTAGAGCGGTGGAGAGAATTTTTCAACGACTCGACCGATGTTGTCACAGACAACAATGACAACACTGGCTCGTCAAGAACCCGCAACCCGAGACGTAACATATCTACCGAACCACCAGGTGGAGAAGAGATCGAAACTGCAATAAGGAAGCTGAAAATCACAAAGCTCCAGGACCGGATAACCTGGCTGCGGAACTTCTGATGTGCAACTCGGTCGCCCTTGCGTGTGTACTCACCCGAATCATTCGTGAAGCGTGGAGTACTTGTAGAATTCCCGACAGTTGGAAAAAAGGAGTCATCATAACGATCCCAAAGAAAGGCGACCTTAGCTGCAAGAATTGGCGAGGTATAACCCTTCTCAACTCTATCGAAAAGGTGCTGGCTCTGCTAATACTCGATCGAATCTCACCAACTGTAAACAACCTACTGCGAAGAGAGCAAGCTGGATTCAGGCCAAATCAAAATATATGCTGAGAAGCTCGCTTTTTTATTTTAATTAAATTGTTTAAAAACTTACCCATAAAAATTAAAATTTTTCATGTAAATTCTTAAATCGGAGATACATGTGTGCAAAGTTTGAATAAAATTGGTTAATTTTATAAAATTTATATGGGAAGCCACTCGGCCCTTGGGCCCGATCACTTAAGTTGCAAAGATTCATCCTGTAAGCTTGGTCACTTCTTGCGAACAGGGTTGATGTGTAAAGAACGAACAACTAGCGCCCCTCTAATCCGTGTTATCTCAAAGGGAGCCCGTGGATTCCAGCCGCCTTCCAGAGCAAGAAGCTATGGACTGGAGGCTTTTCCTCACAACTCGTAGGATATGGACAGAAAAAATAAAATAAAAATTAAAGTGGAGTCGAGTACTTAATAGGTAGAGGGTCTCCTATGAGCCATCTTTGTCAGACCATAGAATAATCCTATTTGAAGGGGTTGTAAGGGGTTGTAGATGAGGAAAATACTATCAGAAATATTTTAGAAATACAAAATTGTAAGTTTTCAAAACCAATTTAAGATGCAACCTTGAACAGTTTAAAGAGTAGCCAAGTTGTCGCAAGAACTGGAATGTGCATCTATAGAAATAAATAGGCAATCTCCGATGCATATGAATCGATCTGCCCAGTTTGTTGTCTAAATTGAAATTTTGTTAGTAAATTTTATTTTACATACCTGCCAAATTGGTTTGTTTTTGCTATCAATTACACCGAATTCTCGAACATGAGCCCTATTTAGCACTTGTTTGTACAAAACTTCAGCCTCAGTATATTTTCCTTGTTTAAGGTAACAACTCGCGAGATTGTTCTTGGTTTTTGCAACGTTAGGATCATCGGGACCAAGTTTTGTTTCATATATTTCAAGTGCTCTTTGATAATATTTTTCTACTTCGTCGTATTTGCCTTGATTCTGGCACAGTAAAGCCAAATTATTAAGCTGTTTTGCGACATCAGGGTGATCTCTGCCAAGAACTTTTTCTCGGATTTCAAGTGCACGCTTACACAATGGTTCAGCATCCTTATATTTACCACGCTTTCCATACAATACCGCCAAATTATTAAGTGTAGCTGCAACTGCGGGGTGGTTCTCACCAAGCGTTTTTCCCCGAATAGACAAAGCATCGTTGAGAAGATTTGCAGCTTCTTTATATTTATTCTGCAGAAAATATATAGAAATGATGAGAACACAATCTAATATATAAAAAATAAAGTCAAATAACCTGATCCCGGTATACTAACGCCAGTATATTTAACATTGTAGCTACATCTGGATGATCATGTCCACTTGTTTTTTCTAAATCTTCCAAGGCTTGCTTGCATAATGGTACAGCAACTTCATATCTTCAAAACAATTTGTAATAATTTGTGGTCGGTTATTTTACAAACTTATAGCATTTATGCTCATAATTAGCTTTCATACCTGCCTTGTGATGCGTACTGAATTACCAAGTTGTGCAAAGTACGTAACCTAGCTGGAATTTCATATCCAGATGTTTGATTTGCGAAGTGACTGGGTGGTGTTGGAGACATGTTATTTCTTTCATCATGATCTTCATCGGGAAATAGTTCAACAACAGGATCAGATCGAGATTTTTCACTAGATTCTTCTTGTTCTTGAGTGTCATCATATTTCTTTACAGAAGCCATAAATTCCAGATGTTTTTTTTCTTCTTCAAGCTGTGCAACTAATTGTTCAGAGGCTTGAAACTTCTGTTGTGTGTTTGCCAACTCATCTCTGAGCCAAGCATTTTCCTGGTGCAATCGTCGTACCTGCGTTTTAAGTTTTTGTTTTTCTGCTTCGATATTCTGTAAGTGTGACGCTAGAGCCATCATAACTTGAGCTTCACTTAATCCTAATTCTATGTAGTCAATATTTTTTTGAACGATTTCGGATTTCTCATTGTCCCTATAAGAATCGCCCATGCCAGCAATGAGAGAGACGTGCTCAACACGAAGAGCTTCTAGTCCTTGTAGTACAGTTTTTGTGTTGCTAACAATTTCATCCTGAGTCATTTGCGTCATTTTTCCAATACTTTCAATTTTCTGACTGGAAAAAATAACATAATAAGACAAACTATATAACAATAATGTAGAGATATTGATGAAGGAAATAATAGATACATCAACTCAACCGTACATGTTACTACAGTAGTATATAATAATTCTATATCATATGTACAGCATCGTATTGTAATATAATATGTAATGTAGATTCTAGATGATCAGTTCTGTTTTTTTTTGTGCGATGGGAATTGAACCCGATGTCCTCCGAGTAAGCGACAACGGTGCTTACCATTTAACAAGTTGCATAACTTCAACCTTTCAAGTATTTTGCATAAGATGATTTTATGAAGTGAAACTTCTTTGAAATCTTTGATGGTAAACTTTCAAGGCCACGCTGGAATGAAGAGCATATAACCATGGAAATGGATGGAACAATGAAACATAAGAGTATGTGTGGAAAAAAAAGTTAATTTTCACATCGTACAATTATAGCGCAGCAAAATAAATAATGAACCTGGAGATGCACTCAGATCTCATGGTAGAACTTGAAATGTATGACAACTAAATAATTATACAACGTCATTTGTCAATCAACCAATCAATGCATCAGTCGATTAAGTTGCTCTGTACCCACTTTGTCAAAAGAAATTTTATTATTTAAATGTTTTCATTAATTCAATAGAATCTTACAAAACTTGTGAAAATAGTTTTTTTTATAAAAGCGTATGAATTCATGGTTCCTCTGATTAAAATTTAAGAATATCTTATTTTTCGATTTAAGAATAAGTGAAAGGATTTTAAATATTGACAGCGTCGAGGCCACGTCTACGCTAAAAGGATGACGTTGACCAGGACGACCAGAGTTTAGGGATTCACAACTGGCTAACATCTGCTCGAAATCGGAGGAGCGAAACCCGATTGTAGAGCTACATATAAACATGAATCTTGAAAAACGATTTTACAGCTGAAAGTCATGTTATGTTGTTACCTGTTGCCTTTGATTATATTATTGATTTTGAATGAGGTTACTTTAAATTAAAAGGTCATCCATGGTGGTAATATCTGTTTTAAGGTTTGATCAAAAAATATGCGGAATATTCTTGAATATTCACAGGATTTTTTAGTCCAATCGTCAAAATTAATCTTTGTGTTTTTTGGCACTCTTGATATATCACGACATTGGTAGCTTTATTACTTGTTAAATTAAGCATTCGCTGTCGAAGAGATTAAACGTCAATATCTCCTGAAGCATTTCTTTAATATTTCCTAAAGTTCTCGGTTGTGTGCCTTTTGACAGTGGTCCACTAGGTATTATAATATACTAGTAAAAATACACGGCTTTTCCCGGCTGCCACATCCCACTGACCCCCACCCACTTTAGTTATTAAGTTTGCCGGTGGCTGGAAAAAATGATCCGATCAACAAAGTGGATATAAGAAAGAAACAAACAAGCATACTTCTAAATTTATACATAAGATAATAATGGCGTTTTAAAAAGATATTATACATATACTTATCATTTGAAATATTAATAATTAACATCAATTACCTCAATTAACTCGTAAGTTGGTGGCCTACTCCATGCTATATGGAAAAATACAACCAACAGAAAAATTAGATTTTTTCTCAAATCGGAGATACACATGTGCTAAGCTTCAATAATATTGGGTTAATTTTGAAGAATTTATATGAAGCCCCTAAACCCTGTGGCCCGCCTAAGACCATTTTCAAAAAGTTGGTTTTTTTAACTCTCTACACTAACTTCGAGTTTGCCGGTGGCTGGTGAAATCTTGCGATTAATCATCAAATTTTTACGTGTGTATCTTTGGTGAGAACACTTTTTATAAAAATTTGGAACTGATCTGTCCCAGGGCCGACCAGCACCCATATACATTTTTTAAAAATCAACCCGAGTTTCTTCAAATTGTATACACATGTACGAGTATATCTCCGTTGACAACCCTTTTTGTAAAACTTTGGAAGTGATTGGGCCCAATGCCTATTTTATTATTTTCCACACATGCGAGCTCCGGGTTGTTTTTTTATAATTAAATTTGTTGCCAAGGGAAAACTTTCTGAATGACTTGCGCCACAGAAGTAAGCCTTTTATTAATAAGCTAAGCCATTTATTAATACTAAAAAATCAAAGGAATGTAATTTACAATATATCACATTCCTCACGTTTGTAGCCCGTTTCAATTTATCACGAAACTAAAACGATGTGAGTCCAAATGCTTTAATCAATGGAACATCGTTGTCAGGGAAAACTACAAAAAATCTTGACCGATAAAATATTACAAATATTGGCGTAAGTGAGCCTTCAAAATTCTTTGAACCTCTATAGCAAATTCGGTCGTACAAGAACGTCTTTCTTGAAGGCCAACATCTTGACAGTGTCGTCTTAATTCCTTCCTTAATTTCCTAATTTCCAAAAACAAAATAGTTAAACTCACACAAATCTGACGCCGGAATTACTTACCAAAAATTTATTTTTAATATTATTAAAAAGGGAATAATATATAAAATATTAGAACAGAAATTGTTTTTATACCGCAATAAGTAATATAACAAACTTATTTAAACTATTATTTTAGTAACATTTGCCAATACTCACATTCTATAATTATTAATTGCCTTTGAAACAATCATCTTTGAAAAGTTCGAATACTGTTAACAAATATATTAAAAACCTACTTTTCATGGTTTTTCATGTTATATTTTATTATTATTACCGAAAAATTTAACAGTCCACGAAAAATATTATTTTTTTTTGTCACACTAACAAAATTTTAGCACATAAACAGAGATTCAATGATAAATTTAACTTCAAATTTGACAACAAAATTATAAAAATACATATATTTTATTTTTTTATATTTGCCAATTGACGGTGACTCTGAAAAGACACTGAATACGAATAATTTGTAAGAATTATCGTAGGAACGGAAAAATCGATATTGAATATATGTAAAAGGTACTGTGTTTCAAATATTATAACTCGTTGTTTTCATCTAAAATAACAATAAAGCTACAATAGCTGTATTTTATTTGGAATCCGAATCCGAATTCGATAGTCAAAACCAGCCAAACAGCAGGTTTTCAAATTCCAAAGAAGGAATTCGACAGTGCAATTGTTGTTATAATTCCCAATTCGAATTCAAATAAAATACAGCTAATAAATCAATTAGCTTGTGTGCATGTACACGTATACGGGCTTCAAATAATGCTACAATAAATGTGAGCCGAATTGAAAGGAAAATGTTGTACGATTATTTTAGCGATTTTCAAGGTCAGCACAAATAAAAATGGCGAAATTTGAAATTGAAGGGGAGAGGACTGCAAACACCGAGACGGAGGCAGAGAAATTTTAGAACATATATATTAGTGGGCGTTAAAATCAACGAAATTATGAACGAAACCACAACACTGCACTATCAAACTCAATATTTAGAACACATATTACCTGATACAGAACAGATGTTCTAAATTTTTTATTATTTAATTTTTGCATGGGTTTTTTTTAACGATAACTCTATAATTTTACTTAAACAAGCAAATTATTTAATTGTAGCAGTATTGTTATTTGAGGTGGAAACAACGAATAAGCCTGATCAAATTTCCGAAGGAATGAAAGACTGTGCGAAAAGGAAAAGACGATGAAAAATATAAGGGTTGCTTTCAACAAAAATCCACCTAGAAAAATAATTATTTGCTGAAGAATGAATTGGTCCCCAAAGCGCTTCATTTTTGACATAAATATATTCTTCATTTTCTCTTTAACGCCGCACAATGGCTTTTGATAAAAACAGACAAACAAAAAGAGAAGGTAATTGCAACAAACAATATAATAGTCTGGTTTAAGTGAAACACCTGTCAGAAATGTCTTTCATTTCCATGACAAAAATGAGAACGCGCCGTTCATCATTTTATTCCTCCCCATATAAATGGTGTATAACTGCACTTGCTGTAAAAGGGGTTGTTTTTTGTTAACTTGTGTTGATTGTGTGGTACGTGAATGACGTCGTAATAAACCAAAGCCTAAGATTTATGCAAAATTTACATTTGAGGCGTGCGAGACAAAGTGAGCGGCCGACTATAGTTAAATTGAAGTTGTGGTTAGCCAGAAGAGATTGACACTACACGAATGTTATAGTTATTTTATAGTAATGCAAAATTTACATTTGAGACGTGCGAGACAAAGTGAGCGGGCCGACTATAGTTAAATTGTTGTGGTTAGCCAGAAGAGATTGACACTACACGAATGTTATAGTTATTTTATAGTAATGTAATGAGACGTGCGAGACAAAGTGAGCGGGCCGACTATAGTTCAATTAAAGTTGTGGTTAGCCAGAAGAGATTGACATTACACGAATATTATATTTATTTTATATCTGCAGTGGAAATATTATCTATAGCATTATGGTAACATTGAAAAATATACTTACGGAAGTATATTTTTATGGTAACATTTGGTGATTTTTTCTGTTTTCTCTCTTCGCACAGCCTTTCTGCTTTTTGCCATAAAATTGCAGATCATTCGTCATTTAGCAGGTTCTCAGTGATGTGTGGGAAACTGTGTTGCGCACACTACACGATTAATATAATGTCAATACTTCGTGATAATGATATTGATAATGATCGTATCAGTCGAATTAATGAATAACGATGTTTGAAATGATGTGAATAGGGATTTTCTTATTTCGTTCATCATTACTAATAATAACATGTTATTAAACGCATGTGGTTTGTTTTTTAATGAAAGGCATAACAATCGCAAGCATTTCTTTCAATTATTATTATAATTAGTGTTTTTCCCTGATTCCATTGAATCGTTTTCGTATTGCTTTTATCAATGTATTAGCAATTCGTAGAAAATAAATTGAAACCGGCTACAAATGTGAGGATATATTGTAAATCAGATTTCTTCGATTTTTTAATTTAATAAGGGGCTTAGCCACCCTTATTGCCGTAGCGCAAGTCATTTAGGGAGTTTTCCCTTGGTAATATGTTTAAATAAAAAAAAGTCTACCCGAAAATAATTTTTGAATATTTGCGGTTCGTTCAATGCCCAAGACCCAACATACAAGACTAAAAAGAAGAAAATAATTATTTGTAAAATTTATCACGTTTTGAAAACGAAGTAAACAGTATAAAATAAGATTCAAAATGAAAAACGTGAGGCGTGTGCAACTATTCATGCACCAATTAACTATTGCATGCGCTTTAGATTTTTAATTTTAAATTGTTATTTTTAATTAATCACTAGAATCATCGGAATCACTGACAATAACATTAAGGGCCATATTTATAGTCGTTAATATAGCCATGGATTAATCCATTGTTTATCGAAAATAGCCTTAGCCACTAGCCAAGCTGGCTTTGCCAAAGCAATATAGCATGTGTCTTCACCTCTTCACCAATATTTTTTAAATTTATAAATGTCTTGTTTCTTTAATTTTAAACAAAAAAAAATTAAGTTTATTTGTGTATACGCGAAAGAAAATAACTTTTTTTTGTTGGCTTGATTAATTTTGTACTGTACTCCCTCATAATTTTCTTATTTGTATCTTCATCTCTTTCGTTCTGTCTTCCTTCCTTGTCATTTTTTCTAACATTTGTCTGAATGTAAATCTTGCATTACTTTTGATTTTTCAATGCTACCATAATGCTATAGATAATATTTCCCCTACATATATAAAATAACTATAAAATTCCCGTAGTGTCAATCACTTCTGGCTAACCATAATTTCAATTTAACTATAGCATTAACCTCGAGTTGTCTTTTAAACGCCACTGTGCACGGTCGTGCTGCTCGCCAGTGCATGCGAGTTAAAAAAAAAATAAAACAAACAACTACATCGCGTTGTGTGGTTGCGCTAAACCAACGGTTCGCGTGATCGAGTGTAAAGTACAGTGTTTCTTTTGGTTCACTCTTTCGCTGACGACAACACTCTTAGCTTCTCATATAAGTTTCAAGAACGTCCCTCCACATCTCATGTGGAACTCAAAAAACTTCGTATGTTAAGCACGTTAAATTCTGACCTAGACAGCATAATAAAATGGGGAGAAAAGAATCGAGTAGAATTTAACGCTTCCGAAACTCAATGCTGTCTC
This sequence comes from Nephrocerus scutellatus, assembly GCA_947095585.1. Taxonomy (NCBI): domain Eukaryota; kingdom Metazoa; phylum Arthropoda; class Insecta; order Diptera; family Pipunculidae; genus Nephrocerus; species Nephrocerus scutellatus. Next base: position 54,377,117 of record OX352765.1, on the reverse strand, counting down.
CTGTCGTCCAAGCGAATCCCAAATCCCACGCCATTATCAATGAATGGCACTTGTATTGAGGAAACTGAAAATCTCGCAATTCTCGGTATGTGCGTCAACGACATTGGAAGGACCACATATTTACCGTCAACAAAAATGCTGCGAAATGTTTAGGTTTTCTAACCCGATGCAAGCAATTTTTTACTCCCTCTGACCTGGCTACTATCTACAAGGCCTTTATTCGCCCTAAGCTTGAGTACAATTGTCATATCTGGTCTGGTGCGCCTAAAACCACCTTGCATCAACTAGATAGAACACAAACCGTGCGATAAAACTTATCGGTGAGGAAAACATTGATTCGCTTGAACACAGCAGGAACGTCTCCTGCCCCGAGACTACACACAGTGCAATTTTTTAAATTAAAGGAACCAAACGAGTGCAATTTTGTGACAATCAGCGCAATATTTTTGCACTCAAGGTAATTTTTTCCATCAAACGAAAGCCACATAACTACACTATACTTATTATGCTTATATTTTTATGGTAACATTTCGCAACATAGTTTGCGCACACTACACGATAATATAATGTCATTGCTTCGTGATATGACATTAATAATGATCGTATAAGTCGAAATATATGTATGCTCAATAACATTGCACATATGTGTTGTAACAGTGTTTGCTCGAGTGACGCTTGCCGTAACGAACCCTATTTATTCTATATATATTTTCCTCTCCTTCTCGTGCCTTACTATAAATACAATATTGGTTATAACTGAAGAATACTTATATATATTATTAACTCTAAATCATTGGGATGATACCTACGGGGGGGGAGAGGGTTAGGAGGTTTTTTGGTTTAGCCAAGTGCACGGGGTATGGACAAAAGCAGATGCCGGAAGAGCGGGGTATCGGTGTTGACAAAGCGAAGTGAATAAATCAATCAGGGCCCTGTTTAACCACTCACGACACTACTGAGCGAGTAACGTGAATAAATCTGTCGATACTCACTCGGTATGGTGGGCTATGTCCGAAATGGACAATGCGGCGGTGTTATCAGAACCGAGTGAGTGAAGTGAATAAATCAGTCAATGCTCACTCGGTATGGCGGTGTTATGTCCGAAATGGATAATGTGACGGAGTCATCAAGGCAGAGTGAATAAATCAAGCTAACTACGTAAACTCTGGTAAAGGGAATGAGTAAGGTGAATAAATTAATCAATGCTCACTCGGTTCGGGTGGAACGGGCTGGAGGAACTACCAGAGTAGGGTGAATAAATCAGTCAGTACTCCCTACTAGTGCACCAAAAAAAAAAAAAGAATTTAATACTTGTTCGTGAAGAACGCGGAGTTGTTGTCACAACGGCGGCTAGAACCAGAGTGATTTCTTAGTGGTTCTGCGTCATTGGATTGTTTGCAAAACCTGGTGGAAATTTTATAATCATTTCTACACTTTTGGTCGTAGCTGCATGAGCTACTACACTCGCTTCCTATGGTTGTCGGACGGACGGACATATGCATGAGTGAGAGTGCTAACTCATGCAGTGAGTTCTATCATACGATATTTGTCGTACATCTGCATGAGTTGCTTGTGCGCTCCCGGTGGCAGGCTATATTTGTTTGTCGGACGGAAATTTTAAAAAATTTACCCGATTTTCTTCAAATTTTACACACATGTGTATACCCAATAAACAATACTTTGGTAGTGATCGGGTCCCGGGTTCGGCCGCAAGACCCTTATACATTTTTTAAATATTTATACTGGCATCAGATATTCGTCGCCCTTTATGGACTGTGTGCGGTGTGTGCTGCGCAGTCGGCTGCGCTGCATGGTTTTGGTGGTGGTGGAGAGACAGAGAGAAATCTTAGCGCACGCACAAATGAACCCAGCAAATGAAACGAGACATACATGTTTTATGCTTACTTCAACTTACATTTTTATTTACTGAATTGTATTTTTATTGATGTCGTTTTTTTTGTTGTCGATATCAACTTACAGATAGAACAACAAGTTTTCACAATATTCTGTCATTTGGCGTTTTCATAAATTAGTTCAGAGCAGTCAAAGAGTTCTCAAGAAAAAGGTTGTGTTTCTTATTTGCTCAGAGTATGAGCGTGCTCTAAGTGCTCAGAATAAAATGATCTGAGCTTTTTCAATTTTAACATCTGATGTCAAATGTTTGTTTCGATGATTTTCTCCTACAATAAAAAAAAAATGGCCCAGGATCGAGGGGCTCCCATATCAATTTCTGCGATTAGAGAATTTAGATGAAAAATTTTAATTTTTATGGGTTGTTTTTTATTACTCAACTTACTTTATTACAACTTATTGTATTATTAACACTTCACTATGATTAACTATATTAACTGAATTAAACTTAACATTTATGACTTCTGAATGAAACTGGAACTGAACAACTGAACTACACTCTGTAATTGTTGGATTAAACTCAAGTCTTTGAATACTGAACTTGAACTAAAAGTTCCTTGTATGATTTGCATACGGCATACTATTTGTGTGCTGTCCAACTGATTTGTTAGCTTTTGGACTTTGATCTTGTCCTTGAATTTAGAAGACATAAACATGTTTATTTCATGCGCAATTGAACACCTGGCTGACCTTGAGTTCGGAAAGATGTAAACATGTTGATCTCTTAGATCGGAAAATATGATAATGGTTTATTCATGTTAGAACATGTCCTTGAATTTGGATCAAAATGGTAAACAAGATAAGAATGTGTAAACGGTAAACAAGATATAATGTGTTCATGTTAGAATATGCGCAATTGGACATCTGGTTGTCATGTTTACTTCTTAGATCAGAATTGAAGATAAGGATTTAAAATGGGTCACTTTTATATTGTCCAGTAGGACTGCGCGATTGTTACATGTATGTGCATTATGTGCGTTACTTTAATGTTTTGTATTTGGACTGCGCACTTATTACGTTATGAATAATATTATGAACATATATATTTATATTATTTGGAATGTTTGTGGTGTGGGATCTACTGCTTTAACAATTAGACCCAAAATTCAGCAGTGTTCTTTTTATTTTTTTCTTTGGGCAATACTTTCTCCACTTATTGAAATTCCAAGAGGTTATAAGCCCAGACATTTCTGGACAGGTCTGTGGAAAATTAGTATACGTGGTTGTATAAAATTGTTGTGAATTGTTGTTGTGAAAAAATTAATCAAGATGAGTGTACTGTACCAAATTGAGAACCTGGAGGAAAACAATTATGATACATGGAGTATCCAAATGCGCAAAGTTTTGGTACATGCGAAGCTGTGGAAAGTGGCATCAGGCGTGTTGAAGCAACAAGGTGTTGCCAATGGTGATGACGACCAAGCATGGACCAGAAGGTTTTGGCCATGATCACACTGAGTGTAAAGCGCTCGCAATTGGGTTATGTGAAGCATCGTGAGACGTCATCGGCGGCTTGGACAAAGTTGAAAGCAGTCCATCAGCCTACTGGACCTGTGCGCAAGGTATCACTATACAAGAAGAGTCAAGCCTTGAGTTGTGCACTTTGAAGCGAAACATGCAAAAGTTGTACATGGTGGCGAGTGTATTTTGATTGCAAACAAAGTTGGAAATCTGTACGTGTTTGGTGGCAAACGTAATAATTGCTTTGCTGCTGTAAATGCTGTGATGGAGTTCTGTGGCATAAAAGATATTGCCATTTAAATTACGCCAGCTTAATGAAAATTGCCAAGAAATGGTGGGATTGAAAAAGTTTTCGTTCAAGATGTCATGCAAGACTTGAATGGTCAGCAAGATTCATGTGCAACCGTTCCCAAATGCAACTCAAACCAGAGCACGCGAGTTACTGGAGTTGGTGCACACAGATGTGTGCGGTCCTTTTCGAACGAAATCGATTGGCGGTTCAAGATACTTTCTGACGTTTATCGACGATAAGTCCAGGCATATTTTCGTGTATTTTCTGAAGGGCGAAGACGAGGTTTTTTAGCAAATTTGTACAGTACAAGAACCTGGTGGAGCGTCAAACTGGCAAACAGCGGACGGTGGCATACACGCCACAACAAAACGGAGTATTAGAGCGATCCAATCGGACTTTGGTTGAGATGTCAAGATGTTTGTTGGTGCAGTCAGGATTATGCGAGTCATTGTGGGCTGAGGCTATTTATACAGCTGTATATTTGCGCAATCGTTTGCTGACAAGTGCGTTAACAAATATGACACCAATGCAAGCGTGGACTGGTAAGAAGCCATCTATCAGTCACTTAAAAGTTTTTGGTTCCATTTCAGTGGCGTTAAAGAAGGGAGATCACAAGAGCAAATTTCAAGCAAAGGGAAAAGAATGCCGCATGGTCGGCTATTCGAGACAATTCAAATGTTTTCGGTTGTATGACGCAGAGACGAGACAAGTAGTCGAAAAACGAGACGTCCTATTAGATGAACTTGGCGCTATAGAGCAGGCTAATGGCGACGAAATTACATTTGACTTGGCAAATGAGGATTCAGTGAGCGTTAGCAGCCATGCCGACGCTGAGTTCGACACAGGTAAATGTAGCAGCCCGCGTTAATAGGCATAGCAGCAGCGACGAGTACGATAGCGCGGCGGACGACGAAGAAGCTGTGCAATAAGAAAAGGGCGTACGGGTAGGCAGAGCAAAATTGCTTCGAAAGGGTAAACCCGGTCGTCTGAGGAAACAATACAACATACTCAGTGTTTTCTCGTAAAAGTGTTGGCATCAACGGTGTGGATTCGAATACATCCGAGTCTGACACATCCGAAGTTGTCGACACCATCAGCGTCATCTCGGAGAAATCCGGCTGTTCCTCGGTTGGGATCGCATTAGGGGGAATGCAGATCCAACAACAGGCTTACGTCAAGCTAACCTCGAGGGAAAAAAGGCGTTTTAAGCATGCTTTACGCATAGGTAAAGATAGAGACAGTGCTCTTGTTTTTGCCAAAGCAGCGCCTCCCAGTAAATGTGTTGTTAAACGCGTCAGGTCGGAAGACCAGACACCACCCACATCGGCCGCTAAAAAGGCCAGAGCAGGACCCTTACCCGACATTCCCACTTTGTCAAGTCAAGTCAAGTGGCCAGTGCTGTCAGGCTGGGGGTTGTCCCGATCGACCTGTCGAAGAAACCGCTGACAAAAGAGCAAATGACTCAACTTCAAGAAGCGGTTATCGACATCTCGATCGAGATGATCGGCTGCGGCGTTTGGCCGCGTTTCACCGGATCATATCCGAAATCGGGATGGATGGTTTTCATCTGTTCAGATTGTTCTACTGCTGGGTGGATGCGCTCGAATTTCGGGAAAATAAAAGCCAAGAGAGGACTGGAAGTGACGTTAGTGGAAGAGGGATCTTTCCCGAAAACACATATCGTCCGTGGTTTCTTTCCACAAAGTCTTGAACTCCTTCAGAGAAAGTTCTCGCCACCATCGAGGCCCAAAATGAAGGGTTAAACGCCATATCATGGAAGTTGATTCAGAGAACGAAGGAAGGTGTGCTCCTTCATCTCATAATGGCGGTTGACGACGCCTCCATGAATAGGCTTAACGCCAACAAGGGCGTGATAGGGTACCGCTTTGGTCAGATTAAACTGATTCTTAAGAGCGCCGACAAGAATCCAACATCTGACAAAAGTACCTTGGACAGTCAGCTCCACTCGAAATGCCACGGAGCTAGCTAGTGGTTCCGTACCAGCGACCGCGGTACAGAAGGCTGCCTCTTCGGTCACCAGCTCTACTGGGCAGGTTGACCACAGCGAGTCCGGAACCAGTAAAACTAAGCTGGTATTACGACCAGTTCCGACGACCAGCAAGGATACCAAGCAGTCTGGTTCCAATCCTTCCAAAAAAAGGAAATAACGCAGCTGCACTCGCTCAAAAGAGAAAGACGGGCAATAGAAGACCAACAGAGCCATACTGCCTGCTGGAGGGGTAAGGGCCCCAAGAAAGCTTTTCTTATCCGGCAGGCCTTTTCTCAAAAGGAGGAAGGATGAGCACCATCAAGGTGTTATAGGCGAATCTGCACCATGCTAAGGGGGCGTCCGCTACACTCAGCAACAGATTCGTCGAGGAAAATATAGCACTTGGCCTCATACAGGAGCCTTGGGCTATTAGCGGACAGGTGAAGGGTCTAAAGGACGGGAAAGGTAAGTTGATAGTAAAATGTGGGGAGGTAGTGCCAAGAGCGCCAAAAGAGGTGCAAGAACTGATTACGCACTGCAAAACTCGGAACATCCAATTCCTTATATGATGTGATGCCAATGCACACCATGAGGTTTGGGGCAGCAGCGGTATCAATCGAAGGGGTGAGTGTCTTTTAGATTATCTTATTAGAAATAATGTAGATATTGTGAACAAGGGCTCTAAAACAACTTCGTAAATACGATTCGCGAAGAGGTACTAGATCTCACACTCGCGAGTCCATTTATCTCAAATTCTATTGTTAATTGGCATGTGTCCGATGAGGCCTCGCTGTCAACATCAGGTTTGACATTCCAGGCGCGATGGCACATGCCTCTCCCAGATATGATCCTAAGTCAACGGACTGGAATCTATATCGAGGACTAGTCCTCTCCAAATTAGATTAGCTTGTCTCACCTATTGATTCCATAGATGAACTAGACGAGGCAGCTTACCAAGTAAATGGTTTACTGCTTACTTTCTATCATGGCAATTGTGTCGTCAAAACCAACCTTTGTAAACGCAAAGTTTCTTGGTGGAATGACCTTCTGGCCACAGAGTATAACTCTGAATTAAGACGATCTAAACGGGCCGCGTGGAGGAAGTGTTGCGAGAACATCGCTGAAATGCCAGAGCTGCACGAATCCACAAGGCACTTGTTAGGGATCAGACAAATAGTGTGGGTCTGTTGAAAAAGACTGATGGCACCTACACGACGGACCGTGAGGATACACTGCAAACACGTCTGTATGTTCATTTCCCCGGCTCGTACAACAGTGTACAACACACAAATTCGAACACGCTTGACCGAAGGGTTAATATCGCTAGTAGAACTAATAGTTTATCTGGTAAGATCTTCACCCCAGATAAGGTTAGATGGGCAGTAGGCTCCTTCAAACCATTCAAAGCCCCTGGTGGGGATGGCATCTTTCCTGCTCTTCTACAGAAGGCGATCGATGCAATTAGAGCTAGCTACAATTGGGGATACATCCTTGTATTGGAGACAGGTAAATGTGATTTTATCCCCAAACCTGGCAATAGGCTTAGTGAGCTACCTAAATCATACAGACCAATCAGTCTAACATCTTTTGTCCTAAAAATCATGGAGAAACTCATTGATGTTCATATTAGAAGCAGACTAGAGGTGTCTGTTCCTTTGCACTCAAGTCAGTTTGCATACAGAAGAGGCAAAAGCACAGAAGGTGCGCTCCACTATCTGGTTAAAAAGATAGAAATAACTTTTCGATCCAAGGAGGTTGCTTTGTGTGCATTCCTCGACATTGAAGGCGCCTTCGATAACACGGGCTATGACTCAATAGAGAGAGCCATTAGTAACAAGGGTATCGAAACCTCGACCAATCTATGGGTTAGGACTATGCTCGAGAGTCGAGATATTAGTTCTTCTTCAGGAGGAGTGTCAGTGTCTGTGACCGCAGTAAAGGGGTGTCCCCATGGAGGAGTCCTCTCTCCCCTTCTGTGGCCACTGGTCATAGACGATCTCTTGGCAAATCTACACAGATCAGGCTACATCGCCATTGGCTATGCTGATGACTTAGCGATTATCATTAGGGGTAAGCACTGCACGACCATTTCTGCTGTCATGCAATGTGCGTTCTTACAAGTTTTAGACTGGTGCAGCAGGGAAGGGTTATCCATCAATCTTTGCAAAACGGTTCTAGTGCCATTCACTAAAAGAAGGTTGATTGACTTAAATCCAATCACCATTAAAGGCACCACTCTAATGTACTCCCGCGAGGTCAAATACCTCGGTGTTATCCTTGATAAAAGACTTAACTGGAATGCCCATATCAAGTCTGCTACTTAACGCGCTACAAGGGCCTTATGGGCCTGCAGAAGACTTTACGGCAGCACTTGGGGCCTCAATCCTAAGATGATACACTGGATGTATACCATGATGGTTTGGTGGCACAAGGTACTCGAGCGGACAACGGCAAACGAGCTTCAGAAGCTCCAAATAATTGCCGTTCTAGGTATATCAGGTGCTATGCGTACCTGCCCTACGACAGCATTAGAAGCTATCCTAGGTCTTTCGCACCTTCAAATCTTCATTAGGAAGACGGCCGCTAGATGCGCTATAAAGCTGCAACTAGAATATAAGTATAAACCAGGCGACCTTGTGTGACACCTGAGAATTCTCAACTCAATTCCCGAAAGAGACATGTTCTGCACAATACCGGACGTTATGGTCAGGGAGTACTGTTTCGGAAGGTTTATTTGAGGTAGAGATCTCAGACCGCAAGCAAGCTCCGACACTAGACGCTAATGGTCTGGTTTGGTTCACTGATGGATCAAAGCTCTGTCGTCCAAGTCGATGGACTCATTAACAGTTAAAAGCTGCTACGATGCATTGCAATCTCTGGCCAAACACAACAGGGTTAAGCTCGGTTGGGTACCAGGTCATCGAGGTATCGCAGGCAACGAAGCCGCAGATGAACTAGCTAGGGCTGGTGCGGAAACTGCATTCATAGGACCTGAACCATTTTGTAGCGTCAATTGGTGTGCCGCCACAAAGGTGATAAACTGTTGGGAGGGCAAACTTCGCCTGGCTCATTGGGTAAATACCCCGGGGCTAAGGCAATCCAAACAACTGATCAGACCCTATTCATATAAAGAAATCCTGCATTTAGATAAAGGTAGCATTAGGAAGCTAGTGAGTTTTCTAACTGGCCACTGTGGCCTAACTCTGTGAAAAACTCTGCTACTAAGGACATCCTATCTTTTATTAGGAAAGCTGTATGTCTATTAGATAATTAATGCCCTATTGATACAATAGATCTTTTAGGTCGCGGTGTCAGTCACTTGGACTAGGGTTTTCATAAATAAAAAAATACTCAGTGTTTTGTTTGTAAATGAAGTACCGATTCTATCATCCTACGAGGAGGCGACAAGCCGCAAGTACGCTTCGCGCTGGTGCAAAGCTATGCAAAAAAGGAGTACAAAGCTTTGTTAACGAATCAAACCTGGCTACTCGCAGATTTACCAAAAAAATCATCGAGCGAACATGCAGCAACCAAAGGGGTTCACAGATAGCAGTCAACCAGGCAAGGTTTTACTATTAGACAAGGCTATATTCGGATTAAAACAATCAGGAAGGGAGTGGAACTCTAAGCTTTTGCGAGAAATTGGTTTCATTCCTTGTGACAACGAGCTCTGCATGTACAAGGAACGTGAAATAGGTAAGCTATCAGTAATCCTGGTTTACGTTGATAATCTCCTTATAGCATGTCAATCGAAACGAGACCTAGTCAACATCAAAACAGCTATTTCGCAAACGTTCGAGTGTGTTGAAAAGGGTCCGTTGTAGCCGTTTCTTGGCATGGGGATTTAACGTGATGGTAAACTTGGCGAGATCACCTTGGTTCAGACGCAATACATAAGAGAGCTGTTGCGAGGACAAGGCAGCGAACATTGCAAAACAACGGCTACGCCCCTTGGATGTAGGGTATCAGTAGGCGTGTAACAGCAAGCAGTGTCAGAAGATAGAGGCAACGTTATATCAATCATCAATTGGCGAGCTGATGTGGCTGGCACTAATAACCAGACCAGACATTTTGCATTCAGTTGCTAGATTGTAGATGCAAATTATGGCGGCGACAAAGTCGACCGCAAATCGTATTATCGTTTTTCGTCATGGGGTTTGTGTTTGCTGAAGTTTAGTATGTCATAGTCTTTTAATGGTCTGGTTTCTAGTTTAATGTTTTGACGTGACAACGTCTCACTACAGGGTTTAAGGGGGTACATGTTAAAAAAGTAAAATGTTAAGTGAAACACTGTTGCGATCACTGTTAAGCGTCACACTGTTAAAGGAGCCATTTTAAATGTCAGTACTTTGGGAACTAAACCATTTCCCAAGCGATTCGCATGAAATGCGGAATGTAGGACTAAGATGGGTTTATAAGACTTCTTCCTATCAAAATTCTGGAATATGATCATTATTGTCTGGATTTCTGGAACAAAGCAATTTCAAGCGATTCGCATGAAATTCGGAATGTAGGACTAAGATACGACTATAAGACTTCTTCCTATGGAAATTCTGGAATATAATCAATATGGTCTGGAATTTCAGGAGCAAATCAATTTCTCAAGCGATTCGCATGAAATTCGGAATGTAGGACTAAGATGTGACTATAAGATTTCTTCCTATGGAAACTCTGGTATATGATCAATATGGTCCGGAATTTCTGGAGCAAAGCAATTCTTCAAGCGATTCGCATGAAATTCGGAATGTAGGACTACGATGTGACTATAAGATTTCTTCATATGGAAATTCTGAAATATGATCATTATAGTCTGGAATTTCTGGAACAAAGCAATATTTAAAGCGATTCGCATGAAATTCGGTATGTAGGACTGAGATGCGACTATAAGACTTCTTCCTAAGATGCGACTATAAGACTTCTTCCTATGGAAATTCTGGAATATGATCAATATGGTCTGGAATTTCTGGAGCAAATCAATTTCTCAAGCGATTCGCATGAAATTCGGAATGTAGGACTAAGATGCGACTATAAGACTTCTTCCTTTAGAAATTCTGAAATATGATCATTATTGTCTGGAATTTCTGGAGCAAGTCAATTTCTCAAGCGATTCGCATGAAATTCGGAATGTAGGACTAAGATGTGAATATAAGATTTCTTCCTATGGAAAATCTGGAATATGATCATTATTGTCTGGAATTTCTGGAACAAAACAATTTTCAAGCGATTTGCATGAAATGCGGAATGTAGGACTAAGATGTGACTATATGATTTCTTCCTATGGAAATTCTGGTATATGATCAATATGGTCTGGAATTTCTGTTGCAAATCAATTTCTCAAGATTCGCATGAAATTCTGAATGTAGAACTAAGATGTGACTATAAGATTTCTTCATATGGAAATTCTGGAATATGATCATTATTGTCTGGAATTTCTGGAACAAAGCAATATTTAAAGCGATTCGCATGAAATTCGGTATGTAGGACTGAGATGCGACTATAAGACTTCTTCCTATGGAAATTTTGGAATATGATCAATATGGTCTGGAATTTCTGGAGCAAATCAATTTCTCAAGCGATTCGCATGAAATTCGGAATGTAGGACTAAGATGCTCGCCGATCTCAACGACATCTTAAAGCGATGGGAAGAATACTTTCATGAGTTGCTAAATGGCCATCTAACTGACGATTGGAGGCTCCACCAATGACTGAAGACCATACTATGCTGCCGCCACCAAGCATAGACGAAGATAGTAGTGATAGATGGGCTTAAAAATAATAAGGCCCCGGGATCAGATGCGATCCCAGCGGAACTGATTAAAAAGGAGGCCCCACATAAGCGTATAAGATTTTCTCCTCCATCCTTCAAGACAGGATAGCCCCATACGCTAAAGTCATGATTGGTCCAGTGTGGCTTCTATATTCCAGGCAAATCAACAACTGATACGATTTACAACCTTTAGGCAGGTGATGGAAAAATGCCAGTTTCAAAACTCACTAGACTATCTTTTTATAGACTTTAAAGCCGACAAGGGTATGGCCTAGCCTGCGGGTAAACTGTAGCAGCCGATAACAGCATGAAACCAGAAATACGCGCACGGTTGCCTAAACCCGCGTTATCTCGATGTCGACATCGTAAAGAGAAGAGGATCCTGCTCGGAAAGTCGTTTGCGATATGATTTATGAAACATAAAAGTGAGGCCGGCCGATTCTACGCTGGACCAGGACGCCCAGAATTTAGGGATGCAAAACTGGATGACATCGGCTCAAAAGCGGGACCGGTGGAGAGATTTTTTGCGGGAGGCCACGACCATACCCCGGTTGTATAGTCAATTATGATGATGATAATGATTCTGGTAAAAGTAATTAGTATCTGAAGTGGTATTAACTATTAAATTAATGACCCATTAGTACGAGTTTCTGTTTCCCGCAGTAATTGCTGTCTTATCCTTGTCGTCGACATGAATTTCTACAGGAAACACGTCGGCAAATTGCTCTAGCGCCTTTTCTGCTGATTGTTGCTGTGCTGCTGAAAGATGGTGACACAGCGTATGAATTATATACTTCCTTTCCAGTAGTAGTGGCGTATTCTTTACTTTTACATGCTGGCAGTTTGCTTATTTGAAAAATCAAATCAGGTTTCTGTTGATTCATCTTCTCGCTTTGCTGATCGAAATATTCGTTATGTTCGTCGAACTTTTGGTTTTGCTGATCAAACTTACATTTCATTTGGTGAATTATAACTTGGAAAATAGCTTCCATGCCCCTGGGCCCCGGGTCGGAGGGCCCCATATAACTTTTTAAAAACTTACACGATTTTCTTCAAATTTTGTACACATGTGTCATCTCCGATGACAACACTATTTATAATAATTTAAAATTGATCGGGCCACAAGGCCGAGAAGCGCCTATATCAAATTTTTAAAAATCCCCGATTTTCTTCCAACTTTGCACACTCCAAATTTTAATAGAAAGTTTTGTCATAGGAGATACACATGTATACAATAAAATCATGCTGCAGTAACTTGGCTAAAAATTGATCACAATGTTATACGCACACTCCCCGTGCTTTCGCGAACGAGAAGAGGGAGTATGTGGGCGCGTCGAATATTAAAATCAAACACAAAAGGTTATTTTTGTTTGATTTATATTATTAATGTAATGTGTTTATTTTTGTTGTTATGTTACGTTATGTTATGTTATGTTGTTACGTCTTCGACGTTTTACTTTAGACTGCCGCCCTTAGTAATCGTAGCTGTGGTCTTTTATAACATTATGGGTGGATCGATCAACCAATAGCATTGGCTTGTTTCGATCCACCAATAGCATTACAGCATTGCGTGCATAAATATAAAAGTAGGTACATAGAACACAGCCGACCTGCGACATTCCTTTACATTCTGCAGTCGAGCCACTTAACAGTCGCCGTGGAATTGCCCCCTGTTGATATTACTATTTCGTAATATCGGCTACACTTACTGTTTCTCAGTATAGTTTCGAGATGTGTGTGCTGTGCTCGAAACCCGAGATGCATAAGGGACCAAAGTGCCTTTATTGCATCTCGAACGGTTTCTTATTTCAACACTAGCCATCCGTACGAACTCTGCAGATAAGTGGTGGTTTTTATGACAATATGCCAGGCTGTGCCGCATAAAATAAGTGATCTATGCGATCGAAAGCAGATGTGGGTAATGTGCAGTGAGACTGCGTGTGGTCAGGGGTGTAATAGTTGTGCCGGTCACAACATCCCTCCCCCCTACGAATAAGAAAATTCTTTACCGCGAGAAGGTAAAAATTTTCGTCAAACGAGAATAAAAATCATCGCAATAAATCGCCGTATAAAAAACACTATTTTAACCACAGGTACGAGAACTTTGGTTGGCGTACAAATTTGTTTGTACATATTTGTGTATGTATTGTATAAGTTTTGTAAGAGTTTGGTGTTAAAATGCATAAATTTGCATTACTTTTATATCAAATCAAATTCTATAGGTAAATATAATAATTTTATGTTTAATATAATATTATAAATGGTAATATAATATTGTGTGATAGTAATATCAAATAATATGATAGTAGTATGTATATAGTTAATAAAAATTCATATGACTAAAATAAAATATGAACAGTATGTGATAATGCTATAATTAAAGTTACGAGTATAATTAAAGCTAGAATTATACATTGGTTTTTTTTATAAACAGGTAAAAAGATTTTTTTTTTATACTTTTAGAACGAATCTAGCTGTTTTGGTACCTTTGTTTTCGTTGGTCTGTTCGCTAGTTGACATTTCCATGGTATTTGGTTCTTGTGGAGATAATCGTTGGTTTAGTTTCCACGCTTTATATTTTTTTTAAATGACATCGAGGTTATAAGGATAGTAATCATGAAATAGATTAAGGCATAATGATGGACATTATGTGGGTTAATGGATTTTAAATCATAACTCTCAATTGTTTTTAATTCCTCAATTCGTTCAGACAATTTGGTTAGTTCGTGAGGTGCGGAGTTTCTTAAGAGTACTGTTTTTTCTTGACTATTTAAAGTGATTATTTTATTAGTAGGGATGAAACTTGAAATATTAAGGGAAGGGAGGGTATAAAAAAAATTGTTAATAGTATTTGATCTAGTGTTTTGGCTTTTAATGGTAAAGTCTTTAGTTGTAATATATCGTTATCGGTTTTCAAAATTCCAGCATTTGCTAAAGTATAGGCGTTTATTTTGTTTGAGAAATTTTCATCTATATTATGCTCGTATAGAGTGGAATAAAGCCAAGTATTTTGCTGTTGAAGTTGAATCCAAATTATAGATACATTTGTTACTCTTATGTCACACGAACTTGGGAGTGTTTTTGTTTTCCTGAGAATTGTCTGTTGATTTTTGTGCAGAGTGTGCTGGGTACAAAAAAAAATCGACCGTGATTCGTCATTCCCAGAAGGTTTGGAGGTTGTTGTTATGCATTAACTTAGACTTGTTTTTTATCTTCACCACTGTGTTTTCCTCTGATAATATCTTCTGTATTTCGTAAGGGCCTTCCCATAATGGGGAGAACTTGTTATGTTTAGTCTGATTTTTTATTAAAACTTTGTCACCTACGTTAAATGATTTTGGCTTGGCATTTTTGTCGTAATATTGCTTAGCTTTTTCCTTTTTCTCGCAAAGAAGTTTTCTTGCTATTTGGTAACCATGCTGTAACCGCGCCTTTAGTTTGTGTAATTGTCGTAATTGTATGATATTTGAGGTGTTTTGTTTAATGAGGTGGGTATCCGTAGAGGAAATCCATAGAGTAAATGAGGTGCTGCTGTGGGGTGTAGTATTGTACGTGAACATAGCGTATGGCAACCAAGTATCCCAGGTGAGTGGATCCTGGTTAACGTAGTGTCGGAGATACTCGGCCAGTGTTCTGTGGCTACGTTCCAACGCTTCGTTGGTCTGAGGATGGTATGGGGTTGTTTGAAGTTTTTTCGTTTTGAGAAGAAAGTTAGTACCCTGATCGGTAAGGATCGAGTCACGTTCAATTAACACACGGGCTATGGTTGTAGCCTCTGCATTTGGAATTGGTATGGCTTCACTGAATTTAGTTAGGTCATCTTGGAAAGTTAGGACATACTTATTATTTTCGTGGCTAACCGGAAGTGGACCTACTATGTCTAGAGCTATTCGCTCGAATGGAATTTTGCTTGTTGTCGTGATTTTCATTGGAATTTTTGTGTTTCTGGATAGTTTATTCCTTTGGCATGATTCGCATTTTTGAATGTATTCGGTAGTATCTTTTGTAATGGTAGGCCAGTAATAAGTCTGTTTTAATCGTTTTATTGTCCGTGTTACTCCTCACATCAGTCCACCAAATGGGACATCATGATATTCATGCAGTATTCTGGCAATGTCGTCCGCGTTGTTTAAAAAGATTCTTTTGTCAATAAAAAGGTTTACGTCCATGTCAAAGGATTTTTGGATTCGTCGTCTGTTGCTGCAAGAGCGAAAGCAGCGGATTTATGTCCTACAAGTTGTCTTCTTAAGTCATTCAAGCATTGTTCTGTGATATTTTGATCTTTTAAGTTTCTAAATGGTATGGGTAGAGTTGTGACAATGAGGTTGGTATTACTGTCTAACTGGAAGGAGGAAACTTCTGCTATCCGTGGTTTAATGAAGTCTGATATTTTCTGTTTTAAGAATTCTTCTTCATTTGAATCTATTAAAGGCAGTATTATTATTTTTAATCCAGATCGTTTATTGTGGTATATTGGCCTATTTTCTTCGTACAAATTGAAAGAAGAAAGAGTTTCAATTTCTTCGGATGGGTCTGGTTGTGCTAGTTGTGCTGTTTCATTATTTTGGCCTTGTGATATCGTTTTACTTCTGGTTGTTACATATTGTTTGTTTCTATACGACTGAATGCGTCAGCAACTACATTGGATTTGCCAGACTTATAAATTATTTCGTTTTCAAATTCACTTAAGAGTATTCTCCACCGGGCTAGTCTCGAAGTAGGATCCTTAAGATTCATTAACCATTGTAAGGGCTTATGGTCGGTGTATATCTTAAATCTTTTTCCGTAAATATATGGGCGAAATTGTTTCACGGCAAATATAATGGCTAACAATTCTTTCTCGGTGGTATTATATCTGGTTTCCGCATAATTTAGGGTTCGACTGATAAAACAGATTGGCTTATCTTGCCCTATGGTACCCTAGGATAGAACGGCTCCTAACGCAAAGTCGCTTGCATCCGTAGTGATTATGAATTCTTGTTCGAAATCCGGGTAGGCTAGGATAGGAAGATTAACAATTTTTTGTTTTAGGGTCCTAAATGACTTATCACAAAATGCTTCCCAACTAAATGTAACATTTTTCTTCAAGAGGTTGGTTAGAGGTTTGGCCGTTTTGGCGAAGTTGGAAATAAATCTTCTGTAATATCCAACAAAACCAAGGAATGATTTTATACCTTTCACGTTTTTTGGTTGTGGGTAGTTTGTAACTGCTCTTATTTTTTCTGGATCGGGTTTTATACCGTCCTCCGAGATTATATGTCCTAAGTAGGTTAGTTCTTTTTTAACAAATTGGCATTTATCTGGTTGTAATTATAGATTGTGTTGGCGGATTCGATCTAGAATTTTGGTGAGTATATTATTATGATCAAGAAGGTTGTGTCCATATACTACTATCTCGTCAACGTAAACGAAGCATTCTATTCCTTGGAGCCCCATGAGAACAATGTTCATTAGTCTTTGGAACGTAGCGGGAGCGTTTTTTAACCCAAATGGCACTCGATTGTATTCGTAATGTCCAAAAGGTGTACTAAACGCGGTTTTCGCTTTGTCTTGTTCGTCAACCAATATCTGGTGAAATCTTTTCGCTAAATCCAGTGTGCTGAAGTATTTAGCTTTTCCTAATTGATCTAATATGTCTGTTATATTGGGCAATGGGTCGCCAATAGTTAGCTCGTTTAGTTTTTTAAAATCTACCACAACTCGCCATTTCTTTTTACCATTAGTTCCACTTTTCTTAGGAACAAGCAGTAGTGGAGAATTCCAAGGGCTGAAGCTAGGCCTTATTATATTATCCTGAAGCATTTCATCCACTTGATTATGAATTTCCTTTTTCTGACTTTCCAAAAGTCTGTACGGTCGTACAAACAGAGGTTGTTTAGTGCTTCCGTAAGGATTTTGTGTTCCACTGCATTGGTGTGAGTTAGGTGGTCTCCTTTTAGGAGAAAGAGATCGTTATATTCTCTGCAATTCCGAGTATATTGTCCTTTTCTTCTTTATTGCAATGTTTGAGCTCAATTACAGATTCTAGTTGCGCCAACCTATGTTTCAAAGGATTATTAAATTTGTTTAGGGTTATTATATTGTAATTTTCAAAGTCTTCCCATTGGAGGTTTATGTCGTTTGTATTAACCTCTTGCTCTTCTTCACTTGTGTTCATTGCCAGGATTCTTATATTGTTCTGATTCGGTCGGGCTATTGTTTCTGCTATATAGACATTTGCGTTTATTTGTTTTTTTAAAATGATTATATCTTTTGCAGTTTCGCATGGGACCTCTATTATTTGTTCTGAACGGGGTTTTATAGTAAAAATTGTTTCTTTTGCGTGGTCAGTCTTATTTTCTGCTGATCCATCTTTATTATATTTTATTCTATGCTCAGTGTTATTCATTCCTGAGTCTTCTGGTATTGCAGTCTTACCTTTTGCTGAGTCTTTCAGTACTTCAGTCTTACTCTCTGCTGATCCCTCTTTGTTATATTTTATTTTATGCTCAGTCTTTTTCATTGCTGAGTCTTTTTGATTTTGATTTATGTTTTTATTTTGAGCCCCGTTTATAGAGCTATATGTCTTTCCTTGATGCGTTCCCTCATTGTCCGTAGACAAGTACTCTCTCTCTCTCTTCAATTTTACTATTTTTGTAATTTGGAATTTTTGGAATAAAGAATTTTCATAATCCACTACACATTGAAATTTCGATAGAAAGTCGTTTCCTATTATACCGTCATATGCAAGATTTATCTGATCGGTAAGTATGTGAAATGGATGGTCCAAAAGCATGCTGTGTTTGTTAGTTTTAAACTTAATGTACCCCATATTAGCCCAAGGGTTTTTAATGCATCCCCATTTATAGTAGATATGGTATACCATTGCCTTATATATTGTTAATACAGGCATTTTTTAAAAGGCTTATGTCAGCTCCTGTGTCAATTAAAAACGTAGTATATCTTTTATTCGGGGGACTAAATCTGAGACGTATCACTGGTGCCTTAAATTCAGGACAGAACCATACGTGAAATTTCAGATTTAGTTCATGGTTCGGTGTACTTCGGCTTTGGTAATCATTCGAGAGGGGTTGTCGTACGTCTCCTCCCGAATAAAATCGTTTTCCGACATTTGTGACTGATTAATACTTGATTGTCGTGTTGCCCTGTATTCATTTCGGGTCTTAAATTTCCGCTGAAAATGGCGGTTGGTGTGTTGTCCCTGAATGGATTACGCACTGCCGGTGTATCTTGGGGGTAGTTCACTGGATGTTCGTTCCTAGATAATCGAAATCTACAATTATTTTCAGTATGGTTATGCTTGCTGCAATAACCCCAATTAAAAACTGAATTTCCTTTTTTATCGGTCTGTTGGCGTTGGAAAAACTTGGAAATTGTGTGCTTCGAAATTGTATGTTTTTATAGCACGTTTCCTGAGAGTGACCCTGCTTACCACAAATTTGGCAAAATCTTGCAGTTTGATGAGATTTGGCATAGAACTTGGGATTACTTGGGACTTGGGGGATTGTGGTCTATGCGCGCAGCATGACCTTCGGCGTGAGCTATCGTTTTTTTAGATCAGCCCCCCCATAAGCCTCAAAGACCTGAATTGCCAATATTTGGTTTTCTTCCACCAGAAATTTTCTGACTGTCATCGCTGGTTGTGGCAAAGGTAGTAGAGTTGAGACCGTTAAGAGCTGTGCAAACACGCTCACCAAATTCTTTAACCGTTTCCTTGAAATGTTGTTTGGTGGTTAACAAGTCATTTTGAGCAGAGGAGCGCGTTTTCACTTCCATATACTCAGACTCTAATTTTTCCTTGAGCGCTGCCCAAGTTGGAAGAGAGTTAAACTGAGTCAACTCAAAAGCGGGACCTTGCAACATAATTTTGACTATTTCTAAAAATGTCGGCTGGTCTTGCTTCTTTTATAGACTTGAATAAGATATCGCCACACGATAAAAATTTTGCCAACTCTGTAGGTTTCCCTTCAAAAGTAGGATTGATGTTGAACACATCCGTTATTCCCACCTTTATATCCATGTTTGGAAGATTTGAATTTATTTCCTAAAAAAAATGGAATGGTAAGTTTTCGAATAGTTCTACGATAAGTTTTGCCTACCTAGTTGCCTGTCTCGTTAGTTGCAAACGCGTAATTTTGAAGTTTTAATCGCGAAACACAAACACAAACATAAAAATTAAGGGATTTTTTTAAAAAAAGGAGTGGCGTAGAGAACCGAGAAAATATTATTTATGTATACTAATAAAATAAGTATAAATAAAGAAAACAATATATAATGAAATATAAATAAATACTATATTTAAAGTACCCTGGTTTTTGTTTCTTTTTGTGGTTTCTGCTGCTACCGCCGTTGTTGTTGGTGCTGCTGCTGCTTATGGTGTGGTTGAAGATTATGCTGTGCGCCTCCCTAGTTTGGCAGGTGCTGTTTTCCTTTTTCTTTTCTTCCTTTTTCTTCTTTTTGTTTGCCGCTTCCTCCTTGCCAGGTAGGCTTCACGCCCTAAAGGTGATATTACGGCCTGGTCTTATTCACTGCCCATACTTTGCCTACGCCGTCCACTTAGGAATTCGCCAGGTCTTACTGTCTTGGGTTTTTTGCACTTTTAGCACTTTTTATACTAATTTCCCCCGGGTTTAAGGCTGTATTAACAAATTTTATGTATTGTGTGATTATTAATTGTTTCATCCACTTTCACTACTTTTCCTGGTGTATAGCCCCAGTTAAAATATATTTAATAATTTTAATTAAATTTTTTTTTTATTGGTAGTCGGGCCCTTTTAATGGGATCCCACCGCTGCCACCAATTTTGTTATACGCACATTCCCCGTGCTTTCGCGAACGAGAAGAGGGAGTATGCGGGCGCGTCGAATATTAAAATCAAACACAAAAGGTTATCTTTGTTTGATTTATTTTATTGTATTTATTTTTGTTATGTTATGTTATGTTGTTACGTCTTCGACGTTTTACTTTACACTGCCGCCCTTAGTAATCGTAGCTGTGGTCTTTTATAACATTATGGGTGGATCGATCAACCAATAGCGTTGGCTTGTTTCGATCCACCAATAGCATTACAGCATTGCGTGCATAAATATAAAAGTAGGTACATAGAACACAGCCGACCTGCGACATTCCTTTACATTCTGCAGTCAAGCCACTTAACAGTCGCCGTGGAATTGCCCCCTGCTAATATTACTATTTCGTAATATCGTCTACACTTACTGTTTCTCAGTATCGTATCGAGATGTGTGTGCTGTGCTCGAAACCCGAGCTGCATAAGGGACCAAAATGCCTTTATTGCATCTCGAACGGTTTCTTATTTCAACACTAGCCATCCGTACGAACTCTGCAGATAAGTGGTGGTTTTTATGACAATATGCCAGGTTGTGCCGCATAAAATAAGCATATGCGATCGAAAGCAGGTGTGGGTAATGTGCAGTGAGACTGCGTGTGGTCAGAGGGTTAATAGTTGTGCCGGTCACAACAACAAGATTTGGCCAACTAGCCACAATTACACGGGCATGCGAAGTTAATATAGTATACTATTAATAGACAAATTAAAACAATGGTCAATCAAAGATTAATAAAACAACCCATAAAAATTAAAATTTTTCATGTAAATTCTCTAATAGGAGATACATATGTGTGCAAAGTTTGAACCGGGTTAGTTTGGAATAAATTAATATTAGAGCCCCCCCTTCACTTTAAAATTTTTTCAAAAACTGTTGTCACCGTGTAAAAAAAATTTGTATTGGAAAAAAATTCAAATCAAAAACGGTCTATCACATACAATTTAAAGTAAATCGGGAAAATTTAAAAAAAAAATGTATGGCCCACCCCGAGGGCCCATTCGGCTCCAAAAATTTTACAAAAACTTTTATCCATCGGGATAAACATATGTTTAAAATGTTAAAAATGAAGATCATCGCATTTACTTAAAGTTTCTTAAATTGATTATACGAGTTATCCTTGGACCTCTTTCACATATCCTAAACTTTTCTATTAAATCATCTTCGTATTATAGTAACTGCAAATTTGCAACAATTATTAGTGCAGCTCTAGAACTAGAGACTGTGTATCATATCATGCGTTTTAGAAACTTTATATTGGTGCTCACCTATTGTCTAGTTTATGATGTAATCTGGCTTCCTGTCTCAGCATAGTTGTAAAACAGCAATGGTATGAATTTCATTATAAACTGAACGAATATCATATTACTATTCTTTGCTTTCTGGATTTTTACAAGGCATTTAAATCATAATATGCTCTATAGTAAAATTAGGCATCTCCTTGGTTTTGGCGATAATTTTGTAAAGCTTTAAAAAGGCTATCTTCTCTCAAATATGTATCAGAGAGTTAAACTGCAATATTGTCCTCAATGCTAATGAAGTTCATACCTGAATGGTGTACTCGTTTTTATTTTAAACTAAATCCCCTGAAGGCGCAGCTGATTGCAATTTAACATGAGAACTATGATGTTTCCAACTTTACCCCTATTTTCCTGACCGACTACCGTCTAAGTTTTTCCATCCTGTGAATAAAGACGGTGATCTTTCTTACTCAAACCATATTAACATCATTGCGGTTGCATATTATATGGTACCAACTGACCCTGGCTGCTTCGCTACTCGAACACATGAACCCCTGTATTCCTGCTACCAACGCTTGGTGGGGGTGTACTATAGCCTAAAACCTTCCCCCACCTACCAATAATAAATCATATAAATCGGTTTGTTAATGTGGCTGGTAATAACTTTTTACCTTTCCACCCTCCTGGGAGGGGGAATGGGTGTGCTGTAGCTATAATCCTTCTCCGCCTGCCAACCTGTAGCTTACCAGTGATTTTACTTCTGTTGCAACCAGACGTAGGTTGGTTGGTGCAATCTTTAATTTTACTTAATATTCTCTTAATATACGTTATTTATAGCAAGCTTGACTTTCACAATAAATTGCGCTTAGCTTGATCCTGTTGAATTAGCACCCTTACTATACCGACCTATAATTTCTAATTCATCAACGCCTTTTCTCATTCATGCCACATAATTCTTTGCCGCCTTCCCTAAAACTATAGTGAACACATCGCGTTTGATTGTCTAATTTCATAATTGTAATTATGGGAACTAATTCCTCACGGTCTCATTAATGGCCCATGAAACTAAGCTACTCAAAATTAAGCCGTGTGGAAATTGGGTAAAAATTACCTTAAAGAAGTTGAAACAGACAGACAACCAGGGACGTAAACTTAAATAAGTTTTTAAAACTGAAAAAACCTGAGACTTTAGATTTCCACCCAGCGGTCTTCCCGGAGAGCAAATTAAATAATACAATCCAAATTAGTATTTCCACTTAATAAAATACAATTTGATATGTCAAATAAGCTTTTTTTGATTTTGTCGTTTCTAGAAACCGTAATTTCGGACGGTTTTTTTAACGTCGTCTTTTCTTCAGACGTTTTTTTTTTTAAATCGTCCGTAATTTTTTTCCTGATATTTTATTAAGGACTCAGCTCCCCTGTATAGCCGGTAAAGAAACTTAAATTCGTTATAAAGAGGAATGCGTTCCAAGACAATTTACTTACAATTTCAATTAAAAAATAAGTAAAATCTTAAAAATTTGCATAAAACATAAAAAATGTAGAGAGTTGTCGATTGATTGGTTGGCCAAACCTAAACTTACATTTCGCAATACTTCCCGTCTTAAATAGTTTTAAGGAGTGACAATGAATCCGACATAAAAAGGTCTTATAAGATGGAGTTAAAACCTTTCACTTTCCAAATATTTTCAATGTTGAATTTTGTCTCTTTAAAATGTATATAAAACTAATCAAATATTTTGAATGTATACAAATATATACGTTATTTAATAAAATGTTATTTCCAAACACTGCTGACAAACTTCACACAACTATTTGTAGTTTCAAAGATTGTATAGACATTTCACATTACGAAACTCATCTATATTTGACAATCTAATATTAATTTTTTTTTCCTAAAAACTCTACCCCAGAGCACCACAGAGCTAAACCGCAGAATTTTACAAAAGGGAAATCGAACAAGAAAGGCGAAAATTTTTTGTTTACATTTTTTGTTGCATGTGTTGTTTGTTGTGCTAGATAAAGAGGGGTAAATCCAAAACCTTCTCTATAGAAAGCCCAACTCTACGCATACTAATGCTGTAAACCCATGGCAAACGCATCTGTGTTTGTGGGATGTGAATACAGTGTACAAAAAATAAGTAGTCGCAAAGAGCGAGAAACGTAAGATGTGGTAGTGGGAAACAGAAAATTTTTATATGGATTTTGCTCTTTAACTGATTACTAATACAAATACGTTTGGTCTAAATCTAAGCATGTATCTGTGTACGATCGGAACAGTTGGGCTTTCTATAGAGAAGGTTTTGGGTAAATCTCCCAATATAAACAGATATATTTTCGCTGTATGGTAGAGTCGTTTTGGAGGGGAAACAAAAACTTGACAACCAAATTAAAACTCTGGGGTAGAGTTTTACGAAAAAAAACGACATAATGTTCATGTCAACAATCAACATCACTATTAACCATCCACCATCCACATTAACTTTGTTTGGTGTCAACGTGATATAAAAAGTTATTAAGATTTTAAAATAGTTAAATTGAAAGAAAAATGAGTGGGCCGACTATAGTTAAATTGAAAATATAGTTAGCCAGAGGAGGTCGACAGTACGCGAATGTAATAGTTTTTTTTATAATAACGCTTGATTTATATATGTGGCGTGCGAGAAAAAATGAGCTGGACGGCAGTTAAATAGCAATTGTGGCTAGCCAAACGAGAAAAGTAATATATTTTTCAATGTTACCATAATGCTATAGATAACATTTCGCTTGTTACTATAAAAGAACTATAACATTCGTGTAGTGTCAATCTCTTCTGGCTAACCACAAAAATTTAACTATAGTCGGCCCGCTCACTTTGTCTCGTACGTCTCAAATGTAAATTTTGCATTACTATAAAATAACTATAACATTCGTGTAGTGTCAATCTCTTCTGGCTAACCACAACTTCAATTTAACTATAGTCGGCCCGCTCACTTTGTCTCGCACGCCTCAAATGTAAATCAAGCATTAGGTTGGATTAAATAAGTATTTATTACGACAAAAGCAAAATGATGTCGCGCGTTTACATTTATTACATCGTTACCACGATTTTAATGGGTTTTTTTTTGTTTTAGAAATCTGCGCTCGAGTTCAGAATTTTTTTTTTTTTGAAAAAACGAATAGGAAATCCGAGTATCTTCCATTTAAATTGTTTTGTTGCAAATGTTGTTGGTGTAGTTAATGATCTCAAGAAATATCAAGATCTGTTAGAGAGGAAATCCGATCTACCGTAGATTGTTTTTTTTAGAAAAAAATGAAAACTTGGCAGCAAAAAAATCAATCTGCACCAGTTAAAAAAAAACACGACATTAAATAATTTTGGATTGAGTGAAATATATGTCAGCTGTATTTTAATTGCCGAGGAAGAAGAAATTACAATTTACAACAACAATTGCACTATCTTATTCCATCTTTGGAATAAGAAAACCTGCTGTTTTTCTGGTTTTCAAATTCTAATTCCTTATTCCTCGGCATATAAAAGCTGCATTTTAATTGCCGAGCGAATTCGGAATTCGAATGTCAAAACCAATCAAACACAATTTTCACAATTCCAAAGAAGGAGTTTGACAGTGCAATTGTTGTTGTTCCTCGGCAATTAAATACGGCTAAAATACGCCTATCGTCAAATGCAAAATGGCGTCACGTCTTTCCATTAGTATTGCTGCGTTGCTTTGGCTAATCCAGCTTGGCTTACAAAAAAATCGCATAAGCATAAAGCCGAAAATAAATCCAAAAAATTTTTAGGATTTATAACTAAAGCCATTTTCTAGTTATAGCGCTCACCGTAAGGCGGTGTTTTGTTTAACACACATAACAATTAAAATGCATCGAACATTTAAAGCCGAAAGCTGTTGCTTTTGTAAAGCCAAGCTGGATTAGACAAAGCAACGCTGCATGTTTCAATTAATCTTATGTTAATTTTTTTTTCGTAAAACTCTGCCCAAGTTTTTTTTTGCTGTCAAGTTGCTCGTTTCCCCTTCAAAAAGACTGTACCGTAGAGCTAAAGCAGCTCTTGATATTTTGGGAGATTTACCCCGCTTTATATAATAGCTTTGGTTTAAAATTAAATTTTATAAATACAAAATGGCATCACGCGTTTCCACGGAATCCAACGAAAACAGGTTGAAAACTTAACAACACAATACAAAATCGTACGACTGTTTGAATTTCAACTCTACTCATTCTAGGAATTTTTGTTGAGTTCAAATTAAATTTAACGATAACTATAAGTATCCCCGTTTCTAATATTACTTATTAAAAATTCCAAAATATTCTTGCATGGAAACGAGAAAATAGTCTAGTAAATAATGGTTAGGTTTGTTTTTATAAATTTTCTATGGCTGTTTATTTTAATGTCAGAAATTGGAACGATTATTTAACTGTCAAAACTCAAGATTTGAGTTTTTTTTTCTCTGAGAATAAGTTATATATCTGAGTATTTTTTTTAAACTCCGATAATTCTCGGATATGTTATTTTTACTCTGAAAAATATACAGAACATTTTTTGAGAGTTGTAATTGTTTCTTTAAACATGAAACATGTCGACTACTATGGAGTAAGTTAGGTAAAAATTAAAACTTTTCTCTGGTACTAACAAAAACAGCAGATAATTTGACAGCTCTGATCAGAGGAAAAAAAGGGATTTATCGGAAATCTTGAAACTCGGATTCCCATATTCTCTCTGACATTAAAAACGCTCTATATTAAATGTCTCTTACCACGTGTGGGGGGATGTTGCAGACTCTATACGAGCTAAACTAGTAGACATTTATAATAACATACAGCCCCTTACCACGGCAATTGTAGGCTATGTCTAAACTTGAGGTATTAAGTATTATTATATCTATCAACAAGTCAGGGACTTTGTCTCTTTGGACTAAGAACCAAACCACAAATGAGAGGAAGTTGCAAGCCGTATAAAACTGGGAAAAAGAAACGTAGCTGACCAAAGAAAACTTGAAGAGACAAAGTTCTGCCTCCTATAAGCGAGCCAAGAAAAAATTCTGCAGGTCTTACCACAGGTGGGGGAAGCAGACGGCTGAACTAGTGGATATTTATAGTAACACACAACCTCTTACTACCCTTACCACTGATCGGTCAGCAGCCTTCTTTTATACTAAATTAATGGTACATTTGGTCCAGCATGCGTGCAATAAATTTCTTTCTATACAGTCTCTTTTTGTGAGACGAGCGTGTGTTCTGAGTGATGCGTAAGCCTGAGCCTAATACGAGTGTGAATCCTGAGCAATGCGTGAACGTGAGCGTGAGCCTAAGACGAGCGTGTACCCTGAGCGATGCGTGAGCGTAAGACTGGGACGAGCTTGCACCCTGAGCGATGCGTGAGCCTGCGAGCGTATACCCTGAGCGAAGCGTAAGTGTGAGCGTAAACCAGAGTAAGCCAGTAGTATCGATTGGTAATGCGTGTGATCGTCTTGCGAATTCCCAAATGTCTGGCAGTGGGCTCGTCTTGATTCCCCCTCAGGACTCGCTCCATTCCAGGGGGTGCAATCCTCGTCTTCAGTCTGATGGGAGATGTGACGACAGAGCTCGTTGCCCGCGATGACATTATCAGAAATTAATCCGGATTTCCCTTCACATCCTCCTTTCTTCTCTCTAACCAACTGCACTTTTCCACGTCGAAGTTCGCTACGATTGTCGTCCGTTCTCGTTCTCGTGGCTGACGTAAGAGTAGATCAGCGACCACGCTTAGCTTCCCTCGTCGATACTGGATGTCGTATGTGAATTGCTGAACTTCCAAGCCCAACGAGCGATTCGTCCAGACGGACTCTCGATTGAATTCAGCCATTTCAGCGCTAGGTGGTCCGTGACGATCATGAATATGTATCCTTCCAGGTAGAGTCGCAACTTGCGGACGTCACAGACTATTGCTAGGCACTCCTTTTCCGTGGGAGAGTAGTTGCGTTCCGCTGAATTTAAATAGCGACAAGCAAAAGCAATAACTCTCACTTGGCCGTCAAATTCTTGCGTGAATACGACCCCGACTCCATATTTACTGGCAACTGTCTTTAGGGTAAACTTTCTTTCAAAATCCGGGCAAGCGAGAATGGGTGCTTGCGTGAGTCGACCCTTTGACTGGTGGAATGCGGCTTGTTGTGTGTCAGTCCACTTCCAGTGTTTCCCCTTCTCTAGCAGGCTAGTTAGGGGTTGGACGACCTTTGCGAACTCTGATAAAAATTTCCTGTATCACGATCCCTGGGCAACGACGGAGTTCTCGCAGGGTAGTGGGTTAATGGCCGCAATATTCTCTGGGTCTGTGGGGATTCCTTTTTCGCTGACCATGTGTCCTAGGTACTTTATCTTTTTTTTTTTGATAATTCAAACCTGTCGGCGTTGATTATCAGGTTCGCCTAGTGCAGCCGTCACAGTACTTCTTTCAGATGTGTCATGTGGTCTTCCAAGGATTCTCCGTTCACGACGCTGTCGTCTAAATAGGCGAAGGCGTGAGGTTTCATGTTTGGACCGATGACCTTATACTCGTTGGAATGTTGCTGGAGCGGTGCGGTATGTATACCAATAGGTATGACTTGCCATTAAAAGAGTCCTCGCTTTGGTACCGTATATGCTGTGTACCTTTAGCTTCGTTCTTCCATTGGAATTTAACAGTACCCTTTCTTGAGGTCCAGTTTAATATATGTTTATATACTGTTGTTACGGCCTGTGCGAGATAATGCAATATTTGTCAAATAAAAAATAATAAATTGAATATCAAACAAAACGAAATTAATTTCTAAATATAATTGATGTGGCTGATGCCAGTGCGAAAGTGATGAAAACGAACATGATGGTGATGCGAAAGTAGATGCGAAGTGAAGAAAAGGACTCAAAGTTGTTATTTGATCATGAACATGCATGAACCTAAGCAGAACAATGCAATTGTATGTACTAGCTGTTGCCAGTACGAACGAAAGTTGTATGTGTTGTTTGTTGTTGCGGTCGCTCCCAGAAATTATGTTTTTTTTCATAGATTTTGCTATGTGACGTTGCTTAGCGGAATGTATGCCAATTTAATGCATCTTTTCTTCTTAATGTGGCCGTAGTGATAGTGGATTGTATGTGATTTATGTATGTCAGTAGCGTCGACAAAACAAAATCGTGTGAACTTTGGGACGGCCTCAACATTCTCCCCCCTTGAAAGGTTCTACTTTCAACCCTTTCTATTATCAGCTTCATTTATTGGCAGGACACATAGCTTTGAGATTGTACGTTTGAATGTGCCAGCCGGAGTTTTGATTGTTGCAACACGTACCCTGCGATCATCTCCGGCATGGGTTTCTAATACTCGTCCCATTGGCCATTTCAACGGTGGGACATTGTCTTCCTTGATGAGCACAAGATCCCCCTGGTTAATATTTGGGTAAGGTGTGGTACATTTTTTGCGAAGTTGAAGCTGCTGCAGATACTCGTGACTCCACCGATTCCAAAATTGCTGTTGGATGAGTTGAACATATTTGTAGCGCTTCAGGTGACCTATGTTTATGTCGGTAATAGTTGGTTCTGCAAGCGGTTCGCCTACAAAGAAGTGGCCTGGAGTTAGTGCGCAGAGGTCTTCTGGATCACTGGATATGAGGGTAAGCGGTCTACTGTTCATTATCGCTTCCACTTGACAGCAAGCCGTATTTAATTCGTCGAATGTTAGGAGTGCGTTACCCATGATCTTTCGGATGTAGGTCTGTGAGGAACAAAATTCTTTAAATAGAATTTTGCCCACACAAAACAAATACCATGAAATATTTAATTACACTTTGTTCAAAATAAAATATATAGCAATGGTGTTCTCACTGAGCAAGAAAAAAATCACTCAATATATAAGAAGAGTGGAAATGGTAGTCAATAAGCACCATACAATGAAAATAAAAGAATTTAACACAAAAAGTGACTTAATATCCACCATTCTCGTTTTCTCATAAAAGCAGGCAAGCACTCAAAGGACAACCAACCACAGGCGGTGAATCTAACCACCACCAAGTCGAGCGAAACTGCATTGACCAATCCGGCGTAACTGATCTCATATGAGTCATACGCGAGCAGGAAATCACAGAAGAGAAAATATGCAGCACAAGACGGGAGCAGCATTGACTTCGCCCGAAAATATGGCTGTCCCACTCGCACCCAGGCGGCAGTGGACTCTTACGCACCGATCGGAACCCAATGCACACTAACTTCAGACCAACGGCTGATGGGGTCGATGACCGAAACTTTTCAAAACACAAACCGTTTTCAAAACCAAATGTGTAAATGACGTCAGCAGAGATCAAACAAACACACTGCATGCATATGGGAGAGCATGCGTATAATAAAATCAAAACATGTATATTTCATGTTTATTGCAATACAACAAAACATGTATATTGCATGTATATTGCAATACGACAAAACATGTATATTGGAATAAATATGAAACATGTATGCAAAACACGTCGACCATGTATATTGCCAACAAATGGAAATATGCATCGGACTATAGAGGGAAAACCGAAGAAAACAACATAAAAACACAAGGACGACGACAAACAAACGAAAAAACCACGCTGTATAACAACGGAAAAGTATAAAAGGAGCACGCAGCTCGACAGAAGAGCAGTCTTCCTGAGTTCCTTTTGGAATCGACTACTTAGTGGTTCAAGAGTACTTACCTTACCACTACCGCTGAAGCTAAACGCTGCGACGCCGACCGAGCTCCCAAACTAGTGGTTCAATAGTACTTACCTTGCCATTACCGCTGAAGCTAAACGCTGCAACGCTGACTGAATCCTCACATTAGTGGCTTAAGAGTACTTACCTTGCCATTACCGCTGAAGCTAAACGCTGCAACGCTGACTGAATCCTCACATTAGTGGCTTAAGAGTACTTACCTTGCCATTACCGCTGAAGCTAAACGCTGCAACGCTAACTGAATCCTCACATTAGTGGCTTAAGAGGACTTACCTTGCCATCACCGCTGAAGCTAAACGCTGCAACGCTGACTGAATCCTCACGTTAGTGGCTTAAGAGTACTTACCTTGCCATTACCACTGAAGCTATACGCTGCAACGCTAACTGAATCCTCACATAAGTGGCTTAAGAGTACTTACCTTGCCATCACCGCTGAAGCTAAACGCTGCAACGCTGCCTGAATCCTCACATTAGTAGCTTAAGAGTACTTACCTTGCCATTACCGCTGAAGCTACACGCTGTGAAATCATCCGCCATCAAAGCATTATATCAAACTTTACATAAAATAAACAATTAACTTCCTAACCTCTTTTTCACAGGAGAATTATCAAACTTTATATAAAATAAATATTAATGTCATAAAATCTTTGTCACAGGAAAAATTATCACTACAAGCCTCAAGGGGCCACAAATATCCTTTTGTATAACATTGAAATAATGTTGAATATACTTAAACTAAATAAAGAAAAATTCCAAAAACCCTAAACAAACAAATCTTATTATTGTAACGACCCAATTTAATTAGAGCCCTGGTCACACTGAGTTCTACCCCGGCTGGAAAACTCCGTTACAATTGGCGCCCGAGCAAGGACTCTGGAATTTTAAAACCAAATTTAATAAAGCAATAACCCAATAACACCAGAATACAGCCAAAATGGTCAAAACGAGCTGGCTGTATAACCTATAGAAAGATGAATTAAAAAATTGTATGAACGAATTCAGACTGGATACCAACGGTTCGGTAGAAGAACTGAGGAAACGTTTTTCCAACTATATTACAGGGCGAGACGTCACGTCTGTAATGATTCGCGCTAGAAGCGATGGGGTAATGGTACGGGAGCGCCTTTTCTCCATCACCTTAAGTCACCCAATCTGTGCAGCTCAGAAAACCCTGGCTGCCCACAATAGGGTCCCACTTAGGTAATGATTTACTTACGTACGGGATAGGCGTTGCAGACCTGCTGTCAGGCAACTACCCCCTTGGAGGCAGGATCAATCGGGGCGCACGCTATAATTTCGGCCATGCTCGTCGGCTACCGGGGTGGGATCTTGATTGACCCTGTCGTCCGCCATCATCATAAATAATTTTGCGTGCTGACTACAAAAAAAACAAGAAGCTAAAGAAAAAACTCAGGTAGTTTTCATTTTGGATTCACACTTCCGTTATTTATTATATAAAACAAACCAAATCTAAAATTCTAAATCCTATTCGGTAATATAACCTAACAAATTATAATGGAGTGTAGGAACAAACCATAAAGAAAAGGTTTAATTCTTATAACCCATGTAGTTAAATCATTTAACCTATTATCAGAGACGTTATTCACTCGTCTACATTTAAGATGGTAGCAAAATAATAGAAAAATTATGTTTTTATAAATGTGTATAAATATTAATATCTGTTTGGTATATACATGTATATACAGTGGAACGTATGAACAAATGAAATGGTTTCTGGTTAATCCCTTTAATGAATGGAGTTTAAATTATTTATTTTATTAGTGTAGCAAAATCATAGAAAAAATAATATATATGTATTAAGATCGGTATGGTATATATTTATACACAATGGAATGCCAGTCGTAGGACTCTGTTGCGAATTAAGCGATAATTCTACTAACACTAACTAGTGGCATAAAAGATCGATATTCCCAAAAAAAATCGATACTTATAAATCTAAACGACTCGCGCAGCCAATTCATACTTTATATATAAATATGGAAATATATATATAATTCATATGGCGATTCGGTCCCCCTTTTTCTTTTCTTTTCATCAAATCCACCAAATTAACATTAGCCAAAATCTAGCCATATTAAGAAAAAAGCATAAGAGTATATAGTAATCGAACTTACCCATGATTCATATGTCCGTCGTCGCCAGCGCTG
This sequence comes from Nephrocerus scutellatus, assembly GCA_947095585.1. Lineage (NCBI taxonomy): Eukaryota > Metazoa > Arthropoda > Insecta > Diptera > Pipunculidae > Nephrocerus > Nephrocerus scutellatus. The sequence continues at coordinate 54,344,729 of OX352765.1, read as the reverse complement.
TCGAAGAAGCTAAAGTTTATTAATGTGTTAATCCTGGTGGAAAGGAAAGGAGTGTATATATATATACCGGCAAACCGAACAACCACGATTCGTAGGCCCATAATCGGGGAATTCAAAAGGAAATGCAACAAAAACGCGTCCAATAAAATAATCAGAAAAATGTTCGATCAACGTTACTTTTATCGAAAATTTACCAGAGTGTCCGTCAGACTGAGAAGCATAACTACAAAAGCAATAATCCTAAAATAACCACAAAAGCGTGATAAACAAAATTGGTTCCAAGACCAATGTGAATACATTAAATTTAATCGATATGGTGGGCGGAAGGCCAAATTTATTCCAGATTCCATACGAAGTGGTACAGTATCATAATGGACATTTTCTGGGTTCTGCAGTCGAATCATTCGGCAGCAGCCATGTCGTGGGGAAATCGGGCGAGGCATGCACTGTCGGTCACAATCTACGTTGCGGGACTGTACCCAAGAGTATCGGCATCGATTTCAATAGAACAGTTATGTGTGTCCCAAAAAAAATTTGATGTCGAACCAACTCCTTTAACACGAGGGTGGGCTGTAACTTTCTGAGGTTAGTTCTCACCCTTTGTTTCGGGAAGGTTTTTTTTTCTTTTTTTTTGTTAAGTCGACACCTTACTTCACTGGTGCATGACTTGCTAATTTTGGTTTTGCACCTCGATACAGGGAAACTTTCACTATTTTTTTTGGTGGGTTCGGCCAAACGTATGCTCAAGTTGTGGCTTTCCTCTTTTTTTTATGGGAAGAGTTTCACCAGATAACTACACGCAGTTTCACCGGGCCCTAAAAGGCTTGTGGAGTCCCACTTGCACCAAGTTTACCGGACCACAATAGCACAATACCACGATGTCGCGATTTGACTTTATTTTTACTTTTTTTTTGTTTTTGGCGTCCAACGGACCGCCATACTTTTCTTAAAACCAAAAAAAACTTTTTAAGCGACGGCTTGTGCACCGCGCACGTATTCAAAAAGGAGACGACACTTCTCGTTTCTTGCCAAATATCGACTGCCTTTACTTCCCATTCGAGTTCTCTTGGGATACCTCAACAAGTACGATAGGTTTGGTTGTTGTTGTAATACTTTGCATAGATGCATTGGAATTTGAGAATGCTTTAGCGTCGTTTATGCCAGTGTGTGTGAATTACGTTCGTCTCATATCACGTCAGAATCAGGCGAAAGTGTGATTGGCCGTATGTATCGTATGATGCTACGGTTCCTTTCCAGACAACCTCTTTCTGGGTGTATGGACGAGACGCAAAAGGCACGCTTGACGACGTGGCATTCGATCATTCGAGAACAAACATACGATGGAAAATTCCATTTGTAATGCAAAATCAATTAGACGATTTAAAATGCAACTGTACCAAGACATTGATGACAGAATATATCACCATCGTCTTGGCACACATTTACGCAGAAAGCTATTCCAGGTCGCCAAAGCGAACCAAAAATTATAGAGAATTTTGTTGTCGCCAGCATACCGTAAAAGGCGCGCGCTGTGACCTCTTTTCTCCATTACAAAACAAATAATAGGCCAACCTCCAATCTCAAAGGAAGGGTTCGCTCTATATTTGAAAAGAGAACAGGGGTAACTTGAGTGGAATCTTCACTGTCTGATGTCTTTGGCATGGTACATACCCAATGGTTTACCGGTTCTGTCCTCCAGAACATAATATGACTTCCCCTTCTTCTCTCGAATGCGGGCTGGTAAAAATAGCGGTGCCAATTTGGCACAGAATCCTTTGGGAAAACTGCTCTGCGCGAAGTTTCGCCTAAAAACTTCCTGACCTACTCTGAAGTTTACATTGCGACTTCGAGTATTATACGTACGAGTATTGGTCTCGTGAGCTCGTTTTAAGTGTTCGTGGACTCTATCCCGAATGTTTCCCAGTTTGTCGCTTAATGGGATATTCACCTGGTGGTCATCCAACAAATCCAGACTACGCAGCAAGCGATAATCGTCTGCATGGTGAACCATATTTAGTCCGAAGAGAACGTAATACGGAGAGGCTCCAATAGATGTTTGATACGAGCCGCGCAATGCACAGCTGATGCCACTGAGGCATTTGTCCCAGTCTTTCTGGTCATCCTTAATATATGCGCGTATGGCAGCTATTATCGAGCGATTCACGCGCTTAGATGCGTTGGACTGCGGTGAATATAAAGCCGTATAAACATGGTTTATTCCATATTTGACAAGAAGTGCGTTAAAGACGGCTGACTTAAATTGCACGCCGTAATCCGTGATGATTGTCTCGGGAACTCCAAAGGTGTGGAAGATATACTCCTCCAAATATTCACATATAGACGACGCGCAAAACTTTTAAGTGTTCTTAGAAAATGGTACTTTAATAGATGGTCAACGATGATTAAGATTCCGACAGCCCCTGACTAAGTACGAGGATAAGGACCTAACAAATCCATAAATAAACGCTGAAATGGTCGGGCTGATCGTACCAGCTGACCCATTGGTGGACGTAATACAACGTTGGATAGTTTGGTGCACTTACACGTGGCACAATTCAAAACGTTGTAACGAGTTTCGCTCGGGTGACGCCCGCCGGTCACCCATGGTTCATGCGGTGGGTTGTTACAAATTAAAGATTGAGGTTTCGGTGCATACAATTTATTTATTCTATACTTAAAACTACTTATTATACCTTATTCTACGGTCGTTATTTGGCCAACTAGTGGCGTCGGTCGGTATCGGTCGGTAGGTCGGTGTTACGAGAGGGGGTAACGGAGCGGAGGCGTGAATCTTAGCACGTGAGATATAGCGCTCCATATCTCGACGCTAAACTGGGGGTGGTGGGTATGAGTGGCGTGTCACTCGTACCGCTTTTGATGGACAATTAGCCTTATCGGAAGGCACACGGGAGAAGCTTGGTGACGACCAGGCTACCGAGTTGTGAAATTACGGTTAGTCACACAAGTGCCAGATATAGCAGTAGCGGCCCCGTCTAACGAGCGGCGTGCCCCTAGCGTTATCTCTGGGCTTGGACGGTAAGTTTGAGTCAAACAAGTTGGGAGATGAGACAGTAGTGGCCCCGTCTAACGAGCGGCGTGCCCCTAGTGTTTCCTTCCAACTCGGACGGTAAGTTTGAGTCAAACAAGTTGGGAGATGAGACAGTAGTGGCCCTGTCTAACGAGCGGCGTGCCCCTAGTGTTTCCCTCTAACTCGAACGGTAAGTTTGAGTCAAACAAGTTGGGAGGTGAGACAGTAGTGGCCCCGTCTAACGAGCGGCGTGCCCCTATTGTTTCCCTCTAACTCGGACGGTAAGTTTGAGCCAAACAAGTTGGGAGGTGAGACAGTAGTGGCCCCGTCTAACGAGCGGCGTGCCCCTAGTGTTTCCTTCCAACTCGGACGGTAACGCACTGGAAGAGTGACGGAATTTATCGGACAGAATTGTCCCTGGTGCTCTCGGTGAAGAGTGCAGAAATTGGAACAGAGTTCCTTGTGGTGCGAATAAATGGCCTTGGCAATAAACTTCGGTCAGGGTTACTCCACCACGACTTCAGTGGTTCGTGGCGGTCTTGATACGATTGTATTTTTGATGACCGATGGGGAATTATATTGGCGCTGATTTCGGAAAATATAATTTGTTGTTATTATATTATGATACCATTCTCCCCTTCGTTTTGTCAAAAAAAAACAAATGCCCGACCTCACCCTTGAACCTGTGATTTGGTGTTCGGTCGGTATCTTGGCTGGAGACTTATCCGTGGCGCTAATATCGGATATATTTTTGACCGAGCGATTGGTGTACATGGACCTTGATGTTCGCGAGATTTTTATGAAAAAAAATGTTTTCCCTCGCCTGGGATTTGATCTCGGGCATGTTGACTCTCCGGCCAATCGCTAATGCTACGTGCTATGGGTCCGATGTGGTAGGCGACGGCAATATGCCTTTATAGAAATTAATTCGAAAATTAAAAAAAGTTTTGCTCGTACGGGGATTTGAACCCACGTACCTTGGATCGGCGGTTTGGAGTATCTCCATGGCGCTACTAAGCTCCATAGTGCTAAACTTGTATATTAGTGTAGTATGTTAATCGTATGGTTTGTGACGAAGTGTTTGTGCTGTAGCAAAACACTTCGTTACATTCCCCTCTTACTTGGGGGGGGGTTTGTAATAAGGGTTTTGTTTCTTATGTCTTGTCCTTACTGTCGTTAATGTTTTTTGTTAAAAATAGTAGTGCTTATATAAATATGTACAAGAAAATATGCTTAATTGTTACATTGTGTACAATCGGAATGCATTGGAATTAAATTTGTGTGAATATCATTTTGACTAATTATTAATTGATTTGATTATAGTGCTAACATAGGAAAAAAAATTGTAATAGAAAGTAGTTTTTATTGATCTCTTGGGTGTGGTCGCTTTTTATTATTAATGGGATGACCTTTATTTTAGGCGCCAATCACCTCCTGAGATGAAATACAATTTATAATACTATTATGTGTGCAAACTTATATCTAATTTGGATGGTTTTTTTTTTTTTTTTTTTTTTTTTTGGTTTAATGTACTTCATTTGTTTTCTGTTAATTTCCTTTTTTTTTCGGCTACTATACTTCATTTTTTTTCAGTTATTTTCATTTTCTTTTTTGTTCCATTATTCTTTTTTTTTCCATTTCATTTCATAGTTTTTTTTTTTTTTTTTTTTTTTTTTTAGTTGTAATTTTAATTTTTGTGTCCGTGCGGTGGGCTGAGTGTCAGCGTGCGGTTACTTTCCAGGGACGTCAGGTGGACAATTCCTGGGTGGTGTCTGACCTTTCCTTCAGTGGTCCACAACTTAAATTTCCGGGATGGTCGTGGGTTGGACAGACACATTATGGCCGCAATCTCCTCCGGTGTCATAGTGCCTCCCACGACCCGATATCCTTCGAAGGTGCGGGTTGGTTCGACGGTAGCGATGGTGATAGCAGTTGTAGTAGTAGTGGTAGTAGAAGCGGTAGTGGCGATGATCGCGTTGGTGGCGGTGCTGATCGGTACGGTGCGGGTAGCGGTGGTGGTCGGAGCGGTGACGGTAGCGGTGATGGTCGGAACGGTGGCGGTAAAGGTGCTGATCGGAGCGGTGGTAGTAGCGGTGATTATCGGAACGTTGGCGGTGGCGGTGGCGGTGGCGGTGGCGGTAGCGGTGACGGTCGGAACGGTGGTGGTAGCGGTGATGATCGCGTGGGACGGCGTGACACAGTCTTGTCAGCTCGTTGGCCGTTAGTGGCCGTCGTGGTGGCGGCGGCTTCTTTTTCCACTCCCGTGTGCGGAGCTGTCCGGCTGATGTGCGGCATGGGGGGGTTGGTACTGGGGCTGGTTGTGTACGGCGTCGTATGCCCATTTCGACCATGTCAGTAGTGAATTTGACCGTTTCGTTCGGCATGTTGACTGTGACTGATTGTTCGATTTCTGTTTTGTTCATACCTGCGGTATCGGCATTTTCGATTAGTGGTTGTTCTGGTAATTGCTTGCAATCTTTAATGTGTGCGGTTATTGTCTTTTTCCTCTCCCCTTCCAAGATATAGATTACTGGTGAGAGTTTCTTTTTTATTAAATATGGTCCCATAAATCTTGGGGCTAATTTGGCGGAGAATTGGTTGGCTGTGGACGAGAGGGGGCGGTGGCGGTAGTATACCAGTTCTCCTACCTGAGGGGTCCATGGGCGTCGCCGTAGGTCGTAGTAGTGTTTTTGTTTGGTGAACGCTTTGGCGGCGTTGAGCTGGACCAGGGTGAAGGCATCGTATAATTTGCTTATTCGTTCGGCTGTGTTGGTTTCGGTGTTTAGGCTGATTGTGGGGGTGGTGGGTAAGCGGAGCTCTCGGCCGTAATTTAGGTAGGCCGCCGAGTACCCCGTAGTTTCGTGTTGACTTGTGTTTATCGCTAGCATTAGTTCGGGTAAGTACTCGTCCCACTTCCGGTGGTCCTTTTGTACGTACTGGGCTACCATGGTGTAGGGGTGTAGGGTGGGGTAAGCCTTTGCTCTATGTTGAGTTCTGCCAGTAGACTTTGAAAGGGCTTGCTTCGGTATTGTGTTCCGTTGTCGGTGATTAATTGCTTCGGGCATCCGTAGCGGCTTAGTATGCGTTCCCGAAATCCTTTGATCAGGGCTGGGGTGGTTGCATCTCGCAGGGCCACAAATTCGGTCCATTTCGTAAATTTATCGTGGAAAACCAGAATCATCGTATTTCCTTTTGTTGATCGAGGCAGTGGTCCGATAAATTCGGAACATACTATTTCCCATGGGTGCGAATTTGCGGTTCGGTGCATCTGGCCGGCAGGTTTCCTGGCCGGGGATTTGTACTCCATACAAATAGGGCAACTGCGGACGAAGCGGGCGACATCTCTGAATAACCCTGGCCAGTAATAGGTTTGGGCGATTCGTGCGATGGTTTTTGCTATGCCGATGTGGCCGGCGGTTACGGCTGTGTGGTTTTCGTGTAATATCTGCCTGCGTAGGGGCTTTGGTACGCATATCTTCCATGCAGATGCGGTGGTTTCCGTATAGCAAGTCGGGTTGTAAATGTGTCGGTACAGGGTATCCTCGGTTATTTGATACTCTGGGTTATCCTTGGGGTTCTTCTTTACCAGTTGTAATTTTCCTTCGTACCACGGACAAGTTGCGGTGATGGGCAGCAATAGCCGCACTGGTGACTCTTTGGTGGGATGTCTGGAGAGTACGTAAGCGACGGTGTTTAGTGAACCCTTCCGGTAGCGGATATCAAAATCGAATTGTTGCAACTCTATTGCCCAACGGGCTAGGCGACCAGATGGATTCTCCAAATTGTTTAGCCATTTTAACGAACGGTGATCGGTGTGTACGATGAAATGGTATCCCTCTAAGTAGGGCCTCATTTTCCGGATTCCCCAGACGACGGCGAGACATTCTTTTTCGGTGACCGAATAATTCCGTTTGGCGTCGGTTAATGTGCGGCTTGCGTATGCAATTACCCTCTCTTGAGTTTCGATCGTCTGGGATAGTACGTCGCCTAATCCTTCGGCGCTGGCGTCTGTTTGGAGGAGGAACGGCTTGGTAAAGTCTGGGCAGGCAAGGATGGGAGCTTCCGTTAGCTTTTGCTTCAATAACTGAAATGCTTCTTCCTGAGCGGTTTGCCATACCCACTTCTGGGTTTTCTTTAGTAAACGTGTTAATGGAGCGGCTACGGTTGAGAAGTTTGGTACGAACCTTCGGTACCATGAGGCGATCCCAAGTATTCTGCGTAATTCCTTAATGTTTCGGGGTGGCATTAGGTTGCGGATTGCCTCTACCTTGCTTGGGTCTGTGTGGATTCCCTCTTGGTTCACCATATGCCCTAGATATCGCATCTCGGAACGGCCAAATTCGCATTTGTCTGGGTTTATCTTTAATTGGGCCTGTTTTAGTCGACGGAATACCTCCTTTAGTGCGGTAGTGTGTTCGGAGAAAGTGCGACCAATCACTATGATGTCATCTAGGTATGCGAATGCAAAGGGCTCTAATTCGGGGCTAATAATTTGATCGAGCAGGCGCTGGAAAGTGGCAGGCGCAGAGTGCAGTCCAAATGGCATTACCTTCCATTGAAACAAACCTCGGCCCGGGACGGTAAAGGCGGTGTATGGCCGACTGTTTGGTTGGAGAGGTATTTGCCAGTATCCTTGCTTTAGGTCAATGGTCGATATGTATTTGGCTCCTTTTAACTTGTCCAGTATGTGTTGTATCTGGGGTAGGGGGTATGCATCTTTTATGGATATTTCGTTCAGTTGGCAGTAATCCACGCACAACCTCCACGTGCCTTGCTTCTTTCGTACCAGTACGATAGGTGAGCTGTATGGGCTTCGGGATGGTTCTATCTTCCCTTCCGCAAGCAATTGATCAATTTCGGCGTTAATGATTGCCTGCATTGCTGGGTTTCTGGGCATGTATCTGTGCTTGAACGGTCGGTGGTGCTTCAACCGGATCTCGTGTTCGGTGACGGTGGTTAATCCTGCGAGCCGCTCGAAGGTAGGTAGTTCTTCGGCTAGTAGTCTGTTTAGTATCTCTGTCTCGGTTGACAAATTTCGCAGTGTCGGTGGTGTTGGCTCGCTTTGGGCGGTTATAATCTCATTCCCTCTATTTATGGTAAAACCATGTTTCGCTAGGAAATCTGTACCGATGAGGAAATTGTCCATCAGATTTGGTATATAGACAAATTCTTCGTTGAACGTCCACTTTCCCCATCGTATGGCAAGTGTGTATGCTTGGTGGGCGGTGACGGTGGACTTGTCCGCTAGCGAGAACGTGATTTCGATCGGATGGGCCGGTATGTTGGCGGCTATGCAAATACTTCTGATGTCTTTGCCTATGCAGGATCTGCCTGCCCCGGTATCAATCACTGCGTTGTATGGTTGGTGGCAAAATTCCATTGGTAGAGTGTATGAGGTGAGACTAGGGGTAGCGGTATCGGGGGCGTCTAACGTCTCACTGCCTTGGACGGCCCGGTGGCGTTTCCCGCTAAGCATCGACAGTGTCGGCTTTGTACTCCGTTGGTTCCGCAGTACGAGCAGAATATTCGTCGGTTTTGGCAGGCTCGTCGTTGATGCCCTGGCTGGCCACAGGTCCAGCAGCAGGTTCGGCGGTTGTACTCGGGATCGGGCAGTGGTGATGCTGGATACGGTTCTGGTGGTCTACCGATGGTGGGGACGTCATTTGGCCGGGCGGTCTGTAGTTGCGGCTGGTAGGCATGTACTGCCGTTTGGTGGGGCGGTGTGGTTTGGTGATATATTGCCTCTGTCGGGTGCATCGTTGGGTGGTATGCCTGGATGGTCGCTTGGTGCAGCGGCGCATTTGGGCGGTATGAGGCATCGGTTGGTCGGGCGGTCTGTCCTTGGGGTTGGTAGGCCGTGAGGGTCGACTGAGGCAGCGGTGCGGCTGGGCGGTACTGTGGCGTGGCTTGCCGGTAGGGCGCGGGGGCTGGTCGGAATGCGGGTCTTGACATCGGTGTGTTTGGTCGAATAGCCGGGGATTCACTTTGCAGGTGTTCGAACTCTTCGACCAGTGCGGTGAGTTCCGGTAGTGTGGAAAACTCTCGCCTTTTCACATAGTGGCGGTACTCAGGACGGAGATTGTCGTAAATTTGGTCAAGTTTTTCTTCGGGTGTGAATGTTGTCTGCCATCTCATTAAGGCCTGTATTGCTGTGATAAATTCCTTTCCCTTCTCTTTCGATGTTTGTGTTCGATTCCGTATTTGGTCACGGAGATGAGTGGAGAATCGGTAGGGGAGGAAGAACTTCCGCAGTTCGGTGCTGAACTCGTACCAAGTACCCAGGAGTTCCTTATTATTTCGATACCAGGTTAGAGCGGTTGCTTTGAGTAACTCTGGTAGTGTGCGGACGATGCGGTCGAGTGGGACCTGGTAGCACTCAGCTAGTTCTTCCACTCGCTCCAGAAATTCGAGTGGGCTACCAGAACCACCATACCGTACGTTCCACCGGCGTACTTTGTCCATCACCTCAGTGTCGGATATACGATAGACGGTGATTGGAGCCTTATCGACTGGTCGATTTGCTTCCATCGGAGAAAGCGTTATTGTTGGTATAGTCGGCGGTTTTACTTGGTGGCCTTCGTATTTAGCGGGGATTACGGAGGCGGTCAGGTCTTCACACGACTTGTGTTTACGGATGCTGCCGGATAGTCGTTTCCGCAGCTCGTCTACGGTACCTGTGCTGTCCATACCACGTTGTGTCAGTTCCACCACAAGTTCGTCTTTCTTCAGCAGATAGACTTCGCTAGCATTTAAACTGGTTCCTTCGCTGGCCATTGCTACGTACAGTTTTCTTCTTATATAAAAAAAGTTTTGTCTTTTGATTTGACGCTTTCACCACTTTAAGCTCTTACTTTTGCTACTACTACTACAAATTAGAGTTAATTTGTTACCAACACGCGTTGCTGCTGATATAGTATATGCTACGGGCGGTCGGTGGAAGGATGTGGACGAAAAAGTGTCCCTGCTCGGGCGCCAAATTTGTAACGAGTTTCGCTCGGGTGACGCTCGCCGGTCACCCAGGGTTCATGCGGTGGGTTGTTACAAATTAAAGATTGAGGTTTCGGTGCATACAATTTATTTATTCTATACTTAAAACTACTTATTATACCTTATTCTACGGTCGTTATTTGGCCAACTAGTGGCGTCGGTCGGTATCGGTCGGTAGGTCGGTGTTACGGGAGGGGGTAACGGAGCGGAGGCGTGAATCTCAGCACGTGAGATATAGCGCTCCATATCTCGACGCTAAACTGGGGGGGGGGGGGTATGAGTGGCGTGTCACTCGTACCGCTTTTGATGGACAACTAGCCTTATCGGAAGGCACACAAGTTGGGAGATGAGACAGTAGTGGCCCCGTCTAACGAGCGGCGTGCCCCTAGAGTTTCCTTCCAACTCGGACGGTAAGTTTGAGTCAAACAAGTCGGGAGATGAGACAGTAGTGGCCCCGTCTAACGAGCGGCGTGCCCCTAGTGTTTCCTTCCAACTCGGACGGTAAGTTTGAGTCAAACAAGTTGGGAGATGAGACAGTAGTGGCCCCGTCTAACGAGCGGCGTGCCCCTAGTGTTTCCCTCTAACTCGGACGGTAAGTTTGAGTCAAACAAGTTGGGAGGTGAGACAGTAGTGGCCCCGTCTAACGAGCGGCGTGCCCCTATTGTTTCCCTCTAACTCGGACGGTAAGTTTGAGTCAAACAAGTTGGGAGGTGAGACAGTAGTGGCCCCGTCTAACGAGCGGCGTGCCCCTAGTGTTTCCTTCCAACTCGGACGGTAACGCACTAGAAGAGTGACGGAATTTATCGGACAGAATTGTCCCTGGTGCTCTCGGTGAAGAGTGCAGAAATTGGAACAGAGTTCCTTGTGGTGCGAATAAATGGCCTTGGCAATAAACTTCGGTCAGGGTTACTCCACCACGACTTCAGTGGTTCGTGGCGGTCTTGATACGATTGTATTTTTGATGACCGATGGGGAATTATATTGGCGCTGATTTCGGAAAATATAATTTGTTGCTATTATATTATGATACCATTCTCCCCTTCGTTTTGTCAAAAAAAAAACAAATGCCCGACCTCACCCTTGAACCTGTGATTTGGTGTTCGGTCGGTATCTTGGCTGGAGACTTATCCGTGGCGCTAATATCGGATATATTTTTGACCGAGCGATTGGTGTACATGGACCTTGATGTTCGCGAGATTTTTATGAAAAAAATGTTTTCCCTCGCCTGGGATTTGATCTCGGGCATGTTGACTCTCCGGCCAATCGCTCATGCTACGTGCTATTGAGTCCGATGTGGTAGGCGACGGCAATATGCCTTTATAGAAATTAATTCGAAAATTAATTTCTATGAAAAAAAGTTTTGCTCGTACGGGGATTTGAACCCACGTACCTTGGATCGGCGGTTTGAAGTATCTCCATGGCGCTACTAAGCTCCATGTCAGATGTAGTGCTAAACTTGTATATTAGTGTAGTATGTTAATCGTATGGTTTGTGACGAAGTGTTTGTGCTGTAGCAAAACACTTCGTTACAACGTATTCTTTGATTTGTTTCGACATATGTGGCCAGAAGAAGTATCGCTTAATCCGCTCGGTGGTCTTTCCGATACCTCCATGAGCACCAGTAAGACGACAGTGAGCTTGTTGGATGACTTCGTTGGACAACGATCGAAGCACCCAAAGCTTCCAGGAATCATTTTCTTGTTCATCCCTACCGAAGGCAAATTCTGTGCGCTTGTACAAGTATTTCCCTATCACTTTAAGATCAGGCAACTTACTCTGGTTAGCCAAAATTTTGGTTTTTATCATTCCATATTCAGAACTATCAAACTCCGCTGAGTCTAAGTCGTTTTCGGGTCCTACCTCCCTGGTTGACGTACCAACACGACAGGCGAGCTCCAGGAACTTTTTGATTCCTCGATGATCCCCTGAGCTAGCATTTCATCCAGTTCCGCAGAAATCAATTTCTCGATAGCCGGAGATACTAGATAATGCCGCTGCTTTGTTGGCCTTGCATCCTGAACATCGATAACGTGTTCAACCAGGGTCGTTTTTCCCAATCCATCTTTATCGAAAGAAGGAAAACGTGACTTAACCACTTCCAATCTGTTCAATTGACAAGTCGTCAAAACGAGTGATTTGGTGTTAGTACCTTCGTCCACTTCCAAAATGTTCGCAACCTTAAAGTTGAACGTTTACTCTTTCGCTTCACCGCAGGATTGTGTTCCGCAAAAATTCGAGCACGGGCTCTCTGATACATGTCGAAGCGATCATGGTAGGGCTTGATTGGAAACAAAATCGGTCTTTTACTATTGGCATTGGCAGTCGTTTTATCTTCCCTGTTTACAAGCAGGGCGATGGGAACACTGGGTTCACCGTTTGTGGCACGAAAACTCGTGTCTTTAGTTGGAATAGCATCCAAAGTTGGCTTTACTTGGCGTGTGGGTTTCGCTTCCGAAGCTGAGCCACACCCGGTCGGAAGTTTCCCGACGTCCTACATATGGTACAATTTGGTTTGAAGATATTAACGGCACCGCATCCATAGCAGAAGATCCGCCGTTCCTTCAGACAATCTAAATATCTGTGACCAGACTCGTCACAATTCCAACAAACAGGAATACTACCTTCAGCTAAAGCACAATTTTCCCTTTAATATTTGGTGTTAGACGACTTTCAATTGGAGATACACGATCGACTTCAACCTCGGAGATGTTACGACGGGGAATCTGGTTCCTAAATCCAGTGAAACCACGATTAACCTCCGCGAAGAATCGTTCACGTTTGCGGCAAATATCACGAAGTTGCGCTACAGAGCCAATTGTCAGATATAGGATCTCATGTCGAATATCCGGTCTAAGGTTCCGGGATATTATTTCAACGAGTTCCCTTTCGTTTATTTGCGAGTTCAATCGGTTCGTCAATACCGAAATAGAATCGAAATACTCATCGAAAGTTTCACGATCTCTCTGCTTCCTTGACCGAATACTCTCCAGGAGATCGTAATCTGTGCGACAATCCTTGTATTGCGTTCGCAATGCTTCGCAAAGGTCAAACCAGTTACAACTGAGCACGCCCCGATGATAACGCCAAAACCATCCAGTTTCTTCAAAAAGGTCCTCCTCATCCCGGTAATTTCGCCCAGGATTCCGTCTAAGATTGCCATTGGCAGAATTACCGTTTAAAGTCCAGTCCAACGGATTTCGTCCTTTGGTCTTACTCTTACTTCTAGTGTTCGTACTTCGTGTTGGCATCGTCTTTGGAATTGCTCCCTTGGATGATGGTGTCCTTTTACCAAATTGTTTTCTCCCATTCGCAGCATCAGTGGCGTACGCGACTGAGATTTCGATCGGCTTCAGATCCTCACCCCGGCATGTCGCTGAAGTCTTCAAAAACTCCTCGATACACGTTTTGTGGAACACCTCAGATCCTCATCACTACGAACAGTGAACATGGTGACGAAAATTCACCCCAAAACTCAACTATTGCCTCAAAGCAATTACCTTGGCACAAGCAGTACCAGCGATAAGTAAACAATAACAAAAACAAAAAATCCAATGCCGAACTTCGGTTTTGTTTAGGCCAAAACCCGAAGCAAGACCCCCAAAAATTCCGTCCCAAACCCAGAAGGAATCAATGGAAACAAATATAAAACTATAGAAGTTGATAAACTTAACCAACAAGTTTTGAATACCGAAATTTCTAACTAAACGATAGTATCCTGCAGATTCAGGTCAACCCTTACGATACGGTCGTAAAGGCGATAATATATAAAAGAAACTGCTTTTCTACCTTACTTCAAATCAAAAAGATAAAACTTTAAAATACAGGCGATAATACCTTTACTGATAATTAAACTATAAAATTAATTTCCAATAACCAACAAGTTTAAAATTAAAGTGATTCTCCTCCTTCCAGCAAGGTAATTCTGTAGTATTCCGGCGTATAACACACATCAAGCATCAGGATATATAAAAAAAATTATATAATTTCAATAACACGAGATTATCCACGTTAGGTTCAGGTATAAAAAGGCCACAATGACATCCTAGTCCACGGTCTGCATAGCGCAATCCATGGCAATTTCAGAAAGCATTGGGTAGTGATTGAGAAAAGGGAACAATTTAGAGATAAAAAGAAGTATCCTCAAAAAAAAACTCACAAAAACACACTCTAACATCAGAGTTAGCGATAATAATGCCACCAGAACTCTAGTCTAGTATTCGTACGTAGACAAAACCCAGGAATTCCAAAGTATGATGCACTCAGTTAATAATGAACTAATTTCCGAAAGACATGGTCGGATTCTGCTATGGATTCAGCTGGTCCGATAGTCTTCAAGTCAGGTCGTCCCACTCGTGCAAGACGCCTGCAATTCACAGAAGCATATCAGATTCGCCTTCACCCGCGCAGAGAACCGACGAAAGGAAAAGGGATCTGGAGTGGAGTGTCCTTCAAGGCCAGATCTACGGTCAAACATCCAAACTAGAGTTTCAGACACCAGCAATTCCGGAAGACCTAGTCTAAGATCTCACCCAGAACAGAAGAAAGGATCGCCCTTAGGAGGAACAATGATCCTTCAAAAGATTTATTCGAGCAAGGAATATGTGAAATTACTGTGGACGGTAACGAACTCAAAATGAACCCGAAAGCCTCTGGACAGAACCGCTGCCGAGAGCAGAATGTCTGTAATTTCAGGGAAGTAGGAATTCATCCATTGATCGCGTCCGACCAAAGATGATAGTTAAGGAATCTGATGTAGTGAGCTAAACGGCGCTGTTTCCTGCGTTTCCACAAGCACCTTGGCAGGCACTACACCAGAATAAACCAAATAATGATTTAAAAAAAAACATACTGAATTATTCTAAAGGAAGATTTAAAATTTGAAAAGTGTGAACCCAAAAAAAAAAACATTAGCGCGATGCCAATATCTCTTCGAGCCCCACGTTGGGCGCCAATTTATGTAATGATTCGCGCTAGAAGCGATGGGGTAATGGTACGGGAACGCCTTTTCTCCATCACCTTAGGTCACCAAATCTGTGCAGCTCAGAAAACCCTGGCTGCCCACAATAGGGTCCCACTTAGGTAATGATTTACTTACGTACGGGATAGGCGTTGCAGACCTGCTGTCAGGCAACTACCCCCTTGGAGGCAGGATCAATCGGGGCGCACGCTATAATTTCGGCCATGCTCGTCGGCTACCGGGGTGGGATCTTGATTGACCCTGTCGTCCGCCATCATCATAAATAATTTTGCATGCTGACTACAAAAAAAAACAAGAAGCTAAAGGGATCAAAAATCTTAGGCCAGAAGAAAAGATAACTCTGACCTATCTATAAAACAAAACCCAAAACCATACGGTCCCGAATTACTTGAATGTGGGCGTGGCGGGTGACACGACTGCTACCGCTGTCCCGCCTCTTTCTTCACCCACCCTACCTTTGGGTTCCCGATGTGGTCGAACCCCCTTACGGGTTTAACCCTTAGCGACACCGAACCAACATTTTACCCAGCTGTAAGGAAGAAGAAGCCACCATAAAAAACTCAGGTAGTTTTCATATTGGATTCACACTTCCGTTATTTATTATATAAAACAAACCAAATCTAAAATTCTAAATCCTATTCGGTAATATAACCTAACAAAATATAATGGAGTGTAGGAACAAACCATAAACTAAAGGGTTAATTCTTATAATACATGTAGTTAAATCATTTAACCTATTATCAGAGACGATATTCACTCGTCTACATTTAAGATGGTAGCAAAATAATAGAAAAATTATGTTTTTATAAATGTGTATAAATATTAATATCTGTTTGGTATATACATGTATACACAGTGGAACGTATGAACAAATCAAATGATTTCGGGTTAATCCCTTTAATGAATGGAGTTTAAATTATTTATTTTATTAGTGTAGCAAAATAATAGAAAAAATAATATATAGATATGTATGTATTAAGATCGGTATGGTATATATTTATACACAATGGAATGCCAGTCGTAGGACTCTGTTGCGAATTAAGCGATAATTCTACTAACACTAACTAGTGGCATAAAAGATCGATATTTCCAAAAAAAAATCGATACTTATAAATCTAAACGACTCGCGCAGCCAATTCATACTTTATATATATATATGGAAATATATATATAATTCATATGGCGATTCGGTCCCCCTTTTCCTTTTCTTTTCATCAATTCCACCAAATTAACATTAGCCAAAATCTAGCCATATTAAGAAAAAAGCATAAAAGTATATAGTAATCATACTTACCCATGATTCATATGTCCGTCGTCGCCAGCGCTGTCGAAGAAGGCCATGATGCGAAGAAGCTAAAGTTTATTAATGTGTTAGTCCTGGTGGAAAGGAAAGGAGTGTATATATATATACCGGCAAACCGAACAACCACGATTCGTAGGCCCCTAATCGGAGCATTCAAAAGGAAATGCAACAAAAACGCGTCCAATAAAATAATCAGAAAAATGTTCGATCAACGTTACTTTTATCGAAAATTTACCAGAGTGTCCGTCCGACTGAGGAGCATAACTACAAAAGCAATAATCCTAAATTAACCACAAAAGCGTGATAAACAAAATTGGTTCCAAGACCCATGTGAATACATTAAATTTAATCGATATGGTGGGCGGAAGACCAAATTGATTCCAGATTCCAGGATGGGATAGGGAATATCTCCTTGAAGCACCAGATGGATCTCATAACGGATGACGCTGTAGCTCTTCGGTTATAAGCGTCGACCAACGTACGAAGTACCATAATGGACATTTTCTGGGTTCTGCAGTCGAATCATTCGGCAGCAGCCATGTCGTGGGGAAATCGGGCGAGGCATGCACTGTCGGTCAAAATCTACGTTGCGGGACTGTACCCAAGAGTATCGGCATCGATTTCAATAGAACAGTTATGTGTGTCCCAAAAGAAATTTGATGTCGAACCAACTCCTTTAACACACGAGGGTGGGCTGGAACTTTCTGAGGTTAGTTCTCACCCTTTGTTTCGGGAAGGTTTTTTTTTCTTTTTTTTTTTTGTTAAGTCGACACCTTACTTCACTGGTGCATGACTTGCTAATTTTGGTTTTGCACCTCGATACAGGGAAACTTTCACTATTTTTTTTGGTGGGTTCGACCAAACGTATGCTCACGTTGTGGCTTTCCTCTTTGTTTTTTATGGGAAGAGTTTCACCAGATAACTACACGCAGTTTCACCGGGCCCTAACAGGCTTGTGGAGTCCCACTTGCACCAAGTTTACTGGACCACAATAGCACAATACCACGATGTCGCGATTTAACTTTATTTTTATTTTTTTTTTGTTTTTGGCGTCCAACGGAACCCATACTTTTCTTAAAACCAAAAAAAAACTTTTTAAGCGACGGCTTGTGCACCGCGCACGTATTCAAAAAGGAGACGACACTTCTCGTTTCTTGCCAAATATCGACTGCGTTTACTTCCCATTCGAGTTCTCTTGGGATACCTCAACAAGTACGACAGGTTTGGTTGTTGTTGTAATACTTTGCATAGATGCATTGGAATTTGAGAATGCTTTAGCGTCGTTTATGCCAGTGTGTGTGAATTACGTTCGTCTCATATCACGTTATAATCAGGATAAAAGTGTGATTGGCCGTATGTATCGTATGATGCTACGGTTACTTTCCAGACAACCTCTCTCTGGGTGTATGGACGAGACGCAAAAGGCACGCTTGACGACGTGGCATTCGATCATTCGAGAACAAACATACGATGGAAAATTCCATTTGTAATGCAAAATCAATTAGACGATTTATAATGCAACTGTACCAAGACATTGATGACAGAATATATCACCATCGTCTTGGCACACATTTACGCAGAAAGCTATTCCAGGTCGCCAAAGCGAACCAAAAATTATAGAGAATTTTGTTGTCGCCAGCATACCGTAAAAGGCGCGCGCTGTGACCTCTTTTCTCCATTACACGTCAGAGGACGAAACGCACCTCATCGAGTTGGAAAAGAAACATATCCGCGGCACATCACCACTGCCTCAAATATCCCTGAACCCTACGGATTCACATGGTTACACGGAACCAAAGGCGGACAAAAGCAGGACGACGTTCCCAGTACCACGGGAAACAATCGCCATGCGAAACCCAACAGAGGCGCCAGGGGCATCGTACCTAATGTTTATCGACCTGGTGCGTAAATGGTCAGTGCGGTACGACGGTGGCAAAGAGCCTCTTCTGTTTATCGAGAGATTGGAAGAGCTCGCTGATGCATACTCGTTGAGCAGAAACCTGCTCCCCCGGACTATGCCGGAGTTGCTTCGCGACCGAGCCTTACTGTGGTTCCGTAGCAACAACCAGAGGTGGCAGGACTGGAGCAGCTTCAAGACGGACTTTTTGCAATTCTTCCTGCCCACCAGATACTGGGAACGTCTGGACGATGAAATTCGATAAAGACGCCAGAAGCAGCAGGAACCATTCAAGGACTACGTAATTACGATGCAGAACCTGATGAGGCATGCGAATTATCCAGAAGAAGAGCAGGTGGAAAGAATCTTCCGGAACTACCGTCAGGAATACCAATTTTATATCCGACGGAAAGATTTCTGTAACCTCCGTGAACTCATCGGACTGGCGGAAGATTTCGAGAGCATAGCAGAGGACTGCGTTAGTATCCAAGCAAACCAGGACAGCACAACGACGACACATCGAAGAAGGCCACATGGGAGGCATTGTTTGGTGAGTCAGCCTGAAGAAGGACCATATAATCCTCGACCGACTTGTCGATGGTGCCGACAGGAATGCCACTTTCAAAAGGAATGCACTAACCCTCGGGTGATTTTCTGCTGGGATTGTGGCCAACAGAATATCAGGCCAATTGACTGCTGCCGCCAACGCAATTTACACGCTGAGCATCGTCATTTGCTCCTGTCCGCCGAGAAGTCAGCCCTGATCCAGGATCGACACCGAATTCTCGTTCGCATCATCATAAACCGCGAACCCGTTCAGGCCACTATTGAAACCGGAGCGTCCCGCAGTTTCGTCAGCGAAGCTTGGCTGAAAGGGTAAGAAATGTGGACAACACCAACCCCGTGCACATTCCAATACAAATGGCTAACGGAAGTCAGATAACAGTCCGTCAAGAGTTGAACATCAACCTTCAGTTTGGGGAATCCTTATGTTCCCTGTGCCTGCTGGTGTTGCCGAACGCCGCTGATGACCTTACATTGGGAATGGACTTCCTTACAAGAAAAAGGGCCACTTTAGTCTCGGAGGTGAGTGCTTAACACTACAAACTGGACCAGCCCGGCGGGTTAAACGTTTGACGTGCAACACACTCCAAGAACAAGAGCAACCACAATTGTCAAAGACCCAACCGCCGTTAAAGACACACTTGCCAGTAGTCAAACCGTCCAGCAGAAGACGTCGCAGCCACCAAAAACCCTTACAGATACCAGACGGCAAAATATCTTCACTTTCAGGATATCAAAAGTCGTCGCAGCCTAGTTACCTCTGCCCAAAACAACAGAGCCATAGAATCGGCGAGAGACACCATAGTGTATCACCACATCCATTTAGACATACTGCAGTCAGGACTCTCACCAAAGATTGCCACAGACGCCTAAGCAGACAGCATTACCAGAAGTCATCTACAACAGCTAAACAATCATCATTGCTGAGGAGAACCTTCGTCACTCCAAACCACCAGAAGCCGGAAAAACCTTCGCCACGAACCATTTCAGCTTTTACCGATGTCACATTCGTCACAGACCCACAGCAGTCACAGTCGCCACATTCGTCACAGTCACCACAGCAGTCACAGTCGCCACAGTCGTCTGGAACCATACAATAATTACCGCCGCCAATAATTAACGCAGTCACCAAAACAAAAAGGAACCGCAAGCCAATCACAACCTGTTTTCGTTTACTTCAAAGAGGGCTTCCGTTTCATAGCCCTAATTATTGGGAAGGGTACGTGCTTGTCCACCGAAGCAACGGGGGAGGGGGGGGGGGGTTGTGAGGAACAAAATTCTTTAAATAGAATTTTGCCCACACAAAACAAATACCATGAAATATTTAATTACACTTTGTTCAAAATAAAATATATAGCAATGGTGTTCTCACTGAGCAAGGAAAAAATCACTCAATTTATAAGAAGAGTGGAAATGGTAGTCAATAAGCACCTAGCACAACACAAAAAGTGACTCAATATCCACCATGCTCGTTTTCTCATAAGCAGGCAAGCACTCAAAGGATAAACAACCACAGGCGGTGAATCTAACCACCACCGAGTCGAGCGAAACTGCAGTGACCAACCGGCGTAACTGATCTCATATAAGTCATAGGCGAGCATGAAATCACAGAAGAGAAAATATGCAGCACAAGACGGGAACAGCATTGAATTCACCCGAAAATATGGCTGTCCCACTCGCACCAGGCGGCAGTGGACTCTTACGCACCGATCGGAACCCAATGCACACTAACTTCAGACCAACGGCTGATGGGGTCGATGACCGAAACATTTCAAAACACAAACCGTTTTCAAAACCAAATGTGTAAATGACGTCAGCAGAGATCAAACAAACACACTGCATGCATATGGGAGACCATGCGTATAATAAAATCAAAACATGTATATTTCATGTTTATTGCAATACAACAAAACATGTATAATGCATGTATATTGCAATACGACAAAACATGTTTATTGGAATATATATGAAACATGTATGCAAAACACTTCGACCATATATATTGCCAACAAATGGCAATATGCATCGGACTATAGAGGGAAAACCGAAGAAAACAACAACAAAACACAAGGACGACGAAAAACAAACGAAAAAACCACGCTGTATAACAACGAAAAAGTATAAGAGGAGCACGCAGCTCGACAAAAGAGCAGTCTTCCTGAGTTCCTTTTGGAATCGACTACTTAGTGGTTTAACAGTACTTACCTTGCCATTACCGCTAAAGCTAAACGCTGCAACGCTGACTGAATCCTCACATTAGTGGCTTAAGAGTACTTACCATGCCATTACCGCTGAAGCTAAACGCTGCAAAGCTGACTGAACCCTCACATTAGTGGCTTAAGAGTACTTAACATGCCATTACCGCTGAAGCTAAACGCTGCAACGCTGACTGAACCCTCACATTAGTGGCTTAAGAGTACTTACCGTGCCTTTACCACTGAAGCTAAACGCTGCAACGCTAACTGAATCCTCACATTAGTGGCTTAAAAGTACTTACCTTGCCATTACCACTGAGGCTTAATGCTGCAACGCTAAATGAATCCTCACATTAGTGGCTTAAGAGTACTTACCTTGCCATTACCGCTGAAGCTAAACGCTGCAACGCTGACTGAATCCTCACATTAGTGGCTTAAGAGTACTTACCTTGCCATTACCGCTGAAGCTAAACGCTGCAACGCTGACTGAATCCTCACATTAGTGGCTTAAGAGTACTTACCATGCCATTACCGCTGAAGCTAAACGCTGCAACGCTGACTGTATCCTCACATAATTGGCTTAAGAGAACTTACCTTGCCATTACCACTGAAACTAAACGCTGCAACGCTGACTGAATCCTCACGTTAGTGGCTTAAGAGTACTTACCTTGCCATTACCGCTGAAACTAAACGCTGCAACGCTAACTGAATCCTTACATTAGTGGCTTAAGAGTACTTACCTTGCCATTACCGCTATACAATTAACTTCCTAACCTCTTTTTCACAGGAGAATTATCAAACTTTATATTAAATAAATATTAATGTCATAAAATCTTTGTCACAGGAAAAATTATCACTACACGCCTCTAGGGGCCACAAATATCCTTTTGTATAAAATTGAATTAATATTGAATATACTTAAACTAAATAAAGAAAAATTACAAAAACCCTAAACAAACAAATCTTATTATTATAACGACCCAATTTAATTAGAGCCCTGGTCACACTGAGTTCTACCCCGGCTGGAAAACTCCGTTCTTGGCCACCTTTACTGAAGCTTCCCATAAGCCACCGAAATGGGGAGATCGCGGCGGAATAAATTTCCAGGTAATGCCTTGTTGCAGAAATAGCGAAAGGCTTCGACTGCGCTATTCGATCACGTGGTAGATCTGCCATTAATTGCTTATTAAGAAGTGGTTTGGAGCAACAACAAATGATACAGCGGTAAATCTCTTGTCGAATAATCTTCCGTGCATTTGGAATCCAGAAGCGTTCCCTTAGTATGTTGTGCAGAGTTTGGCCTCCATCGTGTAGGTGCCGTGTATGAAAGTGTCGAATTAGGCTTCTGGTAAATGGATGCGAATTTGGCAATAAAATTGGATGCGCCGTATCGAAAGGTAAGTGAGACTTTGATAAGCGCCCACCTACCCGAAGAAGTCCGTTCTGATAAAATGGTGCAAATGATGCGATTTGTGCGTGAGGTAAAAATTCATGTTTGAGCTGCCTGAATCTCTTCTTGCATGTGAATTCGTTGGAGATTTTGAATTACACTGAGCAAGGCTGCATCGAACTCTTGGGGACTTATAGAGCTGCTAATTCTTTCCTTAACGTATACTTGTGAATTGCACCAAAGTCTCCTGACGTAACAAAAAATGCGGATTAATTTGAGAAAGTCATTATGATACTTGCAAGATGTTATGAGATCTGTAGCTCCAGTAGCCAGAAGAACCGTTTTCGATTTTCTTTCTTCTTGCAGGTAGTTGCTATCTTCATTGTCACATCGAGCAGGCCACGCAGCTTCTAAGTCATGGAGAAATTTTGGCCCATGAAACCAGAGCTGGCTATTAGCGAGCTCGGCGGTCTAAAACCAGGTCTGCTGAGTTTTGCGACGAAGAAACATGTCTCCATATAATGGGTTCTGGATTTGAATCTTTGACACTCTATTGGACACAAATATCACCCAACGACATGCTTCGGATAATAGCCATGATAGGACTATTGTATAATCCGTCCAGTAGTATATTGGTATGCTCGACTGTATAGCGCAAGTCTCACTTAATTTTTGCAGCAATTCTACTAACAAAAGGGCAGCACACAGTTCAAGTCTCGGAAGAGACACTTCCTTCAATGGTGCAACCCGAGATTTTGCACACATTAAATTAACGGTGACTTGACTCGATGGATGTATTGTGCGGATATACACGCACGCACCGTAAGCTTTCATGCTTGCATCTGAAAAGCCATGAAGATAAGTCTTGGTTGAACTCATCGGTACGTACCTTGGAATTTGCAGTTCATGGATCTTGTTTAAGTCTGCCATGTATTCGTTTCAATGTACGGGAATCTGATCGGCAAGAACTTCGTCCAAATTTAGCTTCAGTTGTCAAAGTTTTTGCATAAATAACTTTGCTTTGAGAACGAACGGATTCATCAAGCCAAGATGATCATACAATTGTGCAATGTGTGACAATATTTTTCTTTTTGTTTCTGATGGTTGTGACCGCTTGTGGATAAAACGAATTGAATCCTTCCTTGAGTCCCATGCAATTCCAAACGCTTTGACTACTTCAGTATCGCCTAGTGGTATAGGAACTTCTTTGTGGTCGTCTGATACATCTGATATTAATTCAGGGTGACTTGTTGCCCATTTTCTTAAAGAAAAACTGCCTAGCTGTAGCAACTCCGTGACTTTGACACACTTCATTGTATTCATCTGCGCCTGACATTAAGTTGTCGACATAGAAATCGTGGAGTGTTACTCGTGAACCAACTGGACACTTTGATGCATTGTCTTCGGCAAGTTTTCGAAGGCACTTTATTGCTAAGTAAGGTGCAGGGCTCATTCCGTATGTCACGGTTTGAAGTCTGAAGCAATCGATTTGCTGCGTTTCTTGATTGCGCCACAGGATGCACTGAAGATTGGCATCATGTTCATGAACTTGAACTTGACGATACATTTGTGTAATATCTGCCGTTATTACGAACCGATGACTACGGAACCTGACCAGATGTGTGAAAATGTTGTCTTGAAATGTTGGTCCTACCTTGAGTACATTATTAAGCGATGTTCCAGATGACGACTGACACGATTCATCAAACACCACCCGTACCTTCGTCGTCAAGCTGTCTAGTTTCAAGACGCAATGATGGGGAATATAATTGAATCCGTCATCAAAATCAGCTTCTGGCACGAACTTCTGCATGTGTCCGAGTTTTGCATATTCTTCGAGGAATTGGTTATATGCTTTCTTTAAATCTAGAGATCGCTCCAGCTTCCTTTTTATTGCTAACAAACGTTTTCTTGCGATTTCATATGATTTTCCCAATTATGACCGATCTTGTCGAAAAGGCAAACGAACAATAAATTTTCTGGAATATGGACATTGTCTGGTAGTTGATAGAAAAAACTTCTTACACTCCAGTGCTTCTGCAGTCCACTTTGGTTGGTTTGAATGCGGGGTATGATCTTCTATGCTCCAGAATCTTTGAATGAGTTCATCGGTTGTGCGATCTTGCGAAATATTTGTCGACACAGCCGTGTACGACGCTCGATGCGATGGTGCAGGTGTCAAACACGACACGTTTGTTGATGATGTGCTGCTTGGTGTCATCATTCCAGCAATTACCCAGCCAAAATGCGTTAAATGAGCTAATCTCCAATTCGTAGTTGTTTGTTCAAACGCAATTCAAAGAACAAACCAGCTCCAATTAAAATATCGATTGTGCCAGGTGAATTAAAGTGTGGATTGGCTAATTGCACGTTCGCTGGGATGTTCCAATGTGTGATACTAAATCGTGCTTGAGGTTGTGCTGCTGTAATTTCTGCCAGCACGATAACTTCCATCGTTGTGTTGTACTCGTCGTACAATAATTTCACATGAACTGCCGATGACGATGATGGGGTGCTGATTCCACCATGAGTCTCAATAACCTGCGGCGGAGTATTTACTATCACTTCGTCGTTTACTCAAAAATCTGTCCTTTGACATTTGTGAATTGAACTGCAATTATTGACCCCGTGTTTTGGTTTGAGACAATTTAGGCAAAGTCGAAGTTGTTTCACAAGCTTAAAACGATCTGTCGGTCTGAGATTGGTAAATCTGCTGCACGAAAATTCGCTGTGTCGGGGCGATGCTCCAAAGAATATACAGGGTATATCAGTCTTCAATGTAGTTGCTACAAAGGTAGAGTTGTTCATCGGCAATCTGGATTTTGACCTGTTGTCAATGGCATGAGGCGGAGCCGTAGACACTGATGAACGATTAGTATCTGACGCCATGATGGATAGTGTCTTTGAGCGTCTTTCCAAAAATGTCGCAAACTGCTTGGGTATTTAAATGAGGAAGCTTCGGAAGGGTTATATGAGTTGTGATGTGATGATGATGATGTTGGGGGTGAAAAACCATGGCACTGCGACCCAAGTGGATCTATTGCGCCCCCCCCCCCCCCCCCCCGACTAGCGCTGTAGGGACGGTGCATGCCCAGCCCTAGAGCACCCCCTCCATGCCAATGGCCTTTATGAACCTAATGATATGGAGAGGTTCTAATGAGTGACGTTCAAGCTCGGAGAATGCGTGAGTTCCCAGCTGTTCCCTCCTCCGGCGGATCGTTGCTCCACAGTCGTTGAGAAGATGCCACGGGGTTTCCTCCGCTTCACCACATAGCCTGCAGCTGTCATCCTCTTCTAATTTCATTTCCTTAAGGTGTCCCTTCAGTCTGCAGTGCCCTGTTAGGAACCCCGTAATGATTTTCACGTTAACCCTACTTAGTCCCATTATTGATCGGGACCTCTTTGGATTATATCCACCCAACATTTCCTTCGCTTGCCGTAGACCTGGGAGTTCCTCCCATCTTAATGAAGCGGTTTTTTTTACCTATATTGCGTAATTCTTCACGCATAATACTGTACCCAATTCCACAAAAGGGTTCCGGCCCTACAAGCGTAGTCTCTGCCCCTATGTTTGCGAGCTTGTCCGCTTGTTCATTCCCTTCTATACCGATGTGTCCCGGCACCCAGTATAACTTTACTTTGTTGTCTGCACCAAGTTTGTTTAACTTTGTTTTGCATTCTTCCACCAGTCTGGACGTGGTGTGGACTGCATCTAAAGCTTTAAGCGCGGCTTGGCTGTCTGACATGATGGCAATTTCCAGCCTCATGTATTTCCTATCCAGATTGAATTGAGCGCATCTTTCGATGGCGTGAACCTCTGCCTGGAAAATACTTGGATAATGGCCCATTGCTTCAGAGTACTTGGTTCGTGGCCCTATTACTCCCGCACCTGTGCCATCCACTTTCTTTGATCCATCCGTATACCATTTTATAGTTCCTGGATGTATCTTGTATTCTGTTTCGGACTTAAAGTCCGTCTTGTTGCTTAGTTTAACCTCATAGTTCTTTATGAACTCAAGCTTTTGCACCATGCTGTCACATGGCATGCATGCCACAGGAGTTAGCTTGGCTAGTGAGTTCATTAAGCTCTCCGCTCTGCTACCCGTTAAGCAGCCAACCTTGGTCAGGCGTACAATGGTTTCAATGGATTTGCCCTCTACCACTATATGCAGCGGGAGTAGCCCAGTGATTACCTCCATACCCGCCTCATAGCTCCTGTGATTAGGACACAAGCCAGCCTTTGTACCTTTTCCAATTCTTTCCTTGTGGTGCTTAGCTTGGTTCTACCTGCCCATGCCACTGCTCCGTAGGTGATCATTGGTATAACTATCATAGTGTACATCCAGTGCATTATTTTGGGGCTTACTCCCCATGATTTGCCCGCCACCCTTCTGCACACCATGAGCGCTCTCTTAGATTTTTTAATAACTGCCTGCTGATGTTTATTCCATAGCAGTCTCTTGTCTAATATCAGACCAAGGTACTTGACCTCTTCGCTGATTGAGATCACTTCGCCATTGAGGGTTATTGGTCGCATTCGCCCCAATTTTCTTCTGTTGCTGAAGGGAACCAGTGTGGTTTTGCTTGGGTTCACCCTAAGTCCCACCTCATGGCACCATCTGCTTGTGATATTTAGTCCATTTTGAACTATGTCACATAGAACTTCCTCGAACTTCCCCCTGGCCACAATGACTATATCGTCCGCGTAACCCTGAGATATGATTCCTGCTTTAGCTAGTCGCTGAAGTAGTTCGTCTACAAGGATGCTCCACAGTAGTGGGGAGAGTACTCCTCCTTGTGGACACCCTCTTGTCGTGTTAACCATAAAGGTTTTGTCCCCGACTATAGTTTCTGCTGTTCTAGTGACTAGCATCTCGCACATCCATTTACTGATTGTGCCATCAACTGTTTTCTTCTCCAGAGCATTCTTTATCGCCTCGTGTGATGCGTTGTCGAACGCCCCTTCGATATCTAGGAAGGCGCATAGAGTGATTTCCTTACTGGCAAGGGAGCCCTCTATTCTTTCCGTCAGTTCCCACAGTGCGGTCTCCGTAGATCTGCCCGCTCTGTATGCGTGTTGACTGGAATGTAGTGGTTCTTTTACCAGTAAAGTCGACCTTACATAGTTGTCGATGACCTTTTCGATAGTCTTTAGGACAAACGAAGTGAGACTGATTGGTCTGTAGGACTTTGGGTGTGTGGGATCTTTCTTCCCTACCTTCGGTATAAATACCACCCGAGCCCTTCTCCAGCTTTTCGGTATGTATCCGAGTGCTAGGCTACTTCTGTAAATTCTTAGTAGGTATGGGAGGAGATTGTCTAGCCCCATTTGCATGACAGCTGGGATTATCCCATCTACACCTGCTGACTTAAAGGGCTGGAAGCTTTTAACTGCCCACCGGATTCTATGCTCGGTGCATATCTCCGAGGCTTTCTTCCAGTCTTCTCTATTAAATCTTAGACGGTTTGGGCCTCTATCAGATTCGGTACTGTTCACCGTACTCCCCGGGAAGTGACTTCTCAGGAGGAGTAGAGCTCTCTGCTCTTCGTTTTCTGTGAACTCACCTTCCTGGTTTCTCAGTGAAGCCTTGAAACAACTAGGGTCTTTTGCCATCGCTTTGTACAGCCTGGCAGACTCCTTAGTGTCTTTAACCTCCTCACAGAATTTACGAAAACTTCTGCGCTTTGCTCTTCTCACTTCTGTATTATATGCCGTGAGAGACTTTCTGT
The DNA here is from genome assembly GCA_947095585.1 of Nephrocerus scutellatus. Taxonomy (NCBI): domain Eukaryota; kingdom Metazoa; phylum Arthropoda; class Insecta; order Diptera; family Pipunculidae; genus Nephrocerus; species Nephrocerus scutellatus. The sequence continues at coordinate 54,316,657 of OX352765.1, read as the reverse complement.
ATTCCTGCCAATTGCCCCTTCTCTTGGCGGTCTTGAAGAGTTTTCTTACCTGCCTCCGATGGGCTGACAGTTCTGCGTTCCACCAAGGAACTTCATTACCCCCTTTGGGTGAACTCATCGGGCAGCTCGACTCATATGCGTCAGAGATTGCCCTGTTCATTTCCACTGCTGCGCATTCTAGTTCGCGCGGGCACCTGGCCACTCTTTGAACTGAAGCGTGCAGTAGATTGCTCTGTAAATAGACTCTAAATTTTTCCCAATTTGTCCTTCTGGGGTTTCTAATAACCCTTTCCCCTACGACCACCCCTCCCAATTCAAACAGAATTAATCTATGGTCTGACAGAGTTGGTTCGGAGGAAACCCTCCACTTACTGAGTAAACGACTCACTGTCGGAGTTCCGAAGGTGATGTCGAGTACTTCTTCCCTAGCCCTAGTCACGAATGTTGGAGTACTACCTACATTGTAAATATCTAGGTTTTCCTTCACCAAAAACTCTAAAAGGTACTCACCCCTCTTATTCGTGTCGGTGCTCCCCCATTCTTCATTGTGTGCATTTGCATCGCACCCGATCAGAAGAGGTTTGCTAAGCCTTCGGCAATAATCTACCAGTTCTTGAATTTCTGGTGGCGGTATTTCATCCTTGTCCCCGGCGAAATAGGCCGAAGCGATGACTAACTCCCGGTGCATGCCGTCTATGTTAAACTGGCACTGGATTGCTACCACGTCCCGGGTTATAAATTCTGAAAGAGATAGATAATTAATACTATTTCTAACGACGATGCAGGCCCGTGGGGCAGCTTGCCCCACGTCATATATTACCTTAGCATCTCTGCAAGACAGACCACATATCTGTCCCCTGTAGAACCAGGGTTCCTGGACCAGCACTAGCTCTAGATGTTGTTTGGTGAACGTCCTGGCCACCACGGCGGCTGCCCCTTTGGCCTTGTGGGTGTTCACCTGAGCAATGCGTGTGCTGGTCATGCTTTAGTTGTCTGAAGAGGGCGGCTGCCCCTCTCCAGTCTCAAGCTCAAGGTGCTGGATCTCCTCCAGCAACTCGTCCTCCTCTAGCTGTCGGATCGCCTCCAGCTCGTCTAGTACAATGTTCGGTTGGGGAAGGGCAGCGAGGTCTTCCATAATGGGTACCTCTTCTGCTCCCGCTTCTCCTTCCGTGTCCATTGCACTTGCCCCCTGGGGTTCATCTGCTACTACGGCGGGAGGGTCTATCAGCCCCTTCTCCACCTGTATGGCTTCCTTCTTTTTCAGACCACCCACCGATATCTTGCCATACCGGTATCTAATGGAGTGGCCTGCCCCTTTTATTATGTCTCGGCTTCGAGAGTCTATGGATATAGTGGCAAATACCCCACCCCTTTCCTCTCGACAGCCGATAACCTTCCACATATTTACATGGAGACCCTCATTTTGTGCTCCAATCAGGGAGATGGAGCGCACCATCCCCTGCCGGTTGCTGCGTGGCAGAAACACCGACATGATAGTCGGCTTGGGAATATCGTCCCCGTCTCTGGCCACGAGCTTCGGTCCCTTCCACGTCGAAAGGGTTGGAGCATGTGCCTTCAGCCAAGCCGCCGAGCGTCCATCGCAACAATCGACAACAATCATCCCTGGCCTGAAGTGGACGCCGTCGAAGCCAATTTTGACTTCCCAGCCCAGCGCCACCTCATCCAGGATGGATTCCTCCAAAGCTGCTAACTGCTCATGGGTCAGTGTCTCCTCCGGATCATGCTCCGCGAGGATAGCGACCCTGACTTGTTTCGTAGCCTCCGCATAGCTAGGCTGAGAGCCCCCGCTACCCCCGAAGGTGGCACTGGTCGACTGCCCGGTGCCCTCCTTCAATCTCTTATCCTCCCTAGTTGGTGGAGTGAGGACCGATGGCCCCCTCTTCGTCCCCTGGGGAGTGATGACGGGAGGTCCATGCCCTGCAGCCGCCAACTTCCTATCATCAACCTCCTTCCTCGCTTGTGCGGGTTCTATGCCCTGCTCAAGGAGTCGGAGATAGTGCCTCGTCCCCGCCCCACTGAGACCCTTTCTCAGGGGATCGTCCACCCTTCCGGCTGCCCCTCCTTTTAGAGCCTTTCGGCTTAGGTTTGGGGACTGCTCCTAGCGACACCTTGGGGACAGTGGTCGGCTGACGATTGGGGAGAGACCCTGAACCATTCGCTGAGGGTGTGCTCAGCTGCGGCATCATCACTTGCTGCCTGGTGGAGTCTTCACCCTCTTCCTGGCGGGATAGCCCCAGCCGCGCCTTGGGGTCCCCCCCCCCACCACTTCTTCTCCGCTCGAACCGCCACTCTGCTGGTGCTGGGTTTCGGTTCGGGTTCACGGGTCGAATGCCCCAGTATCCCCCTTGCCGTAACCGCACCTCTGCCCCTAGCTGGTCTGGAGGTCATGCCCCCCCGGCCGAGCCTGGGTCTCTCACAGGGTTCATCGCGAAGCATCCGCTCAGCTTGATCCGCTGCTGCCGACGCGGGCATGCCCTGCGTCAATTTATAAAAATTAAATTTATTATTTTTTTTATCCATATGATTCCCACGAGTAATGAGGAAAGTAGTACCTCCAGCACAGAGCCTCTTGTACTGGAGGGCCCGATACGCATGGAGGGCGGCAGGTATCCACGGGCTCACGTTCGCGATAGCCAGTTACCCCTGGCTACCAACCAGTCCACTGGGCACGGGTCGCATCACACCACTGGATTAGGGGGCGGTAGTTCTTGGTTCGTTACTCATCAAACCTGCTAGCGAGGGAGGTCCCCAGCTTGTAGGATGAATCTTTGCAACTTAAGCCCTCATGCCAACGTCAAGGCCCCTACCATAGTGAGGTTACCAACATCCTCAAACTTTGTTGCTACATCTTCTTCCCATTTAGCTTGGGTTTCGCTGTCGAGCTTCGACAACAACAAATGCAGCAAAAAACCATCGTAAATTTGTTGCGAATTTCCGATTGAATTCAATGCGGCAACTGTAGTTTCTGCAAAGTTGCTCGACTACGATGAGCTATTGATGCTGTTGCGTTGAACATTGTAGGCATTGCGTCAATCAACACTCGTCTTCATACATGTCGCGTTTACCGCTGTTAATTTTTTCTTCGTCAAATCCTTCTATCTGGGATTGCACATTATTAAAATCAGTAAACTGCTTCTCAAGTATTCCAAGCTTGGTCTCTAATTGAAATTTGTTAAGCACATTAAAATGGCTCGTTTCACACGCAGTTGCTTAAATAGCGGAATAGCGGCTACTGTCTCCGCGTCTTCAGGTGGCGCCATTTGTTAATTTGTAGACTATGTAATGCAAATGACCCTTATTAACAATTCTGCACCAACTAATACTTAACCGAATAAAATTTTTACGTTAACTATAATGCCTTTCCAAGCACGAGTTAAATTTATGCGTTTTTACCTTGAAAGTTAAACATAAGTCATCGATACAATATAATGACTTATTTGGCAATCAAAATTTGTTTAAAATATTTAAAAATATTCGTGACGTGATCCCTAATCCGGCTCGAAGTACCAAATGTTACGGCCTGTGCGAGATAATGCAATATTTGTCAAATAAATAACAATAAATTGAATATCAAACAAAACGAAATTTATTTCTAAATATAATTGATGTGGCTGATGCCGATGCGAAAGTTATGAAAACGAAAATGATGGTGATGCGAAAGTAGATGTTACCGATGCAAAGTGAAGAAAACGACTCAAATTTGTTATTTGATCATGAACATGCATGAACCGAAGCAGAACAATTCAATTGTATGTACTAGCTGTTGCCAGTACGAACGAACATCACAGTGTTGTGCAATCATCAACAACAGTCATCATATCGTTGTCAATAGTGACCAGTTTGTAGAGAAAACAGACTTCCACCAGTGTTGTGTTGTGATAAAGAATTTACCAACAAGCTGGCTTCATGCCACGCTAAACGTAAAATCGAAGGTCGGTTCTTTGAACCTTATAAAAAAAGTATTCATGAGGACTGTGTAAGTTCCCAATTAAACATGACGACCAAAGCAGACCTCCAACCCAAGGAGATCAATTGGCAGCAGAAATGCACGAAAATTCAGGAGTTGTACGAAGACTTGCTACAAAAATTTCAAGCATTGTCAAAACAAGTATACATCAATCAAAATCAAAACAACCCGTACGCCCAGCTCAGCAATGATGAGGGACCACCAGACATTAACTTAGATGAAGATTTCGAAAATCCTGGAAATCCAATAGACGTTGAATTCGAAGAGGAGTTTCCACCTATTCAAACTAAAACTTATGGAACAACAAAGAAGACTAACAAGATTAGCAACCAAATCAAAACAAAGTTAGGAAAACCACCTATCATAAAAACATTTAAGGTAAACACAAAAGTATTATCAGAAGAACTCTTTAAAATATTTAAACATAACCACTTTAGCTTTAATAAATTAAATAATGATATTATAACTATCCAAACAAATAATATCGAAGAATTTAAGCAAACTAAAGAATTGCTTAAAAATGAAAAATTTTTTACATTTACACCTAAGAACGAAAGGCCCGTAACATTATCGCTACATAACCTTCCCAGTTATTATGGCGAAAACGACATAATCTCGGCTATTAATTCAATGCAAATTGAAGCAAAACTAATTAAGGTGACCCAGGTTAAAAATTTTTGGATCACCTAATTTGATAATAGTGCTAATATAAGAGAAATAACGAACATTTCTAGATTGCTCAGCCACAAGGTTTACATCCGGAAGCATAAGCCTAACACTGTGACACAATGTAAGAGATGCCAGCGGTTTGGACACGTGTCCATTAATTGCAATATGCCATTTCGGTGTGTCAAGTGTGGTAAAAGTCACGGCCCAAAATTATGTGAATTACCATCCAAAGAAAATAATAATAAAATTTTTTATCTCCCCCAGTCTGATGGAACAATTAAAGAGCAAATTGGTATTGCTATGTTTTGTGTAGGGTGTAACCAATTTGGTCATACGGCAAATTACCGAAAATGTCCTGTATATTTAGAAAAAAAAAAGACTTTTCAAATTAAAAAAAATACTAAACAAAATCAATCAAAATTCTCACATGAATCTGCTAGGAATTTTGTCAGGCCTAGCTTAACTTTTTCAGAAGCCACTAAAGTGAGTGAAATTACACACCCTAACAAAAGTAACCTTGGTAATTCTGATTTCATCAGTAACGAATGTAAAAATCTATTCGGGTTAAGTCTTAGCGACATTTTAGGCAAAATAAATTCGTTCCTACCAGGATATAAAAAGCTAAAAAGCAATAACGAAAAGAAGAAACAGTTGTTCGGTCTTTTCTTTCAACTATGTGAAAATGGTGTACAATGATTTAAAAATAATAGCACTTAACGTGAATAGTTTGGTCTCCCTGTCAAAGAGACATTTTCTTAACCAATTTTTGATCGAACATAAACCTCACGTGGTTTGTATATCTGAGTCAAAACTGCTACCTAAACATAAAGTTTCGTTTAAAAATTATGATACGATACGCACCGAAAAAAATTATGGTTCTGTTGGTACGGCAATTTTAATTAAAAATAAAATTAAATATGAGATTGTTAGTACTCCAAGTATGAATTACCTTGATGTTACTGCGATCAAGATTTATTGTGAAAATAATAGATCATTATACATATTCACTATCTATAACGGAGTATCGAATAGATCGTTATTCATAGATGACTTAAATAAAATAATATATTTCATAGGACCCTCTGCGTTTATTATTTGCGGAGATTTTAACGCAAAGCACCCACTCTGGGGCAATAATCCTGCTGTTACCAACATGGCAGGTAATGCTTTATATAATTGGCACAACGATATGTGTTGCGACTATAATATGTCATTATATTGCTCGCAAGAACCTACGTGTCATAAAGGAGAAAGCCACACATATCTGGATTTCTTTATTTGTTCAAATTCCCTTTATATCAAATTTGACCAAGACTTTGGACAAAAACTAAAAACTCTTGATTTCCAATCAGATCACTCTGCAGTCGAGATCATTGTCAACACTGCAAAGCCCCTGCAGAAAACATCATTATTTGCTTTTAATTATAGCAAAACAAATTTTGAACGTTTTAATACATTACTAAAGAACAAACTTCAGTTAATTTACTTACCTTCAAATAGAAATCTTGGCATCTCTGAGATCGATACACTAATTTCGGACCTCAACCTTGGGATAGACTTTGCCATCAAAAATAGTACCCCACAACGAAGAATTAATTGTAATGGACAATTAAATCTTCCTGATGACATCTTACAAATAATAAACGAAAAGAAAAGACTGCGTAGAATATGGTTCAACAATCGCTATGAATCAAATAACCATCTGCTAAGGTCTTAAATCAGATTGCTGAATAAAATAATTCAGGATAAAATCTTTATTTATACTAGAGAGTACTACTGAAGTTACTCTCTACAATGAAAATGGGCAATACTACAATAAGTAAAATTAAGCGAATTCATGGACTAGGGAGGAATGCAATAATCCCCCCGATATATGATAGTAACAATGTTCTTTTAAATGATAAAAGACAAAAGTTAAATACAATTGGAAAGTTCTTTGAGAAAAATTTTGCTGAGCCAATAATTTCAAACGCTGAACATTTAACCGAAGTCAATATTAAAACAAATGAGATAATGCAAACTAGGGAACCAATAACTCAGTTTAGTGAACTAAATGCATTAAGTCCACTCAATAGAAATATATTCTTAACTTCTGAGAACATAAGTTCAATTATAAAAAATTTAAATAATAAAAAGTCGTCTGGCACAGACAACATACCAAATTGTCTTATAAAAAAGACAAAATCATATTTCCATGAATTCCTGGCAGTTTTATCCAATCATTGTATTAATATTAATTATTTTCCTTCGGTCTGGAAGAGTGCAAACATTGTACCAATCCTTAAACCCAATAAACCACCAAACCACGCTGAAAGCTATAGGCCGATTTCACTCTTGTCAAACATTTCAAAGATTTTCGAACGTTGTATACTAAACAAAATTAATGAACATATTTCTAATAACAATATCCTTAAACCTATTCAACCTTACATCTTACAACTTTAGCGTGCTGCTTAGACATAAAGAAAGCGTTCGACTCTGTATGGATCAACGGTTTACTTTATAAATTTAAAATTATAATATAATTTAATTATAAATTATTATATAATTTTGATAACTTTTTGATTAAACTTGTGGTTTCATTCCTTCAAAACAGATCATTTAAAATTAAAACACAAGAGGAAATATCAGTTCTTTTTAGAACTCACGCTGTAGTTCCCCAGGGGTCAATGCTTGGTCCTGCACTTTATAATATTTTTATATCAGACATACCAATTCCAATAGAACCAGTTAAAATTCTCTGCTATGCGGATGATGTGCTATTATACTCATCAGGAGCTAGAATGTCTACTATGGAAAAAAATATCAACAATCACCTCAAAAAAATTAGCAAATTTTATGAAACTTGGGGCTCACAAATAAACACTGAAAAGTCAGAAGCCATTACAATAATTGGTACAAAATCCAGCTATCGCAATGTCCGGAATAATGCAGCTTCTTTACAAATAAATAGTAATAGAATTAAAAACAAGAAACTAGTTAAATATTTGGGAGTGACTTTTGACCAAAAAAATAACTTTTGTGGGCATGTAAAGGAAGTAACAAGTAAGGCAAAAGTAAAAGCAATTGTTTTTAGCCAGGTACTAAAACCAACCAAAAAACTCTCTATTCACATTAAAAAAATTATTTATAAACAAATAGTGCGGCCTACCTTGTCTTATGGTTTTCCAATTTGGTTTCAGACTTCCTCTGCGAACATGGAAAAAATTAGAACAACTGAAAGAAAATGCTTGAGACATGCTTGCAATCTCAACTACACAATTGACAATAAAACAACATCTAATAAAAAATTATATGATTTAGCGCAAATAAAGAGAATTGATAGCTTCATGGTTAATTTGGGACTGAAATTCTTTAGAGGTGTAAATGTAAATTATTTAGATAACATTCTACTAAGTAGTTGTAATCCTCCACTTATAAGGAATTTTCCACACTATAAATACTTTCCACCATTTAAATTGTTAAACCTACACGAAAATAATTCTTTATATAATAATCAAAACTTATTAACTTTTTATAATAAGAAATTTCATGACAGAAATTTGGAAATTTATAATACTGCACAATTTATGTAAAGTAATTAACGATTTTACTAATGTAAATACCATATCCTTAATAAACATACATTATCTGATGTAATTATTTTTAGCATGTAAGTTATTTTAGGATAGGTTAAGATTGTAAATATTTTTTAAAAAATCAAATGTAAATTGGTATTATATGGTTTTAAAAATTTTCCATATTTAAAACTAAAAAATAAACTATAATAACAAACATAAACATATTAAAATTGCAAAACAATAAAAATATATATTTGTGATAAATAGTAAAACTACTATGCCAAATGCTTTATCTACTCTTTATTAAAAATACCTTGTAAAACTGTAAATTTCCTTAAAATATAAATAAATAAATGAATTGAATTGAAAAGTACGAACTAACGGTGTATGTGTTGTATGTTGTTGAGGTCGCTCCCAGAAATTATGTTTTTTTTATATAGATTTTGCTATGTGACGTTGCAATGCCAATTTAATGCATATTTTCTTCTTAATGTGGCCGTAGTGATAGTGGACTGTATGTGATTGATGTATGTCAGTAGCGTCGACAAAACAAAATCGTGTGAACTTTGGGGCGGCCGCAACAACTGTGTTTACTTTTAGTTTTAAGGACGGATATAAATTAATGCGATAACTGTAGATTACAACATTTAAAAGTCAGTTGAATCCAATTACGACAAAAGGGGTCTGTAGATTTGTAAGATCGACCGGCTTGCGCAAATGAGCGCTTTGCAATATTGGATTCAGAGATCCACGCAAAGTGTGTAATGTGTGTTGAAGAAAAAGCAGTGTTCCGTTAAGATGCCAAAAGGGGTCGAGATAAAACCTCGGAAAGCTGGGCTCCTCCTAGGATCAGGCAATGAAAACGAGCAACACATAGCCTCTCTCGCTGCACGACCGTTGAAGGGTACAATCTACCCACCTACACGAGGTGATCCTGTCTTGCAGAATTCAACGGATCTGGAGGAGAGAATCTCGTTAAAAAATCCTCAATCCAAGGTGAGACACGTACGCTGAGGGATGAATGGCCATGAAAACTTTGGTCGCTAGCACGGAAATCCGGATAACTTGTAACCTCCTGTTCAAGTGACCTTACCACTGCAAGAGGCTCTGCGGTGGCGGATCTTTCCCTTCCTCATCTAACAAAATACATGGACAGATTTCAAAATATAACCCCTGAGGGCGATGCTCCTCCAAACGCACCAATCTCGGAAGCCAAGGACCGTCAGGGTCCTACTTACGAGATTGATCTTTTACAAACAGACGACAGCACAGACGAATCTAGTACTATAACCGAGGACTACGTCCCAGCACAAGGCTCAATCGTGCCAAAATGTTCGGACAATGCGTCTACTTCTACTACATCTGACATAAGCGGCGGGCTAACAAGCTTACCCTTGAGGACAAAAGGAAAAAAAGACCACTCCTAAGTGGAGCCGCAAGGAAACGTCTGAGTTTCCTTAAACAGACGGCACTCACCCATGACGAGGCACTAGCCCAGTGCCAGACAAAAATAAAAGACAGGAAGATCACATCCACCATAAAGCAGAGCCGATCTAACGACTCTAGTCCCAAGAACCCGCCAAAAAGGAGCTTATGATTTCTGTTATATCGGCGCCAGTATCTATCGAAAAACTCATGTCTATGTTTTTGCTTTTCAGTATTACGTAGTTTGTATTGTTATCCGAGATTTTAAAAATATTTATTCTTGGCCTTGTGGGGAAAACACGTGCCCCCTTGCTTGCTCGTTTTCCTGGTAATCATGGTCAGCATTACCTTCATTTATTGTTCGTATGTAGCGATTCGGTCTCTGGTTGAAATTAGTCTGTTTACATTTGTGTTGATTGAGTAATTTCTGTTTTGTCCATATGTGTTGCTTTTTTGAAAATTATTTCTCGATCTGTTGTTTGTGTTGTAATTTGAGTAATTTCCCGGTTGTCTAGGTATAGCCGTTGCTATATCTATTTGTTGTTTGTGACCTTCGATTGTTGTCGTAGGCTTTGTTGTTTTGGTGATTCATGTTATTGTGTCGTGGTGCATTGAAATGCATTGTATGATTTGAGTGTTATTTCTCAATTTCTATTTCTATGTTAGTGGCCTCTGTTAGTAATTTCGGTTGCGCGGCGAAAATTGTTGGTTTAAATTCGTCTTTTAAACCGTTTTTAAAAATGTTCAATGCGTATTGATCATTCATTATAACTGATTTTTCAGTTTCACTTGTGTTTGCTCCTAGATTGTCAATTTGTATGTAATTTGTTCAGATCGCATAAAAGATTCAGAATCTTATCTTGAATTAAGTGATTAAGGAATTTTTTTTGTGTTATTTGTGTTAGTGAAGTGTGGATGTGTGGTATCGTTTTGTGTGATTTGTATCTTTGTGTGTGTATTGTGGCTTTTACATTTGACCTAAGTTTGATATGGTAAACGAATTCCAGTAGGTCAGTCTTCGCGGTGTCTAAAAGTGTTTTGTTTATTAATTCTATTATTTTGAAGAAGCTATCTAGTTCGCTAAAATTACCGTTAAATATTGCCTTCATGGCTGTTTCTAAATTAAACGATGCCATTTTTGTGTTAGTGTATTCTAAAAATTTGTTTAGTAATATGGATGTATTATTGAAGTTATCTTTAAATTCTATTATTAAGTTATATTTTTCTACCTCTTTGTCGTTGACTTGGGTTTATTTATTATTTCTAGGAATTTGGTTTTTATGTTTTTAATTTCCTCTAGTTTTGCTGTAATTGTTTCTGGTTTCTGGTTTATACTTCTGTTTATGCGTGGCTTAATATTGTTTATTAATTTTAGATGCATTCATATATATTATAGGAAAAAAAGTTTTTTTTTTTAAATATGTTCTGTTTTATTGATATATTAATGTATATATTTTTTAAGATAATTGTTTGTTTGTTTTATTAAATATAATGTTAGTATGACTGTAATTGTTATGATTAAAATAATAATTTGTAATGTTAGTTTTGTTGTTTGTATGGTTGATGTGTTGGTGCTATGAGGTATATTCTTCCTTTGAGAACCAGTGCCCCATTGTTGTCGTTTCCTCTGTTTCCTTGCTTTGAATTTTTTCTTCAGTTCGTCTATTTTCTGCCAGATATTTGTTGTCTGCTGCCAATGTAGTGGGTTGTGTGTGTCCCTTGCTATTTGTAGCAGGTATTATAATTTGTGTTTGTCAGCCTTTAGTTGTCCTCCTCGTTGTTTTGTTTTTATTTCTACTTGTGGATTTGCTGTTGCTTTGTTAGCTTTTTGTTGTTGTTGCCGCCTCTTATACTCTTCAATTGTAAGTGGCTGTGGTTCTTGTTTCTGTTTGCTAGGAATTTATTCAAGTGGTGTGGTTGCATTTGAGTGGATTTTTTTTTTTAAAAAAATAAAAATTTGTTTTGGATTGTGTTTTTTAAATCCTTAATGACGAGGATTTTATTTAAAAAAAAATTTTGTTTGAAAGCTAATTTAGGATCGGAAATTTTTTTTAAATTGTACTGGTTCGGGGTTGGCAGGATCGCTATGTAATATATGTTGATATACTGTGTTTACTCTTAGTTTTTAGAATAGATTTAATTTAATACGATAACTGTAGATTACAACATTTAAAAGTCAGTTGAATCCTATTACGACACAAGGGATCTGTAGATTTGTAAGATAGACCGGCTTACGCAAATGGCCGCTTTACTATATCGGATTCAGAGATCCATGCAAAGTGTGTAATGTGTATTAAAGAAAAAGCAGTGTTCCCTTAAGACGCCAAAATACCTCTCTGGTTTTATTTTCCAAAATGTTGACTATACTTTTACAAAACTAGGAAATCAGTGTACGATTTTTATATACTGTAAAGTTTATGTACAAATAATGTGTCATCGTTATCGATGCACTTGAAATAATTCTAATGCTAGTTATGATGCACTTGAACTACATTGGAGTAATGCACAATGGAAATGCTCTACTTCTTATGTATGAATCATAATGCATGGTTTAAAGTACATAATCGCCTATGCGCTGTCTGTGTCGTCATTTGGTGAACACGTGCAGCTTGTTTGTACATTTGGTCATTTTTGTTTTGATAGATTACCGTTACATAATTTATTCTATTGCTTTGTTTTGGTGTATGTGGTATTATACTACACTAGGTTACTTATGTACTTCGCGTTCCTGAGAGGGTCTAGAATGTGGTGGATCCTCGAAAGCGGGACGCATCTGGAACAGACTTGGATTTTTGCTGCCACACAAAGTCTCCATTTCTGAAACGTCAGAAGATCCTGGTGCGGATTGGATAGTCCAGAACGAAAACTTCAGAAAGGGGTACTTACAACAACGCAAGATGACAACGAATACTAACTTCAGCGCACCAAATTTAAAAACAACTTTATTTCTTTTTGGAACGTACTCGAAAATTGGACATCTAAGTCAAGAAGAGCTGAACTTCGGATTACAAACTATCATAAAATTAGTTCAGATATTGGATTATCCGAGTGAACTAGTGACGTTGGAATCTATAAAGCAATTTCCTAACGAAAATCATCTAAACTATTTATCAGTTTTCCTACCTTACTCCCCTTAATTATCTTCATATAAAACATTTACATGCAGGTCCACAGGCCTTACTTACTGCCGTAAGATAATGTTATTCGCCACTACAAGGAAGACGACTTGTTCAAAAGGTGTTCCGGAGTTGTATTAGACTTCAAAACTAGGCCAACCTGCATTCAACTAACAATTGGTAGTTGGCCTTCAGAACGCATTAAATGTTCCCACCATTTTTTAATGTCGGTGTGGACTATTGTGGCCCAGTTTATGTGCACTACAAAATAAGAGGGAAGGCTCCTTCCAAGGCATACATATCCGTGTTCGTATGTTTTGCAATTAAGGCGGTGTATCTCGAGTTGGTGACAGAATTAACAACTGCTGTTTTCATTGGGGCACTCAAAAGATTTGTGTCTACAAGAGGATTGTGTTCAAATATAATTTCCGACAATGGGACTAATATTGTTCGTCAAATCCAGATTACTTCACTGCCATTACACCCGACCACTTTTTATTAGTAGGCCATCAAATGCAATTGTTGAGCGGAATATTGAAGACGAAAACATTTCAACGTTAAGAAGGTGGAGATTCGTTCATCAAATTTACTAGCATTTTTGGTCAAGATTTTGGATGATGGCAGAACTTCAGCATCGCCGAAAGTGGAAGTCGAATGAACGAAATGTTGTGGTTGGATTAATAATAATTTTAAAGGAAGAAAACCTACCACCACTAATGTGGCGACTTGGTCGAATCATTGATATTCAATCAATACTTCTCAAGGACAGGTTAAACCAGCTATATCAAAGATCTGACCGCTCCCGATTAGCTAACAAAGACTCATAATCAAGGAAATAGTACAGTTGCATCGCAAAGGGAGTCGTTTGATTTCGGTTTTACAGTGCATCCACGAACTGGTGGTACAGTTGTCGCTCAACATTAATAGTTCTCATGAACGAATGCATACATACATCGTAAAAAAACAATGCGGCTATAACAGTAAGTACGTTTGAAAGCAGCCTATGTCTGCTAGAAAAGTATTTTGACGAACTTATTACTTTGCAAGTGGGTGCCGTGGCTCAGTGGATAAGAGCATGGCTTCTGAGCGGGAGGTTCGTGTTTTGAATCCCAGTAGCACCAAAATTATTTTTCACGGTGTCCTCTCGCGAATGTCTCACAAACGTCCGAAATTAAAACCTTGTCACGGAAAGCTTCTCAATTCGCCGTTCGGATACGGCATTAAATTGTAGGTCCCTTCCATTTGTGTACAAAAATATATACATGCACAAATGGTCGCGAGAAGCCGAAGCCTTGGACCGCAACGGTTTGTCGCGCTGAATATTATATTAATTACTTTGCAAACAAATTGAGAAAAATGATTACGAACGCGGCATTGAATTAATGCGAACGACGAAGGTCGAAGATTTGTATCTGGACGTCAGATCAAAGATAAAGTTAAGCACAATAAGCGCCCGTCAATGCATTAGTGAACGGACATTAAATATATCACATTCCCGTGGGATCAAACTGCCGAAGCTCAAATTGTCGATATTTACTGCCAAATACACAGAATAGACAGAATTTATAAGCACCTTTAACACGCTGGGTGATTCAGACCCAGAGCTTTCTGACATTGTTTTTACCGAAACGTGTTTAACTGAAATGCCACTGCGAACAAAATCTTCAGTTGGCTCTTGCCCGGAAAATTACACGCAAAGCCATTCAACTGCTCAAAAATTGGTATGATAATAAGCTAGTCAAATTTCAATCATACATATTGTCGGCCGTCAAGCGCTGCTCCTTGGAGCAGCTTAGAAAGCTCGTCGACTACGAACCAGCGCTAGCATTCTATCGAACCCTCGGAAAAGCAGAGATGAATTGCTTGACGTATTACTTTTTCATATCATGAGTTGCAAGGAGGACTGTGAATCGCTAGACAAATAGCATGACCTGCACAACTCAAAGGAGTTACCACCTGGCAAAAGTTTTCCAAATTCCTGCAAGAGCGTTCTACGCCTCTTGGGAACTGAGAGGTCCAAGTAAAACCTTCAAACTTCCAGCTAAGCACCAGCGCCAAATCAGCTCGCAAAGATGCAAAGATTTCTATCTTTAAATCCCGTTCAGCGCTTTTTCGAGACAAAAAAGCTTTCGCTTTGCATTCGTTGTTTGAAAGGCTCACATGCAGTAAGAGAGTGCAAGGCTAATAAGTTTTACTTGTGTGACGGCAATTATCACAAAATTTTTGCAAAGGCAGAAACCAGACGAAGGACAAGGGGTTCTTATTGAAAGCAAGTCGCGCCATCATCCTCAGCAATCTCCCCAGAGCAAAACAACTGAAGATTCTTACAAAACAATTCCCACAGCGCTGCAAGCATTTCAGCACTCATTTTCAGCAACCGCCGTTATTTTGAACATCATAAAGCATAAGATTTAGTATCGCAGCTCAACTTAATGACAAGTTCAGTCTCAGAGCGATTAAATCTATGACACCACGCGATGGGTGTGCAAGTGCATAGGACAGGTATGTGCTCACATCAAATCGAAAACCAATACCAAAATATTGTCTCGAGCTTCTAACTTCAACCTTGAGTTAGTTTTTTTTCTTACCTCATATTACTTAAAACCAGCCTTACGTCGAAATAAAGGTTCTGAATTGGTAGCTGCCTAAAAATCTGCAGTTAGCTGACCCAGAATTTTTTAAACCAAGCGGAATTGATGTCTTACTATGTGCGGATGTATTTTTTCGGTTTATTCAATGGGGAAAATCGAATTAGGCGAAAATCTTCCAGTGCTGCAAAAGACGCTATTGGGTTGGATAGTGGCCATTGATATGAAGAAAAGGTTATAATAAACTCTGTCAGCTGGATCGGTTATTTTACCAGAAGAACAAGCGATATATGGTCCAATTCATTTAGACAATCTAAATCAGTTGGCTGGAACAAAGAAATTTCCAATTCATTTGATACCTGAGTCGATGTTAAATTGTTGTCTGTAGTCTGTATTCTCATTGATATCCTGATTGATATCAACTTCCGGCTTCTTGTTTATTAGCTGATGAGCGCAGTAAATGAATTGTGTTTCTTCGGTATCTCTTACCCGTTGTTGTTTCCACAATCACCGACTGTGGATTATCTGACTTCTCCACGACTTTTGCTGACACCCAATCATGGTGGCCTTTTTGTAATCGAACTTTTTCGTTAAATTCTAACTGCTTGAATGGCGATGAAACACGATCGGCGTACGTTTTTTGTTTAAAGCGTAATTTTGCCAATTCTTTGGTGACACCGCTGATGATTTGCTTTCTAAATCGTCCTGACTGATAGGAATAAATGTTTTTTTGCGACGGCTAAACAATCGTTGGCATTGAGAACCCAAAATATCATTGAGTTGTGTATTTCGCAACAATAACAATGCTTCATAGATGTCTGAATCGTCATGCCAGCATTTGCGGAGTAGATTTTTTGCTGTCTGAACATTGCGTTCAGCGAATCTATTTGACCGAGCGTAATGTGGTGATGATATGCGATATAACGCGAAAATTTTGAATTCTTTAGATGCGAACTGTGGACCACCATCTGATTCCAACGTTTCCGGTATTTCGTATATAGCAAACCATTTTTTAAATTGCAAAATGACTGCTGCCGACTTAAGACTTAACTTTTTGAAAATCCATAAAACCGGAATAATGATCGGCAATAATGATGTAGTCTTTGCCTTGAACGTAAACATGTCTGTAGAAACTAGTTGAAATGGATAGTCCGGTAAAATCTACTGTAGTTATGGTTTCTTTATTTTTGATCTTTGAGTGCGTTGGCATGTAGAGCACTTTTCGACAAATTCCTTGATTTCCTTTTTTTTTTATATATATATAGAGACTTATTGCCAAGGGAGGACTCCCTGAATGACTTACGTCACGGCAATAAGTTGGGCTAAGCCCTTTATTAAATTGAAAATAAAATAAAAATCGAATGAATGTGATTTACAATGTATCACATTCCTCACGTTTGTAGCCGGTTTCAATTTATTTTCTCAGAATTCTCCCTGATTCATTGAAAAAGCAATACGAAAAACGAACACGCATTTAGAACGACGGGAGTCCAAATACTTTTATCAATGAATCATGGTCAGGGAAAACTACAAAAAACCTTGACCAAGAAAATATTACAAATTATAAAAATAATTTAAAAATACTGATAAACAATTTTTTTTTTATATTAATAAACAACTTATGAATACTTTATCCATCATCCTTCAAGAAGTTGTTAACGGCTAATTTGAACGCCTGCAGATTATAAGATTCGGGAAACACGTGCTCGACCAATTGATTCCACATCGAAGAGACTCTCGGAAAAAGGAAAAAAGGAGGATTTAAAGTGTTGGGTTCTACATGAAAAAAGTTTTAAGGCAAATCTATGTTGATTGCACCTTAAACGAGTGTTTACGTTACTGAGAAAAGGCCCTGGAGCTAGAGAACGGGTTTCTAAAGAACATTTACCGTTGTAAAATTTATAGAAAACAGATAAAGTTCCTACATTTCGTCTGTGCTCCAAAGTATCAAGAGACGAAGTAATAGTTACATCGTTTATCAAACGGATAACTCTATTCTGAATACCATCAAGATGAACCAAACGCGATCTTGGAACTCCACCCCACACATATGAATTAAATTCTAAAATTAGTCTAACATAAGATGTATATAATCTTAATACTTCAGAGGGAGTGAAGTAGAAGTTACAACGTCTTATGAAGCCTAAACATTGGCTAGCTCTTTTTGAAATTTCATAAATATGTTCTTTCCAGGAAAGATCACTTCATACTTTTAAACCTAACAACTTAAGTGAATCAGATCTCGCAATAGGGGTACCATTAATAACAGGTGGAACATAATGTTGAGTTGTCTTCTGAGAAAAAAGGCAAGACTGGAATTTATTTGGGTTAAATTCTACTCTGTTAGAAATGCCCCAATCAAGAATGATTTGAATATTAGACAGAATAGTCAAATTCATTAATTCACGCGAACCATTCAAGCGAGAATTGCATTCTTTTTGATTGACAAACTCAATGGAAGCCGATAGTGTTGTATCATCAGCAAATGAATGGATATCACAGGTTGTAGAAGACAACAGGTCGTTGATATATATCAAGAAGAGCGTGGGAGACAAGGATGATCCTTGAGGCACGCCAGCATTGATCCCATGTGAATCTGAAGATATACCATTTAATAAAACTTTTATTTTACGGTTCCATAAATAATTCTCAATCCATGTAATGAGAGAGGAGTGTAAGTTCAGCGCACGAATCTTATTAATAAGACAATCATGCCATACTCTATCAAAAGCTTTAGCAATATCTAAGGAAACAACGCTTGATTCACCTAGGTTTTCAATGCTTCGCTCCAACCAATGAGTCATGCACGTCACTAGTTCACCTGAAGAGCGATTTTCACGAAATCTATACTGCACAAAGGATAAAAGAACATACGAATCCAGATAGTTCATTAGTCTGAAATTAACGATAGATTCCATTACCTTCGATAGAACCGACAACAAAGCAATAGGACGGTAGTTCGTAGGTGCCGATTTATCACCTTTTTTCGGAACGGGTTGAATATTTGCTATTTTCCAAAATGATGGAAAAACACCTGTCTTCATTGAGAGATGAAACAATTTGCTAAGCGGTTTTGCCAAAGTCAGATGACAACTTTTCAATACTAATGGCGGAATACCGTCGGGGCCAGTCGCTTTATTGGGGTCAAGTTCTTTTAGAATCTTTGATTGTCTAGGCCAGTATAGGCTACTTCGCGCTCTTGCTAATGATTTCGATACACCTGGATGACCTTTGTGTAAATCAGCTAACACTTTTGGGCGTTCAGCTGCTGGGACAATAATTTTATTAGCTTTAAATAGTAATTGACCATCATACCAAATTTCCTCCTTGAAACTCGTGTACGGCTTGACTGCTTCTGGCAACTTGCTGTCATCCGTTGGCCATCCTCTTTCGACAACTGTACGTAGCAATTGTAATTCGAAATCTTCGTCTGTCAATTTTGCTACGTGATTTTTAGTCACATCCGACATAGCGAATACTGCGTTGATTTTGTATTCTTCGCTTTCCGTCCATTTTTTGTCAATTGGTTCAGCTTTGCAATCGGGGCTGAGTGTGTCAGCTACTTTCGTGTCCACACCTTTCTTGTATTGTACTGTTGGCGAATATGGCAAAATATCAAAAAGAATTTGTTGTAAACGCATCGGCGCCTGTGAAATTGGTTTTTTGAAAATTGTTTCCAGTGTGTATGATCGGTTTTGATGTCCAATTTTTTGCCATACACATAAATTTTTTGCAAGCAAATCTTATGGCGGCTGCTTCTCTGCTGATTTTTCTCGGCTTTCGTCAATGCTCTGCTGACATATGCGATCGGCTTTTCATTTTGGAGCAGACAAGCTCCAACAGCTACGGAACTTGCATCGCAGGAAATTTTAACGCTCTTCGCATGAATGTCGACCGAGAATTGATATTAAATCCTCGTTAATTACTTTAAAAATCACATGTCCTGATTTTTGCGGTGATACACACCATACCTTGGTTTCACCTATTACTTTGACTGTGTCGAGATTATATGTTGATAGTCGTTTAGTCGATGAGATGTTTAATTTTAATTTTAATCTGGACGCTTCTTTCCGCGATATTACATTGCAGTGAGCTCCGGTGTCCAAATCAACTAACAGTTCACCATCACTGACTTTCAATGTTTCAATCCATTCGTCTTTTTTAATAGAACACATTTTATTTCTTCCTTTTCCCATTTAATACTACTCACGTTGTAATTATACTCGCTCTTGGAACTCGAATCTGAGTCACTTTCGGAAGAGTCACTGTCTGTTTTGTTCACTTTCCCCGATTTTTTATATATGTCTTTTTTGAAACAACGCTTGATTCACCTAGGTTTTCAATGCTTCGCTCCAACCAATGAGTCATGCACGTCACTAGTTCACCTGAAGAGCGATTTTCACGAAATC
This sequence comes from Nephrocerus scutellatus, assembly GCA_947095585.1. Lineage (NCBI taxonomy): Eukaryota > Metazoa > Arthropoda > Insecta > Diptera > Pipunculidae > Nephrocerus > Nephrocerus scutellatus. The sequence goes on along the minus strand of OX352765.1, from coordinate 54,296,902 downwards.
TATACTGCACAAAGGATAAAAGAACATACGAATCCAGATAGTTCATTCGTCTGAAATTAACGATAGATTCCATTACCTTCGATAGAACCGACAACAAAGCAATAGGACGGTAGTTCGTAGGTGCCGATTTATCACCTTTTTTCGGAACGGGTTGAATATTTGCTATTTTCCAAAATGATGGAAAAACACCTGTCTTCATTGAGAGATGAAACAATTTGCTAAGCGGTTTTGCCAAAGTCAGATGACAACTTTTCAATACTAATGGCGGAATACCGTCGGGGCCAGTCGCTTTATTGGGGTCAAGTTCTTTTAGAATCTTTGATTGTCTAGGCCAGTATAGGCTACTTCGCGCTCTTGCTAATGATTTCGATACACCTGGATGACCTTTGTGTAAATCAGCTAACACTTTTGGGCGTTCAGCTGCTGGGACAATAATTTTATTAGCTTTAAATAGTAATTGACCATCATACCAAATTTCCTCCTTGAAACTCGTGTACGGCTTGACTGCTTCTGGCAACTTGCTGTCATCCGTTGGCCATCCTCTTTCGACAACTGTACGTAGCAATTGTAATTCGAAATCTTCGTCTGTCAATTTTGCTACGTGATTTTTAGTCACATCCGACATAGCGAATACTGCGTTGATTTTGTATTCTTCGCTTTCCGTCCTTTTTTTGTCAATTGGTTCAGCTTTGCAATCGGGGCTGAGTGTGTCAGCTACTTTCGTGTCCACACCTTTCTTGTATTGTACTGTTGGCGAATATGGCAAAATATCAAAAAGAATTTGTTGTAAACGCATCGGCGCCTGTGAAATTGGTTTTTTGAAAATTGTTTCCAGTGTGTTATGATCGGTTTCGATGTCCAATTTTTTGCCATACACATAAATTTTTTGCAAGCAAATCTTATGGCGGCTGCTTCTCTGCTGATTTTTCTCGGCTTTCGTCAATGCTCTGCTGACATATGCGATCGGCTTTTCATTTTGGAGCAGACAAGCTCCAACAGCTACGGAACTTGCATCGCAGGAAATTTTAACGCTCTTCGCATGAATGTCGACCGAGAATTGATATTAAATCCTCGTTAATTACTTTAAAAATCACATGTCCTGATTTTTGCGGTGATACACACCATACCTTGGTTTCACCTATTACTTTGACTGTGTCGAGATTATATGTTGATAGTCGTTTAGTCGATGAGATGTTTAATTTTAATTTTAATCTGGACGCTTCTTTCCGCGATATTACATTGCAGTGAGCTCCGGTGTCCAAATCAACTAACAGTTCACCATCACTGACTTTCAATGTTTCAATCCATTCGTCTTTTTTAATAGAACACATTTTATTTCTTCCTTTTCCCATTTAATACTACTCACGTTGTAAGCCGGTTTCAATTTATTTTCTCAGAATTCTCCCTGATTCATTGAAAAAGCAATACGAAAAACGAACACGCATTTAGAACGACGGGAGTCCAAATACTTTTATCAATGAATCATGGTCAGGGAAAACTACAAAAAACCTTGACCAAGAAAATATTACAAATTATAAAAATAATTTAAAAATACTGATAAACAATTTTTTTTTTATATTAATAAACAACTTATGAATACTTTATCCATCATCCTTCAAGAAGTTGTTAACGGCTAATTTGAACGCCTGCAGATTATAAGATTCGGGAAACACGTGCTCGACCAATTGATTCCACATCGAAGAGACTCTCGGAAAAAGGAAAAAAGGAGGATTTAAAGTGTTGGGTTCTACATGAAAAAAGTTTTAAGGCAAATCTATGTTGATTGCACCTTAAACGAGTGTTTACGTTACTGAGAAAAGGCCCTGGAGCTAGAGAACGGGTTTCTAAAGAACATTTACCGTTGTAAAATTTATAGAAAACAGATAAAGTTCCTACATTTCGTCTGTGCTCCAAAGTATCAAGAGACGAAGTAATGGTTACATCGTTTATCAAACGGATAACTCTATTCTGAATACCATCAAGATGAACCAAACGCGATCTTGGAACTCCACCCCACACATATGAATTAAATTCTAAAATTAGTCTAACATAAGATGTATATAATCTTAATACTTCAGAGGGAGTGAAGTAGAAGTTACAACGTCTTATGAAGCCTAAACATTGGCTAGCTCTTTTTGAAATTTCATAAATATGTTCTTTCCAGGAAAGATCACTTCATACTTTTAAACCTAACAACTTAAGTGAATCAGATCTCGCAATAGGGGTACCATTAATAACAGGTGGAACATAATGTTGAGTTGTCTTCTGAGAAAGAGGCAAGACTGGAATTTATTTGGGTTAAATTCTACTCTGTTAGAAATGCCCCAATCAAGAATGATTTGAATATTAGACAGAATAGTCAAATTCATTAATTCACGCGAACCATTCAAGCGAGAATTGCATTCTTTTTGATTGACAAACTCAATGGAAGCCGATAGTGTTGTATCATCAGCAAATGAATGGATATCACAGGTTGTAGAAGACAACAGGTCGTTGATATATATCAAGAAGAGCGTGGGAGACAAGGATGATCCTTGAGGCACGCCAGCATTGATCCCATGTGAATCTGAAGATATACCATTTAATAAAACTTTTATTTTACGGTTCCATAAATAATTCTCAATCCATGTAATGAGAGAGGAGTGTAAGTTCAGCGCACGAATCTTATTAATAAGACAATCATGCCATACTCTATGAAAAGCTTTAGCAATATCTAAGGAAACAACGCTTGATTCACCTAGGTTTTCAATGCTTCGCTCCAACCAATGAGTCATGCACGTCACTAGTTCACCTGAAGAGCGATTTTCACGAAATCTATACTGCACAAAGGATAAAAGAACATACGAATCCAGATAGTTCATTAGTCTTAAATTAACGATAGATTCCATTACCTTCGATAGAACCGACAACAAAGCAATGACGGTAGTTCGTAGGTGCCGATTTATCACCTTTTTTCGGAACGGGTTGAATATTTGCTATTTTCCAAAATGATGGAAAAACACCTGTCTTCATTGAGAGATGAAACAATTTGCTAAGCGGTTTTGCCAAAGTCAGATGACAACTTTTCAATACTAATGGCGGAATACCGTCGGGGCCAGTCGCTTTATTGGGGTCAAGTTCTTTTAGAATCTTTGATTGTCTAGGCCAGTATAGGCTACTTCGCGCTCTTGCTAATGATTTCGATACACCTGGATGACCTTTGTGTAAATCAGCTAACACTTTTGGGCGTTCAGCTGCTGGGACAATAATTTTATTAGCTTTAAATAGTAATTGACCATCATACCAAATTTCCTCCTTGAAACTCGTGTACGGCTTGACTGCTTCTGGCAACTTGCTGTCATCCGTTGGCCATCCTCTTTCGACAACTGTACGTAGCAATTGTAATTCGAAATCTTCGTCTGTCAATTTTGCTACGTGATTTTTAGTCACATCCGACATAGCGAATACTGCGTTGATTTTGTATTCTTCGCTTTCCGTCCTTTTTTTGTCAATTGGTTCAGCTTTGCAATCGGGGCTGAGTGTGTCAGCTACTTTCGTGTCCACACCTTTCTTGTATTGTACTGTTGGCGAATATGGCAAAATATCAAAAAGAATTTGTTGTAAACGCATCGGCGCCTGTGAAATTGGTTTTTTGAAAATTGTTTCCAGTGTGTTATGATCGGTTTCGATGTCCAATTTTTTGCCATACACATAAATTTTTTGCAAGCAAATCTTATGGCGGCTGCTTCTCTGCTGATTTTTCTCGGCTTTCGTCAATGCTCTGCTGACATATGCGATCGGCTTTTCATTTTGGAGCAGACAAGCTCCAACAGCTACGGAACTTGCATCGCAGGAAATTTTAACGCTCTTCGCATGAATGTCGACCGAGAATTGATATTAAATCCTCGTTAATTACTTTAAAAATCACATGTCCTGATTTTTGCGGTGATACACACCATACCTTGGTTTCACCTATTACTTTGACTGTGTCGAGATTATATGTTGATAGTCGTTTAGTCGATGAGATGTTTAATTTTAATTTTAATCTGGACGCTTCTTTCCGCGATATTACATTGCAGTGAGCTCCGGTGTCCAAATCAACTAACAGTTCACCATCACTGACTTTCAATGTTTCAATCCATTCGTCTTTTTTAATAGAACACATTTTATTTCTTCCTTTTCCCATTTAATACTACTCACGTTGTAATTATACTCGCTCTTGGAACTCGAATCTGAGTCACTTTCGGAAGAGTCACTGTCTGTTTTGTTCACTTTCCCCGATTTTTTATATATGTCTTTTTTGACTTTTTTTCCGATGATTTCATTTTGGAGCGACACATTTTTTAAAATGACCATTATTACCGCATTGTTCACATTTTTTTCTTTAATGCTGGACATTGTTTCTTACCGTGTCGTGTGCCGCAGCACTTACAATCAAATTCGTCATCGTCTTTTTTATTTATTTTGTTTACAATTGATGACGATTTTGCAGGCGTCGATAGATCACTTAGTGACTTTATTTGTTTCTCGGCACGCTCTGCAGCACGACAAATTTTACCCGCTTGGCCAATTCCATATCATCTTCGACCCACATTTTTTGACGGGTATTTTCGTTGCGAATCCCTACACGAATTCATCTTCTTTTGTGCTATATCCACAACGCGTAGCTTGCGTTTTCAAACGTTGCAAAAAATCTTCAAACGATTCACATACTTTTTGCTTAATATGATGAAATTGGTACCGCTCATACGTTTTGTTGCACGACGGTGCAAAATAATTTTTTAATTTGTCGATAATTTGATTTGGATCCTTCTTTTCGTCGTCTGTGACGCCCAAATTACTTAATACTTTCAATGCTTGGGTATTGGGTATCCCCAATAAAATAGGTAAGTTGATCTATAGCAAAGGTGACGAGAGGCCAAGGACAGCTATCCTTTGTCGCCACCAATACAACATCTACTCTATAAATCAATCTATTTCCGGAGACATAACCGCGATCTCCTTAGAGACGTACACTACTTAAGGCAGCACGAGCATCATCAACTTTGCCGCTGCCTATTTCCCGGGAGACGATGAAGAATCGCCACCAAAAACAACACAGAGCTTCGTTGAATACTGCATAGCTCATAACCAAAAATTTGTGATCGGATGTGACGCAAACGCACACCACGAGGTCTGGGCAAGTACCGAAACTAACACAAGAGGTGAGTTACTTCTTAATTACTGTCTATCCACTAACGTAATTATAAACAACGTGGGAAGTGATGCAACTTTCATAAACGCCATAAGGAGAGAAGTTCTGGACCTTACTCTATCGGATAAGGGTAGGGCCATCGCAATCCGTAATTGGCATGTTATGAAAGAGGCATCGCTATCAGACCACATGTACATAAAATTCAATGTAGAAACTCCCAATAGGGTTGAATCCATTATAAGAACCCCCAAACACATTGTTTGGATCAGCATTAAATGCAGGTGCAACGGACAACGAACTACATCAAGGCCAACATATCATTCAAATTGCTGACCTTGCGTCTACAGCGAAAAACACTTGTCGCTGCATCGTCAGGTGGATTCTATTGCAGCACAACAGCAAGCATTGCAGTTATTGATGAGTAAACAATTTTTGTATTTTCTTTGATAATACTCACATAACAGCACGACAGTGACAATAGTTATTTGCCGCATCAGCCTAAATGTCGATTTTTGTATTTTTATTGTTTATGTTATTTTAATTAATTGTATATTGTATTGTAAGCATTTTTTGGGTATAAAAGCCACCAAATTTTAAATTAATAAATTAGATCAAATTCAACCTTGTGTGTTTTGATTTCGCTGTGCATTGAGTATTGGTTAAAGTGCTAGTACTCGCTGCATTGTCTGAATTTGTACTGGACAAATCAGATCATCAACGTCCACAGATTGAGTATTGGTTTAAGTGCCTATACTTCCTCGCTGGACACATATACGATTAGTAGCGCCAAAGAGTATTGGTTTAAGTTCCGATAGTCTTTTCAACAACTGATTTGGTTTGCACCTAATCTGGAGCTACATTTTGGTGACCCCGACGTGAACTGGATATCACGGTTCGCGCTTCTGCAAGGAGCCTCATTGGACATATTCTTCGTTGGACACACTCGCATCAATCTACATCATGGACGATTTATTCAACCAGCAGTCTCAACTTGGTGAAGAGATTGAGAGAATAATTCGAAACTTCAAGAAGGATTCCGACGAGCGGAAAACTATAAAATATTACAAGCTGCGACTCAGCCAGCTACAATCAAGCATTGCTAAATTCGAGGCAAATGACACAGAGCTCCGTACACTGGAAAACCGCAAACACGCGTACTTTATAGAAGACTACTTTATCCAAACGAAAACATTATGCAACAACTATACGAAACGTTTTCAACAAGAAATCAAAACATTGGAAGCAATTGCCGTCGACGATAGCGTCGACGACAGCATCGATCACAGCGTCAAAGAAGACGGTAACAAAACCAAAACCAAACATAATGAAGAAGCTTCTATTTCAAAAATCGATGGCTTAATTCGAAAGGCACATCGAAAGATAGCAATATTGGATGCCAGACTTTCAAATATTTTGGTCTTGGAGCAACAATCCGGACAATATTACGACCTGAAGGTGAATTTCATTAATGAACTTTGGCAAGACATAACTGCAGTCGATGATAACATTTGGGAGCAGTCATCCAACCCATCGTCATTAGGATACGATATGAAAATATTTGAAGATCTGGAGCAAAGAGTGCATCAGAAACTCACCGATATCACTCTAATGCGTATTGAACCAGCGTTCCCATCTAATCAACATCATCAATCAACACGAAGGTCTTTACCAATCCCAACGGTAAAAATCCCAATATTCGATGGGGATTATCTAAAATGGAATCAATTCCACGACATTTTCTCAGAGTTGGTTCACAAACAGCCACTCTCAAATGTGGAGAAAATGTGGCACCTCAAGACACAATTGGTTGGCGAAGCAGCAAGTCTCGTCAGTCATTTTTCAACCACAGAAGAAAATTATGTAGCAGCCTGGAAGCTTTTAGAGGAGCGGTATAATAACACAAGAATATTGGCATCAACACTAATCAAAAAACTTGTGGACCAGCCAGCAGGAACATCATCTGCAGCAGCGGTCAAACATCTGCATGATACTACGAAGGAGTGCTTACTTGCATTAAACAATTTAAGTATCGAAACAAGTTCATGGGATCCGCTGTTGATTCACTTCCTTATCAAAAAAATGGATCGACCCACTTATATTCGGTATAAGCAGTCACTATAAAAACCGAAGGAGCTACCGACAGTTACAGAATTTTTATCGTTTTTGGAATTGCAGTTCCAAACAATGGAAACAATCAGACACAGAGAAAGGGCTACTATTCCCCAACCATCAACAAAGGTTTGCACCTCAGCAGCATCAACACATGAAGCCAACAGCCTCTGTTTGTCATGCGGAAAGAAAGTTCACCCGTTATTCTCATGTGACCAGTTTCTTAAACTAAAGGTCAATGAAAGAATAAGTTTCGTCCAGAAGCATAAACTTTGCATGAATTGTTTAAAGACGGGACACATAGCAAATCAATGTGCTTGGCGACACTGCACCACGTGCACAAAAAAACACAACTCATTACTTTATCTGGATCATCAAAGGACTGAAGTATCATCAAATGCGCAGAGGAAGGAAGATTCACCTGCAACTGTGGCAACAATAAACCATGCAAAGGGAAGTCAGAAATACGTTCTGTTAGCAACCGCTAAGGTGATAATAGTGGCGAATAATGGGCAAGCCTGCGAAGCACGTGCGGTACTCGAATCTGGTTCACAAGTCAATTTGGTGACAGAGAGATTAATCAACAAATTATCATTGGCCACGACACGATCCCACTTATCGATTGAAGAAATCGGGCTACGTACTGGAAGTTCGAAATCCCGAGTTAACCTTAAGTTGAAGTCATCAGCAGGAAGTTTCTCAACAAGAATCGAAGCTTTCGTTCTGCCGCAAATAATCTCAGCGCAACCATCGCGAGATTTAGATGTCACTAATTGGGACACACAAAATAACATTACACTGGCCGATCCCGAATTTTTCAAATCTGGAAAAATTGATCTTTTAATTGGAGCAGAGTTTTACCACAACTTACTCCGCCCAGAACAGCTGAACATAGGAAAGACCTTACCTCTACTACAAAATACAGTTCTTGGATGGATTGTTATTGACAAAACAGAAACTGCCACATCGGTTACTGCAACATGTGCTGTTTCTACTCAAGAAGACGAAAAAACCTCAGAAATCTTGGAAAAATTCTGGAGACTGGACGATTTCAGCGAGACAACAAAGGTCATGACTCCTTCAGAAAAGTGGTGCGAAAATCATTTTTTGAACAACATAAAACAGGACAAGGAGGGTCGCTTCATTGTACATCTGCCCTTTTCTGAGAATCCAATAGCTCTAGGAAAATCTCGAGACATGGCTATAAATCGCTTCTTGTCAATGGAAAAACGCTTGCAAAGGGACACAACTTTACGCTCAGAGTACGTCAAATTCATGGACGAATACGAAGCCCTGGGACACATGGAAAGGTTACGTCCAGCAGATGTTCCAGATATCAATTATTTTATTCCTCACCATTGCGTTGTGAAGCCCGCCAGCAGTACTACTAAATTGAGAGTGGTATTTGACGCATCGGCCAAAACATCCAGTGGATTGGCATTGAACGACATTTTGCATAAGGGTCCAACAGTTCAAAGCGATCTCTTTTCAATTCTACTGCGCTTTAGAACACATCGTTTTGTTTTCACAGCTGATATTGAAAAGATGTATCGGCAAATTCGCATGCATGAAGAAGACACCGCTCACCAACTTATTGTGTGGCGAAAGGATCCAACCAAATTCATGCAATTTTATCGTCTCAAAACCGTCACGTATGGAACAACATCAGCTCCATATCTTGCAACGAAATGCCTCCAGCATCTGGCGAAACAAAACATGCACAAATACCCACAAGCAGCATCAACATTACATGACGATTTTTATGTAGACGATTGCTTAAGTGGTGATAACGACATCAACACGGCGCTTCACACCCAAAAACAACTCACTACGATTATTTATGAGGCTGGATTCAAGCTCAGGAAATGGTGCGCTAATCATCCAAAGCTGCTGGCAGACATACCAATAAAGGATCAAGAAATTAATTTAGATTTGGATGACTCATCAAGCAAGGCCACAAAAACATTGGGAATCATTTGGCTACCAAAAACTGATGAACTGTGCGGCCGAGCACAAGCATCACCAGGTCAATCCATCACTAAGCGTGTAGTATTTTCAGACCTAGCAAGAATTTTCGATCCTTTGGGAATTTTTGGCCCAGTGACAGTATCAGCAAAGATATTTATGCAGGACCTATGGCAGCAAAAATACACCTGGGATGAAGAATTGCCACATCAAGAGCAACAAGAATGGACGCGTTTTATGAAATGTGTATTAGCACTGAATACTTTGAAAGTGCAAAGACACGTTTTCAACGCAAAGGTGCCAACTTCTATTCAACTACATACCTTTTCTGATGCTTCAGAAAAAGCATATGGAGCAGCTTTTTATGTGCGAGCAAGTTACAAGGACAGAACTATAACCTCAAGATTGCTATGCGCGAAATCAAGAATAGCTCCTTTGAAGAAACAAACACTGCCTCGATTAGAATTATGCGCAGCACTATTGGGAGTCGAACTAACAGAAAGAGTGAAGCAGGATCTTAAATACCAAGACATCCTCACATTTCTGTGGTCCGACTCGGAAATTGTTTTATCCTGGATCAAGTCATCAGCTTCATCGCTACACACGTTCGTGGCAAATCGGGTAAGCAGAATTCAAGAACTTTCACACACTGTTCAATGGCACCATGTTTCATCCAAATTGAATCCTGCCGACATCATTTCCCGTGGTATTAATCCGGAAAAATTCAGTTCCTGCTCCATGTGGTTTTTAGGACCAGTGTTTCTACATGGAACCAATGAATTTTGGCTAAACAAAGAAGTAAAGACGTTTGACATACCAAATGACATCGAAAGAAAGGGGCAATCAACCGTGGCAGCAGCAGTATCAGCTTCAGCATCATTGGAAGCATTAATTTATGGAATAAACCACAGAAACTCGTTTAGATTTCTACAACATACGGTCGGATATGTGATTCGCTTCAGTGCAAATCTCAACAGGGGAAAGGCGGAAAGGCCAAATCACAAATCTTTAGGCGCGCAGGAAATGGATAAATCATTGACAATCATAATAAAGGCTATTCAAATCTCTGATTTCAATGAGGAAATCAAGGAACTGCAAAGACATAAGCACGTGGGTACATCAAACCAACTTGCAAGTCTCTGCCCTCTGCTAGACGATCAACAAATCATTCGTGTGGGAGGTCGACTGGAAGCGTCAACATTGCCGTTCGATGCCAAGCATCCAATGATTTTACCATATAATGACCCGTTGACCAAACTCATTTTAAAAATGATTCATAAAGAAAACTAACACTGCGCCCCGAAAGCTTTAATAGCCATCTCTCGACAACAATTTTGGATATTAAGAGGAAAAACAGTAGCACGCAACATTGTGCAGAACTGTGTCCGCTGTACAAAGGCAAAACCAAAATTGTTTACTCAAATCATGGGCAATCTACCAGCTGATCGAGTGACAGAATCACGCCCATTTTTGATATCAGGCGTATATTATTGTGGTCCCATTTGGGTACATCATAAAATCCCAGGAAAAAGACCACATAAGGCTTACATTGCAGTGTTTTGCTGTTTTGCCACAAAGGCCGTTCACATGGAAATCGTGTCAGACCTAACTACCGAAGCCTTCATCGGAGCTCTGAAACGATTCATTAGTCGTAGGGGAAGGTGCAAAACGTTATAATCCGACAATGCAACGAACTTTGTTGGTGCAAGAAATCAACTGGTTGAGCTGCAAGAAGCCATTTTTTCGAACCACTCAAAAGAAAGGATCATCAAATCATGCAGTGATAAGGGAATCGAATTCAAATTCATTCCACCCAGAGCCCCACATTTTGGTGGACTATGAGAAGCAACTGTAAATTCCGCAAAGTATCATCTGCTTCGAAATGTATCAACTTCATCATTGACATATGAAGAATTAGAAACGGTAGTAATAGAAATAGAGGCAATCTTAAATTCTCAACCACTCACATCATTGTCATCAAATCCAAATGACTTAGGAGCTCTTACACCAGGTCATTTCATCATCGGTGAGCCTTTAACTACGCCAGTCGACTCAAGATCTTCAGCGAACAAAACATCATTAAACACTAGATGGAAACTTGTGTCAGAATTAAAACACACATTCTGGAAAAGATGGCATGAAGAATATCTGCACGAACTTCAATCAAGATCTAAATGGAAGCACTCATCAATGAATGTGAAAGAAGGCACGTTGGTAATTCTAAAAGAAGACAACGTACCAGTCCTACAATGGCCTCTTGGACGAATTACTAGAGTTTACAAAGGAGATGATGACATTGTCCGAGTTTTTGATGTTAAGACAAAGTCGGGTACACTCAAGCGACCAATACATAGATTGGCCCCTTTATTACCGAAGAAGAAACAACAAATTTAAGGCTACCAACAATGGAGACACCGAATCCGAAACGGCACGCGTCAGACCAAGATGAGGGAGTCAAGAAAAGGAAATTAGTGACCAGCGGCCCATCACTCACTGCAATGCTGATTACACTATTCTTTTTACCGTTGGCATTGTCCTCTCAAATTCAGATATCAAATTTTGAGGCAAACCCCGGGATTTACTTCGAAGGAATAGGTACTGCCCGGCTATCAACTGGTGTTTGGAAAATCATTGTATACTACGATTTGGCGCCATTTCATTATCAAGTTCATGTACTATCAGATGGGATCCAAGCTTTGAAAAAATTGTGCCTACATCAAACATCAGACATTTCATGCCACTCACTCATCGAATACTTTGAAAACGCTCGCAATCAGTTAAATCAAGAGGACAGTTTATTATCATCAAATCGAACCAAAAGAGCAGCATTTAATATAATTGTAAATGTTGCTCACGCTTTGTTTGGCGTTCTAGACTCTGATTACGCCGATGAAATGTCAAACACAATCAACAAAGTTACGTCGAACGAAGAATATCTGCTAAAGCTGCTCAAAAATCAAACATCAGTCATCGACTCTACAATCAACATTATTAAGCAGGATGAGAAAGATACATCTTTACGCCTAGCTGACGTCCAACATATGATCACGGAAAATTTGAAAAGCATTAACAACTCAGTTACTCAATGTCGACGATTACAACGTTTTACTGTCCTAATCGTTCAACTATCAGCGATAGTCACAGACTTACAACACATCCAATCAGAATTAATAAACATTCTGACCCATACCAGTCACGGAAAAATAAGCCCGAAAATTCTCACGCCACAACAACTCGCAAAGGAGGTTATTCTTATAAAAGGGCATTTATCACCCACACGAGCTCTACCAATCACCGAGGCGAACCTATTAGGATTTTATCAAATATTGGACGTCAGGTCTACTGTCACAAAGGACCGTGTGATGTTTGAATTAAAATTGCCGCTAGTCGTCATCAAGTTCTCGATTTGTTTGCGATTGAACATATCCCAACACAACTCAATGACACTCTTGTGGTTATCACACCAAACACCGAAATACTCGGAATCAGCGGGCATCGGGACCAATTCGTTGCCTTAAGTCAGAGCGAACTTACAGCAGCTACCACAATTGAAGATACTTATTTTATTGACAGAAAACAATTGAAATTTGCAAGAAAGTCTGGCAAATTTACCTGCGAGATTCAATTACTAAACAACAAAACCTCTCAGAGCTGCCAATTCAGAACTATGAGAGAGAAGATATCATTCACACCAACGTTTCGTCCCAACCAGTGGATTTTCGCCACGACTATTGCCACCGAAATGATTGCAGTGTGCGTGAATGATACTGTTCAATTAACATTGATGGGTTCAGGATTTCTTACAATTGGTCAGCACTGCGTTTTGAAGAATGACGCCATTAACATCCAAGGGAACACGGAGATTTCCAGTCGTGTATATACATCGTATACTGGATTTGGAAACATATCATCTATTAGTTCACCTGCATTAAATCCTCTTTTGAAACTTAACTTCGAGCACTTTGACACTAACTGGGTACAACTCACCAATCTCCAGTCAAAGTTTCGGCACGAAGATTTTGACAATCTACCAGAACAACTTCATTCATCAAACACTCATCATCATGTGGTCAGCTACCTTGCACTCACGCTAATCACGGTGGTTATTATCCTGCTCGTTATTTGGAGGTTTAGCAAGTACGGTCAACCTAAACCGACACCCAACATCGCAACAAATCCTCAACCGACACTACGTCAACAACCTTCAAATTTTAAGATTCGTGTGACATAAGTTGAGTCAGTCACTCAACGGGGGGAGAATGTTTGGATCAGCATTAAATGCAGGTGCAACGGACAACGAACTACATCAAGGCCAACATATCATTCAAATTGCTGACCTTGCGTCTACAGCGAAAAACACTTGTCGCTGCATCGTCAGGTGGATTCTATTGCAGCACAACAGCAAGCATTGCAGTTATTGATGAGTTAACAAATTTTGTATTTTCTTTGATAATACTCACATAACAGCACGACGGTGACAATAGTTATTTGCCGCATCAGCCTAAATGTCGATTTTTGTATTTTTATTGTTTATGTTATTTTAATTAATTGTATATTGTATTGTATCAAATTCAACCTTGTGTGTTTTGATTTCGCTGTGCATTGAGTATTGGTTAAAGTGCTAGTACTCGCTGCATTGTCTGAATTTGTACTGGACAAATCAGATCATCAACGTCCACAGATTGAGTATTGGTTTAAGTGCCTATACTTCCTCGCTGGACACATATACGATTATTAGCGCCAAAGAGTATTGGTTTAAGTTCCGATAGTCTTTTCAACAACTGATTTGGTTTGCACCTTGTCTGAAGCTACACACATCAATTGGCAAGTCTTTCAAGACTCACTGCAATTAAACTTGACTGGTATTAGTACCAGAATAAACTCGATAGCCGACCTAGACTCCACAGCAAACGACCTTACCGAGGCAATCATAAATGCCTATCACACAAGCTGTCCTGCAGTCCGAGTCAAAGGTACAAGAGACGTTCCCTGGTGGAACCATGATCTCGAGGCTAATCCACAACAAATCCACTCCGATCTGTCAAAAAATCTAAAAAAGACACTTCCCTGACTGCTTAATACTGGGTAACGATGAGGAAAACGAGGACATAAACTCACATCCTTATATCATACCAATCGAGGCCTACAGGCGCTCCAAAAACAACTTTTCCATTGAAGGAGTCCTCTGGGCAGTAAATTCATTCGGCCCACTAAAATCCCCTGGAGGTGACGGGGTCTACCCAATTTTGATGCAACGTGGGCTCCATCAGATAGAATCTTTGCTCGTGAAACTCTACAGAGCCAGCTATAGCTTAGAATACGTTCAAAGGTGCTGGAGAGAAGTGTGAGTTATTTTCCTACCAAAGGCTGGTAAAAAATCTCCCGAAGATACAAGGTCCTACAGGCAATCAGCCTATCTTCATTTCTACTCAAATCCATGGAGAAGATATTATGTCACCACATAAAATCTAATGCACTCCAAATTAACCCACTAAACCCCAGCCAGCATGCATTTCAGACAGGGAAATCAACAGAAACTGCACTGCATGAGCTGACAGACGAAATCGAAGATACACTTTGGAACAAAGAAATGTTAATATGTGCCTTCATAGACATTCAAGGCGCTTTTGACAACACTAACTTTGAAGTGATTCAATCACAAGCTAAAAAAGGTGTATAATCCTCAATCATAGGTTGGGTTATAAGCATGCTAAGGGGTAGGAGAATTCGGGCCTTATTCGGCGACGAAGCCATCGCAGTAGCGGCAACTAGAGGCTGCCCACAAGGCGGAGTCCTGTCACCTCTTTTGTGGCTGCTGGTGATGGACCAGTTACTCTCAAGGCTTAAGAATAATCATATTACCAATATTGGCTATGCGGATGACCTCGTCCTTATGGTCCGTGGCAAATTCGAGAGTACGATAGCAGAACGGATGCAAATTGCTCTCAAACTAGTAAACGATTAGTCTAAAGAGGTGAACCTAAGTGTCAACTCAAACAAGATAGTGTACACCATCTTCACAAAGAGGAGGAAAATAAATCTTCCCATTATGAATTTCCAAGGCAAGGTCCTCCAAATAATGCCGGAGGCCAAATATCTGGGAGTTATGTTCGATCAAAAACTGACATGGAATTCCCATATGACGTACATTATTAACAAAGCTAATAAAGCTTACTTCACATGTCAACGCATGTTCAACAAAACGTGGGGAATAAGCCCGCAAA
Organism: Nephrocerus scutellatus; assembly: GCA_947095585.1. Taxonomy (NCBI): domain Eukaryota; kingdom Metazoa; phylum Arthropoda; class Insecta; order Diptera; family Pipunculidae; genus Nephrocerus; species Nephrocerus scutellatus. The sequence continues at coordinate 54,281,431 of OX352765.1, read as the reverse complement.
TGACTCTTTGGCTATACCAGAGCACTATCAGACCTAGGCTGACATACGCAGCCTTGATATTGTGGCCAAAAACAGAGCAATTTAAGACACGCTCAAAACTCAATAAGATACAAAGACTCATCTGTCTTAGTGCAACAGGTGCCATAAAGACCTGCCCTACGGCAGCCCTCGAGAAGATTATAGGACTGACACCACTTCACATACACATTAAAAGTGAAGCTGGCTTAAGACTCTCTAATCTGAATATATACAACCAGGTTAAATCCAATAGACCAGGACATACAAACATCATCTCCAAAATAAACTCGGATCATGGTATTGTCCTACAATCAGACTCAATGATGAAAACAACTGATTTCCAAAGGAACTTCTTGGTTAGAATTCCAGAACGTCATCAAGTTAAAAATATCATCAACAACCTCCCCCATCATGCATCCATCTGGTACACAGATGGATCTTAAACAGATACAGGAACAGGAGCAAGAGTATTTGGACCCAGAACTCCCCAACCCAGGCAACTCCCCAACCGTTTTCCAGGCAGACCCAATTGCACTTGAAGCCTGCATCTTGGAATGCACTAAAAGAAAATACAGAAGAACTGAGATTTACATGATCTCAGATAGCCAGGCCGCACAACTTGCACTAAAAGGTCCTACTTTAAACACAAGGACAACGTGGAGCTGCTACTGCCACTTAAAACAATTGGCCAAAACTAATAAAATCACCCTTATGTGGTCCCCAGGGCACTCAGGCATTGCAGGGAACGAGGCAGCAGATCTCTGCGCAAGAGAAGGCGCAGAATGTACCTTCATTGGGCCGGAACCAAGCATTGCCTACTCCCTTAGCCACCTCAAAAACAAAATTAAAGAGTGGGCTCACAATGCCATCGAAGCTGAATGGGCATCGTCAACAGGGATGAAACATACCAAAAGGCTTCTCAAGTACAACATTGTACATATAGACAAGGCAATCAAACTGAACCGTCATGCACTCAGATCTCTAGTCTGGTACATAACGGGACACGGCCCATTCAACAGCCACCTATTGAAAATGGGTAAATCCCAGACGGACAGCTGCCGGTTCTGCAACAAGGCAAAATAATCGCCAGAACACATATTGTTCATTTGTGATGCTCTTATAAGGAAAAGACTCAAGTACCTCAAGGCTTACACAGTCCCAGGACAGAATGTCATTCCAATCGAACTGTCAGACATAATGGCATTCATTAAGGAACTAAGCCACCACATAAATTGGTAATCATCTGGGAGGCACAATAGATCTCTAGGTCGCAGTGTACCAGTGTATTTAGTAATAATTCAGTCTATCTTAAAAGCCGAATAGTATGCAATGTTAAATGTAGGCCTTTCAATTATAAGCGATATGTCTTTCAGTCATAGGCGATTTCTGAAATAGACTGAAAAAACCGCATTTAACTTTGCAAACCTTTAGGCTTAAAAAATCAATAGCGTAGTAACCCCTATGAATGAAACAATTAAGTCATCGCAAGCCGAGCGCAAACCAATTGTTTTAAAACAAGTCCCATCAAATTTAGACTGGTAAAAGCCGAGATATACGACATGGCAAACAAACGTACACACGTTCGCTGAAAAATTGTCATGGCCTCCGAAATGAAAATAAATTTTTTTTAAAAAGTCGAACAGAATGTCCATTGCGGCGGATGGGGTCGTACGAAGTGCTCCGCTTATACATAGACTAGCTGATCTCTGGACTTTGCTTAATTGATCTAGGTTTACTTTCTTATTTAAGGCAGTCCACTATACAGTCAGACCTTATAGAAGAGTAGGTCTTACTACCGCTGTATATAGCCAATGGGTTATATGGGGTTGAAGGCCCCATCTGCTACCAATGACTTTTTTGCATGAGAAGAATGCCACTGTGGCTTTACGAACTCTTTCTTGTATGTTAGGTTTCCAGCTTAGCTTCTTGTCCAAAATAAGATCCAAATACTTGGCTCTATCAGAGATTGTTAAGCTTATACAGAAGGAGGGTTAATAAATGGAACTTTGTATTTCCTGGTGAATAGGACAACCTCAGTTTTGTGAGGACTTACCCCTAAACCACAGCGATCTGCACAGCAAGTTAAATTGTTGAGAGCATTTTGCAGGAGTTACTTTAAGGAACTCGGGTATTTTCCTTTTTTTTTCATTCACCGCTAAGTTCCATAGAAGGGTGAACAGGACTCCACGTTTTGGGGTGCTCTGCAGACAGATCTTCTGGCAGACGACACGCTCAGCTTTGAATTAATAATCCTACTTGTGACCAGAAGATTAATCAATTCGCTATGCGAGTCGTCCACCCTCAAAGTCGACAGCGCATTCTTAATCGCAGATGTTTTGACGTTGTTAATAGCGTCTTCAATGTCTAGGTGCACTAGGTGTATTGTGTACTCCTTGTGGTGAAGGGAATGTGCAATAGAACGTACCTGTGTGTGCATAGCTGTTTCCACAGACTTACAGTACGCGTGTTGATCTGTAGACAGGAGTCTTCTTTTAATGCGTATGCGTATGTAGATATCGATCAGTCTTTCCAGTGTCTTTAACAGGAATGATGAAAGAATGATTGGTATGATATCCTTTGGACTAACATGCGAGCATTTTCCGGCTTTTGGTATGAAAACCACGTTTACTTTTCGCCATTAAAACTGGAATATGGACCAGATCGAGACAACTTTCAGAATTGCTTCCAGCAAAGGAAGAATAATATCCGAAGTCCTTTGCAGTTCGGCTGGAATTATGCCATCAGGTCCAGCAGATTTGTATGGTTTGAAGCTTTGTAGCGCCTAAAGCAGTTTGTCCTTATTTATCAGATCATTGGAGATAGTTGTACGAGTTTTTTTTTTTATATATATTTAAACTTATTGCCAAGGGAATACTCCCTGAATGACTTGCGCCACGGCAATAAGGTGGGCTAAGCCCTTTATTAAAATTAAGAAGTAAATCGGAGAAATGTGATTTACAATATATCACATTTCTCACGTTTGTAGCCGGTTTCAATTTTATTTTCTCGGAATTCTCCCTGATTCATTGAAAAAAGCAATACGGAAAAAACGTTCACGAATCTGAAACGACGCGAGTCCAAATGCTTTAATGAATGGATCATGGTCAAAGAAAACTACAAAAAACCTTTACCAAGAAAATATTACAAAAAAAAATGACATACGTGAGCCTTCAAAATTCTTGGAGCCTCTAATGAAAAAAAATTCGATCTTTCAGGAACTAGCTGACTTCTTTCTTGAATGCCCACAACTCGACAGTTAATTGTACCGGATTCGTTTGGAGTACCAGGCCTAACAAACGAAAATGGCACGCACAAGTATCGAGCCGATAAGCTCCAACGCCAAACACCACATCAAGGATGAGCGAAAAATCTTGACTCAAATTGAGCTCTTGATGATTCTCTGCGGTTCCTCGCAACCTCCTCCAATTCAGGCCTTTCATGATGATTTAAAATTTGATTCCTTTCTTTTAAATTTATATGATTTAAAAAGAAATAATTAAAAAATTAAAAATTTAATTCCGAAAAACGACCGACTACTACGACATGGGAGTTTCCCGTGAAGTGGGTATCTAAAAGCAGATTGAGCGATTCTTCGCTTGAAGTAGTCCACGAACCATCTGCCTTTTTCAGGCAGCTCGGCATATTAAATTGGTTGCGAGGATTTTTCTTAGCCTAGACGCCTCAGAAGATTCTTCTATTTTATCACAGAAGAGTCTCCAAGAAGTGCGTTTGGCTGTCCTTAATTCTCTTTTATAAAGTTTGAGAGATCTTCTAATCTAGTAGAGCCTCGGCTACGTTGAATAGCTTCTTGCAGCTGCTCCTGAAATGCCGTAACTCCGAGGTCCACCAATGTGGTCTCTTCACCAGGGATAGATCCCACGTGATCGTGGGCGAGATAAGTCGATGCCATCCAATAAGTTCCTTGATGAGTCTCCAATTGCGCGGCAGTGACATCTCGATCGCTGAAGTTGGGGAGTAAAAATACATTTAGATTACGTTTCACTAATATGCAGGATCTAGGTTTACCTTTATCTGCTACATATATATATCAATCAAAGAGAGAAACCTCCACCACGGTGTTCTCCAGATCTTCCCTTTCTGAAGACGAACTGAGAAGTACGTCCTCGTTGAGGAATTCTCTGAAGGGTCTTCCGTGTTCCATCTCCATTTCAGATAGAGAACCGGTCGGCGAGAGAGACGACTGTGACAGGGTCACCGAACGACCTCGAGCTTAGCGCTCGGCCAAACCTCTACTAGACTGCTAATGGACTGTTTATAGAGCTCGGGAGATCTCAAGTCATCACATGCGATAATAGCTTAAGACGGCCTTGAAGCCAGCCGCCATCGCGAGTGATAGAAGGTGGTCCTAGATGCTCCTTTATAAAAGTCAAGAAGCTACCAGAGAGCTTTATCTTGACTTTTTGCCAAGGTTCTGGGGAGATAGTTCCATCAGTGTTGCTGCGATCCATCACTGCGACTACGATTTTGTCCACTAAGATGTAGTGATGGAGTGTGCATTCTAGGTCTTTTTGAAATCAAATCGATATCCTCCACCGATCTCTGTCGCTTAGACGTAGAGTCATCGCTGGTCCGCTGTTCGTGCTCGTAAATAAGGGCTTGGGCCCATTTTAGCTTGGTGACCTGCTTCGGTGTTCTGTTGGTTTCTGGAATTTCTCCGAGCGCCGAGCGATCCACCAGATGTGCCTACTAGATTACTGGCACCAGAAAGGCCATGAGGTGCCACAATCCTACCGCTGCCAGTAGAAGGCCTTACCGGCCCGCGCCAATTATGTCGCTATTAATTCGGGGCTTTAAAAAAATAAACTTTTTACTTCATTGCTCTGAGTACTTTATTAGACTGAACTTTTAATTTTTAATTTTTCTATTCGTGACTTAATGCTAAGAATTATTATAATGTATTTTGTTGTTGTGTTACTTTTTGTTAAATTGACAAAATCGGAATCGAACTTTACATTTCGTTAAATTGACAAAAATTTGAAATTACATTTTGTTAAATTGACAAAAATTGAAATTGAAATTACATTTTGTTAAATTGACAAAATTTATAATAAAGAATGTTGAAATGTGATCTACTGACTGTTGAACTAGATTGCCTTAAAGTGCAACCCTGATGCAACTAGGGTTCAACGGCTTTTGGGTTCGGTGTTCGTCAGACGAATTGTTGGCTGTCGTAACCCTTCCCTCCTTTGATTTAGAACTCTCCTAAGTTCTTATTTATAATTCTGTAGTGTATTTTCCTATTAAATTTTAGTTCTTCTGCGCCAGAGCAACACTACAGACTGCGGGTTATTTGCCCTCCACTATGCAGAGTACATCCTCCAAGATCCATCTCGGATCGTTGAGACAGCAGAGGGACCCCAAATATGGTTCGAGGTGGCGGAAGTCAGACAGAAGCGAGAGAAACTGGCCGTCCTGATAAGAAGCTTCACCAACGTGTCAAGACAAGACCGAATATCCCATATCCAATTTCCGACCGGAAACGTAGTCGAGGCGCCAAGAAACATAGACCAGCCCAGACCCCCCTAGACGTAAACGATGGTCCGACAGAGGATCCAGAGAGTGGTAGCAGCAGCAGCGATAGCGGTAGCAGTCGGGGTAACAACAACAACACCAAAAACATCAACGACAACAACAACCACAGTTACACAGTGTATAAGGGGGGTGTGACGTCAAATTTCCGGGGGTAAGAAATTTCTTCTCACAAAAAGATAAGGAAAAAAAGTTAAGCATTTAACACTGAACTTTTTTGGATTACATAAAATTTAATTTCATTAATATGGGATCACCACCACCATATCTTATTTGTAAATTTTTATTATTCTAAAATGAATTATTACAACAAAAGAAAAACACTTTCAATTATGTTGAATCATTATTACATTACATTATTATATTATCTTATATCACCACCACTTTATCTCATTCACCAAAAGTACTTATCACCGGTCTCTGCTCCATAGCACCGTACCAAAAACAACAACAAAACAAACACTGATCGTGATCATAAGGCAAAAATGCTTATGCCTGCCTAGTGATCACTTAACAGACAACAATAAAAAGAAACAACGAGAAAACAACAACAAAAAAACATTAAACTCAATACAGCGTGGTTGTGCAAATGATAATTATGTTCTGCACATGCACGATAATGCACAAGAAATATCCCGTTGGTTGGATATAAAAGGAGGCTATTGGACAACCAAGAGTCAGTCGTTCTGACACCAGCGTAGCACGCGGACTGGTTAGTCTCCTCCTAGTTTTCTTTTTTCTTCTTTGTTTGTCTTTGTCAGCATGTCTTAGTGAAGCATCCTTAACAAAAATAATATGATTGATTTGTATGAGAAACAAACAAACAAACATGAATTTTTACATATTAGACTAGCATAAATACCCGGCGTTTCCCGGCTGCCCCATCCTACGAACATCCACCTATATCGGCAAAAAATTAATACGTGTTTGAATATTCTTTATATGAAAATCATATAGAGGCAAAATTACATTTTCTCCCAGCTCCAACTATTCTCAAATTTTGCCAACGACTTTCTTTTCATTTAAATATTATATGATGTAAATTTGAGCCAAATCGGTCCAAAAATAAGAATTTTCGGAAAAAAGGGACTCCAGCGCCACTAAGGTGGGTCTAACACAAAAAAAAAACAATCCGGAGGACCACACGAACACGATCTTTTATTAATATGATTAATATGGAAAAGAAATGGGGTTAATATTCAATTCAAAGCTTTGTGGTAAACTACGTTTTTCGTTTTGTTTTCCGGCGCGTAAGCAAACAAAGATGATAGTCTGCTGACACGCGAACACGCAACACGCAGTTGTCCATGGGCGAAACACGGAAACTCCAAGTTAATTCAGTTGTCTCCCAATCGCCGCTGGGCACGGTCGTGCTGCACTCATCACACGCGAGAAAAAAAACAACAACAAAATGTCGTGTTGTGTGTTTCGCAAAAAAAAAACAAAAAAGTGCAAGCAAACAACAAACGGTATGGGCGATCGGTCGATCATTAAGTGCAAAGTGCAGTGTGTGAGTCCGTGTGCCCCATCCTCAACAGTGCAGCTAAAGAAATTAGTGAAACTTAACTGTCGTATGTTTTTCATGCGGCAGTTTGCTTATGATCTAATTCTTTACCTATAAGAATAAAGGATTGTGAGTGTTTGTTTCTTTTGGTTATTTAACTCATTTTGCCGTGAAGGCATAACACTGGTTTCCATCCGTTGAGAACGAATTTTTTCGCTTTATTTACATATGTAAATGTTCAGCAATTCTGGCACTAAGTCAAGTATTTGAGAATTCTGATACTTAAGATTTAAATCTTCCTGGGTATAGCTTTGTGCCATTATTTTTCCCACGACGCGGGCTCGTAATTTATGTCCGTAGTGATGTTGCGTTCAAACTTTTGCCTCAATCAAGCCAATGTTCTAATGTGGAATTTAATTTCATATCGCTGAGAGTAATGGTACAAGGGCGCAACATCCACTACTGCTTTCTTTATAGAAGCCCCAATTTAGACAGAGTTTCAACTCTTCACGAGTTTGATGCACTGTCTGATATAATTGCAAGAATTGTCACAAATGATGATAACACTGAAATCGTTATTGCGGGCGATTGCAATACACAATTTTGGGTGGCTTCGCCATGCTGGCCAGACAACACCCGTAGGAAGGGTTGTTGAGTTGTTCGCTTAATTTAATCACCTTACTTAGCTTGTAAATGAGCCTACAAGAATACCTGACATTGCAAACACCCTTGACATGTTCCTTACCTCTCGTCCTGATAATTACTCCGTCAATGTATTATCGCCTTCAGGCTCGTCTGACCATTGTGTTGTATCAGCTAATTTCTCCCTAATAAACCACGCAGTTAGAGAAAAAACTCCCAAAAAACAGTATGGCAATACGAGAAAGACAATTGGGACGGTCTTTACAACTTCTTTGGCTGAAATAACTAGTTGCTATTGTTTCGCGATAGCAACGTAGATGCCGTCGCTGATGTAATCACAAACATCATTCTTATTGGTATGAGAAAGTTTATCCCTTTCAGCAATAAGTATATCAAACCAAAGGAAGATGGATGGTACGACTCGAGCAGTAAAGAGGCTTCTAGGATTAGAGAGGTATGCTTTCGGTTTTACAAAGAAAACCCTACAGAGGAAACACGAACAAATTTTAAACGAGCTAGAAATGATTGCAATGCTCATCTTCGGCGAGTCAAATTCGCCTACGACCAAAAATTGAGGCAAAAAATACTACAATGTCCCAAAGTTAGTAAAAATTTTTGGTCATTCGTAAAAAGAATCAAAAATACAGCCTATTCGTCAATTCCAACGCTCATTTATAATGACACTCCAGTTGTCAACTCTAAAGACAAAGCCAATCTGTTTGCTGCACCTTTTGCAGCAAGCTCCACGCTTCCAGGTTGTGCATTGATTGTTGTAAACCACTTCACAACTTAGTTACACAGCACTGCAACATAGTTGAAATACTCACATTCATTGAACCAACATCCGCTATTTCACAATCCTAAATCAATATCCTACATAGTTGCAACCTTGCAACAATTTATTACAACAATTAATACAGCGTCCCAAATCAATGTCCGTTATTGCCCAATACCAGAGCAATAAACCCCAACCAATAAACAAAACCAAAAACACATAGCAATTAAACCAAATGTACATTATGCCGACGCAGCATATAGTACACAGTACAAACGATCGAGTCGTTGTACTGATGCGGTGCCGTACGATGCAAAACCTTCTCTATAGAAAGCCCAACTATTCCGATCGTACCCAGATACATGCTTATGTTTTTTTTTTAATCTGCCGTAGAGTGCTTTTTTGGCTGTCAAGTTGTTCGTTTATTCCAAAAAACCAATCTACGATAGATTGGATTTCCCCTCAAGCAGATCTTGATATTTTGGGAGATTTACCCCTCTTTTCATTAACTGCAACAACAACACATGCAACTAAACAATGTAAACAAAAGATTTTCGGCTTTCGTGTTCGTTTTTTCGGGAAAAAATCTACGCTCGACCGCAGATTGCTAAAACAAAAAAAAACTCGACATTAGATTTAGACCAAACGTATTTGTATTAGTAATCAATTAAAGAGCAAAATCCATATAAAATTTTTCTGTTTCCCACTACCATATCTTACGTTTCTTGCTCTTTGCGACTGATTATTTTTTGTACACTGCATTCACATCCCACAAACACAGATGCGTTTGGCATGGGTTTACAGCAATAGTATGCATTGAGTTCGGCTTTCTATAGAGAAGGTTTTGGTACGACGCCTTATGCTGATGTCATATTTCTCTATCCATTCACCCCAACTTACATATTGCGCAACCGCACTGCAATATGATTCAAATGTAGGTCCGCGTACATGAATTTGATTTCCTCTTTCGCGCATTAAGATAGGTCAGTATTGAAAGCTCGAATGTGTTGAGTTTGATGTTGTGAGCTTTCATATAGGAATCTTTGATAGTAGCTTAACTAGCAAAAGCTCCAATACCGAGGTTTCGTTATTGAAACCGAGGCAGAGTATAGCCAGTCAAGATAGTGAGTCTTATAAGGTACCTGCAGTCAGTGGAGTCAGTCAATCAATCAGTTATTTAATCAGTCTATTTTAAATAGACATTTTTACTAAATCTTAAATAAAATACAATTCTAAATACTTTCTAAATTAAAGCAAAAGTTACTAAATCTTAACCAAGTACAACTCTAAATATTAAATATAGTGCAACTCTAAATAATTTGCTAAACTAAAGCAAAGGTTACTAAATCATAAACAAAGTGCAACTTAAAATAATTGTGTTAAATTAAGGGTTAAGTTACTAAACATTAAATAAAACTACTGTAAACTATGAACTCGATGTAAACAATTTAATGAATAGATTTTAAAATATATGTATAAACTAAAACGTTCGATTCTTATTTAATTGTATAATTGTAATTAGAATTCATTTATTTATATATCAAAATTAAACGTTATTTAACATTGTTTTCCCGCAAAGCTTATGGCTTATCTGCAGGAGGTTATCTTACTAAAACAAGAAGTTGAAAGAGTTTTAAACGATCCATTAGTTCTGAAGAGCAGTTCCTCCAAGCTGGCATTACCATTGCGTAAGCTTTTCCATCTATCCTATTGTTCTGGACACTTCCCGAGAAGTTGGAAAACAGCCTTTGTCCAGCCCATACCAAAAAAAGGCGAGCTGTCATCTCATTCTTCGTACCGACCCATAGCACTTACATCCATTCTTTCCAAGGTCATGGAAACGCTGATCAATTTTCAGCTCATGAAATATCTTGAAACCAATGAAATCCTTAGTGACCGGCAGTACAGATTTCGTGGGCAACGTTCCATTGGTGATTTGATGGTATATCTCACCGAACAGTGGAACCGGTCTTTGTATAAATTTGGTGAAAGCAAAGCTGTTGTACTCGATATTTCCAAAGCATTTGATAGAGTTTGACATCAAGCTCTTTTGTCCAAAATGCGTGCTTATGGTGTCGATGAAAAACTGCTTCATTGGATTAGAAGCTGTCTTTTGGACCGCTCAATTCAAGTTATTTTGGACGATTTCAAGTCTGAAATACAACACATAAATACTGGCGTTCCCCATGGCTCTGTTCTGTCCCTTACACTCTTTCTCATTTTTTAAATTATCTCTTATATGTGAGTTCTAATCTAATTCACACTTTCGCTGATGACAGCACTTAACTCTTCCAAAGCCCAATGCTGTCTCCTGTCGTCTAAGCGAGTCCCAAATCCCATGCCATTATCCATGAATGGCACTTGCATCGAGGAAACTGAAAATCTCACAATTCTCGGTATGTGCGTTAACAACATGCTTCGTTGTTTACCGTCGCTTTTTATGTTTAGGTTTTCTAGTCCGGTGCAAGAAATATTTTACTCCCTCTGATCTGGCTACTATATATAAGTCTTTTATTCGCCCTTAAATCAATAGATTCGCTTGAACACCGCAGGAACGTCTCCTGCTTGTCACTTTTTATCGCTTCTTCCACCAGCGATGCTCAAGAGAAATAGCCGGTTGCACGTCACCTCTCCTTGAATTCAACCGCAATACTCGTGGTGCTCTAAATGCTGATCAGTTTACCCTCAAGCCCATCTTCGAACGTACAGTTAAGTTCAGGGAATCGTTCTTTAGCCGTACAACACGTATGTGGAATGCTTTGCCAAGCTCTGTCTTTCTACATCACTATAATCCACAGGCATTCAAAACACAAGCTCATAGACATCTCCCCTTTTCTTCTCCTTTTCCTTAACGCCCACGCTGTGCAAAGCATTTAGCCGAACATAGAAGGGTGCGAACCCCTTTTCGCGTGCGTAAATTATAAAAAAAACTGCAAACGTCTGGCCTTGTGGTTTGTTGATGGCCATCGCGAAGGCCAGACGCACGGGGAATTGCAGCCTTTTGAACTCGATTGGCAAGTTCGTTGGAATCATCGGGATGCTCGGAATCGCTCAGCCATTTATGGTTTTTGAAGTTTTGCGCTATGTTTGGAAAAACACGTCAAATGAGCTCTTCCTTCGATTCGGTCAACTGGCAGAAATCAGTGGGCAACGTGATGAATCCGGTTGAGATGTCAACTGCGATTTTCCCCTTACCAATGCCCAACAATTGCCACAAATTTGATGAATTTAAGCACGCGTTTAGTTCGTCAGCTGCCGCTGAACGTGCAACAACAGGAAGAGTCTGTCGAAATTCACCGAAAAACAGATTCATGGCTCCACCAAAAATGTTTTGATTGTCACGAATATTTTTCAAGATTCTGTCTAGCGCCTCCAGTGACCTTTTGTGAGCCATCGTGCATTCGTCCCAAAGGATCAATTTGAATCTCTATAGGACGTTCGCCATTCGCCATTCGCCATGCGCTGTTTTTGGCGATGTTCCAAATTGGTGTCTCGTTGATTTGCATGCCTTTTTAGAAAAACGCTGCTATTCCAGATAAGGCCAATGCTAGGGCAACTTCATGCTGCGATCAAATTGACGCCAAAAGCAATGAAATTAAGAACGTTTTTTCTGTCCCTCCGGAAGCATCCATGAAGTAAATGCCACCAGAAACACTAAAAACTTCTGCTCTCTGTGACGTTTTGTTAAATATGATCATGGAATCATAAACTATTGTTAGTTGCTGTTTAACAATACTAAACTGTTCCTTTATAGACAATAATGGATTATTTAGTACATTGGTTGTTGATTCAGCGAGAGAGTTTTATGGTGAACGGACGTCTTTTCAAATCGCTGCCGGAATAAAGTAGAAATCTGTTGTAAATTTGATTTACTTTGACTTGAATAATTTTCTAATTGTTGTATAAGTGATAGGAAATTAACTTTTAGTTAGAAAAATTATAAAATTAGATGTACTCTACTGAATATTAAACCCTCGCCACCATTATTTTGTCTTCGATTTTACTTTGTGTCGGCTCTCTTAAAATGTTAAAAAATGAACGCTTGTGATGTTTGCGGTGAGAACCTGCCCTGCGACGATGATTTCGTGACTTGTGTACCATGTACAAGAAAATACCTCTGCCAATATACAACACTATCTGAAAAAACCTACCGTAATCTTTCGGCCACGAAAAAATCGACTTACAAGTGCCAGAAGTGCCACATCGAAAAAAGCTGAACCTGGGCAACAACAAATAAGTGATGTTCAACCAAATAAGAGAACAAGAAGTTGGGCTACTAAACCCAGCTAATACTAATACTATAAGTTGCACTAACAACAATAGCAACATAAACACTAATACTCTGTTAAATGAGATTCGGGCAATCACGTCTGGGTTATCTTCATCGACTTCAGTAAAGCTTTTGACACCCTAGATCATCATAGGCTACTGGAAGCTGGAACTGGAAGGAATTAGGGGATCTTTGGCCAGCTGGTTACTTGACTATCTCACTGATCGTCAGTTTCAAGTACCAAGACGAATATTGAATACCGCGTACCACAGAGGTAAAACTCGACATCGATCGCTAAATACCACGAAACAAATAATACAAGCAGAATTTGACAAGGCTGTAAGATGGTGTCACGACAATAGTCTTGTCATAAATGTGTCAAAAACGAAACTGATGCACATCCGTGGACCTCACTATCAACCAGTAAATATAGGCATTACTTACTAAAATAAAAAAATGATGATGTGGCCACCATACGACTTTCTTTTACTGACGAGCCGGTAATCTTTAGTAAATGTATAATATATTTTTTCTTTTTTTTTGTTATTTTTTTGCATTTTCTCATAGTAGTTTACTACTACGACTACCACTTCCGTTTGGCCGATTTCCGCCAAAATCAACTGGGCCCTCCCAATTTTTGTAAAAAGCTTAAATATGAATTTCGAATTAAGCCGTCTGCGCTGTAGAGTGGACACAGAGCCACAGACACACAGACAGACTCAGGAGATACGGTAATGGATCTGCAAAAATCCCGAGTTCGAAAATTTTCATGATTACTATACTTACTTTTACTACTAGTAATAATAATAATATTTGGCGCGACAGACCATTGCGGTCCAAGGCCTAACTTCTCGCGACCATTTAAGGCCGGATCCGAACGGCGAATTGAGAAGCTTTCCGTGACAAGGTATTTAATTACTCTCGGAACGTTTGTCACCCATACGCGAGAGGTGTGACACCGTGAAAAATACTTTTGGTGTTGTTGGGATTCGAACCTGAACCTCATGCGCAGCAGCCATGTGCATTACCACTGAGCCACGGCGCCCACTTACTACTAGTAAAAGAAAGTAAAAATAAAAAAAAAATAAAACTAAAATTAAAACTAAAATTAAATGAAATTGAATTAAATAAAATATTGAATCTCTTAGTTGGTTAACACCCTTTTGAAGTCATTGGTATTCATGCCAATAACTGGACATGTTGAAGTATATAAAAAGATTCCATTCGTCCGTGATAAGTTTTGCTTCACCAATGTCCTCAGAATATAATCCTGGGTTAACTTCATTATCTTCAAAGTGCTGAATTTCTACTGTAGTTTCTTTTGTGGTTTGGCCTTGGGTTGGGAAACTACAGTAGAAAAACCCAAGGATTGGATTAATTTTTACTTTCCGGTTTGACAAGGAAGGTAGTTTCGGATTACTTCGTTGGGTTCTCGAAAATATCCGCATCATATGGTGTTTAACGGATTTAACTTGTGCTTCCCATAAACCTTCAAAGTTGGGGGATCGTGGGGGAATGGATTTCCATTCAATGTTTCTTACAGCGCAATGCGTCTTGATAGATGTCTGGTCTTCTTCAGTATGAACATTTGAGAAGAGTTCATTTCGAGCTCCCCTGAAGTTTGTTGCTGAGCATCCTCGCCTTGCCACAAATCGTTTTAATGTTCCCAGAAACGGTTGAGTTGTGAGGTCTGAAAATAGTTCTAGATGTATAGCCTTTCGCGAAGCATATAAAGACTGCAACGTATGCCTTAGTAGATTGCTTTCATCGGATTCTGTAGTCAATTTCTACTGGCCTAAAGAAATCCACACCAACATTTATGAATGGAGCTGCAGGTTGGACACGTTCTGGTGGTAAATTTCCCATTAATTGTTCAATACTTCTTGGCTTAGCTTAAAGCATCTCACACAGCTGTTCACTATATTTTCCGCTAAACGTTTTCCTAGCTGAATGCAGTAATTTTGTCTTGCAATTGCAAGTAAGGCTTGGGGACCGGGATGCTTATGTTCATTGTGTAGCTTTGCCATCAGTAATTTCGTAAACTTATGTAAGCCTGGAAGGATCATTTGATGTTTTGCATTGTATGGTCCTCCTACTCTTATCAAATGTCTATCGTGAAGAAAAAGTGTCCAGATCCAGCTGCATCCCGATAACCTGAAATGATTACGCAAAATTAGATAATGAATAGTTAACTTATCAAATTAACTGCCAATACTTATCTTTTAATATGTTAATATGTAAATAATCCATTCATATCTTGTATACAGCTAGTACCTAAAATGAAAATTTGTATCCTTTTGTATAACTTGGTTATTCCTAATTATCAATCTCACTTACCACGTTATCAGCAATGAAAACCAATTTATGATCATTATTGTGAATTCTTAGCAGAATTATTATGCATTGAACCATTAAAACGTACACTCGCAAAATCGTCAAGTAGTGTATACGCGGTAATAGAATTCATATTCGTCGAACAGTGTGAAAACTGTAAGAAACCATTATAATCATCCTTTTTTTCCTTTTCACTTACAATATTTTCTATAGTAAGCGTCATCACATTATCGAATAAAATTAAGAATTCATTTTTTACTATTAAAGAACTCGTTTTTCTACAAATAGTGTAAATGAATTTAAATGGCTGCTCTTAAGTACAGAACCAGATTTAGTTAGTGGGTCTAAACATGTAATATTTAAAGCAGAGTCGCCATGTAATGTGGTTGGGCTACTGGAGGATAACGCTTATAACCAAGCGAGCCCCGATGTTTTTCTATTAGACTCCACTAGTCCTGGCTATTACGCCTACGACTTAAACCTTTGGCAGTTTCCTGCACCCAAGATGGGATTCCAATAAAGTGGATCCTAAGAATACTTCCGAGCTTAAGGCTCGCAAGCCTAATAAAACGCAGTTGGTATCGGTTGGATGTCCAATCTTCAATTGTTACTTTATTATAATTTTGGTGCTTATTTATAGTAGTCCGAAGACTCAAAAACATAGTACATAGTAAAATATAAATATATAAAATGTCTACACATACATACAAGTTTAGATCGATTTCCGAGCCAATACTCTATATTGTGCTTGTCAGCATTATGGCATTATTGCATACCAATATACCGAACATTCTTATTTGCTTTGGGTCGCTTGCCTATAATGCTGATGTGACATATTTACCAGCGCAGGCAAGTGACCTAATTATTTTATTTATAATTCTATTACATGCTCGGTCAGGGCCATGCACAGCGAGGGTAAGTGACCGAACGTTTTTTTCTTTTTGTATGATCAGCGCTCGCTTGCTTACAATGCTTTCTGTGCATTTTGTTGTCATAGGCAAACGACCGCCAATCTTACTCTCATTACATTGTATGCTATCGGGCTCATGCATGGAGTGTGCCAACAAAGTAAAAAGACTCTTTTTTTTTTGTTCGTTCACTCGTTGAGTGTTAATGCTTAAATATTTTAATTGCGGTTCATATGCAGATGGCAAGATGAGGAATGCAATTAATCGGGACTATAGGAATCAAGAATTCGATCTAAACTTGAATACCATGTGAGCGCTGGTACGCTCCCTTCACACCATCCTTCCTGGGGGAAAAAGGAGAAATCATGACACATCGTGATTTCTTCTTTTTAGGTGCCACTTGCGTATCATTTTCTGGTTTGCTTACCAGGTGGGAGATTTTTTTTTGTTTTACAATTTCTTCGATATAATTTGTTTTGTCGTAAAAAGGTTACGTTAATTTGGAGAAGTACATATGTAGGTATATTTATATCTTATTTTTAAATTTTAGTTTAATATATTTTTAGTTTAATACACTTAATCAATCTTAATTATAATTGTAATTGTAGTAATAATTGTAAGTCTAAAAATTGATGTTTAAATCTTATTTCTAATTCTAATTTATATGAGATGAATGAAAATTTTTTTTTTCTTAATTTTTAAATCTTAGTCCTATTTTTTCTTTCTAATTTATGTGGTAGTACTTTTAAATCTTGAACGATATTATTTTATTTTCTTAATAACTATGGGCCTTTTTTCTTAATGTGACTTAGTTCTAGTTTTCTTATTAATTACCACAAATTATGTTAATTTCAAACTTAATCGTATTTTTATTTCTACTTTGTATTCATTTTTGTTTTTACTTATTATTGCATCTATATATATATATATTTTTTTTTTGATAATTTATTTACAATTTGGTGATGCATTCTATTATCCCTTATAAAATATTTTTTTTAAAGATCAAATTTGTACGTTTATCAACGTTAAATATATGTAAAATGGCTTTAGCCTATTTTTATGTACCGTCATTCTTATGTTCTCGTATTTGATTTCACAATTCACACCGTTTTGTGACAAGACTTCATATGGTCCTATATATATTGGATCTAGTTACTTTCTAGCCTCATTTCTCAATTTATCCAGACTTTCTATTTCGAAATTTGCACTCTTTGTGTGCCCATCTATGTCATATTTTTCTTTCCTAGCATTTTTAATTTTTATTAGAGTTTCTCGAGCATCACTATGAGCAACTTGTAATTTATTTTTTAAGTCAATCACGTAGTCCTCATAGTTGTACACTGGTTCTATATGTTTTGTTAAATTTGATGGTAAGTTACACTGCTTTCCCGAATATTAGTTCGAAAGGTGTATAACCCGTCTCTGAGTGTACAGAAGTATTATAACAGAACACATAATAGGGCAACCAGGTGCTCCAATCGGTATGCTTATCCGAAACATAACTTACGCGAGATACTGCTCCTAAAGATATGCTCCTAAAACCTTATGAAAGTTTTCTAATGCCCCTAAACTTTCATGATGGTACGCTGTAGATTGTAATTGTTCTATCTTTAACAATTTACAGCAACCCTTTAAAACCTGATTTAGAAACTCGGTTCCTTGATCGGATGCTATTCTAAGTGGTACTCCATATCTTAAAATAAAACCTTCTACTAAAGCTTTTGCTACTGTGACTGCTTCTTTATTTGGAAGTGGTATAGCTTCCATCAATTTTGTTAGTTCGTCTTGTATTGTCTGAATATACTTTGAGCCATCTTCTGATTCTTCTAAAGGTCCTACTAAGTCTAGATATAATTTTCAAAACCTGATTCGGCTGTCGATGTAATAGTCATAGGTTGTTTTTTAGGCTGGATATATTTGTTTCTTTGGCAAATCTGGCAATGCTTAACAAATGTCGTCACATCGTTTTGCATTCCTTTCCAAATTTTTTTTTTGTAAGTATGGTATGGAAGTATGTGGAAGTCATTTAGTATTAATTTCTTCTTACAAGGATCGGTTACTTCGATATGGTTCTCTATAATTTGCACTTTAATATTGCTTTCTTTAAACATTTCTCCTAATATCTTTTTTAAATGCATTTACTTTGCATTCTTGGTGGCTACCTGCAATGTTTCTTCATTTAATATATTTTTCTTAATTGAACTTGATCCGCAGAGTTTTTGCACATCCTTTGACAGTATTTTGCCAAATTCTGCCGCTTGGGTTGTAGTGCCTTCCTTGGATTTATTTAGGAGTAAACAATTCCCTTTTGGAATATACGCCAAAACTTTGTTTGGGTCTATAATTATGTCCATATCCTTGTAATTAACTAAATCTTCCGTAAAATTTTCAACGATCTTCAGCTCCACGACTTTCAGTCCATTTTCTGGTAATTTCAGTAGTTCTGTTATACGATTTTCTTTTGATTCTTTACTTTCAATGTTATCGCCTGTTTGACTTTGATTATATAACCTGACTGACACGAAGTGTTACCAGCTTCAGACTGTCAGACAGACAGAAATTGCTGTCAAACCAGTGATGACAGAGCGCTCAAATTTACACTACAAGCGTACAAAAGCATTTTAGTGGGAAATATTCAGAAAAAAGTTATCCACAATGGAATTCAAGCGTAATAGTGTGATTGCTCTATTTTTGGAAAACCACAGCCGCAGATTGTTAACCAGTTAAAACATCTGCATGTGAATAAAATGTTGTGTATCCCACCATAAATTGCTATAACGATACTGGCAGTATTGCAAAACGTCATGGTGGTGGACCGAAATGCACTGCAACATCGCCGGATATCATTCGGAAGGTCAAGGCCAAATTGGCTCGGAATCGGCGCCGTACCGGCTGAAAAATAGCTCGTGAGGCGAACATTCCGCTCGAACGGATGCAGCACATATTGAAAGATAATCTTGGACTAAAGGCCTTAAAATTCCAAAAAACGCATGGTCTCAGCGATGCTCAAAAAAAAGTTAGAGTGGAAAGAGCAAAGCAGTTGTTACGCTTGCACGAAAGTGGCGATTTGCCGAATTTGGTTTTCTCCGATGAGTCACCGTTCGTTATTGAGCAATATGTGAACAAGCAAAACGACCGGATTTACTTGCCTGGCCGTTCTACTTAAAATTTGGACCAACGGATTGCCACTTGAAACCAAGCGCCGCCGATGGTGATGGTTTTGGTGGCCGTAACGGCCGAAAGCCGTTCACCGCTCGTTTTTTTGGACCGTGGCATCAACATAAATGCTCAAATTTATCGGGATCATATGTCAGAGGGAACGTTGAAGCATTGGGTTCAAAAACATTTCGGCCGCAGAGCCTGGACATTTCAACAGCACTCGGCGCTGAGTCATAAAGCGCGCGTCAATCAAGATTGGCTGAGAAACAACGTGCCGCGGTTCATTTCCACTGCCCAATGGCCATCAAATTCACCGGATGCAAATCCGCTAGATTTCTCGGTTTGGGGTATTTTGAAGAGCAGGGTTGGGACAAAAAAATACCAAAGTGTCGATCATCTCAAGCAAGCGCTTCGCCGGGAATGGGCCAAAATACCGCAGAGCCACTTTCGTGCTGCATACAATAGATTTGTCGGCCGTTTGAAGGCCATAATCGCGGCTAAGGGTGGCCAAATCGAAAACTGCTAATTCAATTCGAAAATTTAAATATTTTTGAACATTTTTTACTTTGATTAAATAAAATTCATCGAAAAATAAAAGTTCTGTGACGTTTTGTTTTTGGTAACACTTTGTGTTAGTCACCCGTAATTTTGGGTTACTATTGAATTTCGATTAAGCTCTCGTTATAACACGAATAGGTAATTGTTTTAAATCGTCCGAATCTAATTTTATACGGCTAAGTGCGTCAGCGGTACAATTATCTTTACCGGAAGCATATTCTACGTAAAAGTTGTATTCCTCTAGTAATAGTCTAAATTTGGTTAGTCTACTACTATGTTCTTTTAGTGAGAACAAGTACACTAAGGGTCTATGGTCTGTCAAAATCTTAAATCTTCTTCCGAACAGATAGGGTCGATAGTGTTTGACTGCCCACACTACCTAATACTTGTGGGGGAAATACTCGAGCTTCGGTGTTCTCTGAGCTTAAAAAATAGGTTGCTTCGCACCTAGGTGCCAGCAGGACAGTGTTTATGTGCTGGTGGGAGCATATGGGTAAGTGAATTGTATTACTACCTTCCGTGAGTTTTAATAAAAATTCCTCCAAGTCGATTATGGCGTTAAATTCTAAAAGAAAGTTTGCTCCGATAATTCCTTCAACTGGAATCGGAAAAGAATCGGGCACTACATGAAATTCGTGTGGGACGATGAGTTCTTCAATACGCAAATAGAGATAACATGTTCCCTTAGTCTGGAGGTTTCCTGATATTCCTTAAATATTGGTAGTTTTGTCTGTGAATATCGTAATGCTTTTGTGGATGTTACCTTCTTTAATTACACAAATCGAGGCTCCTGTGTCAAGCAAAAATCTTGCGTTTTTATTATTGTCTAGTCATATTTCTACGTGAATGCCGTTTGACGGTCCAACAGTGCAATTTGCTTTTGACACTTGTGGAGTTATTGGTTTCCCCCCGATGGGTTGCTCGTTTCCCTAGCCTGAATGTTTCTAAATGGATTTCTATTCTGCCTGTCTTGATTATGGTTTGGTTGCGCCCGATTGTTTTGCCTGTCATTAAAATTGTTCTGTCTGTACCTGTCGTTGTAGTTATTCCTGTACTGAGCCGAATTATTCTGTGTTGGCGGTATAAATCTAGGCCTGTTGTCGTTTCCTAACCTTTGGTTATTTCGGTTTCGTTCGTTTTGGTATGTTAATCTTTCCTGATTCTGTTTTTGGCTATTTCTATTCTGAAAGTATCGCTCATTGTTATATAAGAATATTCCCTGAAAAAATCTTGGTTGGCCTACGTTATTAGTCCGTGTCCGTGAGCGTATCTGGTGTCGATATATCGAACTGAGTTTGTGGGAGTAGTAGATGTTGAATTGCGTCTTTTAGTTTGGTGTGCCTGGCACTGTCAAGTACTATTTTTAGCCTATCGTTAACTCCCTTTTTTAGGAATGCTAATCCGCGTCTATCGTTTGCTATTGTAAGTGTTTCGCGTGTAGATTCCCCGTGGCAAGCTACTTCGAGTTCCGTCATTCTTGATATTAAATTTTCTATACTTGTTACGAATTCGTGCACTGGGCGATTACCTTGGTATGTACGACTTAATTGAGTTTGTATTGATTCGATTGTTCCTTTTGGCCCACATTTTTCTATCAAAATTTTCTTTAGTGATGCAAAATCGTTTGGCTTTTGATTACCAAATTCTGTTAGGGCTTTCCCTTGAACTTTGCATTTTAAAGGAATTTAACTAAGGTTGGTTTAGAATCTTCGTTAAGAGTGTCGTGGTAAAATTCGACGTTATTAATAAAGTCGCGGATGTTTTCGGCTCTTTTGCTATCCTCTTCACAGTTAAGGGTTGACAATTTTTGCGCGAGGCTGAAATTGAAAGAATCTGCCATTTTGATAGGGTCTTCTTCTTTCTTATGTCCTGCATCCCCTTGTGGGTCCTAGGGCCTCTACTACGCCTACGCGTCATCGCGTGCGGTTCCTGGCAATAAGCTTCAGCTCTCTCCAACTCTTCCCAATTGCCGTGCGGCAATTTGATAGGGTCTGGTTGCAAGCTATTATTGACTATTTTTTCTGACTATCGTTTAAAATTTTTTGCGGTGGCTATTAGTTTTTTTAAATTTACAACCTCTAACTCTGAACAGCTATCTTGATCTATTTTGAGATCCAAAGTTCCTCGATCTGTTCTAATTTTCTTTTTACTCCTTCCTCTTTTCTTGTCCTATTGGGCTTCTGTTAGTTGGGAAAAATTCATTAGGTCGAGAGGCTAGAATGGAATGAAAAATGACCCTATCTTTATATGACTATAATCAGTAGAACAAAGGAGTAATGGTAAAAAAAAATTTCGTGGGGATAGTGTTTTTAAAATTCTCTATATTAACTTCGCGTGCCCGTGGCTGACTGGCTGGGTGGCTGACTGGCTGGCTGGCTGGCAGAATCTTGTGATCAATTTTTAACACACTGCCTAAGGTCCGATTTTATTCAAATTTGGCACACATGTGTCTTTGCCATGACAATACTTTCTTTTAAAAATTGTTCTACAACGGAGATACACATGTGTATAAACTTTGAAGGAAATCGGGCTATTTTTTTTTTTTTTTTTTTTAATTTGTATGGGGCCTCACGAACCAGGGGTCCGGGGTCTCAAGAATTTTTACAAGAGTGTTGTCCATCGGAGATACACATGTATGTAAAATTTGCAGAAAATCGGGTTATTTTTTTATGTATCTATATATATAAAAATCAATTGCTGTTCGTTAGACTGGCTAAAACTCGAGAACGGCTGAACCGATTTGGCTAATTTTGGTCTTAAATTATTTGTGGAAGTCCAGAAAAGGTTTAAAAGGTGAATTCAGCGCCGTTAGGTGGCGCTGGTATCGTTTTTTTTTCTGAAAAATCTTATTTATGGAACAATTTTGCTCAAATTTACACCATATAATATTTAAATAAAAGGAAAGTCGTTGACAAAATTTGGACTCGATAGGTGGCGCTGGTGTCATTTTTTTTCCGAAAATTCTTAATTATGAAACGATTTGGCTCAAATTCACACCATATAGTATATAAATAAAAAGAAAGTGGTCGACAAAATTTGGACCCGACTGGATTGGTGATTTGGTTAGTTATTGGGGTGTAAGTGGGCGTGGCGTCAGTGGGCGGGAGGTCAGTGGGCGGGGATCAGCGGGATGGGGCAGCCGGGAAACGCGGGTGTAAGTGGGCGTGGCGTCAGTGGGCGGGAGGTCAGTGGCAGGGGGTCAGTGGGATGGGGCAGCCGGGAAACGCTGGTGTAAGTGGGCGTGGCGTAAGTGGGTGTGAGGTCAGTGGGTGTGAGGTCAGTGGGTGTGAGGTCAGTGGGTGTGAGTTCAGTAGGTGGTGGGTCAGTCTGTATGAGGTCAATAGGTGGGTGGTCAGTGGGCGGGAGGTTAGTGGTTGTGAGGTCAGTGGGTGTGAGTTTAGTGGGCGGTGGATCAGTGTGTATGTGGTCAATGGGTGGGTGGTCAGTTGGCGGGAGGTCAGTGGGCGGGGGTCAGCGGGATGGGGCAGCCGGGAAATGCGGGTGTAAGTGGGCGTGGCGTCAGTGGGCGGGGGTCAGTGGGATGGGGCAGCCGGGAAACGCGGGTGTAAGTGGGCGTGGCGTCAGTGGGTGTGAGGTCAGTGGGTGTGAGTTCAGTGCTCGGTGGATCAGTGTGTATGAGGTCAATCGGTGGGTGGTCAGTGGGCGGGAGGTCAGTGGGTGTGAGGTCAGTTGGTGTGAGTTCAGTGGGCGGTGGGTCAGTGTGTATGAGGTCAATGGATAGGTGGTCAGTGGGTGGTTGGTCAGTTGGTGGGAGGTCAGTGGGCGGGAGGTCAGTGGGCGGGGGTCAGTGGGATGGGGCAGCGGGGAAACGCGGGTTTAAGTGGGCGTGGCGTCAGTGGGCGGGTAGCAAAGCGCCCGGGAACAGCTAGTATGTATATAAAATTTGAAACAAATCGGGATATTTTTTTTAAAAAAATTTGTATGGGGCCTTACGAACCCGGGGCCTGGGGTTTCCAGAATTTTTAAGAAAGTGTTGCCATCGGAGTTACACATGTATGTAAAATTTGAAGAAAATCGGGTAAATTTTGTAAAATATTTATATCTTTTTAAATAGGAATATAAGTTTGCTATGTGAAATTTAATGATATTTTAAATTCATATAATTTACAAATATATATAAAAAAAACTTTATATTATTTATTAAATAAAAATTACTCTAAAATAATAAAAAAAACTGCTTTAAGTAACTACATATGAAAACATGAGTAAAAAAACTTACATCCTCCACTGATATCCGGCCGGCACGATTTCTTGATATCAGGCACTATATTTGTGGATTTCATCCTAATGTCTAGTGTGGTTTCAGTTTCAGTTGTAAATAATTTAAAAAGGTATATAAGCAAATAAAAGAAGTCTTCACTATCTATTTTGCAAAAAAATGAACTTTAACTTTATAATCGCGAACAATTATAAAAAACAACCCATAAAAATTAAAATTTTTCTTGAAAATTCTCTTATCGGGGATACACACACACACACTGCGTGCTCGTTTTGTGGCAAAATCATCCACCAAATGAAACGCAGCGGCAGCGAACACCGCAGCACACAAAGCACAGATCTCAAACTTTGCCGTGATCTGATGATGTATATGGGGGTCACCAGGGGGCCAATCAATCCAAAATTTTACAAAAAGTGTTTACCATGTAAGACACAATTTAAAGAAAATCGGGTAGATTTTGTAAAATATTTGTATGGGAGCCCCCCGAACCCGAGGTCCGAGGGGCCTCAAATAATAGAAAGTATTGTCACCGGAAATATACATGTGTGCAAAATTTCAATAAAATCGGGCTATGGGAAGTGGGATAAAAATTTATCAGAAATCTGATCAGCCAGCCACCCAGCCAAGCAGCCACGTGCGCGCGAAGTTAATATAGAGAATTTAATAAGAAATTTACTGATTTAAAAAAAACGGAAATCTGTTTTCGAAGCTCTGGACGGGTACAAGACCCAATGAAAGAAAATACGCAAATAAACGTTCACGTTCTTTGAATCAGTCGAACGGGAACTCCATGCCTGTCCTCAGTATGACGTAAAACATATTCTGGGGGATATGAATTCCAAAATAGGTAGGGAGCCAATATTCAGGCAGTACATTGGCACCCATAGCTTATACGAGAACACTAATAACAATGGACAACGAGTCATAGAGATGGCATCAAGCAATAATTTGGTTGTTTCGAGTACAAGGTTTGCGCGTAAAAATATCCAGAAAGCCACCTGGGTATCTCCCGATGGAGCCACTTGCAACCAGATAGACCGTCGCCACAACCCGAATCTGGTAAGTCCTGGAGCTAAGATGCCGGGCGTAGAAGAGAAATGAATACGCCTTAAGAATACTGTCATTAGTACTGCTGACTCCATCTTAGGCAGTAGTCGTAGAGATCGGAAAGACTGGTTCGATGACGAATGTAAGCTAGCGACTGAACGTAAGAATGTTGCGTACCAAGCAATGCAACAATCTCATATAACGCAGGCACGCGAAGATGAATATAAAGAGCTCAGAAGATATGAAAAAACAGTTCACCGGCGAAAGAAAGCAGCCTGGGAGAAGAATCTCATCCGTGAACTAGCAAGTATGGGAGGAAGAAGCTATGATCAACAACTGATCAGATTTACACCCTAAGGCAGGTGATGAAAAAATTTCTAGAGTTTCAAAACTCACTACACCATCTTTTTATAGACTTTAAAGCCGATTAAATGATAGCATAGCCAAAGTAGAACTTTATAAAGCCATGAGAGAATTCGGCATTCCAAATAAACTGACACGACTATGTAGGTTGACCATGACCAATGTTATAAGCCAAGTAAAAATATCCGGATCACTATCAAGCCCATTCAACATCTATAACGGGCTCCGACAAGGGGATGGACTGGCCTGCGTTCTCTTAAACCTGGCGTTGGAGAAAGTGATCCGAGACTCTGGCGTAACGGCGAGAGGAACAATCCTCTATAAGTCCATTCAGATACTGGCTTACGCAGACGATATTGACATCGTTGGTAGAAACCAAAGAGCTGTACAGGAAGGCGGCACGAAATCTGGGGCTGCACATGAATGAGAGCAAAACAAAGTAAATGGTGGCCACGTCTGCGAGTAGAAGATCCAACATTTAACCATAGAATCGAAGCTGCTGTTATATAAGGCAATGGTCATACCAGTACTTACATATGGATCCGAGACTTGGGTGTCTAGCAAGCATTCTGACCTCTTATCCGCGTTCGAGAGAAAAGCCTTACGGAGAATTGTTGGCCCCGTATGTGAGGAATGACGATTCCGGAGACTTTATAATGATGAAGTCTACGAGCGTTACCGCGATGTCAACATCGTGAAGAAAATTAAGCTCGGTAGGCTCCGGTGGGCAGGACGGACACCTAGCTCGCATGAGCTCGGAAAGTCCTTTGCGGTAGGATTTATGGAACACGACAGCGAGGCCGGCCAAGTCTACGCGTAGACCAGGACGCTCAGAGTTTAGGGATGCCAAATTGATTGACATCGGTTCAAAATCGGGACCGGTGGAGAGAATTTTTGCGGGAGGCCAGGACCGGACACTAATTGTAGAGCCAAATATGATGATGAAATCCAATTTGGAGTTGTCTCTTGCACGGGTGTGCTGCGCTTCAGTACTTGCGCAAGTGTAAAATAAAAATCAGCACAAAGAACAAACACCATATTTTCACGTGTGCGTGTTGTACCAGTACAAAGTGCAGTTTGTGGTGTACGTTAATCCCGTCCTCAACAACGCAGCTAAAGAATTTGGTGAAACATAACTGTCGTATGTTTTGCCAGTGGCAGTTTAATGACCTAATTCTTTAGCAATTAAAATAACGGATTGTGAGGACTTGTTTCTTCAGGGGATTTAACTCATTTTGACTTGAAGGCATAACACTAGCGACAATTTGTGTTAATAATCCATTTTGAGACATCCACTTCTCTCAATTCGGTTAAAAGAAGCGGAAACTTGTGTTTTGTGTGTTTGTTTTTTTGTAGTTATGTGTGAATTCAGAGTGGATCTCAGCAACATAAGTGGGCTGAGAACGAATTCTTTCGCTGTGTTATAATTCTGATGCATCGGAATTTAATCTGCCTGGGTATAACTTGGTGCCATTATTTTTCACTCGACGCGGACTCGCAATCTATGTTCGGAGTGATGTTGCGTTTCAGCTTTTGCCTCAATTTAGCCAAATTTCCAATCCGGAATTTAATTTCATTTGGCTCAAAGTAAAGGTACTAAAGCGCAACATCTACTACTGTTTCCTTTACAGAAGCCCCCACTTAGACAGTGTATCAACTCAGAGCGAGTTTGATGCACCGTAAAAAAATGAAATCGTTATTGCGGGCGATTTCAATGTACACAATTCTGGATTGCTTCGCCATTCTGGCCAGACAACACCCGTAGGAAGGGATGTTGAGTTATTCGCTAGGTTTAATCACCTAACTCAGCTTGTAAATGAGCCTACAAGAATACCTGACATTGCAAATCATTCCGCAAACACCCTTGACTTGTTCCTTACCTCTCGTCCTGATAAATACTCCGTCAATGTATTATCGCCTCTAGGCTCGTCAGACTATTGTGTAGTATCAGCTAATTTCTCGTTAATAAATCACGTAGTTAGAGAAAAACTCCCTAAAAAACAGTATGACAATACGAGAAAGCCAATTGGGACGGCCTTAACATCTTCTTCGGGAGAATCACTTGGTCGCTATTGTTTCGTGAAAGCAACGTGGATGCCGCCGCTAATGCAATCACAAACATCATCCTTATTGGTATGACAGACTTTATCCCTTCCAGGAATAAGTCTATTGAACCACATGGATGATATGACGCGAGCTGTAAAGAGGCTTCTATGATTAGAGACGTATGCTTTCGGTTTTGTAATGTTTGGTAAATCACTTTTATTTTATTCTGCTTACTAATTACAAAAATATATTTATATCGAACTTAAAGGGGGTGATGCGTGTCCGTGTACCATTGGAAAGCAAGTGTAGTGTTGGGCGCATTCGAATGATATAATCGATTATAATCGATTATTGAAATGTCTCGAGAAATCTCGAGATATTGTCCAAAATCATTCGAATGATTTCTTATTTCTGTTCTACCGAACTAGCGCGAACGAGATATGGTATGGATATGCGCAGCGACGAGCAACATATCACGCCTGAGCGAAAAGAATAACAAGAACAACAATAAGCAAAAGCAACAAGGAAAACACAAGCAAATGCTTTCTGTGTTTATACACATCATACATCATAGCATGGTTCATGGCCCATGGCGAAGCAATACACATAACACATCACCCATGTGCGATACTGCGATCTGCTTCTGCGATGTGCTTGCGCCTACGACTGCGTAGTGCGACTAACAAGCTACAGCGAGAGAAAAGAAAACAGAATTAATAATACCGAGACCGAGAACTCGAGTGATCATTCGAATGATTTTGTAACGGAGTACTCGATGCTCATAATCGATTATCATTCCAATGATTTTGCAACCTAGCGAGACCGAGTTCTCGAGTGATCATTCGAATGATTTTGCAACCTAGCGAGACCGAGTTCTCGAGTGATCATTCGTATTATTTTGCAACCTAGCGAGACCGAGTTCTCGAGTGATCATTCGAATTATTTTGCCTCCGAGACCGAGTACATGGATGCAATGTTAATGTAAAATGTTAATATAATTTTCAGTGGTTATTACTGAATGGTGGGGGAAGGTTAAAGGCTATAGTAACCATTTTTTAATCAATTTTTATGAATTTTCAGTGGTTATTACTGAATGGTGGGGGAAGGATAAAGGCTTTAGTAACCACTTTTTAACCAATTTTTATGAAATTATCAGTGGTTATTACTGAATGGCGGGGGAAAGTTAAAGGCTATAGTCCTATAGTAACCATTTTTTAACCAATTTTTATGAAATTTTCAGTGGTTATTACTGAATGGTGGGGGAAGGTTATAGGCTATAGTACAGTTTGTACGTTTGTCCGATTGTATATCGCGACTTCTACCAGTCAGAATTTAATGGGAATTGTTTTAAAACAATTGGTAAGCGCTCGGCTTGCGTTGAGTGACGCGTGTGGCGCGTTTATTTTTTTTTTAAAGTTATTGTTTTAAAACTTGGCTTGCGATGACGTGACGCGTGAGACGTGTCACGCGTTGCGTGTGGCGCGTGTCATTTTTTTTAAAAGTACTTCTTTTAAAACTTGGCTTGCGATGACGTGACGCGTGAGACGTGTCGCGGGTCGCGTGTGGCGCGTGTCATTTTTTTTTAAAGTTATTGTTTTAAAACTTGGCTTGCGATGACGTAACGCCAGTCACATGTCGCGTGCAAATTTAAAATAAAAAATCAAAATAACAATAAAATAATAACTACATAATGGCGAGCCCGAAGGGCGAAGCTTATACCCAGAGGACATGAACATTTTTCACCGAACGTGTGTACGTTTGTCGTGTCGTATATCTCGGCTTCTACCAGTCTATGATATCTATAACTATGTACATTGAAATGATAATGATAAAATTATACAATAAAAAATATATATATGAATGATAGAATCGAGACAACTAAATTTATTTACTTTTTTTTTCCTGAAAAAATATCTGTTAGGTATTTGTTTCTCTTTCCAATTAATTGTGTTCTCGTTACCTTTGGTTATGTCATTTACATTAATATTCAAATTGATTTTTTCTGTTTCATCATTCAAAGTTGTTGGTACATAATTTGTTATAAAAGATCTGAAATCTGTACAAGGGTTAATCTGGTTATAATGTCTTTCCCAGTATGTGTTTGGTCTTTTACATAGTTTAACAATAAAGTACCTTTTACCTAAAATTTTACTTATTTGACCTTTTGTCCAGGAAACTTTGCCTGGAGAACAATAATCTTTGGTCATTACAAAACTACCAAGTTTAAATAATTTTTCTTTTTTACCCTTGTAGTATTCTTTTTGTTTCTTTTGCATGGCTTTGACTCTGTTTTTTACATTTGTGTTTGTAAATCTAGGTTTAGTGCAATTTTGATATAAAGGGTTTAATAAATCTAATCTACTTCTAATGTTTCTTGCAAAAACCAATTCAGCTGGAGCGACTCCTGTGGTACCATGAATTGATTTTCTGTAACCTAACAAAAATGTTTGCAAACTGTGGTTTAGACTGCGATTTGGAATCTTACAAAAAAGTGCTTTTTTAAGTGCAAATTTTTACGCCATTTTCAGCTTGCCCGTTCGTGGCTGGGTGACCCACTGGTATGGTGATATGCTTTATGCCATTCTACCATTATCTGAAACGATTGTCTTCGGTAATCCAAACCTACTACAGATTTTCGAAAGTTCTTCCTTGGTATTGCCGCTTGTAATATTCTTGCCCATATCTATACGTCTAACCATTTAGTGCTTGCATCGACAATTACTAAGAAGTTACGTTCGAAAATTGGCCCCATGAAATCTATGTGAATTCTCTCCCAAAAATTATTAGGCCATGTCGAACTTAACAGAGCGCTTTATGGTGGATTGTCGCAATAATGCAAACATGCTTCACAATCTTTAACGACTGTCTCTAAATCTTGATTTAAACTTGGCCACCAACAATATCCCCTGGCTAAACCTTTCATTTTTACGATGCCTAAATGTGACCTATGAATTTCGCCAACCACGGAATTCCTTAATTTCTCTGGAATGACCAATCTATAACCCCAGAATATGCAACTATCTTCTTCTGACAGTTCATTCCTTCTTAAAAAGTATGGCTTCAGTTTGATGTCGATTATTTTCTCAGGCCACCGAAATTTCATTAACTTGCTAACCGTTTGGAGCATTTCATCATTTTGAGTTTCGATCTTGACGTCAGAAATTTGAATAGGCAAACACCCATCCTCTTGGACATAATTAACGAAAATATCATCAAAATCTATGTTCCCTTCGGCAGGGTCAACAGGAGAACGAGAAAAATAATCCGCAATATTCTTTTTTGAGTTAATATACTGAATGTCAAAACGATACGCCGATAATAGTAGTGCGTACCTTTGAAGTCTATTCGCCGCTACTGAAGGTATTCCTTTTTTTGCCCCAAAAATTGCGACCAAA
This sequence comes from Nephrocerus scutellatus, assembly GCA_947095585.1. Taxonomy (NCBI): domain Eukaryota; kingdom Metazoa; phylum Arthropoda; class Insecta; order Diptera; family Pipunculidae; genus Nephrocerus; species Nephrocerus scutellatus. The sequence continues at coordinate 54,250,622 of OX352765.1, read as the reverse complement.
GGCTTATTATCGGATACTAAGGTGAACTTCCTTGCGAAAATATATTGGTGAAACTTCTTAACCCCAAAAGTGATACCTAATGCTTCTCGTTCAATTTGAGAATATCTCTGTTCTGTCTTTGAAAGCTTCCTTGAAGCGAAAGAAATCGGTCGTTCTATTTTATCATTATAAACATGAAACAAGTCCTATCGGACTAGCCTCAACTATGAGCTTAACATCCACTCTTGGGTCGTAGTGAGCTAAACTCTGATTAGATGCCAAAAGCTTTTTAACACTGAGAAATGATTCTTCTTGTTCCGCCTTCCATCCGTACTTTTGGCTATTTTTCAAAAGAGAATAAAGCGGGTGAGCTTTTGTGGCTAAATCGGGTAAAAAGCTTCGGTAAAAATTCACGACTCCTAAAAACGACTGTAATAGGGTTACAGACGTTGGTCTAGGCAACTTTATGATATCTTCTACCTTCTTTTTATCTTTATCTAACCCATTCTTGTCAATAACATGGTCAAGATAATTTATACAACGGAGATACACATGTGTATAAACTTTGAAGGAAATCGGGCTATTTTTTTTTTTTTTTTTAATTTGTATGGGGCCTCACGAACCAGGGGTCCGGGGTCTCAAGAATTTTTACAAGAGTGTTGTCCATCGGAGATACACATGTATGTAAAATTTGCAGAAAATCGGGTTATTTTTTTATGTATCTATATATATAAAAATCAATTGCTGTTCGTTAGACTGGCTAAAACTCGAGAACGGCTGAACCGATTTGGCTAATTTTGGTCTTAAATTATTTGTGGAAGTCCAGAAAAGGTTTAAAAGGTGAATTCAGCGCCGTTAGGTGGCGCTGGTATCGTTTTTTTTTCTGAAAAATCTTATTTATGGAACAATTTTGCTCAAATTTACACCATATAATATTTAAATAAAAGGAAAGTCGTTGACAAAATTTGGACTCGATAGGTGGCGCTGGTGTCATTTTTTTTCCGAAAATTCTTAATTATGAAACGATTTGGCTCAAATTCACACCATATAGTATATAAATAAAAAGAAAGTGGTCGACAAAATTTGGACCCGACTGGATTGGTGATTTGGTTAGTTATTGGGGTGTAAGTGGGCGTGGCGTCAGTGGGCGGGAGGTCAGTGGGCGGGGATCAGCGGGATGGGGCAGCCGGGAAACGCGGGTGTAAGTGGGCGTAGCGTCAGTGGGCGGGAGGTCAGTGGCAGGGGGTCAGTGGGATGGGGCAGCCGGGAAACGCTGGTGTAAGTGGGCGTGGCGTAAGTGGGTGTGAGGTCAGTGGGTGTGAGGTCAGTGGGTGTGAGGTCAGTGGGTGTGAGTTTAGTGGGCGGTGGATCAGTGTGTATGTGGTCAATGGGTGGGTGGTCAGTTGGCGGGAGGTCAGTGGGCGGGGGTCAGCGGGATGGGGCAGCCGGGAAATGCGGGTGTAAGTGGGCGTGGCGTCAGTGGGCAGGGGTCAGTGGGATGGGGCAGCCGGGAAACGCGGGTGTAAGTGGGCGTGGCGTCAGTGGGTGTGAGGTCAGTGGGTGTGAGTTCAGTGCGCGGTGGATCAGTGTGTATGAGGTCAATCGGTGGGTGGTCAGTGGGCGGGAGGTCAGTGGGTGTGAGGTCAGTTGGTGTGAGTTCAGTGGGCGGTGGGTCAGTGTGTATGAGGTCAATGGATAGGTGGTCAGTGGGTGGTTGGTCAGTTGGTGGGAGGTCAGTGGGCGGGAGGTCAGTGGGCGGGGGTCAGTGGGATGGGGCAGCGGGGAAACGCGGGTTTAAGTGGGCGTGGCGTCAGTGGGCGGGTAGCAAAGCGCCCGGGAACAGCTAGTATGTATATAAAATTTGAAACAAATCGGGATATTTTTTTTAAAAAAATTTGTATGGGGCCTTACGAACCCGGGGCCTGGGGTTTCCAGAATTTTTAAGAAAGTGTTGCCATCGGAGTTACACATGTATGTAAAATTTGAAGAAAATCGGGTAAATTTTGTAAAATATTTATATCTTTTTAAATAGGAATATAAGTTTGCTATGTGAAATTTAATGATATTTTAAATTCATATAATTTACAAATATATATAAAAAAAACTTTATATTATTTATTAAATAAAAATTACTCTAAAATAATAAAAAAAACTGCTTTAAGTAACTACATATGAAAACATGAGTAAAAAAACTTACATCCTCCACTGATATCCGGCCGGCACGATTTCTTGATATCAGGCACTATATTTGTGGATTTCATCCTAATGTCTAGTGTGGTTTCAGTTTCAGTTGTAAATAATTTAAAAAGGTATATAAGCAAATAAAAGAAGTCTTCACTATCTATTTTGCAAAAAAATGAACTTTAACTTTATAATCGCGAACAATTATAAAAAACAACCCATAAAAATTAAAATTTTTCTTGAAAATTCTCTTATCGGGGATACACACACACACACTGCGTGCTCGTTTTGTGGCAAAATCATCCACCAAATGAAACGCAGCGGCAGCGAACACCGCAGCACACAAAGCACAGATCTCAAACTTTGCCGTGATCTGATGATGTATATGGGGGTCACCAGGGGGCCAATCAATCCAAAATTTTACAAAAAGTGTTTACCATGTAAGACACAATTTAAAGAAAATCGGGTAGATTTTGTAAAATATTTGTATGGGAGCCCCCCGAACCCGAGGTCCGAGGGGCCTCAAATAATAGAAAGTATTGTCACCGGAAATATACATGTGTGCAAAATTTCAATAAAATCGGGCTATGGGAAGTGGGATAAAAATTTATCAGAAATCTGATCAGCCAGCCACCCAGCCAAGCAGCCACGTGCGCGCGAAGTTAATATAGAGAATTTAATAAGAAATTTACTGATTTAAAAAAAACGGAAATCTGTTTTCGAAGCTCTGGACAAGACCCAATGAAAGAAAATACGCAAATAAACGTTCACGTTCTTTGAATCAGTCGAACGGGAACTCCATGCCTGTCCTCAGTATGACGTAAAACATATTCTGGGGGATATGAATTCCAAAATAGGTAGGGAGCCAATATTCAGGCAGTACATTGGCACCCATAGCTTATACGAGAACACTAATAACAATGGACAACGAGTCATAGAGATGGCATCAAGCAATAATTTGGTTGTTTCGAGTACAAGGTTTGCGCGTAAAAATATCCAGAAAGCCACCTGGGTATCTCCCGATGGAGCCACTTGCAACCAGATAGACCGTCGCCACAACCCGAATCTGGTAAGTCCTGGAGCTAAGATGCCGGGCGTAGAAGAGAAATGAATACGCCTTAAGAATACTGTCATTAGTACTGCTGACTCCATCTTAGGCAGTAGTCGTAGAGATCGGAAAGACTGGTTCGATGACGAATGTAAGCTAGCGACTGAACGTAAGAATGTTGCGTACCAAGCAATGCAACAATCTCATATAACGCAGGCACGCGAAGATGAATATAAAGAGCTCAGAAGATATGAAAAAATAGTTCACCGGCGAAAGAAAGCAGCCTGGGAGAAGAATCTCATCCGTGAACTAGCAAGTATGGGAGGAAGAAGCTATGATCAACAACTGATCAGATTTACACCCTAAGGCAGGTGATGAAAAAATTTCTAGAGTTTCAAAACTCACTACACCATCTTTTTATAGACTTTAAAGCCGATTAAATGATAGCATAGCCAAAGTAGAACTTTATAAAGCCATGAGAGAATTCGGCATTCCAAATAAACTGACACGACTATGTAGGTTGACCATGACCAATGTTATAAGCCAAGTAAAAATATCCGGATCACTATCAAGCCCATTCAACATCTATAACGGGCTCCGACAAGGGGATGGACTGGCCTGCGTTCTCTTAAACCTGGCGTTGGAGAAAGTGATCCGAGACTCTGGCGTAACGGCGAGAGGAACAATCCTCTATAAGTCCATTCAGATACTGGCTTACGCAGACGATATTGACATCGTTGGTAGAAACCAAAGAGCTGTACAGGAAGGCGGCACGAAATCTGGGGCTGCACATGAATGAGAGCAAAACAAAGTAAATGGTGGCCACGTCTGCGAGTAGAAGATCCAACATTTAACCATAGAATCGAAGCTGCTGTTATATAAGGCAATGGTCATACCAGTACTTACATATGGATCCGAGACTTGGGTGTCTAGCAAGCATTCTGACCTCTTATCCGCGTTCGAGAGAAAAGCCTTACGGAGAATTGTTGGCCCCGTATGTGAGGAATGACGATTCCGGAGACTTTATAATGATGAAGTCTACGAGCGTTACCGCGATGTCAACATCGTGAAGAAAATTAAGCTCGGTAGGCTCCGGTGGGCAGGACGGACACCTAGCTCGCATGAGCTCGGAAAGTCCTTTGCGGTAGGATTTATGGAACACGACAGCGAGGCCGGCCAAGTCTACGCGTAGACCAGGACGCTCAGAGTTTAGGGATGCCAAATTGATTGACATCGGTTCAAAATCGGGACCGGTGGAGAGAATTTTTGCGGGAGGCCAGGACCGGACACTAATTGTAGAGCCAAATATGATGATGAAATCCAATTTGGAGTTGTCTCTTGCACGGGTGTGCTGCGCTTCAGTACTTGCGCAAGTGTAAAATAAAAATCAGCACAAAGAACAAACACCATATTTTCACGTGTGCGTGTTGTACCAGTACAAAGTGCAGTTTGTGGTGTACGTTAATCCCGTCCTCAACAACGCAGCTAAAGAATTTGGTGAAACATAACTGTCGTATGTTTTGCCAGTGGCAGTTTAATGACCTAATTCTTTAGCAATTAAAATAACGGATTGTGAGGACTTGTTTCTTCAGGGGATTTAACTCATTTTGACTTGAAGGCATAACACTAGCGACAATTTGTGTTAATAATCCATTTTGAGACATCCACTTCTCTCAATTCGGTTAAAAGAAGCGGAAACTTGTGTTTTGTGTGTTTGTTTTTTTGTAGTTATGTGTGAATTCAGAGTGGATCTCAGCAACATAAGTGGGCTGAGAACGAATTCTTTCGCTGTGTTATAATTCTGATGCATCGGAATTTAATCTGCCTGGGTATAACTTGGTGCCATTATTTTTCACTCGACGCGGACTCGCAATCTATGTTCGGAGTGATGTTGCGTTTCAGCTTTTGCCTCAATTTAGCCAAATTTCCAATCCGGAATTTAATTTCATTTGGCTCAAAGTAAAGGTACTAAAGCGCAACATCTACTACTGTTTCCTTTACAGAAGCCCCCACTTAGACAGTGTATCAACTCAGAGCGAGTTTGATGCACCGTAAAAAAATGAAATCGTTATTGCGGGCGATTTCAATGTACACAATTCTGGATTGCTTCGCCATTCTGGCCAGACAACACCCGTAGGAAGGGATGTTGAGTTATTCGCTAGGTTTAATCACCTAACTCAGCTTGTAAATGAGCCTACAAGAATACCTGACATTGCAAATCATTCCGCAAACACCCTTGACTTGTTCCTTACCTCTCGTCCTGATAAATACTCCGTCAATGTATTATCGCCTCTAGGCTCGTCAGACTATTGTGTAGTATCAGCTAATTTCTCGTTAATAAATCACGTAGTTAGAGAAAAACTCCCTAAAAAACAGTATGACAATACGAGAAAGCCAATTGGGACGGCCTTAACATCTTCTTCGGGAGAATCACTTGGTCGCTATTGTTTCGTGAAAGCAACGTGGATGCCGCCGCTAATGCAATCACAAACATCATCCTTATTGGTATGACAGACTTTATCCCTTCCAGGAATAAGTCTATTGAACCACATGGATGATATGACGCGAGCTGTAAAGAGGCTTCTATGATTAGAGACGTATGCTTTCGGTTTTGTAATGTTTGGTAAATCACTTTTATTTTATTCTGCTTACTAATTACAAAAATATATTTATATCGAACTTAAAGGGGGTGATGCGTGTCCGTGTACCATTGGAAAGCAAGTGTAGTGTTGGGCGCATTCGAATGATATAATCGATTATAATCGATTATTGAAATGTCTCGAGAAATCTCGAGATATTGTCCAAAATCATTCGAATGATTTCTTATTTCTGTTCTACCGAACTAGCGCGAACGAGATATGGTATGGATATGCGCAGCGACGAGCAACATATCACGCCTGAGCGAAAAGAATAACAAGAACAACAATAAGCAAAAGCAACAAGGAAAACACAAGCAAATGCTTTCTGTGTTTATACACATCATACATCATAGCATGGTTCATGGCCCATGGCGAAGCAATACACATAACACATCACCCATGTGCGATACTGCGATCTGCTTCTGCGATGTGCTTGCGCCTACGACTGCGTAGTGCGACTAACAAGCTACAGCGAGAGAAAAGAAAACAGAATTAATAATACCGAGACCGAGAACTCGAGTGATCATTCGAATGATTTTGTAACGGAGTACTCGATGCTCATAATCGATTATCATTCCAATGATTTTGCAACCTAGCGAGACCGAGTTCTCGAGTGATCATTCGAATGATTTTGCAACCTAGCGAGACCGAGTTCTCGAGTGATCATTCGTATTATTTTGCAACCTAGCGAGACCGAGTTCTCGAGTGATCATTCGAATTATTTTGCCTCCGAGACCGAGTACATGGATGCAATGTTAATGTAAAATGTTAATATAATTTTCAGTGGTTATTACTGAATGGTGGGGGAAGGTTAAAGGCTATAGTAACCATTTTTTAATCAATTTTTATGAATTTTCAGTGGTTATTACTGAATGGTGGGGGAAGGATAAAGGCTTTAGTAACCACTTTTTAACCAATTTTTATGAAATTATCAGTGGTTATTACTGAATGGCGGGGGAAAGTTAAAGGCTATAGTCCTATAGTAACCATTTTTTAACCAATTTTTATGAAATTTTCAGTGGTTATTACTGAATGGTGGGGGAAGGTTATAGGCTATAGTACAGTTTGTACGTTTGTCCGATTGTATATCGCGACTTCTACCAGTCAGAATTTAATGGGAATTGTTTTAAAACAATTGGTAAGCGCTCGGCTTGCGTTGAGTGACGCGTGTGGCGCGTTTATTTTTTTTTTAAAGTTATTGTTTTAAAACTTGGCTTGCGATGACGTGACGCGTGAGACGTGTCACGCGTTGCGTGTGGCGCGTGTCATTTTTTTTTAAAAGTACTTCTTTTAAAACTTGGCTTGCGATGACGTGACGCGTGAGACGTGTCGCGGGTCGCGTGTGGCGCGTGTCATTTTTTTTTAAAGTTATTGTTTTAAAACTTGGCTTGCGATGACGTAACGCCAGTCACATGTCGCGTGCAAATTTAAAATAAAAAATCAAAATAACAATAAAATAATAACTACATAATGGCGAGCCCGAAGGGCGAAGCTTATACCCAGAGGACATGAACATTTTTCACCGAACGTGTGTACGTTTGTCGTGTCGTATATCTCGGCTTCTACCAGTCTATGATATCTATAACTATGTACATTGAAATGATAATGATAAAATTATACAATAAAAAATATATATATGAATGATAGAATCGAGACAACTAAATTTATTTACTTTTTTTTTCCTGAAAAAATATCTGTTAGGTATTTGTTTCTCTTTCCAATTAATTGTGTTCTCGTTACCTTTGGTTATGTCATTTACATTAATATTCAAATTGATTTTTTCTGTTTCATCATTCAAAGTTGTTGGTACATAATTTGTTATAAAAGATCTGAAATCTGTACAAGGGTTAATCTGGTTATAATGTCTTTCCCAGTATGTGTTTGGTCTTTTACATAGTTTAACAATAAAGTACCTTTTACCTAAAATTTTACTTATTTGACCTTTTGTCCAGGAAACTTTGCCTGGAGAACAATAATCTTTGGTCATTACAAAACTACCAAGTTTAAATAATTTTTCTTTTTTACCCTTGTAGTATTCTTTTTGTTTCTTTTGCATGGCTTTGACTCTGTTTTTTACATTTGTGTTTGTAAATCTAGGTTTAGTGCAATTTTGATATAAAGGGTTTAATAAATCTAATCTACTTCTAATGTTTCTTGCAAAAACCAATTCAGCTGGAGCGACTCCTGTGGTACCATGAATTGATTTTCTGTAACCTAACAAAAATGTTTGCAAACTGTGGTTTAGACTGCGATTTGGAATCTTACAAAAAAGTGCTTTTTTAAGTGCAAATTTTTACGCCATTTTCAGCTTGCCCGTTCGTGGCTGGGTGACCCACTGGTATGGTGATATGCTTTATGCCATTCTACCATTATCTGAAACGATTGTCTTCGGTAATCCAAACCTACTACAGATTTTCGAAAGTTCTTCCTTGGTATTGCCGCTTGTAATATTCTTGCCCATATCTATACGTCTAACCATTTAGTGCTTGCATCGACAATTACTAAGAAGTTACGTTCGAAAATTGGCCCCATGAAATCTATGTGAATTCTCTCCCAAAAATTATTAGGCCATGTCGAACTTAACAGAGCGCTTTATGGTGGATTGTCGCAATAATGCAAACATGCTTCACAATCTTTAACGACTGTCTCTAAATCTTGATTTAAACTTGGCCACCAACAATATCCCCTGGCTAAACCTTTCATTTTTACGATGCCTAAATGTGACCTATGAATTTCGCCAACCACGGAATTCCTTAATTTCTCTGGAATGACCAATCTATAACCCCAGAATATGCAACTATCTTCTTCTGACAGTTCATTCCTTCTTAAAAAGTATGGCTTCAGTTTGATGTCGATTATTTTCTCAGGCCACCGAAATTTCATTAACTTGCTAACCGTTTGGAGCATTTCATCATTTTGAGTTTCGATCTTGACGTCAGAAATTTGAATAGGCAAACACCCATCCTCTTGGACATAATTAACGAAAATATCATCAAAATCTATGTTCCCTTCGGCAGGGTCAACAGGAGAACGAGAAAAATAATCCGCAATATTCTTTTTTGAGTTAATATACTGAATGTCAAAACGATCCTTTGAAGTCTATTCGCCGCTACTGAAGGTATTCCTTTTTTTGCCCCAAAAATTGCGACCAAAGGCTTATTATCGGATACTAAGGTGAACTTCCTTGCGAAAATATATTGGTGAAACTTCTTAACCCCAAAAGTGATACCTAATGCTTCTCGTTCAATTTGAGAATATCTCTGTTCTGTCTTTGAAAGCTTCCTTGAAGCGAAAGAAATCGGTCGTTCTATTTTATCATTATAAACATGAAACAAGTCCTATCGGACTAGCCTCAACTATGAGCTTAACATCCACTCTTGGGTCGTAGTGAGCTAAACTCTGATTAGATGCCAAAAGCTTTTTAACACTGAGAAATGATTCTTCTTGTTCCGCCTTCCATCCGTACTTTTGGCTATTTTTCAAAAGAGAATAAAGCGGGTGAGCTTTTGTGGCTAAATCGGGTAAAAAGCTTCGGTAAAAATTCACGACTCCTAAAAACGACTGTAATAGGGTTACAGACGTTGGTCTAGGCAACTTTATGATATCTTCTACCTTCTTTTTATCTTTATCTAACCCATTCTTGTCAATAACATGGTCAAGATAATTTATACAACGGAGATACACATGTGTATAAACTTTGAAGGAAATCGGGCTATTTTTTTTTTTTTTTTTTAATTTGTATGGGGCCTCACGAACCAGGGGTCCGGGGTCTCAAGAATTTTTACAAGAGTGTTGTCCATCGGAGATACACATGTATGTAAAATTTGCAGAAAATCGGGTTATTTTTTTATGTATCTATATATATAAAAATCAATTGCTGTTCGTTAGACTGGCTAAAACTCGAGAACGGCTGAACCGATTTGGCTAATTTTGGTCTTAAATTATTTGTGGAAGTCCAGAAAAGGTTTAAAAGGTGAATTCAGCCCCGTTAGGTGGCGCTGGTATCGTTTTTTTTTCTGAAAAATCTTATTTATGGAACAATTTTGCTCAAATTTACACCATATAATATTTAAATAAAAGGAAAGTCGTTGACAAAATTTGGACTCGATAGGTGGCGCTGGTGTCATTTTTTTTCCGAAAATTCTTAATTATGAAACGATTTGGCTCAAATTCACACCATATAGTATATAAATAAAAAGAAAGTGGTCGACAAAATTTGGACCCGACTGGATTGGTGATTTGGTTAGTTATTGGGGTGTAAGTGGGCGTGGCGTCAGTGGGCGGGAGGTCAGTGGGCGGGGATCAGCGGGATGGGGCAGCCGGGAAACGCGGGTGTAAGTGGGCGTGGCGTCAGTGGGCGGGAGGTCAGTGGCAGGGGGTCAGTGGGATGGGGCAGCCGGGAAACGCTGGTGTAAGTGGGCGTGGCGTAAGTGGGTGTGAGGTCAGTGGGTGTGAGGTCAGTGGGTGTGAGGTCAGTGGGTGTGAGGTCAGTGGGTGTGAGTTCAGTAGGTGGTGGGTCAGTCTGTATGAGGTCAATAGGTGGGTGGTCAGTGGGCGGGAGGTTAGTGGTTGTGAGGTCAGTGGGTGTGAGTTCAGTGGGCGGTGGATCAGTGTGTATGTGGTCAATGGGTGGGTGGTCAGTTGGCGGGAGGTCAGTGGGCGGGGGTCAGCGGGATGGGGCAGCCGGGAAATGCGGGTGTAAGTGGGCGTGGCGTCAGTGGGCGGGGGTCAGTGGGATGGGGCAGCCGGGAAACGCGGGTGTAAGTGGGCGTGGCGTCAGTGGGTGTGAGGTCAGTGGGTGTGAGTTCAGTGCGCGGTGGATCAGTGTGTATGAGGTCAATCGGTGGGTGGTCAGTGGGCGGGAGGTCAGTGGGTGTGAGGTCAGTTGGTGTGAGTTCAGTGGGCGGTGGGTCAGTGTGTATGAGGTCAATGGATAGGTGGTCAGTGGGTGGTTGGTCAGTTGGTGGGAGGTCAGTGGGCGGGAGGTCAGTGGGCGGGGGTCAGTGGGATGGGGCAGCGGGGAAACGCGGGTTTAAGTGGGCGTGGCGTCAGTGGGCGGGTAGCAAAGCGCCCGGGAACAGCTAGTATGTATATAAAATTTGAAACAAATCGGGATATTTTTTTTAAAAAAATTTGTATGGGGCCTTACGAACCCGGGGCCTGGGGTTTCCAGAATTTTTAAGAAAGTGTTGCCATCGGAGTTACACATGTATGTAAAATTTGAAGAAAATCGGGTAAATTTTGTAAAATATTTATATCTTTTTAAATAGGAATATAAGTTTGCTATGTGAAATTTAATGATATTTTAAATTCATATAATTTACAAATATATATAAAAAAAACTTTATATTATTTATTAAATAAAAATTACTCTAAAATAATAAAAAAAACTGATTTAAGTAACTACATATGAAAACATGAGTAAAAAAACTTACTTCCTCCACTGATATCCGGCCGGCACGATTTCTTGATATCAGGCACTATATTTGTGGATTTCATCCTAATGTCTAGTGTGGTTTCAGTTTCAGTTGTAAATAATTTAAAAAGGTATATAAGCAAATAAAAGAAGTCTTCACTATCTATTTTGCAAAAAAATGAACTTTAACTTTATAATCGCGAACAATTATAAAAAACAACCCATAAAAATTAAAATTTTTCTTGAAAATTCTCTTATCGGGGATACACACACACACACTGCGTGCTCGTTTTGTGGCAAAATCATCCACCAAATGAAACGCAGCGGCAGCGAACACCGCAGCACACAAAGCACAGATCTCAAACTTTGCCGTGATCTGATGATGTATATGGGGGTCACCAGGGGGCCAATCAATCCAAAATTTTACAAAAAGTGTTTACCATGTAAGACACAATTTAAAGAAAATCGGGTAGATTTTGTAAAATATTTGTATGGGAGCCCCCCGAACCCGAGGTCCGAGGGGCCTCAAATAATAGAAAGTATTGTCACCGGAAATATACATGTGTGCAAAATTTCAATAAAATCGGGCTATGGGAAGTGGGATAAAAATTTATCAGAAATCTGATCAGCCAGCCACCCAGCCAAGCAGCCACGTGCGCGCGAAGTTAATATAGAGAATTTAATAAGAAATTGACTGATTTAAAAAAAACGGAAATCTGTTTTCGAAGCTCTGGACGGGTACAAGACCCAATGAAAGAAAATACGCAAATAAACGTTCACGTTCTTTGAATCAGTCGAACGGGAACTCCATGCCTGTCCTCAGTATGACGTAAAACATATTCTGGGGGATATGAATTCCAAAATAGGTAGGGAGCCAATATTCAGGCAGTACATTGGCACCCATAGCTTATACGAGAACACTAATAACAATGGACAACGAGTCATAGAGATGGCATCAAGCAATAATTTGGTTGTTTCGAGTACAAGGTTTGCGCGTAAAAATATCCAGAAAGCCACCTGGGTATCTCCCGATGGAGCCACTTGCAACCAGATAGACCAGGTGTTGATAGACCGTCGCCACAACCCGAATCTGGTAAGTCCTGGAGCTAAGATGCCGGGCGTAGAAGAGATATGAATACGCCTTAAGAATACTGTCATTAGTACTGCTGACTCCATCTTAGGCAGTAGTCGTAGAGATCGGAAAGACTGGTTCGATGACGAATGTAAGCTAGCGACTGAACGTAAGAATGTTGCGTACCAAGCAATGCAACAATCTCATATAACGCAGGCACGCGAAGATGAATAAAAAGAGCTCAGAAGATATGAAAAAACAGTTCACCGGCGAAAGAAAGCAGCCTGGGAGAAGAATCTCATCCGTGAACTAGCAAGTATGGGAGGAAGAAGCTATGATCAACAACTGATCAGATTTACACCCTAAGGCAGGTGATGAAAAAATTTCTAGAGTTTCAAAACTCACTACACCATCTTTTTATAGACTTTAAAGCCGATTAAATGATAGCATAGCCAAAGTAGAACTTTATAAAGCCATGAGAGAATTCGGCATTCCAAATAAACTGACACGACTATGTAGGTTGACCATGACCAATGTTATAAGCCAAGTAAAAATATCCGGATCACTATCAAGCCCATTCAACATCTATAACGGGCTCCGACAAGGGGATGGACTGGCCTGCGTTCTCTTAAACCTGGCGTTGGAGAAAGTGATCCGAGACTCTGGCGTAACGGCGAGAGGAACAATCCTCTATAAGTCCATTCAGATACTGGCTTACGCAGACGATATTGACATCGTTGGTAGAAACCAAAGAGCTGTACAGGAAGGCGGCACGAAATCTGGGGCTGCACATGAATGAGAGCAAAACAAAGTAAATGGTGGCCACGTCTGCGAGTAGAAGATCCAACATTTAACCATAGAATCGAAGCTGCTGTTATATAAGGCAATGGTCATACCAGTACTTACATATGGATCCGAGACTTGGGTGTCTAGCAAGCATTCTGACCTCTTATCCGCGTTCGAGAGAAAAGCCTTACGGAGAATTGTTGGCCCCGTATGTGAGGAATGACGATTCCGGAGACTTTATAATGATGAAGTCTACGAGCGTTACCGCGATGTCAACATCGTGAAGAAAATTAAGCTCGGTAGGCTCCGGTGGGCAGGACGGACACCTAGCTCGCATGAGCTCGGAAAGTCCTTTGCGGTAGGATTTATGGAACACGACAGCGAGGCCGGCCAAGTCTACGCGTAGACCAGGACGCTCAGAGTTTAGGGATGCCAAATTGATTGACATCGGTTCAAAATCGGGACCGGTGGAGAGAATTTTTGCGGGAGGCCAGGACCGGACACTAATTGTAGAGCCAAATATGATGATGAAATCCAATTTGGAGTTGTCTCTTGCACGGGTGTGCTGCGCTTCAGTACTTGCGCAAGTGTAAAATAAAAATCAGCACAAAGAACAAACACCATATTTTCACGTGTGCGTGTTGTACCAGTACAAAGTGCAGTTTGTGGTGTACGTTAATCCCGTCCTCAACAACGCAGCTAAAGAATTTGGTGAAACATAACTGTCGTATGTTTTGCCAGTGGCAGTTTAATGACCTAATTCTTTAGCAATTAAAATAACGGATTGTGAGGACTTGTTTCTTCAGGGGATTTAACTCATTTTGACTTGAAGGCATAACACTAGCGACAATTTGTGTTAATAATCCATTTTGAGACATCCACTTCTCTCAATTCGGTTAAAAGAAGCGGAAACTTGTGTTTTGTGTGTTTGTTTTTTTGTAGTTATGTGTGAATTCAGAGTGGATCTCAGCAACATAAGTGGGCTGAGAACGAATTCTTTCGCTGTGTTATAATTCTGATGCATCGGAATTTAATCTGCCTGGGTATAACTTGGTGCCATTATTTTTCACTCGACGCGGACTCGCAATCTATGTTCGGAGTGATGTTGCGTTTCAGCTTTTGCCTCAATTTAGCCAAATTTCCAATCCGGAATTTAATTTCATTTGGCTCAAAGTAAAGGTACTAAAGCGCAACATCTACTACTGTTTCCTTTACAGAAGCCCCCACTTAGACAGTGTATCAACTCAGAGCGAGTTTGATGCACCGTAAAAAAATGAAATCGTTATTGCGGGCGATTTCAATGTACACAATTCTGGATTGCTTCGCCATTCTGGCCAGACAACACCCGTAGGAAGGGATGTTGAGTTATTCGCTAGGTTTAATCACCTAACTCAGCTTGTAAATGAGCCTACAAGAATACCTGACATTGCAAATCATTCCGCAAACACCCTTGACTTGTTCCTTACCTCTCGTCCTGATAAATACTCCGTCAATGTATTATCGCCTCTAGGCTCGTCAGACTATTGTGTAGTATCAGCTAATTTCTCGTTAATAAATCACGTAGTTAGAGAAAAACTCCCTAAAAAACAGTATGACAATACGAGGAAGCCAATTGGGACGGCCTTAACATCTTCTTCGGGAGAATCACTTGGTCGCTATTGTTTCGTGAAAGCAACGTGGATGCCGCCGCTAATGCAATCACAAACATCATCCTTATTGGTATGACAGACTTTATCCCTTCCAGGAATAAGTCTATTGAACCACATGGATGATATGACGCGAGCTGTAAAGAGGCTTCTATGATTAGAGACGTATGCTTTCGGTTTTGTAATGTTTGGTAAATCACTTTTATTTTATTCTGCTTACTAATTACAAAAATATATTTATATCGAACTTAAAGGGGGTGATGCGTGTCCGTGTACCATTGGAAAGCAAGTGTAGTGTTGGGCGCATTCGAATGATATAATCGATTATAATCGATTATTGAAATGTCTCGAGAAATCTCGAGATATTGTCCAAAATCATTCGAATGATTTCTTATTTCTGTTCTACCGAACTAGCGCGAACGAGATATGGTATGGATATGCGCAGCGACGAGCAACATATCACGCCTGAGCGAAAAGAATAACAAGAACAACAATAAGCAAAAGCAACAAGGAAAACACAAGCAAATGCTTTCTGTGTTTATACACATCATACATCATAGCATGGTTCATGGCCCATGGCGAAGCAATACACATAACACATCACCCATGTGCGATACTGCGATCTGCTTCTGCGATGTGCTTGCGCCTACGACTGCGTTGTGCGACTAACAAGCTACAGCGAGAGAAAAGAAAACAGAATTAATAATACCGAGACCGAGAACTCGAGTGATCATTCGAATGATTTTGTAACGGAGTACTCGATGCTCATAATCGATTATCATTCCAATGATTTTGCAACCTAGCGAGACCGAGTTCTCGAGTGATCATTCGAATGATTTTGCAACCTAGCGAGACCGAGTTCTCGAGTGATCATTCGTATTATTTTGCAACCTAGCGAGACCGAGTTCTCGAGTGATCATTCGAATTATTTTGCCTCCGAGACCGAGTACATGGATGCAATGTTAATGTAAAATGTTAATATAATTTTCAGTGGTTATTACTGAATGGTGGGGGAAGGTTAAAGGCTATAGTAACCATTTTTTAATCAATTTTTATGAATTTTCAGTGGTTATTACTGAATGGTGGGGGAAGGATAAAGGCTTTAGTAACCACTTTTTAACCAATTTTTATGAAATTATCAGTGGTTATTACTGAATGGCGGGGGAAAGTTAAAGGCTATAGTCCTATAGTAACCATTTTTTAACCAATTTTTATGAAATTTTCAGTGGTTATTACTGAATGGTGGGGGAAGGTTATAGGCTATAGTACAGTTTGTACGTTTGTCCGATTGTATATCGCGACTTATACCAGTCAGAATTTAATGGGAATTGTTTTAAAACAATTGGTAAGCGCTCGGCTTGCGTTGAGTGACGCGTGTGGCGCGTTTATTTTTTTTTTTAAGTTATTGTTTTAAAACTTGGCTTGCGATGACGTGACGCGTGAGAGGTGTCACGCGTCGCGTGTGGCGCGTGTCATTTTTTTTAAAAGTACTTCTTTTAAAACTTGGCTTGCGATGACGTGACGCGTGAGACGTGTCGCGGGTCGCGTGTGGCGCGTGTCATTTTTTTTTAAAGTTATTGTTTTAAAACTTGGCTTGCGATGACGTAACGCCAGTCACATGTCGCGTGCAAATTTAAAATAAAAAATCAAAATAACAATAAAATAATAACTACATAATGGCGAGCCCGAAGGGCGAAGCTTATACCCAGAGGACATGAACATTTTTCACCGAACGTGTGTACGTTTGTCGTGTCGTATATCTCGGCTTCTACCAGTCTATGATATCTATAACTATGTACATTGAAATGATAATGATAAAATTATACAATAAAAAATATATATATGAATGATAGAATCGAGACAACTAAATTTATTTACTTATTTTTTCCTGAAAAAATATCTGTTAGGTATTTGTTTCTCTTTCCAATTAATTGTGTTCTCGTTACCTTTGGTTATGTCATTTACATTAATATTCAAATTGATTTTTTCTGTTTCATCATTCAAAGTTGTTGGTACATAATTTGTTATAAAAGATCTGAAATCTGTACAAGGGTTAATCTGGTTATAATGTCTTTCCCAGTATGTGTTTGGTCTTTTACATAGTTTAACAATAAAGTACCTTTTACCTAAAATTTTACTTATTTGACCTTTTGTCCAGGAAACTTTGCCTGGAGAACAATAATCTTTGGTCATTACAAAACTACCAAGTTTAAATAATTTTTCTTTTTTACCCTTGTAGTATTCTTTTTGTTTCTTTTGCATGGCTTTGACTCTGTTTTTTACATTTGTGTTTGTAAATCTAGGTTTAGTGCAATTTTGATATAAAGGGTTTAATAAATCTAATCTACTTCTAATGTTTCTTGCAAAAACCAATTCAGCTGGAGCGACTCCTGTGGTACCATGAATTGATTTTCTGTAACCTAACAAAAATGTTTGCAAACTGTGGTTTAGACTGCGATTTGGAATCTTACAAAAAAGTGCTTTTTTAAGTGCAAATTTTTACGCCATTTTCAGCTTGCCCGTTCGTGGCTGGGTGACCCACTGGTATGGTGATATGCTTTATGCCATTCTACCATTATCTGAAACGATTGTCTTCGGTAATCCAAACCTACTACAGATTTTCGAAAGTTCTTCCTTGGTATTGCCGCTTGTAATATTCTTGCCCATATCTATACGTCTAACCATTTAGTGCTTGCATCGACAATTACTAAGAAGTTACGTTCGAAAATTGGCCCCATGAAATCTATGTGAATTCTCTCCCAAAAATTATTAGGCCATGTCGACAGAGCGCTTTATGGTGGATTGTCGCAATAATGCAAACATGCTTCACAATCTTTAACGACTGTCTCTAAATCTTGATTTAAACTTGGCCACCAACAATATCCCCTGGCTAAACCTTTCATTTTTACGATGCCTAAATGTGACCTATGAATTTCGCCAACCACGGAATTCCTTAATTTCTCTGGAATGACCAATCTATAACCCCAGAATATGCAACTATCTTCTTCTGACAGTTCATTCCTTCTTAAAAAGTATGGCTTCAGTTTGATGTCGATTATTTTCTCAGGCCACCGAAATTTCATTAACTTGCTAACCGTTTGGAGCATTTCATCATTTTGAGTTTCGATCTTGACGTCAGAAATTTGAATAGGCAAACACCCATCCTCTTGGACATAATTAACGAAAATATCATCAAAATCTATGTTCCCTTCGGCAGGGTCAACAGGAGAACGAGAAAAATAATCCGCAATATTCTTTTTTGAGTTAATATACTGAATGTCAAAACGATCCTTTGAAGTCTATTCGCCGCTACTGAAGGTATTCCTTTTTTTGCCCCAAAAATTGCGACCAAAGGCTTATTATCGGATACTAAGGTGAACTTCCTTGCGAAAATATATTGGTGAAACTTCTTAACCCCAAAAGTGATACCTAATGCTTCTCGTTCAATTTGAGAATATCTCTGTTCTGTCTTTGAAAGCTTCCTTGAAGCGAAAGAAATCGGTCGTTCTATTTTATCATTATAAACATGAAACAAGTCCTATCGGACTAGCCTCAACTATGAGCTTAACATCCACTCTTGGGTCGTAGTGAGCTAAACTCTGATTAGATGCCAAAAGCTTTTTAACACTGAGAAATGATTCTTCTTGTTCCGCCTTCCATCCGTACTTTTGGCTATTTTTCAAAAGAGAATAAAGCGGGTGAGCTTTTGTGGCTAAATCGGGTAAAAAGCTTCGGTAAAAATTCACGACTCCTAAAAACGACTGTAATAGGGTTACAGACGTTGGTCTAGGCAACTTTATGATATCTTCTACCTTCTTTTTATCTTTATGTAACCCATTCTTGTCAATAACATGGTCAAGATAATTTACGGATTTTGAAAAAAATACACATTTGTTTAACGCCACTTTTAAACCGACTGTTTTTAGAATTCGCAAAACTAATTTTAATCTCTTTTGGTGAGAGGCAGTGATGAGCACATCATCCATGAAGACAGCTACACCTTCAATGGCTGAAAACAACTGGTCTATCGTTCTTTGAAAAATTGCTGCCGCTGACGCTACGCCATAAACGAGTCTAGTGTATCTGAAAATTCCTTTAGTAGTTGAAATCGTTGTGAAATCTCTTGAGTCTTTACCTAAAACGAGTTGCTGATAAGCCATCGAGAGATCTAGCTTGGGAAATTCTACGCCACCATATAGTTTTGCGAAAAGTTCGTCTATTTTGGGCAGCGGATACTGGTCGACAAGTAGCACTGGATTTAGCGTAACCTCAAAGTCACCGCAGATACGTACTGAACCGTCTTTTTCAAAACAATTGGACTATAATCTATTGGCTCGAGTACCCCTAATTGACCAACTTATTAATCTCGAGCTCTACCTTTTCTTTTAATTTAAATGGTAACTGACGAGGCTTGAAAAACTTTGGGCAAGCGTTTTCTTTAACCCTTAATTTTACTACGCCTTTGTTGTACGTGCCTAAGGTGCCGTCGAAATCCTCTTTAAATTCACGAAAAATGTCTGACAACCTTTCGTCTTTGATTCATCTTTCGTTTTGGAAATTTACAAACAAAATGTCACGCATTTCAATACTGAATTCATGCATCCAGTCCCCACCTAAAATCGGTGGGCCACCATTTTTAATTATATGAAATTTTATAATTTTGGACTTATCTTTGTATTTTGTCAACTGTTTACAAATTCCCATTGGTTCGATGGTTCCTCCATTGTAATTCCGAAGCACAATATTTGTTTCCTCCAACTCACAGTCTAAAAAGTACTGTCTGTACAATTCTAGTGAAAATGCAGAAATTGAAGCACCACTATCGACTTCGATCTTTAACTACGTATGTTAAGCACGTTAAATTCTGACCTTGAGCATAATACAATGGGGAGAAATCAATCGAGTAGAATTTAACGCTTCCAAAACCCAATGCTGTCTCCTGTCGACCAAGCGAATCCCAAATCCCATGCCATTATCCATGAATGGCACTTGCATCGAGGACACTGAAAATCTCGAAATATTCCGCCAAGCTCTGTGTATGCTTCCCAGCACCATCTATGTGCTGAACACATTAGTATCTTTGCCATAGCAATTACATTAGAAATTAAGACAGCTGATTGACATCAACATCAACTGACAAATATAGGTCAATAGTTTCTTTTGTTGTCAAATCGTGTGCGATGTTTTGTGTTTTGTTTAAATTTTTATTTCGTCAGCCAGCGGTCAGCCATCAGCAGAATAGGGGGAATAACACAGAATGCTCTAGAATTTCAGGTGGCCGTAACTATCTCTAACTGGTGGAAGTGCGATCAAACATCCACGTGGTGGCCGCTGGTAATTTTCCTCCAATGCAGGAAAAGGCTAGTCCCTTCAAAGTAAGGTTGGCGCGAGGCCAATAACCTCGCCTATAAAAAATTAATATTACGGAACCCAAAATCAGCCTCGGATACACTGATAAACGACGACGACCACGGCAACGAAAACGGCTAAACGATTTAAAAAATTTATAATGGAACGTACACTCACTGTATAGAGCTCGAGCTGCACAGCAGCTGGCCGATACCCTGTCCAAATATAAGGCTAATATAAGAGCAATCCAAGAGATACGATGGACGGGGAAGGTGTCTTAAAAAAAATCAGAATATGACATATATTACAGCTGTCATGCATGTCAACTACGGTCAAGCGAGGGTGAGTCCTCCCTAAATGCTGAGAGAGTAAGTCCTGGGGCTGAGCTATCAGGCGTAGAAGAGAAATAGAGAAGCCTTAAAAATACTTTCATTGGTACTGCTGACTCCATCTTAGGCAGTAGTCGTAGAGATCGGAACGACTGGTTCGATGACGAATGTAAGCAAGCGACCGAACGTAAGAATGTTGCGTACCGAGCAATGCAACAATCTCATAGAACGCGGACACGCGAAGATGAAGAGCTCAGAAGATACGAAATAAGAGCTCACCGGCGAAAGAAAGTAGCCTGGGAGAAGAATCTCGTCCGTGAACTGGAACAGTACAGAGAGCAAGGACCGCACCAGGCGCGCAAGTTTTACCAAAGAGTCCGCGGTATGACGCAATATACACCGCGTTGCACATACTGCAAGGACAAAGAGGGTAATTAGATCGCCGATCTTAAAGGCATCTCGGGTCAACTGTAGCAGCCGATAACAGCATGGAACCAGAAATACGCGCACGGTTGCTTAAAGCCAACAAAGCCTACTATAGTCTGTCAAGACTCTTCAAATCCAGGAACTTAACCATAACATCCAAGCTGCTGATATATAATAAAATGGTCATACCAGTACTTACATATGGATCCGAGACTTGAGTGCTTAGAAAAAAGCATTATGACCTCTTAGCCACGTTCGGGAGAAAAGTCTTATGGAGAATTTTTGGCCCCGTATGTGAGGAAGGACGATTCCGGCGACTCTATAGTGATGAGATCTACGAGCGTTACCGCGATGTCGACATCGTGAAGAAAATTAAGCTCGGTAGACTCCGGTGGGCAGGACACCTAGCTTGCATGAACGATGAGGATCCTGCTCGGAAAGTCCTTTGCGGTAGGATTTATGGAACACGACAGCGAGGCCGGCTGCTGGAAGGATGGCGTAGACCAGGACGCCCAGAGTTTAGTGATGCCAAACTGTATGACATCGGCTCGATATCGGGACCGGTGGAGAGACTTTTTGTGGGAGTCCAGGACCGGAACCCGGTTGTAGAGCCAAATATGATGATGATGAAAAGTTTCTTTTTAAATACTTCGCGTGTAATTTATTTAGTAATATACTGGGGGAAAGATAAGACTGGGGGAAAGATCCACCCCTAGTCTTCAAAAAAAATGGATCAGAAAAAAATTTAGCTTCTTATTCTGTGAAATCGCTGTTTGCTGTAGCGCCATAGCCAACAGGTAAGTAGTAGAATGCGATTTCTGCCTCTTGTATATGATATTTATGTGAAATACATACATACAGGAATCGCGCCTCCGTAGAACATTTTATATCGAACTAGATACTGTTACGTTTTTTCCTCTTTCCACTTTGCCGACGTAGCATGCGAAGTCGCTGCCGACGTCAGCGCATCAGTGCATTGTGATTGGAAATTGTTCAAAGGTAAGTGCTAATTATGTTATATTTTAGTTGTTTTGTTTTTATCTTCATTTAATGTGTACGCGACCGTAGCAAACCAGCAACCCACTCAAGTTCATCAAGCGGGTAGAAGAACTTGCCGAATGCTACCAGATACCCCTTGATAGAATAGTGCGTACGTTAGCAGAACTATTAAAGTCCACCGCCTTAGTCTGCTACCGCAGAAACAAAAACTTTTTTATTAATTGGGACGCATTTAGCAAAGAACTACGCCAGTTCTTCTTCCCCCTTCTTATCTTACGCCACCAAACACAGACCGCTAAAGAAAAGAGGAAAGATTTCATCACCACCATCCAAGCTCTGATGAGATGGCAAACGTCACTTTGAAAGCTTCCTTGAAGCGAAAGAAATCGGTCGTTCTATTTTATCATTATAAACATGAAACAAGTCCTATCGGACTAGCCTCAACTATGAGCTTAACATCCACTCTTGGGTCGTAGTGAGCTAAACTCTGATTAGATGCCAAAAGCTTTTTAACACTGAGAAATGATTCTTCTTGTTCCGCCTTCCATCCGTACTTTTGGCTATTTTTCAAAAGAGAATAAAGCGGGTGAGCTTTTGTGGCTAAATCGGGTAAAAAGCTTCGGTAAAAATTCACGACTCCTAAAAACGACTGTAATAGGGTTACAGACGTTGGTCTAGGCAACTTTATGATATCTTCTACCTTCTTTTTATCTTTATGTAACCCATTCTTGTCAATAACATGGCCAAGATAATTTACGGATTTTGAAAAAAATTCACATTTGTTTAACGCCACTTTTGAACCGACTGTTTTTAGAATTCGCAAAACTAATTTTAATCTCTTTTGGTGAGTGTGAGTGTCAGAGGCAGTGATGAGCACATCATCCATGAAGACAGCTACACCTTCAATGGCTGAAAACAACTGGTCTATCGTTCTTTGAAAAATTGCTGCCGCTGACGCTACGCCATAAACGAGTCTAGTGTATCTGAAAAGTCCTTTAGTAGTTGAAATCGTTGTGAAATCTCTTGAGTCTTTACCTAAAACGAGTTGCTGATAAGCCATCGAGAGATCTAGCTTGGAAAAATCTACGCCACCATATAGTTTTGCGAAAAGTTCGTCTATTTTGGGCAGCGGATACTGGTCGACAAGTAGCACTGGATTTAGCGTAACCTCAAAGTCACCGCAGATACGTACTGAACCGTCTTTTTCAAAACAATTGGAGTTCCCAATTCACTATAATCTATTGGCTCGAGTACCCCTAATTGACCAACTTATTAATCTCGAGCTCTACCTTTTCTTTTAATTTAAATGGTAACTGACGAGGCTTGAAAAACTTTGGGCAAGCGTTTTCTTTAACCCTTAATTTTACTACGCCTTTGTTGTACGTGCCTAAGGTGCCGTCGAAATCCTCTTTAAATTCATGAAAAATGTCTGACAACCTTTCGTCTTTGATTGATCTTTCGTTTTGGAAATTTACAAACAAAATGTCACGCATTTCAATACTGATATCATGCATCCAGTCCCCACCTAAAATCGGTGGGCCACCATTTTTAATTATATGAAATTTTATAATTTTGGACTTATCTTTGTATTTTGTCAACTGTTTACAAATTCCCATTGGTTCGATGGTTCCTCCATTGTAATTCCGAAGCACAATATTTGTTTCCTCCAACTCACAGTCTAAAAAGTACTGTCTGTACAATTCTAGTGAAAATGCAGAAATTGAAGCACCACTATCGACTTCGATCTTTAACTACGTATGTTAAGCACGTTAAATTCTGACCTTGAGCATAATACAATGGGGAGAAATCAATCGAGTAGAATTTAACGCTTCCAAAACCCAATGCTGTCTCCTGTCGACCAAGCGAATCCCAAATCCCATGCCATTATCCATGAATGGCACTTGCATCGAGGACACTGAAAATCTCGAAATATTCCGCCAAGCTCTGTCTATGCTTCCCCAGCACCATCTATGTGCTGAACACATTAGTATCTTTGCCATAGCAATTACATTAGAAATTAAGACAGCTGATTGACATCAACATCAACTGACAAATATAGGTCAATAGTTTCTTTTGTTGTCAAATCGTGTGCGATGTTTTGTGTTTTGTTTTTATTTTTATTTCGTCAGCCATCAGCAGAATAGGGGGAATAACACAGAATGCTCTAGAATTTCAGGTGGCCGTAACTATCTCTAACTGGTGGAAGTGCGATCAAACATCCACGTGGTGGCCGCTGGTAATTTTCCTCCAATGCAGGAAAAGGCTAGTCCTTTCAAAGTAAGGTTGGCGCGAGGCCAATAACCTCGCCTATAAAAAATTAATATTACGGAACCCAAAATCAGCCTCGGATACACTGATAAACGACGACGACCACGGCAACGAAAACGGCTAAACGATTTAAAAAATTTCTAATGGAACGTACACTCACTGTATAGAGCTCGAGCTGCACAGCAGCTGGCCGATACCCTGTCCAAATATAAGGCTAATATAAGAGCAATCCAAGAGATACGATGGACGGGGAAGGTGTCTTAAAAAAAATCAGAATATGACATATATTACAGCTGTCATGCATGTCAACTACGGTCAAGCGAGGGTGAGTCCTCCCTAAATGCTGAGAGAGTAAGTCCTGGGGCTGAGCTATCAGGCGTAGAAGAGAAATAGAGAAGCCTTAAAAATACTTTCATTGGTACTGCTGACTCCATCTTAGGCAGTAGTCGTAGAGATCGGAACGACTGGTTCGATGACGAATGTAAGCAAGCGACCGAACGTAAGAATGTTGCGTACCGAGCAATGCAACAATCTCATAGAACGCGGACACGCGAAGATGAAGAGCTCAGAAGATACGAAAAAAGAGCTCACCGGCGAAAGAAAGTAGCCTGGGAGAAGAATCTCGTCCGTGAACTGGAACAGTACAGAGAGCAAGGACCGCACCAGGCGCGGAAGTTTTACCAAAGAGTCCGCGGTATGACGCAATATACACCGCGTTGCACATACTGCAAGGACAAAGAGGGTAATTTGATCGCCGATCTTAAAGGCATCTCGGGTCAACTGTAGCAGCCGATAACAGCATGGAACCAGAAATACGCGCACGGTTGCTTAAAGCCAACAAAGCCTACTATAGTCTGTCAAGACCCTTCAAATCCAGGAACTTAACCATAACATCCAAGCTGCTGATATATAATACAATGGTCATACCAGTACTTACATATGGATCCGAGACTTGAGTGCTTAGAAAAAAGCATTATGACCTCTTAGCCACGTTCGGGAGAAAAGTCTTATGGAGAATGTTTGGCCCCGTATGTGAGGAAGGACGATTCCGGAGACTCTATAGTGATGAGATCTACGAGCGTTACCGCGATGTCGACATCGTGAAGAAAATTAAGCTCGGTAGACTCCGGTGGGCAGGACACCTAGCTTGCATGAACGATGAGGATCCTGCTCGGAAAGTCCTTTGCGGTAGGATTTATGGAACACGACAGCGAGGCCGGCTGCCGGAAGGATGGCGTAGACCAGGACGCCCAGAGTTTAGGGATGCCAAACTGTATGACATCGGCTCGATATCGGGACCGGTGGAGAGACTTTTTGTGGGAGTCCAGGACCGGAACCCGGTTGTAGAGCCAAATATGATGATGATGAAAAGTTTCTTTTTAAATACTTCGCGTGTAATTTATTTAGTATATACTGGGGGAAAGATAAGACTGGGGGAAAGATCCACCCCTAGTCTTCAAAAAAAATGGATCAGAAAAAAATTTAGCTTCTTATTCTGTGAAATCGCTGTTTGCTGTAGCGCCATAGCCAACAGGCAAGTGAAAAATTTCGTAGAAATGCGATTTCTGCCTCTTGTATATGATATTTATGTGAAATACATACATAAGCACAGGAATCGCGCCTCCGTAGAACATTTTATATCGAACTAGATACTGTTACGTGTTTTCCTCTTTTTCAGGTATCTTTATCACTTTGCCGACGTAGCATGCGAAGTCGCTGCCGACGTCAGCGCATCAGTGCATTGTGATTGGAAATTGTTCAAAGGTAAGTGCTAATTATGTAAATTAGTTTATGGAGTATTTGGTGGTGGTTTTATATTTTAGTTGTTTTGTTTTTATCTTCATTTAATGTGTACGCGACCGTAACAAACCAGCAACCCACTCAAGTTCATCAAGCGGGTAGAAGAACTTGCCGAATGCTACCAGATACCCCTTGATAGAATAGTGCGTACGTTAGCAGAACTATTAAAGTCCACCGCCTTAGTCTGCTACCGCAGCAACAACAACTTTTTTATTAATTGGGACGCATTTAGCAAAGAACTACGCCAGTTCTTCTTACCCCCACTTATCTGACGCCACCAAACACAGACCGCTAAAGAAAGATTTCATCACCACCATCCAAGCTCTGATGAGATGGCTAACGTCACTAACGGCAGAAGAGAAGCTCAATCAAATATATGAAAACTTCCGCATAGAATATAAATTCTATATTAAACGACTTGAGTTCACCACACTTAAAGAACTCAACAACTTGATCGAGGCCTTCGAAAAATTGCAAGCCGAAAATGAGCAATGCCGCACAGACACAGCTGTTGTTTCGCCACTCAGACCTGAAGGCAAACCGTATCGACAACCAGCTCATCCGACCAGACCGGCCCTCTTCTCCCTCCGACCAGTAGTCCAAGCAGCTCAACTAGACGTTCCAAGCTGGCGATCACCACCCGTCCAAGTGGTAAATAAATCAGTTGAAGCCAGATGGCAATCGACCTTCAGACCAGCAGCATCGCCACCGAATTTTCGTTACACACAGTTCTCACTACGACCAGTCAAACTAACAAGTGAGACAAGTTATAGGACGTGTGGACAGCTAGAACACACCCACCGTACCCACCCTGACCAGAACCATCGATGTCATGTCGCACCACAAGAATAAACAACGAAGACTCAGCCACGGAAATACCTCTGAGAGATGTACGTCTCATTAAACCGTCACGACAGACACCGCTGTCAATTAAACCATCACCGCTACTCTATATGAAACCGCCAAGGCAGATATCACTGTCTACTAAACCGCCACCACGGCTGTCCACTTCCCTACAAACTCTACTCTCCGTCCAGAACAGGCTGACAGCTACGAAGATGACTTCTGCTTCAAACAACGATACTGCTCCGAAGATTACTCCTGCTTTAATCACCGATACCGCTCCGACAATGACTACAGCTCCAAAGATGACTTCCTCTCAGAAAATGCTGTCTGTTCCTATCACCGATACAGTCCCGCCAAAAAACTGATAAGATCTTCTGCACCAGAAAAACCGCTCAAAATTGCTGACTATCATCAGTACCGCTTCCTCAGTCGTTACCGCTCTTCCGATAATGCTCCGAAAAACCCAACAAACCAATTTAATTTTTAGTATGCCAACTTGAATAAATGTAGTTATTAATTATTAATTATATCATTATTAAATAGATTTTTAAGTTATCAGTTATTATTTTGCATAATAGTTTTATTTAAAAAAAATATTTTTTTATTAACCGTTGAAAATTAGATATAGTACCAAGAAAAGAAAACCAAAAACAAAGAAACCATAAAAAATATATAGTAAGGAATTGAAAATGACCAAATAGATGATGAAATAGGAATTACACATATTTATAAATTGGAAAAATCTATTACAGCTGACAATGGTCGCCAATTTGTAAGCGGTGAGTTCAAGAAGTACTGCGTGCACAACAATATCTGACTGATAACATGTCCACCGTCCTGGCCGCAGGCGATCGGAGAGATTAAGAATATGAACCGATCTATTTTGAAGAGACATTCTAAAGGAGTTGACTATAAAAAAGATATACAGAAATTTATTTTAATGTATGTCACACCCAACGGTACAACTTTAAAAGTGCCTTCAGAGTAATTATTTAACAGGATTATCCGGCATAAAATTACATGCATTCAAGATATTGCAAAGAACACTTTAGACTCGGAAGAAGAAGATTCAGATATAAAGCACAAAGAGAAGGGTAAGCAGATCGCTGATAGGGATCGTAGAGCAAAAGTATCTGACATAGATGTTGAAGACAAAGTTTTCCTTCAACATTTGATACCACCAAACAAGCTTGCAACTACATTAGTCTGGACGAATTCAATGTTACTGAACGGAAAGGATGAGCGGTAATGGCAAAGTTCTTAGGAGGAACATCAGTCGTTAAAGAAGATACCAAACGCGAACTCAAGATCCTCTACTCTAAGCCAGATGATGAAAAGTGCAGTTCTACATCAGATCGTGTAGAAGGGAGAAAAAAGCTGGTGACCCCCAACCGGAAGCTGACATTTAAGCTGAAAAAGATTGGAGGGATGTGCCCAATGACGGGTATGCATACAGCTCTCTCTCACTCATACAACATCAGCAGCAGCACAGTCGCACTGGCCTGCTGCGTCAGTCGTTAGCTAGTCACCCGGTTGAGCACATTAATTGATGGTGTATCGAGCGATCATAAATCAATAAAGAGAAAGACACTTTGAAATCGTAATTGATTTTTTATTTATAAGTGGCCACGGGTCGTTACAGTGCCAATTTCACTTTCCCACTTGCGCAACACAATCTAGGAGTTTCGCCGCTGAATTTAAATGCCTTACAATATGGAGAAACGACTGACATTCTTTGACTGACGCTCGTTCCAGATTTATAGGAGCACCGCGTCGGCGCAATCGGTGATGTTCATTGTGTTGTGCTCTCTGGTGTTGTGTTTGATGTGTACGAACTTGTTGCATTCTGAATCTATTCGCTTGTCGTTCATTTTCAGTCAATCTCAAACGTAATTGGGACATGACAATACGACTATTTTCATTATCCATGAAGCAATGGTCGTCAGTGCGGTTCGCGCGTGAAGTAGATCGCTGCGCTTTTAACTAACTGCGTCGACCTATGTTAGCTCGTCCTCTTCTTAGCATTGCAATGGACACTGTAAAACGACACAGAATTGTTTTCACAATCACACAATCACTTGTACGCGAACCAAAACTGTCGAAATATCCGTGCAATCCGCTGCAATTGATGTTTATAGTTATATATAGAGGTTATTTGAAGAAAAAAAAAACGTTTTTAAAACGAACTAAAAAGTATAACAATAATTTAAAATTAAAAATCTGAAGTGCACGCAATAGATAATTGATGCATGAATAGTTGCATACGCCCCACATTTTTCGTTTTAAATATTATTTTATACTTTTTACTTTGTTTTAAAAACGTGATATATATTAAAAATTAATTCAAAAAATCATTTTTTTCTTCTTCTTAGTTTTGTGTTTGTGGAGCATGTAACGAACTGCAAATATTCAAAAATTATTTTCGAGTAGTTTTTTTTGTATAAAATTAAAGAAATTACCAAGGGAAAACTCCTTGAATGACTTGACTTACAATGTATGACATTCCTCACGTTTGCAGCCGTTTTCAATTTATTTTTCAGAATTGCTGATACATTAAAAAAAGCAATACAATATGCATTACATATTACTGATTCGATTATTCACACCGTGCGGTTATGCTCAAACATTTCAGCGAGAATTTGTGAAATCTAATAGATTTAAAAAAGTATAGTTATCATAAAAATTTTCGAACTTGGGATTTTTGCAGACATACCTATTAACATATCTCCTAAGTCAGAACAAGCAAAAATAAAAAAATGTCTGTCTGTGTCCACTCTACAGCCCAGACGGCTGAACTTATTGGGATAAAAATTCATATTTAAGTTTTTACATAAATTGTGAGGGGCGAGATAATTTTGACGTAAATCTGACAACCGGAAGTGACAGTTTTTTCAAGAAATCTGTTAAGTGCAAAGAAACATACAAAAAACAAAAACATATTTTGCGAATTATAATTTTGATCAGCTATTTTATTAATAGAAAAAATTTGAGAAAAATTCATTCAAAGTTAATCAGTTTTTATACACCAGGATTTCAATATTGTATAGTTCTTAGTGAATATTTCGACATATTTAGTTCGCGTACAAGAGGTTGTGTGTTTGTGAAAACAACCAAATACAACAGTTGCTTTCAAACGACATCGTTTGGCGCAACACATATTGTACGGGAGAGTTTCATGCCCACTTTCAAGGTAATTACAACACAATCCTCTTTCGCATCATTCGCCGTTGCATCAGAAAACACATTGAAATCATTCAACCAAAGAGTATAGAGATATCTCTTTACTCTTTCATTCAACACAGTCAATTTAACATAACCATTGCAGATTGAAGTGGGCGCCGTGGCTCAGTGGTAAAACGCATGCCTACTGAGCAGTGGATCGTGGTTCGAATCCCAGTACACCAAAAGTATTTTTCACGGTGTCCTACTTCTCTTTGACAAACGTTTCGAGAGTAACAACTTGTCACGGAAAGTTTCTTAATTTGCCGTTCGGATCCGGCCCTTAATTGTAGGTCCCTTCCATTGGTGTCCAAAAATATACATGTACAATACAAATGGCCGCGAGAAGCTAGGCCTAGGACCGCAACGGTCTGTCGCGCCGAAAATTATTATTATTGTAGATTCAAGGGCAAATATATCATTTAGTAGGAGCGCTGTTGTCAACACAGGATGCGGGCCATCAATTCTTACAAATTTATTACATGGACAATTTGGATGCTGAAGTTAATCAGCGTCGTGCTCACAATCCAACAATGAAGCGAGCAATTGTCGAAGAATTGCAAACGTTTCTTCATCAAAACACCGAATTGATCAATTGTTCAAAATTGCGTTAGATCGAATGCTATCCGACAGCCATAACATCGTCATCAGAGCTGACAAAACGCCGGTGGATGAGCACGCAAGAAGATTCAATTCACCGACAATCGACGAAGTGGCTGTTGTTATAATCGGAGGAATATTGCAATCTAGAGATATCGTGCGTCATCGTCTGATAGTGAATTGAAAAGTACAGCACAGGACTTACGATGTGCTACAATATCAATTGATCTTTTGGCAAGGCGAGGACTGATCCCATTTTAACATCAAAATGGTTAATTTATTAACATTTAATATAACAATGTCAATAATTCATTTGTTTTTTTTTTCTTATATCGAACTGTATGTCGATTGCGACTGCAGGCGCCGAAACCAATAAAAAAATCAGTGCTATGTATTCTTATTCACACGATCCGTGAAGGTGAAGAAAATCATATAATGAAGTGCCGCCGTATTTTCCATCAGATCGCGGTTGATATGTGTGTCAAAATTGAGACTGAACGACTGACATATATTCGTTTGAACAAAAGCAGCCCCGATCTGCAGAATACATTAATGTCCGCGATGCAATTAATGACGACGGTGATGCAAATAACTTGGGAAGAATGACCACGCCCTCGCCACACAGACTCGTCGTCGATTTCTACGCTCATTTATAATGAGATTCCAGTTGTCAGCTCTATAGACAAGTCCAATATGTTTGCTGCACATTTCGCAGCTAGATCCACGCTTCCAGATTGTGCATTACTGCCTCCTGCACCTCAGAGTATTGAACACTCTATGGGGCAGATATTAATTCGTACTCGTGTAGTTGCTAGAGTTTTAAACGATCTCAACACTCACAAATCCGCTGGGCCAGATGGTATTTCCCCGTTAGTTCTGAAGAGGTGTTCTTCCAAGCTGGCATTACTATTGCGTAAGCTTTTCCATCTATCCTATTCTTCTGGACTCTTCCTGAAAAGTTGGAAACAGCCTTTGTCCAGCCCATACCCAAAAAAGGCGAGCCGTCGTCTCCTTCTTCGTACCGACCTATAGCACTTACATTCATTCGTTCCAAGGTCATGGAAACGCTGATCAACGTTCAGCTCAAGAAATATCTTGAAATCAACGAAATCCTTAGTGACCGGCAGTATGGATTTCGTGGGCAATGTTCTACTGGTGATTTGATGGTATATCTCACCGAACAGTGGAACCGGTCTTTGCATCAATTTGGAGACAGCAATGCTGTCGATATTTCTAAGGCATTTGACAGAGTTTGGCACCAAGCTCTTTTGTCCAAAATGCGTGCTTATGGAGTCGATGATAAGCTGCATCACTGGATTAGAAGCTATCTTTTGGACCGCTCAATTCAAGTTGTATTGGATGGTTTCAAGTCTAAAGTTCATTACTTAAATGCTGGCGTTACCCAGGGCTCTTTTTTGTCCCCGACACTCTTCCTCATTTTATTAATTATCTCTTATACATGACACCTAATCCAATTCACTCTTTCGCTAACAACAGCACTCACAGCTTCTCATATAAGTTTGAGGAACGTCCCTCCACTTCTCATGTGGAACTCAAACAACTACGTATGTTAATCACGTTAAACTCTGACCTAGACAGCATAATAAATGGGGAGAAAACAATCGAGTAGAATTTAACGCTTCCAAAACCCAATGCTGTCTTTTGTCGTCAAAGCGAATCCTAAATCCCATGCAATTATCCATGAATGGCACTTGCATCAAGGAAACTAAAAATCTCGCAATTATTGGTATGTGCGTTATGTGCGTTAACGACAAGCTTTGTTGGAATGACCACATATTTACCGTCGCCAAAAATGCTGCGAAATGTTTAGGTTTTCTAGCCCGGTGCAAGAAATATTTCACTCCCTCTGATCTGGCTACTAACGGGTGTTTTTTTAAGAGGTTGCCGATTTTTTTTTTGAAGAAAACACATATAAAATTATGAAATGACCAAAATTTTTTTTTATTTGGTAGATAATTTTTTGGCATTTAACATTTAAATACAATTTCTGGCATATGGCTACCACGACTATTTTTCACAAATGTCATTCTGGAGGTCCAATTTTCCAGCACTTTTTCAAGCATTTGAGGGCGTATGTCAGCAATGACACGTTGAATATTGGTTTCCAAAGCGTCAATCGATTGAGGTTTATCCACATAAACCAATGACTTCACGTATCCCCACAAAAAGTAATCGAGTGGCGTCAAATCGCACGAACGCGGAGGCCAATTCACCGGACCATTTCTCGAAATAATGTTGTCGTTGAAAGTTTCTTTCAATAAGTCGATTGTTTCACGTGCTGTATGGCAAGTGGCACCATCTTGTTGAAACCACATTTCATCCATATCCATATCTTCAAGATTTGACAACAAAAACTCATTTAACATGGTTCTGTATCGATTTCCATTCACGGTAACGCGTCGTCCTTCCTCATTTTTAAAGAAATATGGACCGATGATCCCACCAGCCCATAGACCGCACCAAACAGTACATTTATCAGGATGCATTGGTAATTCTTGAACGGCGTGTGGATTATCTTTGCTCCAAATGCGACAATTTTGTTTGTTGACGTATCCATTTAACAAAAAATGCGCCTCATCACTGAAGAGAATTTTACGGTAAAAAAATGGATCTTCGTTCAATTGATTTAACGACCAATCACTGAATTCACGGCGCAAACGATGGTCGTGTGGCTTTAATTCTTGCACCAATTGAATTTTGTATGGCACCAAACCCAAATCTTTACGTAAAATTTTCCATAAAGTCGATGGACAAAGTCCAATTTGCTGAGCACGACGACGAATCGATAAATTGTCGTTTTCTTCGACACTGGCCTCAACGACAGCAATATTTTCTTCTGTACGAACTCTTCTCATTCTTGTCGGTGGCTTGGCATCCAAAAGAGTGAATGTAGACCGAAATTTGGTAATTACGTTCTTTATGGTGGTCTCTGACGGACGATTATGTGCACCATAAAATTCACGAAGTGCTCTATAAACATTTTTAATTGAACACTGATTTTGAAAATAAATTTCCACGATTTGAAAACGTTGTTCTGGAGTTAACCTATTCATAATGATTTGCCAAACAATACTGAGTAGAAATGCCACTTTGAGCTGTCAAAACAACTGTCATAAAATAAAACGACATCTATCGGAAAAACAAACCTCCTTAAAAAACACCCTTTATATACAAGGCTTTTAATAATAATAATAATAATCGGCGCGACAGACCATTGCGGTCCAAGGCTTCTTCTTCGCGACCTTTTGTGCTGCGCATGTATATTTTTGGAAACAAAATGGAAGGGACCTACAATTTAAGGCCGGATCCAAACGGCGAATTGAGAAGCTTTCCGTGACAAGGTATTACTCTCGGAACGTTTGTCACCCATTCGCGAGCGGTGGGACACCGTGAAAAAAGCTTTTGGTGTTGCTGGGATTCGAACCACGAACCTCCTGCTCAGCAGCCATGTGCACTTCCGCTGAGCCACGGCGCCCACTAATCAAGGCTTTTATTCGCCCTAAACTTGAGTTCAATTCCCATATCTGGTCTGGTGCGCATAAAACTACTTTGCATCAGCTAGATAGAATTCAAAACCGTGCGATAAAACTTATCGGTGACGCAAATATAGCGAAATCAATAGATTCGCTTGAACACCGTAGGAACGTTTCCTGCTTGTCACTGTTTTATCGATTCTTCTACCAGCGGTGCTCATTAGAAATAGCCAGCTGCATGCTACCTCTCCATGAATTCAACCGCAATACTCGTGGCGCTCTAAATGCTCATCAGTTTACCCTCAAGCCCATCTTCGGAATTACAGTTAAATTCATGGATTCGTTCTTCAGCCGTACAACACGTATGTGGATTTCTCTGCCATGCTATGTCTTCCCACATCACTATGATCTACAGGCATTCAAAACACAAGTTCATAGACATCTCTTCTTTTCTCCTCATTTTCCTTAACGCCCACGCTGTGCCAAGCATATAGCCGAGAATTATAAGGGTGCGAACCCCTTGAAGCGTTCATATGAGTCATCCACAACAAGAAAAGAAAAAGATCGTTCAGTTTCTTTTTCCAAGTCAAAACAATTTAATTTTACGGTACCGAAACTTTTAATTTTATTCCCGCTATAATCAAATACAGAGAAGTCATTTGTTTTACTTTTAATGATAACGTTAAGATTTTTAATTAGACCAATGGGTACGCAATCTGATCCAGTATCGATCTTAAAGGTTATCTTTTGATTTCCTATCAGATAGTCTTTGGTCCAACGCTTTTTTTAGTTTGTCTCGTTATTTAAATCTTATCTAAAAATTATTTCGGTGTTACTTAAACTATTCAAACTATTAGCATTTCCATTGATTTCCAAAATTTTACCTGACATGTTGCATCAGCGCAATGATTGACAGCTTTGTTTATTGCCCCGGTTGTTGTTTTGCCTTTTTTCTTTGGCATCCATTTTTTTGTCCGATTTTTGTCCTTGGATTTGTTTTCCCCTTGTTTTCCTTTTCGTTGCTTGCAGAATTGCTCCAAACGTCCCCTTCGACCGCAGTTTTTACAGTTCACATTATTTGCTGTGCAGAAACGCAGATGAGTTGGTGTATAGGGTAAGCCACAGTTGTAGCAGTGACGATTTGTTACACTGTTGACCGAATTCGGTTGCTGGTTTAGTTGTTGTTGTTCAACCATGCAAACAGATTGACCACTGCTTTTATCAGAAAATAAACTTTGTTTGCATTAGCTGCTTCAAATATTTTGCATGTATCAATCACATTCTTCAACGGTTCGGCTTTTCCATTCAGCAGCTTTAGCTGTCACTTTTTATCATGAATTCCAATGATAATGCGATCTTTAAGCATGCGCACTTTATAGGCGATACCAAAAGCGCACTTAAATTCACAAAACTGAATTTGTTTTCGTAACTCCGTCTCAAAGTCAGCAAATGATTGTTTTTCTTTTGTCCAATTGTGTTAAGTTTAAATGATTCTATTGTCGTATTTTTGCGTGGAACACAATACTCATCAAATGCCGCCAGAATAATTTTAAATGTGCGATGCGGTACATTTTGTGGTTCACCATGTTCATTGACATCTACTGCAGCTGGCACTGCTACAATTTGAGTTCTGATAATCCCTGAGTATAAGGCCTAAGGCGTGTCTTTGAACAATACACATCACAGTTTTCTGTAACTTTTCATTTTGCTTTGATGTGGTTCTTCGATTAATTTTATAAATGTTAACGTATCCCACTTCTGACACCATGTAATAATTAACTAATTATTGTAATTATGATTGAAACACTTGTTTTTATTTTTCACGATCAGATTGCATAGTTTATTTATTCAAAGTTTTTTCATCAATTCTCCTCTGCCTCTCACTGTATCGACCGTCAGATCAAAAATGAAATGGGTGCGTTCATATTCTTACAATATCTCTAGATTGCAAATTTTCTCCGACAATAACAACAGCTTCTTGCGTGCTCATCTGCTGGGGTTTTATCAGCTCTGATGACGATGTTATGGCTGTAGGATAGCATCAGATTCAACGCAATTTTGAACAATTTGATCAATTCGTTTCCTACTAAATTATATATTTGCCCTTGAATGCAATGGTGATGTGAAATTGACTGTGTTGAATCTATACTCTTTGGTTGAATGAATCGTTACTGATCTGTCCGAACTGTAATCGATTTCCGAATCGTAATGGAATGCCGCTCGTTCCAGATTTATAGGAGCACCGCTTCGGCGCAATTGGTGATGTTCATTGTATTGTGCTTGCTGGCTCGCAAAATATAATTAAATTCGCTTACCACCAAATCTGTTTTCAAAATCCACTACATTTTTTTTTTTTTTTGAAAAAAACAATTTTAAATCTATTACTTTCCACAAATTCTATCTGAAATGTTGGAGCACGGTGTAAATAATCGAATCAGTGGGTCTATTCTTTTATTCAACCCGAGCGAGCAGTGTACGTCAAAAATTTACACTGTGTTCTCTTATTCACCCGGGGTAATTTTACTCTGTACTTTGTGTTTTTTATTGTGAACCGAGCACGACACAGTGTATACATAGTTTCATATTTTTGACTCTGAAGTGAATATCAGTGTAAGGCAGAGTAAGAGCGAGTAAAGTAACCCAGTGTACACACCGAATACTTTTACGCCGTGCAACATTCGCTCGGTGTACTCCGGGTAACTTTACTCGCTCGGGTTGAATAAAAGAATAGACCCAGTAATAGATATCTTCATATTTTAAAGATAGGTTAGGTCCGCCTAACCTTGAAAGTAATCCGAAGTGGCTATATAAATGAATGCTCATTGTCGAAATACAAATGTTGTGTACATTCCCATACAAAATTCCCACACAAAACCAAAACTTTTTTTTCGATTTTCCGGCTTTTCCTTTGGGAGCTTTCAAAACATTTTTTTCGTTAACCACCAGTATTGACACGAACAAAAAAAAAGAAGAAACAAATCGGTCGAGCCGCGTTAGCGTGACTAACGCACGGCAATTGATTTTTATATTTATAGAGAAATAGAGAAAAGAGTACGAAATTATATAATCCGGTTTTGATACATTTATTATAATCGTAATTCTTTACTTCGTCTTTTACAGTCACATTTAATGACATTATCAGAAAAGAATCACATATTAATGAACGTGTATTACCTTAAAGCTAAAGAGAAACATTTCTCACCATGTGCTTTGCAAGTTCGAAAAAAAGGCGTATTTTATTTGCCGAGGAATAAGGAATTCGAACGTCAAACCCAGCAAAACAGCAGGTTTTCTTATTCCAAAGAAGGAATAAGATAGTGCAATTGTTGTTGTAATTCCTTAATCATCGGCAATTAAATAAAGCTAATATGAAAGAGAGTAATAACTCGCGTAGTGCAAAATGGCTTTTTCTCGCTTTTAGCCAAAACGCTCATAAAGTGCAAAATTCCAGTCTAAGCAATTTTAGTTACTTTATGTTATATCATTAAAATGTTTGAAGTGTCTTCGGAAATCTATAGTGAAACTGATTTTCATCCTACAACAATTAGTAGTGGAAGTGAGTTATTTTTTAGTTGTAAAAATTTGTAAAAATAAAACAATGATCAAACGTTTGCGTATTTTCATAATTGCGAAGGTTTACTTTTCACTTGAAATACATAATAGGGCACTTTCACCTAAGCCAAATGGCTTTTTTCAGTAGAGCAATTTTCAGATTTCAATGAAATATGCGATTTGGCTCGCTAGTAAAAGCTTATCTATAAAAAGTGCCAAGACGAATTGGCTTCGCTTAGCGAAATCTTGGACATCACTATAGTATGGCACAGCACATACCACATAGCACAGTAACATAGAGGGTAACGCAAGTTCAGCGGGTCAAAAACATCGGAGCACCAAACAATCATTTAGTGTGAATATGGCTTAGAAGGCGAAGCTAAACAAATTTTGTTAGGCTCGCGAATAAAGGAGCAGAAACGCAACTAATAGAGCCAGAATCATTTTGTGGCATAGGGTACCGCATAATGCTGGAAGAGATACGAACAACAGAAAATCTCCCAGACGGCAAGCAAATGAAATGCTGGGAAGCTATAACCCAAAGAAGTACGCTTGACACTGGGACTAAGCCGAGGACGGACGGATATATTAAAAAAAATGTCTATACTAAATACAAGTCCTACGACTTGCACCATAGCTCATCACATACATCATCATCACATCACATTATATATAAATTATTTATAAGCGAATTTTAATGTTCATAACCACTAACTGTGAAGTTGCTGGCTGCATATTGCATATTACTGCCCAAACACAGTAATGCAGCTTTTGGTTTCAACTCACATACACACATGATCATCAATCACATCACATACAACAGAATAAATAATTTATAAGCTGATTTAAATGTTCATAACAATTTATTGTGAGGTGGGTACATATTAAATATATCATATCACTGCACAAACATAGTAATGCAGTTTCGTCGATAGTAGTAGGAGAATAAAGAGCTGTTAAAAAAATATGTGCAAGTAATCTTTACGTGCGGTTGGAGTGAAATTCTTCGACGTTGTGGCCAATATTACGATTAAATTAAAAGGCACGAATTGGCTTGGTTCCAAAAATCCCAGACCCTATTGGCCAGATCCCAGAATTTCCATAGGAACAAGTCTTATAGTCACATATTAGTCCCACATTCCGAGTTTCATACGAATCCCTTGAGAAATGGCTTGGTTCCAAAAATCCCAGACCCTATTGGCCAGATCCCAGAATTTCCATAGGAACAAGTCTTATAGTCACATATTAGTCCTACATTCCGATTTCATACAAATCCCTTGAGAAATAGCTTGGTTCCAAAAATCCCAGACCCTAGAAATACCAAAGGAACAAGTCTTATAGTCACATATTAGTCCTACATTGCGAGTTTCATACGAATCCCTTGAGAAATGGCTTGGTTCCAAAAATCCCAGACCCTATTGGCCAGATCCCAGAATTTCCATAGGAACAAGTCTTATAGTCACATCTTAGTCCTACATTCCGAGTTTCATACGAATCCAATGAGAAATAGCATGGTTCCTACATTCCGAATTTAATGAGAATCGCTTGAGAAATTGATTTGCTACAGAAATTCCAGACCATAATAATCATATTCAAGAATTTCCATAGGTCCAAGTCTTATAGTCACATATTAGTCCTACATTCCGAGTTTCATACGAATCCCTTGAGAAATGGATTGATTCCAAAAATCCCAGACACTATTGGCCAGATCCCAGAATTTCCATAAGAACAAGTCTTATAGTCACATCTTAGTCCTACATTCCGAGTTTCATACGAATCCCTTGAGAAATGGCTTGGTTCCAAAAATCCCAGACCCTATTGTCCAGATCCCAGAATTTCCATAGGAACAAGTCTTATAGTCACATATTAGTCCCACATTCCGAGTTTCATACGAATCCCTTGAGAAATGGCTTGTTCCAAAAATCCCAGACCCTATTGGCCAGAACCCAGAATTTCCATAGGAACAAGTCTTATAGTCACATCTTAGTCCTACATTCCGAGGTTCATACGAATCCCTTGAGAAATGGCTTGGTTCCAAAAATCCCAGACCATATTGGCAAGATACCAGAATTTCATAGAAACAAGTCTTATAGTCACATATTAGTCCTACATTCCGAGTTTCATACAAATCCCTTGAGAAATGGCTTGGTTCCAAAAATGCCAGACCCTATTGGCCAGATCCCAGAATTTCCATAGGAACAAGTCTTATAGTCGCATCTTAGTCCTACATTCCGAATTTAATGAGAATCGCTTGAGAAATTGATTTGCTCCAGAAATTCCAGACCAAATAATCATATTCAAGAATTTCCATAGGTACAAGTCTTATAGTCACATATTAGTCCTACATTCCGAGTTTCATACGAATCCCTTGAGAAATGGATTGATTCCAAAAATCCAAGACACTATTGGCCAGATCCCAGAATTTCCATAAGAACAAGTCTTATAGTCACATCTTAGTCCTACATTCCGAGTTTCATACGAATCCCTTGAGAAATGGCTTGGTTCCAAAAATCCCAGACCCTATTGGCCAGATCCCAGAATTTCCATAGGAACAAGTCTTATAGTCACATATTAGTCCCACATTCCGAGTTTCATACGAATCCCTTAAGAAATGGCTTGGTTCCAAAAATCCCAGACCCTATTGGCCTGATCCCAGAATTTCCATAGGAACAAGTCTTATAGTCACATATTAGTCCTACATTCCGATTTCATACAAATCCCCTGAGAAATAGCTTGGTTCCAAAAATTCCAGACCCTATTGGCCAGATCCTAGAATTACCATAGGAACAAGTCTTATAGTCACATATTAGTCCTACATTCCGAGTTTCATACGAATCCCTTGAGAAATGGCTTGGTTCCAAAAATCCCAGACACTATTGGCCAGATCCCAGAATTTCCATAGCAACAAGTCTTATAGTCACATCTTAGTCCTACATTCCGAGTTTCATACGAATCCTTTGAGAAATGGCTTGGTTCCAAAAATCCCAGACCCTATTGGCCAGATCCCAGAATTTCCATAGGAACAAGTCTTATAGTCACATATTAGTCCTTCATTCCGAGTTTCATACGAATCCCTTGAGAAAAGTCTTATAGTCACATATTAGTCCTACATTCCGAGTTTCATACGAATCCCTTGAGAAATGGCTTGGTTCCAAAAATCCCAGACCCTATTGGCCAGATCCTAGAATTTCCATAGGAACAACTCTTATAGTCACATATTAGTCCTACATTCCGAGTTTCATACGAATCCAATGAGAAATGGCATGGTTCCAAAAATCGCAGACCCTATTGGCCAGATCCCAGAATTTCCATAGGAAAAAGTCTTATATTCACATCTTAGTCCTACATTCCGAGTTTCATACGAATCCCTTGAGAAATGGCTTGGTTCCAAAAATCCCAGACCATATTGGCAAGATCCCAGAATTTCATAGAAACAAGTCTTATAGTCACATATTAGTCCCACATTCCGAGTTTCATAAGAATCCCTTGAGAAATGGGTTGGTTCCAAAAATCCCAGACCCTATTGGCCAGATCCTAGAATTTCCATAGGTACAAGTCTTATAGTCACATATTAGTCCTACATTCCGAGTTTCATACAAATCCCTTGAGAAATGGCTTGGTTCCAAAAATCCCAGACCCTATTGGCCAGATCCTAGAATTTCCATAGGAACAAGTCTAATAGTCACTTATTAGTCCTACATTCCGAGTTTCATACGAATCCCTTGAGAAATGGCTTGGTTCCAAAATTCCCAGACCCTATTGGTCAGATTCCAGAATTTCCATAGGAACAAGTCTTATAGTCACATATTAGTCCTACATTCCAAATTTCATACAAATCCCTTGAGAAATGGCTTGGTTCCAAAAATGCCAGACCCTATTGGCCAGATCCCAGAATTTCCATAGGAACAAGTCTTATAGTCGCATCTTAGTCCTACATTCCGAATTTAATGAGAATCGCTTGAGAAATTGATTTGCTCCAGAAATTCCAGACCATAATAATCATATTCAAGAATTTCCATAGGAACAAGTCTTATAGTAACATATTAGTCCTACATTCCGAGTTTCATACGAATCCCTTGAGAAATGGCTTGATTCCAAAAATCCCAGACACTATTGGCCAGATCCCAGAATTTCCATAAGAACAAGTCTTATAGTCACATCTTAGTCCTACATTCCGAGTTTCATACGAATCCCTTGAGAAATGGCTTGGTTCCAAAAATCCCAGACCCTATTGTCCAGATCCCAGAATTTCCATAGGAACAAGTCTTATAGTCACATATTAGTCCCACATTCCGAGTTTCATACGAATCCCTTGAGAAATGGCTTGGTTCCAAAAATCCCAGACCCTATTGGCCAGATCCCAGAATTTCCATAGGAACAAGTCTTATAGTCACATATTAGTCCTACATTCCGATTTCATACAAATCCCCTGAGAAATGGCTTGGTTCCAAAAATTCCAGACCCTATTGGCCAGATCCTAGAATTACCATAGGATCAAGTCTTATAGTCACATATTAGTCCCACATTCCGAGTTTCATACGAATCCCTTGAGAAATGGCTTGGTTCCAAAAATCCC
The DNA here is from genome assembly GCA_947095585.1 of Nephrocerus scutellatus. Lineage (NCBI taxonomy): Eukaryota > Metazoa > Arthropoda > Insecta > Diptera > Pipunculidae > Nephrocerus > Nephrocerus scutellatus. Next base: position 54,208,397 of record OX352765.1, on the reverse strand, counting down.
AGACACTATTGGCCAGATCCCAGAATTTCCATAGCAACAAGTCTTATAGTCACATCTTAGTCCTACATTTCGAGTTTCATACGAATCCTTTGAGAAATGTCTTGGTTCCAAAAATCCCAGACTCTATTGGCCAGATCCCAGAATTTCCATAGGAACAAGTCTTATAGTCACATATTAGTCCTACATTCCGAGTTTCATACGAATCCCTTGAGAAATGGCTTGGTTCCAAAAATCCCAGACCCTATTGGCCAGATCCTAGAATTTCCATAGGAACAAGTTTTATAGTCACATATTAGTCCTACATTCCGAGTTTCATACGAAACCCTTGAGAAATGGCTTGGTTCCAAAAATCCCAGACCCTTTTGGCCAGATCCCAGAATTTCCATAGGAACAAGTCTTATAGTCACATATTAGTCCTACTTTCCGAGTTTCATACAAATCCCTTGAGAAATGGCTTGGTTCCAAAAATCCCAGACCCTATTGGCCAGATCCCAGTATTTCCATAGGAACAAGTCTTATAGTCGCATCTTAGTCCTACATTCCGAATTTAATGCGAATCTTTTGAGAAATTGATTTGCTCCAGAAATTCCAGACCATAATAATCATATTCAAGAATTTCCATAGGAACAAGTCTTATAGTCACATATTAGTCCTACATTCCGAGTTTCATACGAATCTTTTGAGAAATTGATTTGCTCCAGAAATTCCAGACCATAATAATCATATTCAAGAATTTCCATAGGAACAAGTCTTATAGTCACATATTAGTCCTACATTCCGAGTTTCATACGAATCCCTTGAAAAATGGCTTGGTTCCAAAAATCCCAGAACCTATGGGCCAGATCCCAGAATTTCCATAGGAACAAGTCTTATAGTCACATATTAGTCCTACATTTCGAGTTTCATACGAATCCCTTGAGAAATGGCTTGGTTCCAAAAATCCCAGACCCTATTGGCCAGATCCCAGAATTTCCATAGGAACAAGTCTTATAGTCACATATTAGTCCTACATTCCGAGTTTCATACGAATCTCTTGAGAAATGGCTTGGTTCCAAAAATCCCAGAATTTCCATAGGAACAAGTCTTATAGTCACATCTTAGTCCTACATTCCGAATTTCATGCGAATCGCTTGAGAAATTGATTTGCTCCAGAAATTCCAGACCATAATAATCTTATTTCAGAATTTCCATAGGAACAAGTCTTATAGTCGCATCTTAGTCCTACATTCCGAATTTCATGCGAATCGCTTGAGAAATTGATTTGCTCCAGAAATTCCAGACCATAATAATCTTATTTCAGAATTTCCATAGGAACAAGTCTTATAGTAACATATTAGTCCTACATTCCGAGTTTCATACGAATCCCTTGAGAAATGGCTTGGTTCCAAAAATCCCAGACCCTATTGTCCAGATCCCAGAATTTCCATAGGAACAAGTCTTATAGTCACATATTAATCCCACATTCCGAGTTTCATACGAATCCCTTGAGAAATGGCTTGGTTCCAAAAATCCCAGACCCTATTGGCCAGATCCCAGAATTTCCATAGGAACAAGTCTTATAGTCACATATTAGTCCTACATTCCGATTTCATACAAATCCCCTGAGAAATGGCTTGGTTCCAAAAATTCCAGTCCCTATTGGCCAGATCCTAGAATTTCCATAGGAACAAGTCTTATAGTCACATATTAGTCCTACATTCCGAGTTTCATACGAATCCCTTGAGAAATGGCTTGGTTCCAAAAATCCCAGACCCTATTGGCCAGATCCTAGAATTTCCATAGGAACAAGTTTTATAGTCACATATTAGTCCTACTTTCCTAGTTTCATACAAATCCCTTGAGAAATGGCTTGGTTCCAAAAATCCCAGACCCTATTGGCCAGATCCCAGTATTTCCATAGGAACAAGTCTTATAGTCGCATCTTAGTCCTACATTCCGAATTTAATGCCAATCGCTTGAGAAATTGATTTGCTCCAGAAATTCCAGACCATAATAATCATATTCAAGAATTTCCATAGGAACAAGTCTTATAGTCACATATTAGTCCTACATTCCGAGTTTCATACGAATCCCTTGAGAAATGGCTTGGTTCCAAAAATCCCAGACACTATTGGCCAGATCCCAGAATTTCCATAGGAACAAGTCTTATAGTCACATATTAGTCCTACATTCCGAATTTCATGCGAATCGCTTGAGAAATTGATTTGCTCCAGAAATTCCAGACCATAATAATCTTATTTCAGAATTTCCATAGGAACAAGTCTTATAGTCACATATTAGTCCTACATTCCGAGTTTCATACGAATCCCTTGAGAAATGGCTTGGTTCCAAAAATCCCAGACCCTATTGTCCAGATCCCAGAATTTCCATAGGAACAAGTCTTATAGTCACATATTAGTCCCACATTCCGAGTTTCATACGAATCCCTTGAGAAATGGCTTGGTTCCAAAAATCCCAGACCCTATTGGCCAGATCCCAGAATTTCCATAGGAACAAGTCTTATAGTCACATATTAGTCCTACATTCCGATTTCATACAAATCCCCTGAGAAATAGCTTGGTTCCAAAAATTCCAGACCCTATTGGCCAGATCCTAGAATTACCATAGGAACAAGTCTTATAGTCACATATTAGTCCTACATTCCGAGTTTCATACGAATCCCTTGAGAAATGGCTTGGTTCCAAAAATCCCAGACACTATTGGCCAGATCCCAGAATTTCCATAGCAACAAGTCTTATAGTCACATCTTAGTCCTACATTCCGAGTTTCATACGAATCCTTTGAGAAATGGCTTGGTTCCAAAAATCCCAGACCCTATTGGCCAGATCCCAGAATTTCCATAGGAACAAGTCTTATAGTCACATATTAGTCCTTCATTCCGAGTTTCATACGAATCCCTTGAGAAAAGTCTTATAGTCACATATTAGTCCTACATTCCGAGTTTCATACGAATCCCTTGAGAAATGGCTTGGTTCCAAAAATCCCAGACCCTATTGGCCAGATCCTAGAATTTCCATAGGAACAACTCTTATAGTCACATATTAGTCCTACATTCCGAGTTTCATACGAATCCAATGAGAAATGGCATGGTTCCAAAAATCGCAGACCCTATTGGCCAGATCCCAGAATTTCCATAGGAAAAAGTCTTATATTCACATCTTAGTCCTACATTCCGAGTTTCATACGAATCCCTTGAGAAATGGCTTGGTTCCAAAAATCCCAGACCATATTGGCAAGATCCCAGAATTTCATAGAAACAAGTCTTATAGTCACATATTAGTCCCACATTCCGAGTTTCATAAGAATCCCTTGAGAAATGGGTTGGTTCCAAAAATCCCAGACCCTATTGGCCAGATCCTAGAATTTCCATAGGTACAAGTCTTATAGTCACATATTAGTCCTACATTCCGAGTTTCATACAAATCCCTTGAGAAATGGCTTGGTTCCAAAAATCCCAGACCCTATTGGCCAGATCCTAGAATTTCCATAGGAACAAGTCTAATAGTCACTTATTAGTCCTACATTCCGAGTTTCATACGAATCCCTTGAGAAATGGCTTGGTTCCAAAATTCCCAGACCCTATTGGTCAGATTCCAGAATTTCCATAGGAACAAGTCTTATAGTCACATATTAGTCCTACATTCCAAATTTCATACAAATCCCTTGAGAAATGGCTTGGTTCCAAAAATGCCAGACCCTATTGGCCAGATCCCAGAATTTCCATAGGAACAAGTCTTATAGTCGCATCTTAGTCCTACATTCCGAATTTAATGAGAATCGCTTGAGAAATTGATTTGCTCCAGAAATTCCAGACCATAATAATCATATTCAAGAATTTCCATAGGAACAAGTCTTATAGTAACATATTAGTCCTACATTCCGAGTTTCATACGAATCCCTTGAGAAATGGCTTGATTCCAAAAATCCCAGACACTATTGGCCAGATCCCAGAATTTCCATAAGAACAAGTCTTATAGTCACATCTTAGTCCTACATTCCGAGTTTCATACGAATCCCTTGAGAAATGGCTTGGTTCCAAAAATCCCAGACCCTATTGTCCAGATCCCAGAATTTCCATAGGAACAAGTCTTATAGTCACATATTAGTCCCACATTCCGAGTTTCATACGAATCCCTTGAGAAATGGCTTGGTTCCAAAAATCCCAGACCCTATTGGCCAGATCCCAGAATTTCCATAGGAACAAGTCTTATAGTCACATATTAGTCCTACATTCCGATTTCATACAAATCCCCTGAGAAATGGCTTGGTTCCAAAAATTCCAGACCCTATTGGCCAGATCCTAGAATTACCATAGGATCAAGTCTTATAGTCACATATTAGTCCCACATTCCGAGTTTCATACGAATCCCTTGAGAAATGGCTTGGTTCCAAAAATCCCAGACACTATTGGCCAGATCCCAGAATTTCCATAGCAACAAGTCTTATAGTCACATCTTAGTCCTACATTTCGAGTTTCATACGAATCCTTTGAGAAATGTCTTGGTTCCAAAAATCCCAGACTCTATTGGCCAGATCCCAGAATTTCCATAGGAACAAGTCTTATAGTCACATATTAGTCCTACATTCCGAGTTTCATACGAATCCCTTGAGAAATGGCTTGGTTCCAAAAATCCCAGACCCTATTGGCCAGATCCTAGAATTTCCATAGGAACAAGTTTTATAGTCACATATTAGTCCTACATTCCGAGTTTCATACGAAACCCTTGAGAAATGGCTTGGTTCCAAAAATCCCAGACCCTTTTGGCCAGATCCCAGAATTTCCATAGGAACAAGTCTTATAGTCACATATTAGTCCTACTTTCCGAGTTTCATACAAATCCCTTGAGAAATGGCTTGGTTCCAAAAATCCCAGACCCTATTGGCCAGATCCCAGTATTTCCATAGGAACAAGTCTTATAGTCGCATCTTAGTCCTACATTCCGAATTTAATGCGAATCTTTTGAGAAATTGATTTGCTCCAGAAATTCCAGACCATAATAATCATATTCAAGAATTTCCATAGGAACAAGTCTTATAGTCACATATTAGTCCTACATTCCGAGTTTCATACGAATCTTTTGAGAAATTGATTTGCTCCAGAAATTCCAGACCATAATAATCATATTCAAGAATTTCCATAGGAACAAGTCTTATAGTCACATATTAGTCCTACATTCCGAGTTTCATACGAATCCCTTGAAAAATGGCTTGGTTCCAAAAATCCCAGAACCTATGGGCCAGATCCCAGAATTTCCATAGGAACAAGTCTTATAGTCACATATTAGTCCTACATTTCGAGTTTCATACGAATCCCTTGAGAAATGGCTTGGTTCCAAAAATCCCAGACCCTATTGGCCAGATCCCAGAATTTCCATAGGAACAAGTCTTATAGTCACATATTAGTCCTACATTCCGAGTTTCATACGAATCTCTTGAGAAATGGCTTGGTTCCAAAAATCCCAGAATTTCCATAGGAACAAGTCTTATAGTCACATCTTAGTCCTACATTCCGAATTTCATGCGAATCGCTTGAGAAATTGATTTGCTCCAGAAATTCCAGACCATAATAATCTTATTTCAGAATTTCCATAGGAACAAGTCTTATAGTCGCATCTTAGTCCTACATTCCGAATTTCATGCGAATCGCTTGAGAAATTGATTTGCTCCAGAAATTCCAGACCATAATAATCTTATTTCAGAATTTCCATAGGAACAAGTCTTATAGTAACATATTAGTCCTACATTCCGAGTTTCATACGAATCCCTTGAGAAATGGCTTGGTTCCAAAAATCCCAGACCCTATTGTCCAGATCCCAGAATTTCCATAGGAACAAGTCTTATAGTCACATATTAATCCCACATTCCGAGTTTCATACGAATCCCTTGAGAAATGGCTTGGTTCCAAAAATCCCAGACCCTATTGGCCAGATCCCAGAATTTCCATAGGAACAAGTCTTATAGTCACATATTAGTCCTACATTCCGATTTCATACAAATCCCCTGAGAAATGGCTTGGTTCCAAAAATTCCAGTCCCTATTGGCCAGATCCTAGAATTTCCATAGGAACAAGTCTTATAGTCACATATTAGTCCTACATTCCGAGTTTCATACGAATCCCTTGAGAAATGGCTTGGTTCCAAAAATCCCAGACCCTATTGGCCAGATCCTAGAATTTCCATAGGAACAAGTTTTATAGTCACATATTAGTCCTACTTTCCTAGTTTCATACAAATCCCTTGAGAAATGGCTTGGTTCCAAAAATCCCAGACCCTATTGGCCAGATCCCAGTATTTCCATAGGAACAAGTCTTATAGTCGCATCTTAGTCCTACATTCCGAATTTAATGCCAATCGCTTGAGAAATTGATTTGCTCCAGAAATTCCAGACCATAATAATCATATTCAAGAATTTCCATAGGAACAAGTCTTATAGTCACATATTAGTCCTACATTCCGAGTTTCATACGAATCCCTTGAGAAATGGCTTGGTTCCAAAAATCCCAGACACTATTGGCCAGATCCCAGAATTTCCATAGGAACAAGTCTTATAGTCACATATTAGTCCTACATTCCGAATTTCATGCGAATCGCTTGAGAAATTGATTTGCTCCAGAAATTCCAGACCATAATAATCTTATTTCAGAATTTCCATAGGAACAAGTCTTATAGTCACATATTAGTCCTACATTCCGAGTTTCATACGAATCCCTTGAGAAATGGCTTGGTTCCAAAAATCCCAGACCCTATTGTCCAGATCCCAGAATTTCCATAGGAACAAGTCTTATAGTCACATATTAGTCCCACATTCCGAGTTTCATACGAATCCCTTGAGAAATGGCTTGGTTCCAAAAATCCCAGACCCTATTGGCCAGATCCCAGAATTTCCATAGGAACAAGTTTTATAGTCACATATTAGTCCTACATTCCGATTTCATACAAATCCCCTGAGAAATGGCTTGGTTCCAAAAATTCCAGACCCTATTGGCCAGATCCTAGAATTTCCATAGGAACAAATCTTATAGTCACATATTAGTCCTACATTCCGAGTTTCATACGAATCCCTTGAGAAATGGCTTGGTTCCAAAAATCCCAGACCCTATTGGCCAGATCCTAGAATTTCCATAGGAACAAGTTTTATAGTCACATATTAGTCCTACTTTCCGAGTTTCATACAAATCCCTTGAGAAATGGCTTGGTTCCAAAAATCCCAGACCCTATTGGCGTTATCCCAGTATTTCCATAGGAACAAGTCTTATAGTCGCATCTTAGTCCTACATTCCGAATTTAATGCGAATCGCTTGAGAAATTGATTTGCTCCAGAAATTCCAGACCATAATAATCATATTCAAGAATTTCCATAGGAACAAGTCTTATAGTCACATATTAGTCCTACATTCCGAGTTTCATACGAATCCCTTGAGAAATGGCTTGGTTCCAAAAATCCTAGACACTATTGGCCAGATCCCAGAATTTCCATAGGAACAAGTCTTATAGTCACATATTAGTCCTACATTCCGAGTTTCATACGAATCCCTTGAAAAATGGCTTGGATCCAAAAATCCCAGAACCTATGGGCCAGATCCCAGAATTTCCATAGGAACAAGTCTTACAGTCACATATTAGTCCTACATTCCGAGTTTCATACGAATCCCTTGAGAAATGGCTTGGTTCCAAAAATCCCAGACCCTATTGGCCAGATCCCAGAATTTCCATAGGAACAAGTCTTATAGTCTCATATTAGTCCTACATTCCGAGTTTCATACGAATCTCTTGAGAAATGGCTTGGTTCCAAAAATCCCAGAATTTCCATAGGAACAAGTCTTATAGTCACATCTTAGTCCTACATTCCGAGTTTCATACGAATCCCTTGAGAAATGGCTTGGTTCCAAAAATCCCAGACCCTATTGTCCAGATCCCAGAATTTCCATAGGAACAAGTCTTATAGTCACATATTAGTCCCACATTCCGAGTTTCATACGAATCCCTTGAGAAATGGCTTGGTTCCAAAAATCCCAGACCCTATTGGCCAGATCCCAGAATTTCCATAGGAACAAGTCTTATAGTCACATATTAGTCCTACATTCTGATTTTATACAAATCCCCTGAGCAATGGCTTGGTTCCAAAAATTCCAGACCCTATTGGCCAGATCCTAGAATTTCCATTAGAACAAGTCTTATAGTCACATCTTAGTCCTACATTCCGAGTTTCATACGAATCCCTTGAGAAATGGCTTGGTTCCAAAAATCCCAGACCCTATAAGCCAAATCCCAGAATTTCCATAGGAGCAAGTCTTATAGTCACATATTAGTCCTACATTCCGAGTTTCATACGAATCCCTTGAGAAATGGCTTGGTTCCAAAAATCCCAGACCCTATTGGCCAGATCCTAGAATTTCCATAGGAACAAGTTTTATAGTCACATATTAGTCCTACATTCCGAGTTTCATACGAATCCCTTGAGAAATGGCTTGGTTCCAAAAATCCCAGACCCTTTTGGCCAGATCCCAGAATTTCCATAGGAACAAGTCTTATAGTCACATATTAGTCCTACTTTCCGAGTTTCATACAAATCCCTTGAGAAATGGCTTGGTTCCAAAAATCCCAGACCCTATTGGCCAGATCCCAGTATTTCCATAGGAACAAGTCTTATAGTCGCATCTTAGTCCTACATTCCGAATTTAATGCGAATCTTTTGAGAAATTGATTTGCTCCAGAAATTCCAGACCATAATAATCTTATTTCAGAATTTCCATAGGAACAAGTCTTATAGTCGCATCTTAGTCCTACATTCCGAATTTCATGCGAATCCCTTAAGAAATGGCTTGGTTCCAAAAATTCCAGACCATAATAATCTTATTTCAGAATTTCCATAGGAACAAGTCTTATAGTCACATATTAGTCCTACATTCCGAGTTTCATACGAATCCCTTGAGAAATGGCTTGGTTCCAAAAATCCCAGATCCTATTGGCCAGATCCCAGAATTTCCATAGGAACAAGTCTTATAGTCACATATTAGTCCTACATTCCGAGTTTCATACGAATCCCTTGAGAAATGGCTTGGTTCCAAAAATCCCAGACCCTATTGACCAGATCCCAGAATTTCCATAGGAATAAGTCTTATAGTCACATATTAGTCCTACATTCCAAGTTTCATACGAATCCCTTGAGAAATGGCTTGATTCCAAAAATCCCAGACCCTATTGGCCAGATCCCAGAATTTCCATAGGAACAAGTCTTATAGTCACATCTTAGTCCTACATTCCGAGTTTCATACGAATCCCTTAAGAAATGGCTTGGTTCCAAAAATCCCAGACCCTATTGGCCAGATCCCAGAATTTCCATAGAAACAAGTCTTATAGTCACATATTAGTCCTACATTCCGAGTTTTATACAAATCCCTTGAGAAATGGCTTGGTTCCAAAAATCCCAGACCCTATTGGCCAGATCCTAGAATTTTCATAGGAACAAGTCTTATAGTCACATATTAGTCCTACATTCCGAGTTTCATACGAATCCCTTGAGAAATGGCTTGGTTCCAAAAATCCCAGACCCTATTGGCCAGATCCAAGAATTTCCATAGGAACAAGTCTTATTGTCACATATTAGTCCTACATTCCGAGTTTCATATAAATCCCTTGAGAAATGGCTTGGTTCCAAAAATCACAGACCCTATTGGCCAGATCCCAGAATTTCCATAGGAACAAGTCTTATAGTCGCATCTTAGTCCTACATTCCGAATTTCATGCGAATCGCTTGAGAAATTGATTTGCTCCAGAAATTCCAGACCATAATAATCCTATTTCAGAATTTCCATAGGAACAAGTCTTATAGTCACATATTAGTCCTACATTCCGAGTTTCAAACGAATCACTTGAGAAATGGCTTGGTTCCAAAAATCCCAGACCCTATTGGCCAGTTCCCAGAATTTTCATAGGAACAAGTCTTATAGTCACATATTAGTCCTACATTCCGAGTTTCATACGAATCCCTTGAGAAATGGCTTGGTTCCAAAAATCCCAGACCCTATTGGCCAGATCCAAGAATTTCCATAGGAACAAGTCTTATTGTCACATATTAGTCCTACATTCCGAGTTTCATATAAATCCCTTGAGAAATGGCTTGGTTCCAAAAATCACAGACCCTATTGGCCAGATCCCAGAATTTCCATAGGAACAAGTCTTATAGTCGCATCTTAGTCCTACATTCCGAATTTCATGCGAATCGCTTGAGAAATTGATTTGCTCCAGAAATTCCAGACCATAATAATCCTATTTCAGAATTTCCATAGGAACAAGTCTTATAGTCACATATTAGTCCTACATTCCGAGTTTCAAACGAATCACTTGAGAAATGGCTTGGTTCCAAAAATCCCAGACCCTATTGGCCAGTTCCCAGAATTTCCATAGGAACAAGTCTTATAGTCGCATCTTAGTCCTACATTCCAAATTTCATGCGAATCGCTTGAGAAATTGATTTGCTCCAGAAATTCCAGACCATAATAATCTTATTTCAGAATTTCCATAGCAACAAGTCTTATAGTCACATATTAGTCCTACATTCCGAGTTTCATACGAATCCCTTGAGAAATGGCTTGGTTCCAAAAATCCCAGATCCTATTGGCCAGATCCCAGAATTTCCATAGGAACAAGTCTTATAGTCACATATTAGTCCTACATTCCGAGTTTCATACGAATCCCTTGAGAAATGGCTTGGTTCCAAAAATCCCAGACCCTATTGACCAGATCCCAGAATTTCCATAGGAATAAGTCTTATAGTCACATATTAGTCCTACATTCCAAGTTTCATACGAATCCCTTGAGAAATGGCTTGATTCCAAAAATCCCAGACCCTATTGGCCAGATCCCAGAATTTCCATAGGAACAAGTCTTATAGTCACATCTTAGTCCTACATTCCGAGTTTCATACGAATCCCTTAAGAAATGGCTTGGTTCCAAAAATCCCAGAACCTATTGGCCAGATCCCAGAATTTCCATAGGAACAAGTCTTATAGTCACATATTAGTCCTACATTCCGAGTTTCATACGAATCCCTTGAGAAATGGCTTGGTTCCAAAAATCCAAGGCCCTATTGGCCAGATCCCAGAATTTCCATAGGAACAAGTCTTATAGTCACATATTAGTCCTACATTCCGAGTTTCATACGAATCCCTTGAGAAATGGCTTGGTTCCAAAAATCCCAGACCCTATTGGCCAGATCCTAGAATTTCCATAGGAACAAGTCTTATAGTCAGATATTTGTCCTACATTCCGAGTTTCATACGAATCCCTTGAGAAATGGCTTGGTTCCAAAAATCCCAGACCATATTGGCCAGATCCCAGAATTTCCATAGGAACAAGTCTTATAGTCACATCTTAGTCGTCCATTCCGTGTTTCATACGAATCCCTTGAGAAATGGCTTGGTTCTAAAAATCCCACACCCTATTGGCCAGATCCTAGAATTTCCATAGGAACAAGTCTTATAGTCACATATTAGATCTACATTCCGAGTTTCATACGAATCCCTTGAGAAATGGCTTGGTTCCAAGAATCCCAGACCCTATTGGCCAGTTCCCAGAATTTCCATCGGAACAAGTCTTATATTCGCATCTTAGTCCTACATTCAGAATTTCATGCGAATCGCTTGAGAAATTGATTTGCTCCAGAGATTCCAGACCATAATATACATATTCCAGAATTTCCATAGGAACAAGTCTTATAGTCACATATTAGTCCTACATTCCGAGTTTCATACGAATCCCTTGAGAAATGGCTTGGTTCCAAAAATCCCAGGCCCTATTGGCCAGATCCCAGAATTTCCATAGGAGCAAGTCTTATAGTCACATATTAGTCCTACATTCCGAGTTTCATACGAATCCCTTGAGAAATGGCTTGGTTCCAAAAATCCCAGACCATATTGGCCAGATCCCAGAATTTCCATAGGAACAAGTCTTATAGTCACATATTAGTCCTACATTCCGAGTTTCATACGAATCCCTTGAGAAATGGCTTGGTTCCAATATTCCCAGATCCTATTGGCCAGATCCCAGAATTTCCAAAGGAACAAGTCTTATAGTCACATATTAGTCCCACATTCCGAGTTTCATACGAATCCCTTGATAAATGGCTTGGTTCCAAAAATCCCAGACCCTATTGGCCAGATCCCATAATTTCCATAGAAATAAGTCTTATAGTCACATATTAGTCCTACATTCCGAGTTTTATACAAATCCCTTGAGAAATGGCTTGGTTCCAAAAATCCCAGACCCTATTGGCCAGATCCTAGAATTTCCATAGGAACAAGTCTTATAGTCACATATTAGTCCTACATTCCGAGTTTCATACGAATCCCTTGAGAAATGGCTTGGTTCCAAAAATCCCAGACCCTATTGGCCAGATCCAAGAATTTCCATAGGAACAAGTCTTATTGTCACATATTAGTCCTACATTCCGAGTTTCATATAAATCCCTTGAGAAATGGCTTGGTTCCAAAAATCCCAGACCCTATTGGCCAGTTCCCAGAATTTCCATAGGAACAAGTCTTATAGTCGCATCTTAGTCCTACATTCCGAATTTCATGCGAATCGCTTGAGAAATTGATTTGCTCCATAAATTCCAGACCATAATAATCCTATTTCAGAATTTCCATAGGAACAAGTCTTATAGTCACATATTAGTCCTACATTCCGAGTTTCAAACGAATCCCTTGAGAAATGGCTTGGTTCCAAAAATCCCAGACCCTATTGGCCAGTTCCCAGAATTTCCATAGGAACAAGTCTTATAGTCGCATCTTAGTCCTACATTCCGAATTTCATGCGAATCGCTTGAGAAATTGATTTGCTCCAGAAATTCCAGACCATAATAATCTTATTTCAGAATTTCCATAGGAACAAGTCTTATAGTCACATATTAGTCCTACATTCCGAGTTTCATACGAATCCCTTGAGAAATGGCTTGGTTCCAAAAATCCCAGACCTTATTGGCCAGATCCTAGAATTTCCATAGGAACAAGTCTTATAGTCACATATTAGTCCTACATTCCGAGTTTCATACGAATCCCTTGAGAAATGGCTTGGTTCCAAAAATCCCAGACCCTATTGACCAGATCCCAGAATTTCCATAGGAATAAGTCTTATAGTCACATATTAGTCCTACATTCCAAGTTTCATACGAATCCCTTGAGAAATGGCTTGATTCCAAAAATCCCAGACCCTATTGGCCAGATCCCAGAATTTCCATAGGAACAAGTCTTATAGTCACATCTTAGTCCTACATTCCGAGTTTCATACGAATCCCTTAAGAAATGGCTTGGTTCCAAAAATCCCAGACCCTATTGGCCAGATCCCAGAATTTCCATAGGAACAAGTCTTATAGTCACATATTAGTCCTACATTCCGAGTTTCATACGAATCCCTTGAGAAATGGCTTGGTTCCAAAAATCCCAGGCCCTATTGGCCAGATCCCAGAATTTCCATAGGAACAAGTCTTATAGTCACATATTAGTCCTACATTCCGAGTTTCATACGAATCCCTTGAGAAATGGCTTGGTTCCAAAAATCCCAGACCCTATTGGCCAGATCCTAGAATTTCCATAGGAACAAGTCTTATAGTCAGATATTTGTCCTACATTCCGAGTTTCATACGAATCCCTTGAGAAATGGCTTGGTTCCAAAAATCCCAGACCATATTGGCCAGATCCCAGAATTTCCATAGGAACAAGTCTTATAGTCACATCTTAGTCCTACATTCCGAGTTTCATACGAATCCCTTGAGAAATGGCTTGATTCCAAAAATCCCAGGCCCTATAAGCCAAATCCCAGAATTTCCATAGGAGCAAGTCTTATAGTCACATATTAGTCCTACATTCCGAGTTTCATACGAATCCCTTGAGACATGGCTTGGTTCCAAAAATCCCAGACCATATTAGCCAGATCCCAGAATTTCCAGAGGAACAAGTCTTATAGTCACATATTAGTCCTACATTCCGAGTTTCATACGAATCCCTTGAGAAATGGCTTGGTTCCAATATTCCCAGATCCTATTGGCCAGATCCCAGAATTTCCAAAGGAACAAGTCTTATAGTCACATATTAGTCCCACATTCCGAGTTTCATACGAATCCCTTGATAAATGGCTTGGTTCCAAAAATCCCAGACCCTATTGGCCAGATCCCAGAATTTCCATAGAAACAAGTCTTATAGTCACATATTAGTCCTACATTCCGAGTTTTATACAAATCCCTTGAGAAATGGCTTGGTTCCAAAAATCCCAGACCCTATTGGCCAGATCCTAGAATTTCCATAGGAACAAGTCTTATAGTCACATATTAGTCCTACATTCCGAGTTTCATACGAATCCCTTGAGAAATGGCTTGGTTCCAAAAATCCCAGACCCTATTGGCCAGATCCAAGAATTTCCATAGGAACAAGTCTTATTGTCACATATTAGTCCTACATTCCGAGTTTCATATAAATCCCTTGAGAAATGGCTTGGTTCCAAAAATCCCAGACCCTATTGGCCAGTTCCCAGAATTTCCATAGGAACAAGTCTTATAGTCGCATCTTAGTCCTACATTCCGAGTTTCAAACGAATCCCTTGAATAATGGCTTGGTTCCAAAAATCCCAGACCCTATTGGCCAGTTCCCAGAATTTCCATAGGAACAAGTCTTATAGTCGCATCTTAGTCCTACATTCCGAATTTCATGCGAATCGCTTGAGAAATTGATTTGCTCCAGAAATTCCAGACCATAATAATCCTATTTCAGAATTTCCATAGGAACAAGTCTTATAGTCACATATTAGTCCTACATTCCGAGTTTCAAACGAATCCCTTGAATAATGGCTTGGTTCCAAAAATCCCAGACCCTATTGGCCAGTTCCCAGAATTTCCATAGGAACAAGTCTTATAGTCGCATCTTAGTCCTACATTCCGAATTTCATGCGAATCGCTTGAGAAATTGATTTGCTCCAGAAATTCCAGACCATAATAATCTTATTTCAGAATTTCCATAGGAACAAGTCTTATAGTCACATATTAGTCCTACATTCCGAGTTTCATACGAATCCCTTGAGAAATGGCTTGGTTCCAAAAATCCCAGACCCTATTGGCCAGATCTCAAAATTTACATAGGAACAAGTCTTATAGTCACATATTAGTCCTACATTCCGAGTTTCATACGAATCCCTTGAGAAATTGCTTGGTTCCAAAAATCCCAGACCCTATTGACCAGATCCCAGAATTTCCATAGGAATAAGTCTTATAGTCACATATTAGTCCTACAGTTTCATACGAATCCCTTGAGAAATGGCTTGATTCCAAAAATCCCAGACCCTATTGGCCAGATCCCAGAATTTCCATAGGAACAAGTCTTATAGTCACATCTTAGTCCTACATTCCGAGTTTCTTACGAATCCCTTAAGAAATGGCTTGGTTCCAAAAATCCCAGACCCTATTGGCCAGATCCCAGAATTTCCATAGGAACAAGTCTTATAGTCACATATTAGTCCTACATTCCGAGTTTCATACGAATCCCTTGAGAAATGGCTTTGTTCCAAAAATCCCAGGCCCTATTGGCCAGATCCCAGAATTTCCATAGGAACAAGTCTTATAGTCACATATTAGTCCTACATTCCGAGTTTCATACGAATCCCTTGAGAAATGGCTTGGTTCCAAAAATCCCAGACCCTATTGGCCAGATCCTAGAATTTCCATAGGAACAAGTCTTATAGTCAGATAATTGTCCTACATTCCGAGTTTCATACGAATCCCTTGAGAAATGGCTTGGTTCCAAAAATCCCAGACCATATTGGCCAGATCCCAGAATTTCCATAGGAACAAGTCTTATAGTCACATCTTAGTCCTACATTCCGAGTTTCATACGAATCCCTTGAGAAATGGCTTGATTCCAAAAATCCCAGACCCTGTTGGCCAGATCCCAGAATTTCCATAGGAACAAGTCTTATAGTCACATCTTAGTCGTACATTCCGAGTTTCATACGAATCCCTTGAGAAATGGCTTGGTTCTAAAAATCCCACACCCTATTGGCCAGATCCTAGAATTTCCATAGAAACAAGTCTTATAGTCACATATTAGACCTACATTCCGAGTTTCATACGAATCCCTTGAGAAATGGCTTGGTTCCAAAAATCCCAGACCCTATTGGCCAGTTCCCAGAATTTCCATCGGAACAAGTCTTATAGTCGCATCTTAGTCCTACATTCAGAATTTCATGCGAATCGCTTGAGAAATTGATTTGCTCCAGAGATTCCAGACCATAATAATCATATTCCAGAATTTCCATAGGAACAAGTCTTATAGTCACATATTAGTCCTACATTCCGAGTTACATACGAATCCCTTGAGAAATGGCTTGGTTCCAAAAATCCCAGGCCCTATTGGCCAGATCCCAGAATTTCCATAGGAACAAGTCTTATAGTCACATATTAGTCCTACATTCCGAGTTTCATACGAATCCCTTGAGAAATGGCTTGGTTCCAAAAATCCCAGACCCTATTGGCCAGATCCTAGAATTTCCATAGGAACAAGTCTTATAGTCAGATATTTGTCCTACATTCCGAGTTTCATACGAATCCCTTGAGAAATGGCTTGGTTCCAAAAATCCCAGACCCTATTGGCCAGATCCTAGAATTTCCATAGGAACAAGTCTAACAGTCACTTATTAGTCCTACATTCCGAGTTTCATACGAATCCCTTGAGAAATGGCTTGGTTCCAAAAATCCCAGACCTTATTGGTCAGATTCCAGAATTTCCATAGGAACAAGTCTTATAGTCACATATTAGTCCTACATTCCGAGTTTCATACAAATCCCTTGAGAAATGGCTTGGTTCCAAAAATGCCAGTCCCTATTGGCCAGATCCCAGAATTTCCATAGGAACAAGTCCTACATTCCGATTTTAATGAGAATCGCTTGAGAAATGGCTTGGTTCCAAAAATCCCACACCCTATTGGCCAGATCCTAGAATTTCCATAGGAACAAGTCTTATAGTCACATATTAGATCTACATTCCGAGTTTCATACGAATCCCTTGAGAAATGGCTTGGTTCCAAAAATTCCAGACCCTATTGGCCAGATCCTAGAATTTCCATAGGAACAAGTCTTATAGTCACATATTAGACCTACATTCCGAGTTTCATACGAATCCCTTGAGAAATGGCTTGGTTCCAAAAATCCCAGACCCTATTGGCCAGTTCCCAGAATTTCCATAGGAACAAGTCTTATAGTCACATATTAGTCCTACATTCCGAGTTTCATACGAATCCCTTGAGAAATGGCTTGGTTCCAATAATCCCACACCCTATTGGCCAGATCCTAGAATTTCCATGGGAACTAGTCTTATAGTCACATATTAGACCTACATTCCGAGTTTCATACGAATCCCTTGAGAAATGGCTTGGTTCCAAAAATCCCAGACCCTATTGGCCAGTTCCCAGAATTTCCATCGGAACAAGTCTTATAGTCGCATCTTAGTCCTACATTCCGAATTTCATGCGAATCGCTTGAGAAATTGATTTGCTCCAGAGATTCCAGACCATAACAATCATATTCCAGAATTTCCATAGGAACAAGTCTTATAGTCACATATTAGTCCTACATTCCGAGTTTCATACGAATCCCTTGAGAAATGGCTTGGTTCCAAAAATCCCAGGCCCTATTGGCCAGATCCCAGAATTTCCATAGGAACAAGTCTTATAGTCACATATTAGTCCTACATTCCGAGTTTCATACGAATCCCTTGAGAAATGGCTTGGTTCCAAAAATCCCAGACCCTATTGGCCAGATCCAAGAATTTCCATAGGAACAAGTCTTATAGTCAGATATTTGTCCTACATTCCGAGTTTCATACGAATCCCTTGAGAAATGGCTTGGTTCCAAAAATCCCTGACCCTATTGGCCAGATCCTAGAATTTCCATAGGAACAAGTCTTATTGTCACATCTTAGTCGTACATTCCGAGTTTCATACGAATCCCTTGAGAAATGGCTTGGTTCCAAAAATACCACACCCTATTGGCCAGATCCTAGAATTTCCATAGGAACAAGTCTTATAGTCACATATTAGACCTACATTCCGAGTTTCATACGAATCCCTTGAGAAATGGCTTGGTTCCAAAAATCCCAGACCCTATTGGCCAGTTCCCAGAATTTCCATCGGAACAAGTCTTATAGTCGCATCTTAGTCCTACATTCCGAATTTCATGCGAATTGTTTGAGAAATTGATTTGCTCCAGAGATTCCAGACCATAATAATCATATTCCAGAATTTCCGTAGAAACAAGTCTTATAGTCACATATTAGTCCTACATTCCGAGTTTCATACGAATCCCTTGAGAAATGGCTTAATTCCAAAAATCCCAGGCCCTATTGGCCAGATCCCAGAATTTCCATAGGAACAAGTCTTATAGTCACATATTAGTCCTACATTCCGAGTTTCATACGAATCCCTTGAGAAATGGCTTGGTTCCAAAAATCCCAGACCCTATTGGCCAGATCCTAGAATTTCCATAGGAACAAGTCTTATAGTCAGATATTTGTCCTACATTCCGAGTTTCATACGAATCCCTTGAGAAATGGCTTGGTTCCAAAAATCCCAGACCCTATTGGCCAGATCCCAGAATTTCCATAGGAACAAGTCTTATAGTCACATATTAGTCCTACATTCCGAGTTTCATACGAATCCCTTGAGAAATGGCTTGGTTCCAAAAATCCCAGACCCTATTGGCCAGATCCTAGAATTTCCATAGGAACAAGTCTTATAGTCAGATATTTGTCCTACATTCCGAGTTTCATACGAATCCCTTGAGAAATGGCTTGGTTCCAAAAATCCCAGACCCTATTGGCCAGTTCCCAGAATTTCCATCGGAACAAGTCTTATAGTCGCATCTTAGTCCTACATTCCGAATTTCATGCGAATTGTTTGAGAAATTGATTTGCTCCAGAGATTCCAGACCATAATAATCATATTCCAGAATTTCCGTAGAAACAAGTCTTATAGTCACATATTAGTCCTACATTCCGAGTTTCATACGAATCCCTTGAGAAATGGCTTAATTCCAAAAATCCCAGGCCCTATTGGCCAGATCCCAGAATTTCCATAGGAACAAGTCTTATAGTCACATATTAGTCCTACATTCCGAGTTTCATACGAATCCCTTGAGAAATGGCTTGGTTCCAAAAATCCCAGACCCTATTGGCCAGATCCTAGAATTTCCATAGGAACAAGTCTTATAGTCAGATATTTGTCCTACATTCCGAGTTTCATACGAATCCCTTGAGAAATGGCTTGGTTCCAAAAATCCCAGACCCTATTGGCCAGATCCCAGAATTTCTATAGGAACAAGTCTTACAGTCACGTATTAGTCCTACATTCCGAGTTTCATACGAATCCCTTGAGAAATGGCTTGGTTCCAAAAATCCCAGACCCTATTGGCCAGATCCCAGAATTTCCATAGGAACAAGTCTTATAGTCGCATCTTAGTTCTACATTCCGAATTTCATGCGAATCGCTTGAGAAATTGATTTGCTCCAGAAATTCCAGACCTTAATAATCTTATTTCAGAATTTCCATAGGAACAAGTCTTATAGTCACATATTAGTCCTACATTCTGAGTTTCATACGAATCACTTGAGAAATGGCTTGGTTCCAAAAATCCCAGACCCTATTGGCCAGTTCCCAGAATTTCCATAATAACAAGTCTTTTAGTCGCATCTTAGTCATACATTCCGAATTTCATTCGAATCCCTTGAGAAATTGATTTGCTCCAGAAATTCCAGACCATAATAATCATACGAATCCCTTGAGAAATGGCTTGTTTCCAAAAATCCCAGACCCTATTGGCCAGATCCCAGAATTTCCATATGAGCAAGTCTTATAGTCATATATTAGTCCTACATTCCGAGTTTCATACGAATCCCTTGAGAAATGGCTTGGTTCCAAAAATCCCAGACCCTATTGGCCAGATCCCAGAATTTCCATAGGAACAAGTCTTATAGTCACATATTAGTCCTACATTCCGAGTTTCATACGAATCCCTTGAGAAATGGCTTGGTTCCAAAAATCCCAGACCCTATTGGCCAGATCCCAGAATTTCCATAGGAACAAGTCTTATAGTCACATATTAGTCCTACATTCCGAGTTTCATACGAATCCCTTGAGAAATGGCTTGGTTCCAAAAATCCCAGACCCTATTGGCCAGATCCCAGAATTTCTATAGGAACAAGTCTTACAGTCACGTATTAGTCCTACATTCCGAGTTTCATACGAATCCCTTGAGAAATGGCTTGGTTCCAAAAATCCCAGACACTATTGACCAGATCCCAGAATTTCCATAGGAACAAGTCTTATAGTCACATATTAGTCCTACATTCCGAGTTTTATACGAATCCCTTGAGAAATGGCTTGGTTCCAAAAATCCCAGACACTATTGGCCAGATCCCAGAATTTCCATAGGAACAAGTCTTATAGTCACATATTAGTCCTACATTCCTAGTTTCATACGAATCCCTTGAGAAATGGCTTGGTTCCAAAAATCCCAGACCCTATTGGCCAGATCCCAGAATTTCCATAGGAACAAGTCTTATAGTCACGTATTAGTCCTACATTCCGAGTTTCATACGAATCCCTTGAGAAATGGCTTGGTTCCAAAAATCCCAGACACTATTGACCAGATCCCAGAATTTCCATAGGAACAAGTCTTATAGTCACATATTAGTCCTACATTCCGAGTTTTATACGAATCCCTTGAGAAATGGCTTGGTTCCAAAAATCCCAGACCCTATTGGCCAGATCCCAGAATTTCCAAAGGAACAAGTCTTATAGTCACATATTAGTCCCACATTCCGAGTTTCATACGAATCCCTTGAGAAATGGCTTGGTTTCAAAAATCCCAGACACTATTGACCAGATCCCAGAATTTCCATAGGAACAAGTCTTATAGTCACATATTAGTCCTACATTCCGAGTTTTATACGAATCCCTTGAGAAATGGCTTGGTTCCAAAAATCCCAGACACTATTGGCCAGATCCCAGAATTTCCATAGGAACAAGTCTTATAGTCACATATTAGTCCTACATTCCGAGTTTTATACGAATCCCTTGAGAAATGGCTTGGTTCCAAAAATCCCAGACCCTATTGGCCAGATCCCAGAATTTCCATAGGAACAAGTCTTATAGTCACATATTAGTCCTACATTCCGAGTTTCATACAAATCCCTTGGGAAATGGCTTGGTTCCAAAAATCCCAACACCTATTGGCCAGATCCTAGAATTTCCATAGGAACAAGTCTTATAGTCACATATTAGTCCTACATTCCGAGTTTCATACGAATCCCTTGAGAAATGGCTTGGTTCCAAAAATCCCAGACCCTATTGGCCAGTTCCCAGAATTTCCATCGGAACAAGTCTTATAGTCGCATCTTAGTCCTACATTCCGAATTTCATGCGAATCGCTTGAGAAATTGATTTGCTCCAGAGATTCGAGACCATAATAATCATATTCCAGAATTTCCATAGGAACAAGTCTTATATTCACATATTAGTCCTACATTCCGAGTTTCATACGAATCCCTTAAGAAATGGCTTGGTTCCAAAAATCCCAGACCCTATTGGCCAGATCCCAGAATTTCCATAGGAACAAGTCTTATAGTCACATATTAGTCCTACATTCCGAGTTTCATACGAATCCTTTGAGAAATGGCTTGGTTCCAAAAATCCCAGACCCTATTGACCAGATCCCAGAATTTCCATAGGAACAAGTCTTATAGTCACATATTAGTCCTATATTCCGAGTTTCATACAAATCCCTTGAGAAATGGCTTGGTTCCAAAAATCCCAGACCCTATTGGCCAGATCCCAAAATTTCCATAGGAACAAGTCTTATAGTCACGTATTAGTCCTACATTGCGAGTTTCATACGAATCCCTTGAGAAATGGCTTGGTTCCAAAAATCCCAGACCCTATTGGCCAGATCCCAGAATTTCCAAAGGAACAAGTCCTATAGTCACATATTAGTCCCACATTCCGAGTTTCATACGAATCCCTTGAGAAATGGCTTGGTTCCAAAAATCCCAGACCCTATTGGCCAGATCCCAAAATTTCCATAGGAACAAGTCTTATAGTCACATATTAGTCCCACATTCCGAGTTTCATACGAATCCCTTGAGAAATGGCTTGGTTCCAAAAATCCCAGACCCTATAGGCCAGTTCCCAGAATTTCCATAGGAACAAGTCTTATAGTCACATATTAGTCCTACATTCCGAGTTTCATACAAATCCCTTTAGAAATGGCTTGGTTCCAAAAATCCCAGACCCTATTGGCCAGATCCTATAATTTCCATAGGAACAAGTCTTATAGTCACATATTAGTCCTACATTCCGAGTTTCATACGAATCCCTTGAGAAATGGATTGGTTCCAAAAATCCCAGACCCTATTGGCCAGATTCCAGAATTTCCATAGGAACAAGTCTTATTGTCACATATTAGTCCTACATTCCGAGTTTCATATAAATCCCTTAAGAAATGGCTTGGTTCAAAAAATCCAAGACCCTATTGGCCAGATCCTAGAATTTCCATAGGAACAAGTCTTATAGTCACATATTAGTCCTACATTCCGAGTTTCATACGAATCCCATGAGAAATGGCTTGGTTCCAAAAATCCCAGACCCTATTGGCCAGTTCCCAGAATTTCCATAGGAACAAGTCTTATAGTCGCATCTTAGTCCTACATTCCGAATTTCATGCGAATCGCTTGAGAAATTGATTTGCTCCAGAAATTCCAGACCATAATAATCTTATTTCAGAATTTCCATAGGAACAAGTCTTATAGTCGCATCTTAGTCCTACATTCCGAATTTCATGCGAATCGCTTGAGAAATTGATTTGCTCCAGAAATTCCAGACCATAATAATCTTATTTCAGAATTTCCATAGGAACAAGTCTTATAGTCACATATTAGTCCTACATTCCGAGTTTCATACGAATCCCTTGGGAAATGGCTTGGTTCCAAAAATCCCAGACCCTATTGGCCAGATCCCAGAATTTCCATAGGAACAAGTCTTATAGTCGCATCTTAGTCCTACATTCCGAATTTCATGCGAATCGCTTGAGAAATTGATTTGCTCCAGAAATTCCAGACCATAATAATCTTATTTCAGAATTTCCATAGGAACAAGTCTTATAGTCGCATCTTAGTCCTACATTCCGAATTTCATGCGAATCGCTTGAGAAATTGATTTGCTCCAGAAATTCCAGACCATAATAATCTTATTTCAGAATTTCCATAGAAACAAGTCTTATAGTCACATATTAGTCCTACATTCCGAGTTTCATACGAATCCCTTGGGAAATGGCTTGGTTCCAAAAATCCCAGACCCTATTGGCCAGTTCCCAGAATTTCCATAGGAACAAGTCTTATAGTCGCATCTTAGTCCTACATTCCGAATTTCATGCGAATCGCTTGAGAAATTGATTTGCTCCAGAAATTCCAGACCATAATAATCTTATTTCAGAATTTCCATAGGAACAAGTCTTATAGTCACATATTAGTCCTACATTCAGAGTTTCATACGAATCCCTTGAGAAATGGCTTGGTTCCAAAAATCCCAGACCCTATTAGCCAGTTCCCAGAATTTCCATAGGAACAAGTCTTATAGTCGCATCTTAGTCCTACATTCCGAATTTCATGCGAATCGCTTGAGAAATTGATTTGCTCCAGAAATTCCAGACCATAATAATCTTATTTCAGAATTTCCATAGGAACAAGTCTTATAATCACATATTAGTCCTACATTCCGAGTTTCATACGAATCCCTTGAGAAATGGCTTGGTTCCAAAAATCATAGACCCTATTGGCCAGTTCCCAGAATTTCCATAGGAACAAGTCTTATAGTCGCATCTTAGTCCTACATTCCGAATTTCATGCGAATCGCTTGAGAAATTGATTTGCTCCAGAAATTCCAGACCATAATAATCTTATTTCAGAATTTCCATAGGAACAAGTCTTATAGTCACATATTAGTCCTACATTCCGAGTTTCATACGAATCCCTTGAGAAATGGCTTGGTTCCAAAAATCCCAGACCCTATTGGCCAGTTCCCAGAATTTCCATAGGAACAAGTCTTATAGTCGCATCTTAGTCCTACATTCCGAATTTCATGCGAATCGCTTGAGAAATTGATTTGCTCCAGAAATTCCAGACCATAATAATCTTATTTCAGAATTTCCATAGGAACAAGTCTTATAATCACATATTAGTCCTACATTCCGAGTTTCATACGAATCCCTTGAGAAATGGCTTGGTTCCAAAAATCACAGACCCTATTGGCCAGTTCCCAGAATTTCCATAGGAACAAGTCTTATAGTCGCATCTTAGTCCTACATTCCGAATTTCATGCGAATCGCTTGAGAAATTGATTTGCTCCAGAAATTCCAGACCATAATAATCTTATTTCAGAATTTCCATAGGAACAAGTCTTATAGTCACATATTAGTCCTACATTCCGAGTTTCATACGAATCCCTTGGGAAATGGCTTGGTTCCAAAAATCCCAGACCCTATTGGCCAGTTCCCAGAATTTCCATAGGAACAAGTCTTATAGTCGCATCTTAGTCCTACATTCCGAATTTCATGCGAATCGCTTGAGAAATTGATTTGCTCCAGAAATTCCAGACCATAATAATCTTATTTCAGAATTTCCATAGGAACAATTCTTATAATCACATATTAGTCCTACATTCCGAGTTTCATACGAATCCCTTGAGAAATGGCTTGGTTCCAAAAATCACAGACCCTATTGGCCAGTTCCCAGAATTTCCATAGGAACAAGTCTTATAGTCGCATCTTAGTCCTACATTCCGAATTTCATGCGAATCGCTTGAGAAATTGATTTGCTCCAGAAATTCCAGGCCATAATAATCTTATTTCAGAATTTCCATAGGAACAAGTCTTATAGTCACATATTAGTCCTACATTCCGAGTTTCATACGAATCCCTTGGGAAATGGCTTGGTTCCAAAAATCCCAGACCCTATTGGCCAGTTCCCAGAATTTCCATAGGAACAAGTCTTATAGTCGCATCTTAGTCCTACATTCCGAATTTCATGCGAATCGCTTGAGAAATTGATTTGCTCCAGAAATTCCAGACCGTAATAATCTTATTTCAGAATTTCCATAGGAACAAGTCTTATAGTCACATATTAGTCCTACATTCAGAGTTTCATACGAATCCCTTGGGAAATGGCTTGGTTCCGAAAATCCCAGACCCTATTGGCCGGTTCCCAGAATTTCCATAGGAACAAGTCTTATAGTCGCATCTTAGTCCTACATTCCGAATTTCATGCGAATCGCTTGAGAAATTGATTTGCTCCAGAAATTCCAGACCATAATAATCTTATTTCAGAATTTCCATAGGAACAAGTCTTATAATCACATATTAGTCCTACATTCCGAGTTTCATACGAATCCCTTGAGAAATGGCTTGGTTCCAAAAATCATAGACCCTATTGGCCAGTTCCCAGAATTTCCATAGGAACAAGTCTTATAGTCGCATCTTAGTCCTACATAACGAATTTCATGCGAATCGCTTGAGAAATTTATTTGCTCCAGAAATTCCAGACCATAATAATCTTATTTCAGAATTTCCATAGGAACAAGTCTTATAGTCACATATTAGTCCTACATTCCGAGTTTCATACGAATCCCTTGAGAAATGGCTTGGTTCCAAAAATCCCAGACCCTATTGGCCAGTTCCCAGAATTTCCATAGGAACAAGTCTTATAGTCGCATCTTAGTCCTACATTCCGAATTTCATGCGAATCGCTTGAGAAATTGATTTGCTCCAGAAATTCCAGACCATAATAATCTTATTCCAGAATTTCCATAGGAACAAGTCTTATAATCACATATTAGTCCTACATTCCGAGTTTCATACGAATCCCTTGAGAAATGGCTTGGTTCCAAAAATCACAGACCCTATTGGCCAGTTCCCAGAATTTCCATAGGAACAAGTCTTATAGTCGCATCTTAGTCCTACATTCCGAATTTCATGCGAATCGCTTGAGAAATTGATTTGCTCCAGAAATTCCAGACCATAATAATCTTATTTCAGAATTTCCATAGGAACAAGTCTTATAGTCACATATTAGTCCTACATTCCGAGTTTCATACGAATCCCTTGGGAAATGGCTTGGTTCCAAAAATCCCAGACCCTATTGGCCAGTTCCCAGAATTTCCATAGGAACAAGTCTTATAGTCGCATCTTAGTCCTACATTCCGAATTTCATGCGAATCGCTTGAGAAATTGATTTGCTCCAGAAATTCCAGACCATAATAATCTTATTTCAGAATTTCCATAGGAACAATTCTTATAATCACATATTAGTCCTACATTCCGAGTTTCATACGAATCCCTTGAGAAATGGCTTGGTTCCAAAAATCACAGACCCTATTGGCCAGTTCCCAGAATTTCCATAGGAACAAGTCTTATAGTCGCATCTTAGTCCTACATTCCGAATTTCATGCGAATCGCTTGAGAAATTGATTTGCTCCAGAAATTCCAGGCCATAATAATCTTATTTCAGAATTTCCATAGGAACAAGTCTTATAGTCACATATTAGTCCTACATTCCGAGTTTCATACGAATCCCTTGGGAAATGGCTTGGTTCCAAAAATCCCAGACCCTATTGGCCAGTTCCCAGAATTTCCATAGGAACAAGTCTTATAGTCGCATCTTAGTCCTACATTCCGAATTTCATGCGAATCGCTTGAGAAATTGATTTGCTCCAGAAATTCCAGACCATAATAATCTTATTTCAGAATTTCCATAGGAACAAGTCTTATAGTCACATATTAGTCCTACATTCCGAGTTTCATACGAATCCCGTGAGAAATGGCTTGGTTCCAAAAATCCCAGACCCTATTGGCCAGTTCCCAGAATTTCCATAGGAACAAGTCTTATAGTCGCATCTTATTCCTACATTCCGAATTTCATGCGAATCGCTTGAGAAATTGATTTGCTCCAGAAATTCCAGACCATAATAATCTTATTTCAGAATTTCCATAGGAACAAGTCTTATAGTCACATATTAGTCCTACATTCCGAGTTTCATACGAATCCCTTGGGAAATGGCTTGGTTCCAAAAATCCCAGACCCTATTGGCCAGTTCCCAGAATTTCCATAGGAACAAGTCTTATAGTCGCATCTTAGTCCTACATTCCGAATTTCATGCGAATCGCTCGAGAAATTGATTTGCTCCAGAAATTCCAGACCATAATAATCATATTCCAGAATTTCCATAGGAACAAGTCTTATAGTCACATATTAGTCCTACATTCCGAGTTTCATACGAATCCCTTGAGAAATGGCTTGGTTCCAAAAATCACAGACCTTATTGGCCAGTTCCCAGAATTTCCATAGGAACAAGTCTTATAGTCGCATCTTAGTCCTACATTCCGAATTTCATGCGAATCGCTTGAGAAATTGATTTGCTCCAGAAATTCCTGACCATAATAATCTTATTTCAGAATTTCCATAGGAACAAGTCTTATAGTCACATATTAGTCCTACATTCCGAGTTTCATACGAATCCCTTGGGAAATGGCTTGGTTCCAAAAATTCCAGACCCTATTGGCCAGTTCCCAGAATTTCCATAGGAACAAGTCTTATAGTCGCATCTTAGTCCTACATTCCGAATTTCATGCGAATCGCTTGAGAAATTGATTTGCTCCAGAAATTCCAGACCATAATAATCTTATTTCAGAATTTCCATAGGAACAAGTCTTATAGTCACATATTAGTCCTACATTCCGAGTTTCATACGAATCCCGTGAGAAATGGCTTGGTTCCAAAAATCCCAGACCCTATTGGCCAGTTCCCAGAATTTCCATAGGAACAAGTCTTATAGTCGCATCTTAGTCCTACATTCCGAATTTCATGCGAATCGCTTGAGAAATTGATTTGCTCCAGAAATTCCAGACCATAATAATCTTATTTCAGAATTTCCATAGGAACAAGTATTATAGTCACATATTAGTCCTACATTCCGAGTTTCATACGAATCCCTTGAGAAATGGCTTGGTTCCAAAAATCCCAGACCCTATTGGCCAGTTCCCAGAATTTCCATAGGAACAAGTCTTATAGTCTCATGTTAGTCTACATTCCGAGATTCATACGAATCCCTTGAGAAATGGCTTGGTTCCAAAAATCCCAGACCCTATTGGCCAGATCCCAGAATTTCCATAGGAACAAGTCTTATAGTCACATATTAGTCGTACATTCCGATTTCATGCGAATCGCTTGAGAAATTGATTTGCTCCAGAAATTCCCAGACCCTATTGGCCAGATCCCAGAATTTCCATAGGAACAAGTCTTATAGTCACATATTAGTCCTACATTCCAAGTTTCATACGAATCCCTTGAGAAATGGCTTGGTTCCAAAAATCCCAGACCCTATTGACCAGATCCCAGAATTTCCATAGGAACAAGTCTTATAGTCACATATTAGTCGTACATTCCGATTTCATGCGAATCGCTTGAGAAATTGATTTGCTCCAGAATTTCCAGACCATAATAATCATATTCCAGAATTTCCATAGGAACAAGTCTTATAGTCACATATTAGTCCTACATTCCGAGTTTCATATGAATCCCTTGAGAAATGGCTTGGTTCCAAAAATCCCAGACCCTATTGGCCAGTTCCCAGAATTTCCATCGGAACAACATTCCGAATTTCATGCGAATCGCTTGAGAAATTGATTTGCTCCAGAAATTCCAGACCATAATAATCATATTCCAGAATTTCCATAGGAACAAGTCTTATAGTCACATATTAGTCCTACATTCCGAGTTTCATACGAATCCCTTGAGAAATGGCTTGGTTCCAAAAATCCCAGACCCTATTGGCCAGTTCCCAGAATTTCCATAGGAACAAGTCTTATAGTCACATATTAGTCCTACATTCCGAGTTTCATACGAATCCCTTGAGCAATGGCTTGGTTCCAAAAATCCCAGACCCTATTGACCAGATCCCAGAATTTCCATAGGAACAAGTCTTTTAGTCACATATTAGTCCTACATTCCGAGTTTCATACAAATCCCTTGAAAAATTGGCTTGGTTCCAAAAATCCCAGACCCTATTGGCCAGATCCCAAAATTTCCATAGGAACAAGTCTTATAGTCACATCTTAGTCCTACATTCCGAGTTTCATACGAATCCCTTGAGAAATGGCTTTGTTCCAAAAATCCCAGCCCCTATAAACCAGATCCCAGAATTTCCATAGGAGCAAGTCTTATAGTCACATATTAGTCCTACATTCCGAGTTTCATACGAATCCCTTGAGAAATGGCTTGGTTCCAAAAATCCCAGACCCTATTGGCCAGATCCCAGAATTTCCATAGGAACAAGTCTTATAGTCACATATTAGTCCTACATTCCGAGTTTCATACAAATTCCTTGAGAAATGGCTTGGTTCCAAAAATCCCAGACCCTATTGGCCAGATCCCAGAATTTCCATAGGAACAAGTCTTATAGTCACATATTAGTCCTACATTCCGAGTTTCATACGAATCCCTTGAGAAATGGCTTGGTTCCAAAAATCCCAGACCCTATTGGCCAGATCCCAGAATTTCCATAGGAACAAGTCTTATAGTCACATATTAGTCCTACATTCCGAGTTTCATACAAATCCCTTGAGAAATGGCTTGGTTCCAAAAATCCCAGACCCTATTGGCCAGATCCTAGAATTTCCATAGGAACAAGTCTTATAGTCACATATTAGTCCTACATTCCGAGTTTCATACTTGAGAAATGGCTTGGTTCCAAAAATCCCAGACACTATTGGCCAGATCCCAGAATTTCCATAGGAACAAGTCTTATTGTCACATATTAGTCCTACATTCCGAGTTTCATACGAATTCCTTGAGAAATGGCTTGGTTCCAAAAATCCCAGACCCTATTGGCCAGATCCCAGAATTTCCATAGGAACAGGTCTTATAGTCACATATTAGTCCTACATTCGTTTCATACAAAAATCCCAGACCCTATTGGCCAGATCCAAGAATTTCCAAAGGAACAAGTCTTATAGTCACATATTAGTCCCACATTCCGAGTTTCATACGAATCCCTTGAGAAATGGCTTGGGTTCCAAAAATCCCAGACCCTATTGGCCAGATCCTAGAATTTCCATAGGAACAAGTCTTGTAGTCACATATTAATCCTACATTCCGAGTTTCATACGAATCCCTTGAGAAATGGCTTGGTTCCAAAAATCCCAGACCCTATTGGCCAGATCCTAGAATTTCCATAGGAACAAGTCTTATAGTCACATATTAGTCCTACATTCCGAGTTTCATACGAATCCCTTGAGAAATGGCTTGGTTCCAAAAATCCCAGACCCTATTGGCCAGTTCCCAGAATTTCCATAGGAACAAGTCTTACAGTCGCATCTTAGTCCTACATTCCGAATTTCATGCGAATCGGTTGAGAAATTGATTTGCTCCAGAAATTCCAGACCATAATAATCTTATTTCAGAATTTCCATAGGAACAAGTCTTATAGTCACATATTAGTCGTACATTCCGAGTTTCATACGAATCCCTTGAGAAATGGCTTGGTTCCAAAAATCCCAGACCCTATTGGCCAATTCCCAGAATTTCTATAGGAACAAGTCTTATAGTCGCATCTTAGTCCTACATTCCGAATTTCATGCGAATCGCTTGAGAAATTGATTTGCTCCAGAAATTCCAGACCATAATAATCTTATTTCAGAATTTCCATAGGAACAAGTCTTAAAGTCACATATTAGTCCCACATTCCGAGTTTCATACAAATCCCTTGAGAAATGGCTTGGTTCCAAAAATCCCAGACCCTATTGGCCAGATCCAAAAATTTCCATAGGAACAAGTCTTATAGTCACATATTAGTCCTACATTCCGAGTTTCATACGAATCCCTTGAGAAATGGCTTGGTTCCACAAAATCCCAGACCCTATTGGCCAGATCCCAGAATTTCCATAGGAACAAGTCTTATAGTCACATATTAGTCCTACATTCCGAGTTTCATACGAATCCCTTGAGAAATGGCTTGGTTCCAAAAATCCCAGACCCTATTGACCAGATCCCAGAATTTCCATAGGAACAAGTCTTATAGTCACATATTAGTCGTACATTCCGATTTCATGCGAATCGCTTGAGAAATTGATTTGCTCCAGAATTTCCAGACCATAATAATCATATTCCAGAATTTCCATAGGAACAAGTCTTATAGTCACATATTAGTCCTACATTCCGAGTTTCATATGAATCCCTTGAGAAATGGCTTGGTTCCAAAAATCCCAGACCCTATTGGCCAGTTCCCAGAATTTCCATCGGAACAACATTCCGAATTTCATGCGAATCGCTTGAGAAATTGATTTGCTCCAGAAATTCCAGACCATAATAATCATATTCCAGAATTTCCATAGGAACAAGTCTTATAGTCACATATTAGTCCTACATTCCGAGTTTCATACGAATCCCTTGAGAAATGGCTTGGTTCCAAAAATCCCAGACCCTATTGGCCAGTTCCCAGAATTTCCATAGGAACAAGTCTTATAGTCACATATTAGTCCTACATTCCGAGTTTCATACGAATCCCTTGAGAAATGGCTTGGTTCCAAAAATCCCAGACCCTATTGACCAGATCCCAGAATTTCCATAGGAACAAGTCTTTTAGTCACATATTAGTCCTACATTCCGAGTTTCATACAAATCCCTTGAAAAATTGGCTTGGTTCCAAAAATCCCAGACCCTATTGGCCAGATCCCAAAATTTCCATAGGAACAAGTCTTATAGTCACATCTTAGTCCTACATTCCGAGTTTCATACGAATCCCTTGAGAAATGGCTTTGTTCCAAAAATCCCAGCGCCTATAAACCAGATCCCAGAATTTCCATAGGAGCAAGTCTTATAGTCACATATTAGTCCTTCATTCCGAGTTTCATACGAATCCCTTGAGAAATGGCTTGGTTCCAAAAATCCCAGACCCTATTGGCCAGATCCCAGAATTTCCATAGGAACAAGTCTTATAGTCACATATTAGTCCTACATTCCGAGTTTCATACAAATTCCTTGAGAAATGGCTTGGTTCCAAAAATCCCAGACCCTATTGGCCAGATCCCAGAATTTCCATAGGAACAAGTCTTATAGTCACATATTAGTCCTACATTCCGAGTTTCATACTTGAGAAATGGCTTGGTTCCAAAAATCCCAGACACTATTGGCCAGATCCCAGAATTTCCATAGGAACAAGTCTTATTGTCACATATTAGTCCTACATTCCGAGTTTCATACGAATCCCTTGGGAAATGGCTTGGTTCCAAAAATCCCAGACCCTATTGGCCAGATCCCAGAATTTCCATAGGAACAGGTCTTATAGTCACATATTAGTCCTACATTCGTTTCATACAAAAATCCCAGACCCTATTGGCCAGATCCAAGAATTTCCAAAGGGACAAGTCTTATAGTCACATATTAGTCCCACATTCCGAGTTTCATACGAATCCCTTGAGAAATGGCTTGGGTTCCAAAAATCCCAGACCCTATTGGCCAGATCCTAGAATTTCCATAGGAACAAGTCTTGTAGTCACATATTAATCCTACATTCCGAGTTTCATACGAATCCCTTGAGAAATGGCTTGGTTCCAAAAATCCCAGAACCTATTGGCCAGATCCTAGAATTTCCATAGGAACAAGTCTTATAGTCACATATTAGTCCTACATTCCGAGTTTCATACGAATCCCTTGAGAAATGGCTTGGTTCCAAAAATCCCAGACCCTATTGGCCAGTTCCCAGAATTTCCATAGGAACAAGTCTTATAGTCGCATCTTAGTCCTACATTCCGAATTTCATGCGAATCGGTTGAGAAATTGATTTGCTCCAGAAATTCCAGACCATAATAATCTTATTTCAGAATTTCCATAGGAACAAGTCTTATAGTCACATATTAGTCGTACATTCCGAGTTTCATACGAATCCCTTGAGAAATGGCTTGGTTCCAAAAATCCCAGACCCTATTGGCCAATTCCCAGAATTTCTATAGGAACAAGTCTTATAGTCGCATCTTAGTCCTACATTCCGAATTTCATGCGAATCGCTTGAGAAATTGATTTGCTCCAGAAATTCCAGACCATAATAATCTTATTTCAGAATTTCCATAGGAACAAGTCTTAAAGTCACATATTAGTCCTACATTCCGAGTTTCATACGAATCCCTTGAGAAATGGCTTGGTTCCAAAAATCCCAGACCCTATTGACCAGATCCCAGAATTTCCATAGGAACAAGTCTTTTAGTCACATATTAGTCCTACATTCCGAGTTTCATACAAATCCCTTGAAAAATTGGCTTGGTTCCAAAAATCCCAGACCCTATTGGCCAGATCCCAAAATTTCCATAGGAACAAGTCTTATAGTCACATCTTAGTCCTACATTCCGAGTTTCATACGAATCCCTTGAGAAATGGCTTTGTTCCAAAAATCCCAGCCCCTATAAGCCAGATCCCAGAATTTCCATAGGAGCAAGTCTTATAGTCACATATTAGTCCTACATTCCGAGTTTCATACGAATCCCTTGAGAAATGGCTTGGTTCCAAAAATCCCAGACCCTATTGGCCAGATCCCAGAATTTCCATAGGAACAAGTCTTATAGTCACATATTAGTCCTACATTCCGAGTTTCATACAAATTCCTTGAGAAATGGCTTGGTTCCAAAAATCCCAGACCCTATTGGCCAGATCCCAGAATTTCCATAGGAACAAGTCTTATAGTCACATATTAGTCCTACATTCCGAGTTTCATACGAATCCCTTGAGAAATGGCTTGGTTCCAAAAATCCCAGACCCTATTGGCCAGATCCCAGAATTTCCATAGGAACAAGTCTTATAGTCACATATTAGTCCTACATTCCGAGTTTCATACAAATCCCTTGAGAAATGGCTTGGTTCCAAAAATCCCAGACCCTATTGGCCAGATCCTAGAATTTCCATAGGAACAAGTCTTATAGTCACATATTAGTCCTACATTCCGAGTTTCATACTTGAGAAATTGCTTGGTTCCAAAAATCCCAGACACTATTGGCCAGATCCCAGAATTTCCATAGGAACAAGTCTTATTGTCACATATTAGTCCTACATTCCGAGTTTCATACGAATCCCTTGTGAAATGGCTTGGTTCCAAAAATCCCAGACCCTATTGGCCAGATCCCAGAATTTCCATAGGAACAGGTCTTATAGTCACATATTAGTCCTACATTCGTTTCATACAAAAATCCCAGACCCTATTGGCCAGATCCAAGAATTTCCAAAGGAACAAATCTTATAGTCACATATTAGTCCCACATTCCGAGTTTCATACGAATCCCTTGAGAAATGGCTTGGGTTCCAAAAATCCCAGACCCTATTGGCCAGATCCTAGAATTTCCATAGGAACAAGTCTTATAGTCACATATTAATCCTACATTCCGAGTTTCATACGAATCCCTTGAGAAATGGCTTGGTTCCAAAAATCCCAGACCCTATTGGCCAGATCCTAGAATTTCCATAGGAACAAGTCTTATAGTCACATATTAGTCCTACATTCCGAGTTTCATACGAATCCCTTGAGAAATGGCTTGGTTCCAAAAATCCCAGACCCTATTGGCCAGTTCCCAGAATTTCCATAGGAACAAGTCTTATAGTCGCATCTTAGTCCTACATTCCGAATTTCATGCGAATCGGTTGAGAAATTGATTTGCTCCAGAAATTCCAGACCATAATAATCTTATTTCAGAATTTCCATAGGAACAAGTCTTATAGTCACATATTAGTCCTACATTCCGAGTTTCATACAAATCCCTTGAGAAATGGCTTGGTTCCAAAAATCCCAGACCCTATTGGCCAATTCCCAGAATTTCTATAGGAACAAGTCTTATAGTCGCATCTTAGTCCTACATTCCGAATTTCATGCGAATCGCTTGAGAAATTGATTTGCTCCAGAAATTCCAGACCATAATAATCTTATTTCAGAATTTCCATAGGAACAAGTCTTAAAGTCACATATTAGTCCTACATTCCAAGTTTCATACGAATCCCTTGAGAAATGGCTTGGTTCCAAAAATCCCAGACCCTATTGGCCAGATCCCAGAATTTCCATAGGAACAAGTCTTATAGTCACATATTAGTCCTATATTCCGAGTTTCATACGAATCCCTTGAGAAATGGCTTGGTTCCAAAAATCCCAGACCCTATTGACCAGATCCCAGAATTTTCATAGGAACAAGTCTTATAGTCACATATTAGTCGTACATTCCGATTTCATGCGATTCGCTTGAGAAATTGATTTGCTCCAGAAATTCCAGACCATAATAATCATATTCCAGAATTTCCATAGGAACAAGTCTTATAGTCACATCTTAGTCCTACATTCCGAGTTTCATACGAATCCCTTGAGAAATGGCTTGGTTCCAAAAATCCCAGACCCTATTGGCCAGATCCCAGAATTTCCATAGGAACAAGTCTTATAGTCACATATTAGTCCTACAATCCGAGTTTCATACGAATCCCTTGAGAAATGGCTTGGTTCCAAAAATCCCAGACCCTATTGACCAGATCCCAGAATTTCCATAGGAACAAGTCTTATAGTCACATATTAGTCCTACATTCCGAGTTTCATACAAATCCCTTGAGAAATGGCTTGGTTCCAAAAATCCCAGACCCTATTGGCCAGATCCCAAAATTTCCATAGGAACAAGTCTTATAGTAACATATTAGTCCTACATTCCGAGTTTCATACGAATCCCTTGAGAAATGGCTTTGTTCCAAAAATCCCAGACCCTATTGGCCAGTTCCCAGAATTTCCATCGGAACAACATTCCGAATTTCATGGGAATCGCTTGAGAAATTGATTTGCTCCAGAAATTCCAGACCATAATAATCATATTCCAGAATTTCCATAGGAACAAGCCTTATAGTAACATATTAGTCCTACATTCCGAGTTTCATACGAATCCCTTGAGAAATGGCTTGGTTCCAAAAATCCCAGACCCTATTGGCCAGTTCCCAAAATGTCCATAGGAACAAGTCTTATAGTCACATATTAGTCCCACATTCAGAGTTTCATACAAATCCCTTGAGAAATGGCTTGGTTCCAAAAATCCCAGACCCTATTGGCCAGATCCCAGAATTTCCATAGGAACAAGTCTTATAGTCACATATTAGTCGTACATTCCGATTTCATGCGAATCGCTTGAGAAATTGATTTGCTCCAGAATTTCCAGACCATAATAATCATATTCCAGAATTTCCATAGGAACAAGTCTTATAGTCACATATTAGTCCTACATTCCGAGTTTCATACGAATCCCTTGAGAAACAGCTTGGTTCCAAAAATCCCAGACCCTATTGGCCAGTTCCCAGAATTTCCATCGGAACAACATTCCGAATTTCATGCGAATCGCTTGAGAATTGCTCCAGAAATTCCAGACCATAATAATCATAATCCAGAATTTCCATATGAACAAGTCTTATAGTCACATATTAGTCTGTAACGAGGTTTTCCCAGCCGGGGTATCCTCAGTGTGACCAGGGTTCGTTGATTAAAGGGTCGTTACAATAAAAGATTTATTTTGTTAGGAACTCTGAATTCGATGTTTTATTTTCCTTTCGTTTTAAAAAAAAACAGATGAAAATTGATTTTGGAAAATAATTAATTTGACTTAGGTCTTAGATGTGTCCTGTGTGTCCTGCGGTGTTGATGCCTTGGTCCAGCGGGATCGAAGTAAATCGTCTGCGTTTCGTCCAAGAGTCGACCAGCGAAAAGAGGATGCTACGCTCAATTCTTTGCCAAAGAGTTGATACGTCTCCGTGAGTTGACCAGCGAAAAGAGGATGCTACGCTCGATTCGTTGCCAAAGAGTTGATACGTTTCCGTGAGTTGACCAGCGAAAAGAGGATGCTACGCTCAATTCGTTGCCAAAGAGTTGATACGTTTTCGTGAGTTGACCAGCGAAAAGAGGATGCTACATTCAATTCGTTGCCAAAGAGTTGTTGCGTTTTCGTGAGTTGACCAGCGAAAAGAGGATGCTACGCTCAATTCGTTGCCAAAGAGTTGATACGTTTTCGTGAGTTGACCAGCGAAAAGAGGATGCTACGCTCAATTCGTTGCCAAAGAGTTGATACGTTTCCGTGAGTTGACCACCGAAAAGAGGATGCTACGCTCGATTCGTTGCCAAAGAGTCTTTGCGTTTTCGTGAGTTGACCAGCGAAAAGAGGATGCTACGCTCGATTCGTTGCCAAAGAGTCTGCGTCTTCGTGAGTTGACCAGCGAAAAGAGGATGCTACGCTCGATTCGTTGCCAAAGAGTCTTTGTGTCTAGGTAGCTTGATCAGTGAAAGAAGGATGCTACGCTTAATTCACTATCAAGGCTCGGTCAGATGTCCAAGTATTTTTGATCAGTGAAAGAGGATGCTACGCTCTGTTCACTATCAAGAGTCGGTCAGATGGCGAAGACACGAAGAGTAAGAGGCTGTATGCTGGGCTTATGTCCCCTTTTATATCATCTGAACCGGTTTAAAACGTCGAACCGGGCTGTTCCGTTTCCATGAATACGCACGGTAAATTACCGTTGTTGCTATGCCAATTGGTTTTAATTTCCTCGGAACTGCAGTACGTATGCGTTATTCGTTGTTGTTGTTCGTGTATGTACGCTGCAAAATGTTGACGGAATCCCCTGTGTATTTTGTTGTTGCATTTTTGCCAATTGAGTTGTCGTTGACCTCAGTGTCGGGTTTTTGCTCATTCGCTTGTGCTGTCGATATTGTGTATGCGTTTGTTATTTGTGGGTTTTTCTGCCTACTCTCCTGTGCTCCTGGCTGTACACCGAATGCAGTATGTGCTGTCTCTCTCTCCCTCCTCTATTGCTCTATTATGGTGGTTGCAGTGGAGGTGCGGCTACTCGATACTCAATGTATTGATTTCGATCGGTGTCCCAAAAATGGAGGTGTGGCCTACTGATCGCATTTATGCATTGAAGAAGTGCAGTCGATCTGAGCAGAGGCCGTCGGTGTTTTCAGTTTTGTTTTATAAAACGTTAATGATTTAAGAATTTTTGTATGTGGGGTTTTTTTTCCTTTTATTGAGCAATAAAAATAAATATATATATATATTTTAAAAAGATTGTGTGGGGTGAATTCGTCGCCGAATTGACTCCTTACACTTCCCGGTCACGTCGGACGACGCTGATCCTGTCAGTATTCGTGACGATGACCGTAAATAAGGTACTGCCTTCTTGGTGAGAAAACTTTATCCTCCGCCACCCTTTCGTCACGATGTTCCTTTCCGCGTGTTTGACCTTTTCTCGTAGACCTTGGGGCCAGTCTGCTGGGGTGACCTCTCCGCTGGTTTGGTTACCATCTGTTTGGGCGTCCTCTTTTTGCCGTTTTGGTACTGATTGTTGTTGGCGGTCGCCGGTACGTTTCCCAAGGCTAGTGTGGATGGGTTCGTCCTCGGTGGTTGTGTTGTTTCTGACACTGCCGCTGTTGTTATTCTTGTGTGGTAGGCTGCTACCACTGTTGTTGTCCCTTCTGGGGCTGTCGCTACTATGATGCCGGCTATTGTTGCTGCGCCTACGATTGCTGCCGTTGTTGCTACTCCGATCGCTGCTGTTGCTGCTGCTACGGTCGCTGCTGCTGCTGTCACTACGGTCGTTGCTGCTGCTACTACTATGGCTACTGTTACTGCTACTGTCGTCATCGTGTCTGCTTCGTCGGCGGGGGTGTGGTTCGGTTTCCCCTTGCGGATCGTCGTTGTCGTACACCAATTCGGGGAAATTGGTCCCAGGGGCGGCATGCGCCCTCACTTCCTCGGCCAACCGCCTCTTCATACCCTTGACGCTTCGATGGGACATTTTGCTGCCTACGGAGTCGAGTTTGCCTGGTGCACAAGCCATCACCTGCTCAGCAGCTTCGAGCACGTATAGTCCGCAGTCCGTAAGGTTTAACTGTTGTAGCGTGTTGGCGTGGTGGCCATGATAGAATTTTTGGAATTCTTGCCAGGTCCCTGGATGTCCCTTGGCGCGTAATTCTTGGATGCAGTATCCTTTCACGATCGTGATGGCGTGGCTCCGTGCTCCCGTGGCTAATGAGTCGTAGACTGTTATGGTTGCACGGTCGGGCCTCCCCGGGTGACTGACCACAAACAAATACCAGTGTTCCCGTTCGCATACTGGGATCAGCGCCACTTCGCTCTGCAGGAACTCTCCTTTCTTGTCCCACCGTCGTACTTGGGCATGGCGGGCGATAGCCACGTCTTCATCATTTTCCATTAGGGTAGGGCTGACTTTAGCTAGTTGTGTGAACAGAAATGGACTGCACACCTTGATTTGGCTTCGCCGTTCTGCCGTCAGTTTCCTCAGCAACCACTTCATCCCTATTTCGACTAACACGTCGTTGAGGAATCTGCCTTGTTCAAGGCGACGATAGTCAGATGCTCGCAGCTCATGGCTTCCGGGTCCTGGGGGATATCTGCACAATACCCGCGCGCTGTCCTCTTTCTCAGGTTTTGGCGTCTCCTTCCACGAGTTCGCCGAGCGTGCGATGATGATACGCTGGTTATATCCAGCGTCCGCAGCCTCCTGGTAATCTTCCTGTCGTTTGCCGTTGACTTGATGCATGGTTTGCTTGAGAATTTTAAAGTTTTACTTCTTACGTAGTCTCGACGTTGTAAGCTGAGTGTTCACTTTTGCCTATTTCGTGTGGGTAGTGTCGCTTTGGAAGAAACCTCGGTTAGTCGATCGTTACGGTTATTCGCTAGCGGTACTATGTTCGTCTATTGGTAGTTTTCAAAGTGTTGATGATACATTGTGTCTTCTTACTCGTTTTGAAACTTGTTGCAGGTCTTTACCATCATTTCCGTGTATCCGAACATGTTTCGGCTTTGCTGTCGTTGGATCCCTGTGCGGATGTTGTCCCTCGTGGTCGGAGCCTTTACCCGCGTCAGTCTGGGGCTCGTGGTGGAACTGTTTGAGCTCTCCTACGTGAGCGGTACGTTCCTTGGTCTGGCCGCATAGCCTTAGTTTAGCAATGACCGGCGAGACGAAATCGACCACCTGATATGGTCCGTCGTACTTTGGTGCGAGCTTGCTGGCAAATCCTTCGAGTGCGTTGGACAGATGATGCTGTTTGACCAGGACCAGTTGCCCGACCTCTGGTTTCCAGGGGCGTCGTCGAAGATTGTAATGTCGCGCCTGTTCTCCTGCTGCCCGTTCCATATTGCGTCGAACTATTACGAAGACTTCCGACAATTGTTTCGCTCTATCATCTGGCGTTTTGGGCAGTGTGACGGTTCCAGTGGTGACATCGTCGAAAAGCGTGTGTGGGAGGCGTGGTTCTCGACCTTGCGTCAGGAAGATTGGGCTGTAACCCGTCGAGTCTTGTTGGCTTGAATTGATTGCCAACATGATCTCCGGTAGTTTCTCGTCCCACGTGCGCTGTTGGGTACCGGACAGTTGTGCGATTATCGTTTTGACGGTGCGGTTTGCCCTTTCGGTCGGGTTTTCTTGCTGGGTGTATGGGGCGGTGTACTGATGTCGTACTCCCATGCTCTGGAGAAACCGTCGAAATGCCCTACTTGTGAACTGGGCGCCGTTGTCGGTGATGAGGACTTTGGGTACCCCATATCGTGCCAGTATGCGTTCGCGAAACGCTTTTTGTAGTCCGTCGGTGGTTGCCCGTCTCATCGGCACTAGTTCGACCCATTTAGAAAAACGGTCGAAGAATAACAATAACATGGTGTTCCCATGTTTCGATCGTGGTAGTGGCCCTACGAAGTCGGCACATAGCATGGCCCATGGTTCTTCTGCCACCTGCGTGAGCATTTTCCCTGCTGCCTGCTGCTGATTCGGCTTGTAGCGTTGACAATTCTCGCGACGTTTGACATGCTTGTGGATATCGCGGAACATCCCTGGCCAGTAATAACGGGCACATATCCGCGCAGTTGTCTTCCGGATGCCTAGATGTCCTGCCGATGGGTTATCGTGATTCTCCCTGAGAACTTGGTCACGGAGTGCGATCGGGACACACAGTTTCCAAGGCGTTGTGTCTTCGTCTCCAGCTCGCTGTTCTATGTGGCGATATAACTGCCCTGATTCTATCACGTAGTCGGGATACTTCTTGGGGTCTTCTTTGATCTGGTTTACCTTTCTCTCCAGCCATTTACACTTGGGACTTAGTGTGTTGTCATCGGAACTTGCCATCAGTAAGTCGTGTGGTTGGCGTGATAATGCATCCGCTACGACGTTCAGTTTCCCACGTCTGTACTGAACGTCGAACGTGTACTGTTGAAGTTCGAGTGCCCAACGGGCGATTCGTCCGGAGGGGCTCGTAATGGAATTTAACCATTTGAGAGAAAGATGGTCAGTGATTACCGTGAAGCGTTACCCTTCTAGGTATGGCCGCATTTTCCTGATTCCCCAGACTATCGCTAGGCACTCCTTCTCGGTGGGGGAATAGTTCTTCTCGGCTTGGTTGAGATGTCGGCTGGCGTATGCTATTACGCGTTCGTTGCCGTCTAGCTCCTGCGTCAGCACTGCTCCTAGCCCATAGTCGCTGGCGTCTGTCTGGAGTGAAAACTTTTGTGAGAAGTCCGGACATGCGATGATTGGGGCTTCAGTTAATCTGGTTTTTAACTTATCGAACGCTGTTTGTTGTTCCTCTGTCCACTTCCAGTGTTTTCCTTTCTTCAATAGTGCGGTCAGTGGTCGCGTGGTCTCCGAGAAGTCAGGGACGAAACGACGATACCAAGACTTAGACAAGGCTGCTTATAAATTGAGCGCCTCGTAGTCGTTCCAGAATGTGCTGGATTCGGGGCAATGGGTATGCGTCGGGGGTTGACCGTGCATTGAGTTCACGATAGTCCACGCAAAGCCTCCATTTTCCCGTCTTCTTCTTGACGAGCACGATAGGTGCGCTGTGAGGGCTGTGCGAGGGTTCGATGCAGCCTTTTGCTAGCAGTTCGTCTATCTCCGAGTTGATTACTTCTTGCATTGCCGGGTTTCGGGCGAAATATCGTTGCTTGATCGGTCGCTCGTCATGCATCAGGATCTTATGTTCAGTGATGTTAGACACCGCTGGTAGTTCATCGAATTTTTGAAATTCTTCTTCGAGGAAAACTGTGAGTCTCTCTTGTTCCGTTTGTAGTCCCGGTTGGACCCTTATACCCCGCAGAGTTTCACCTTGTTGTTTCCCCTCTTCGTGAAGTTGTAGTGTTTGGCCGCCACAACTCAATTCGGCCTTTACTTTTCGTAGGAAATCTAGTCCGAGGACGATATTGTCCACGGCTTCCGGGAGTACCAAAAAGTTGAGTCGAGTGCGTTCTCTTCCAATTCGTACGTCAAAGGTCAGGGCTTCTCGGATAACTCGGGGTGTGCCCTCAGCCATCCTGACCGTCATGTTGACGGGTACGCTATTCGACGCGTTCCTCCTATCTTCCGCACACTGCTCGCTGATAAAGCTCTTTGTCGCACCAGTGTCGATCGTGGCTTTGACAACCTCGTTCCCCAGGGTGATGGTGGCGTAGACTCGAGTTGCGTCGAAGTGTAGACAATTTATTGGGTTAGAGGTGTCGTCATCTGGGGCCCCGCCGCACCTCTGTTCCGACGGTCCCCGCGGTCGTTTCCCGCTTGTCTCCGACAACATTCTGTCGTTCTTATGTTTCGGCGGCCGCATTCCCAGCAGAAGAAAATCTGTTGATTTTGGCAGTCTCGTCTCCGGTGCCCGTCCTGGCCGCACCGCATGCAGGCTGTCCTCACGTTTATGCGTCTCTCGCCGTCGCGTGCTACCATGCAGTTTCTCTCCATCGGCTTTGGTCGGTGGGTGGGCCTATTTGGTCCTGCAATTCCAGCTATACCCTCGAAGTCCTCCGCTAATTCGATAAGGTCGTTCAGTGAATTGAAATCTTTCCGCTTGATATAGTATTGATATTCCTGGCGACAGTTTCGAAATATCCTTTCTACCTGCTGTGCCGTCGTGTAGTCTGCGTGCCTCATCAAGTTTTGCATGGATATCACGAAATCTTTGAAGCTTTCGTTTCCTGTCTGGCGTCGTTGGCGGATTTCGTCGTCCAGATGTTCCCAATATCGGGTGTGCAGGAAGAATTTCAGAAAATCTCCCTTAAATGCCCTCCAGCTTTGCCATCTCTGATTGTTACTTCGGAACCACATCAATCCCCGGTCGCGAAGCAATTCGGGCATAGTTCTCGGGAGCAGATCTTTGTCTAGAGAATATGCGTCGGCCAGCTCCTCAAGTCATTCAACAAATGACATTGGGTCTTTCCCTCCGTCGTAACGAACTGACCATTTTCTGACTTGGTCGATCACCACCGCGTATGATGTACCAGGTGGTACCGTTTTTCCTCTGTTCGATGCTCGGTCTGTGAACGCTGAAGTGTGAGTTGATGGCGGGATTGTTAACCCCGGTGTTTTGGCTTTCTCGCCTTCTATCGCGTCATATAGGTTTAATAGTGGTGTGGGATTTGGTGATGGGCTACGTTGGTGTTTTGCTTCCAGTTCCGCCAGGCGAAGTTCGTCGTCCGAGGTCACATCTCGTCCCGTGATGAAGGTCGTGAAGCGCTTCCTCAACTCGTCTAATCCGCCGTTGACGTCCAGCCTAAATTCTGCCATGTAACCTTGTAGGTTGTCCTTCGTGAGGTTATAGACCCAACTAGTTTTTACCATCTTGGTTACTTTCGTTTTCTTCGTTTATTACTTGTTTTCCAGAGTCCCTGCTCGGCGAATTGTAACGAGGTTTTCCCAGCCGGGGTATCCTCAGTGTGACCAGGGTCGTTACAATAAAAGATTTATTTTGTTAGGAACTCTGAATTTGATGTTTTATTTTCCTTTCGTTTAAAAAAAAAACAGATGAAAATTGATTTTGGAAAATAATTAATTTGACTTAGGTCTTAGATGTGTCCTGTGTGTCCTGCGGTGTTGATGCCTTGGTCCAGCGGGATCGAAGTAAATCGTCTGCGTTTCGTCCAAGAGTCGACCAGCGAAAAGAGGATGCTACGCTCGATTCGTTGCCAAAGAGTTGATACGTTTCCGTGAGTTGACCAGCGAAAAGAGGATGCTACGCTCAATTCGTTGCCAAAGAGTTGATACGTTTTCGTGAGTTGAACAGCGAAAAGAGGATGATACGCTCAATTCGTTGCCAAAGAGTTGTTGCGTTTTCGTGAGTTGACCAGCGAAAAGAGGATGCTACGCTCAATTCGTTGCCAAAGAGTTGATACGTTTTCGTGAGTTGACCAGCGAAAAGAGGATGCTACACTCAATTCGTTGCCAAAGAGTTGATACGTTTCCGTGAGTTGACCATCGAAAAGAGGATGCTACGCTCGATTAATTGCCAAAGAGTCTTTGTGTCTAGGTAGCTTGATCAGTGAAAGAAGGATGCTACGCTTAATTCACTATCAAGGCTCGGTCAGATGTCCAAGTATTTTTGATCAGTGAAAGAGGATGCTACGCTCTGTTCACTATCAAGAGTCGGTCAGATGGCGAAGACACGAAGAGTAAGAGACTGTATGCTGGGCTTGTGTCCCCTTTTATATCATCTGAACGGGTTTAAAACGTCGAACCGGGCTGTTCCGT
The DNA here is from genome assembly GCA_947095585.1 of Nephrocerus scutellatus. NCBI lineage: Eukaryota > Metazoa > Arthropoda > Insecta > Diptera > Pipunculidae > Nephrocerus > Nephrocerus scutellatus. Next base: position 54,163,744 of record OX352765.1, on the reverse strand, counting down.
TTCCATGAATACGTACGGTAAATTACCGTTGTTGCTATGCCAATTGGTTTTAATTTCCTCGGAACTGCAGTGCGTATGCGTTATTCGTTGTTGTTGTTCGTGTATGTACGCTGCAAAATGTTGACGGAATCCCCTGAGTATTTTGTTGTTGCATTTTTGCCAATTGAGTTGTCTACTGTCGTTGTTCAGAAAAATGTTGACAAAATTGCCTATATATTTTGTTGTTGTATTTTCTCCTTCTAATTTTGTCTATTGTCAACGTCATCGTTGCTTGCAAAAAGCGTTGGCGGAGTTTCCTGTACGTTTTGTTGTTGTAGGGAATTCCGTTGTGATGGTTCTTTTGTGCATAGAATTGTGGTGTCGTTGTGTGTGTTGCATTTGGTCTGCGCTTCTTGGTCGTTGACCTCAGTGTCGGGTTTTTGCTCATTCGCTTGTGCTATCGATATTGTGTATGCGTTTGTTATTTGTGGGTTTTTCTGCCTACTCTCCTGTGCTCCTGGCTGTACACCGAATGCAGTATGTGCTGTCTCTCTCTCCCTCCTCTATTGCTCTATTATGGTGGTTGCAGTGGAGGTGCGGCTACTCGATACTCAATGTATTGATTTCGATCGGTGTCCCAAAAATGGAGGTGTGGCCTACTGATCGCATTTATGCATTGAAGAAGTGCAGTCGATCTGAGCAGAGGCCGTCGGTGTTTTCAGTTTTGTTTTATAAAACGTTAATGATTTAAGAATTTTTGTATGTGGGGTTTTTTTTTCCTTTTATTGAGCAATAAAAATAAATGTATATATATATATAAAAAAGATTGTGTGGGGTGAATTCGTCGCCGAATTGACTCCTTACAAGTCCTACATTCCGAGTTTCATACGAATCCCTTGAGAAATGGCTTGGTTCCAAAAATCCCAGACCCTATTGGCCAGTTCCCAGAATTTCCATAGGAACAAGTCTTATAGTCACATATTAGTCCTACATTCCGAGTTTCATACGAATCCCTTGAGAAATGGCTTGGTTCCAAAAATCCCAGACCCTATTGACCAGATCCCAGAATTTCCATAGGAACAAGTCTTTTAGTCACATATTAGTCCTACATTCCGAGTTTCATACAAATCCCTTGAAAAATGGCTTGGTTCCAAAAATCCCAGACCCTATTGGCCAGATCCCAAAATTTCCATAGGAACAAGTCTTATAGTCACATCTTAGTCCTACATTCCGAGTTTCATACGAATCCCTTGAGAAATGGCTTTGTTCCAAAAATCCCAGCCCCTATAAGCCAGATCCCAGAATTTCCATAGGAGCAAGTCTTATAGTCAGATATTAGTCCTACATTCCGAGTTTCATACGAATCCCTTGAGAAATGGCTTGGTTCCAAAAATCTCAGACCCTATTGGCCAGATCCCAGAATTTCCATAGGAACAAGTCTTATAGTCACATATTAGTCCTACATTCCGAGTTTCATACGAATCCCTTGAGAAATGGCTTGGTTCCAAAAATCCCAGACCCTATTGGCCAGATCCCAGAATTTCCATAGGAACAGGTCTTATAGTCACATACTAGTCCTACATTCGTTTCATACAAAAATCCCAGACCCTTTTGGCCAGATCCAAGAATTTCCAAAGGAACAAGTCTTATAGTCACATATTAGTCCCACATTCCGAGTTTCATACGAATCCCTTGAGAAATGGCTTGGGTTCCAAAAATCCCAGACCCTATTGGCCAGATCCTAGAATTTCCATAGGAACAAGTCTTATAGTCACATATTAATCCTACATTCCGAGTTTCATACGAATCCCTTGAGAAATGGCTTGGTTCCAAAAATCCCAGACCCTATTGGCCAGATCCTAGAATTTCCATAGGAACAAGTCTTATAGTCACATATTAGTCCTACATTCCGAGTTTCATACGAATCCCTTGAGAAATGGCTTGGTTCCAAAAATCCCAGACCCTATTGGCCAGTTCCCAGAATTTCCATAGGAACAAGTCTTATAGTCGCATCTTAGTCCTACATTCCGAATTTCATGCGAATCGCTTGAGAAATTGATTTGCTCCAGAAATTCCAGACCATAATAATCTTATTTCAGAATTTCCATAGGAACAAGTCTCATAGTCACATATTAGTCCTACATTCCGAGTTTCATACGAATCCCTTGAGAAATGGCTTGGTTCCAAAAATCCCAGACCCTATTGGCCAATTCCCAGAATTTCCATAGGAACAAGTCTTAGAGTCGCATCTTAGTCCTACATTCCGAATTTCATGCGAATCGCTTGAGAAATTGATTTGCTCCAGAAATTCCAGACCATAATAATCTTATTTCAGAATTTCCATAGGAACAAGTCTTATAGTCACATATTAGTCCTACATTCCAAGTTTCATACGAATCCCTTGAGAAATAGCTTGGTTCCAAAAATCCCAGACCCTTTTGACCAGATCCCAGAATTTCCATAGGAACAAGTCTTATAGTCACATATTAGTCCTACATTCCGAGTTTCATACAAATCCCTTGAGAAATGGCTTGGTTCCAAAAATCCCAGACCCTATTGGCCAGATCCCAAAATTTCCATAGGAACAAGTCTTATAGTCACATCTTAGTCCTACATTCCGAGTTTCATACGAATCCCTTGAGAAATGGCTTTGTTCCAAAAATTCCAGACCCTATAAGCCAGATCCCAGAATTTCCATAGGAGCAAGTCTTATAGTCACATATTAGTCCTACATTCCGATTTTCACACGAATCCCTTGAGAAATGGCTTGGTTCCAAAAATCCCAGACCCTATTGGCCAGATTCCAGAATTTCCATAGGAACAAGTCTTATAGTCACGTATTAGTCCTACATTCCGAGTTTCATACGAATCCCTTGAGAAATGGCTTGGTTCCAAAAATCCCAGACCCTATTGGCCAGATCCCAGAATTTCCAAAGGAACAAGTTTTATAGTCACATATTAGTCCCACATTCCGAGTTTCATACGAATCCCTTGAGAAATGGATTGGTTCCAAAAATCCCAGACCCTATTGGCCAGATCCCAGAATTTCCATAGGAACAAGTCTTATAGTCACATATTAGTCCTACATTCCGAGTTTCATACAAATCCCTTGAGAAATGGCTTGGTTTCAAAAATCCCAGACCCTATTGGCCAGATCCTAGAATTTCCATAGGAACAAGTCTTATAGTCACATATTAGTCCTACATTCTGAGTTTCATACGAATCCCTTGAGAAATGGCTTGGTTCCAAAATCCCAGACCCTATTGGCCAGATCCCAGAATTTCCATAGGAACAAGTCTTATTGTCACATATTAGTCCTACATTCCGAGTTTCATACGAATCCCAGACCCTATTGGCCAGATCCTAGAATTTCCATAGGAACAAGTCTTATAGTCACATATTAGTCCTACATTCCGAGTTTCATACGAATCCCTTGAGAAATGGCTTGGTTCCAAAAATCCCAGACCCTATTGGCCAGATCCCAGAATTTCCATAGGAACAAGTCTTATAGTCACATATTAGTCCTACATTCCGAGTTTCATACGAATCCCTTGAGAAATGGCTTGGTTCCAAAAATCCGAGGCCCTATTGGCCAGATCCCAGAATTTCCATAGGAACAAGTCTTATAGTCACATCTTAGTCCTACTTTCCGAATTTCATGCGAATCTCTTGGGAAATGGCTTAGTTCCCAAAGTACTGACATTAAAAGTGGGACATTTAACAGTGTGAGCATTAACAGTGACCACAACAATGGGACATTTAACAGTGGGACATTTAACAGTGTGAGCATTAACAGTGATCACAACAGTGGACATTTAACATTTTACTTTTTGAACACGCACCGCCTTATACCTTGTAGGGAGACGTTGTCACGTCAAAATTTTTTCTATACAATTTACAAACGAAACGCATATGCAGAATGCAGTCTTCTACTCATTCCTTTACCTAATTGCTAAATGTACCCGTACGCGGTTTTTGGCCGCAAATGACGGTTGAAATGTGAATTCTATACGTACAAGTTTTTGTTGTGTGATGTGTTGTTCCCTCTTTGAGTTAGTGTAATTTTAATGATGAAAGTATTGTCACCGGAGATACACATGTGCACATGTGTAAATTTGAAGATAATCGGCCTTTAGGATAGCTGTGTTGCTTTGGTAAAGCTAAGCTGGTTTTACTTTAATATCTCAAAGCAACAGCTTTTGGTTTTACCGCCTTACGGTGAGCCATATCCATGACCATATCTATAAAATGGCTTTAGTTTCCTTAATCTTGAAAATTTTTTGGATTTTCTTCGGCTTTATGCTTATGCGATTGTTGTAAGCCAAGATGGTTTTGCCAAAGCAACACAGATGATGTAGGTTAAAAATTTATCGCAAAATTACACCGGTCAGCCATCCAGCTAGCCACCGACCGACAACTAGGCACGCGAAGTTAATGTAGAGAATTAAAAAAAAAATTAACTCATAGAAATTAAAATTGTTATTGTAAATTCTCTAATCAGAGATACACATGTATATTTGAAGAAAATCGAGTAACTCAACCCGCCAGCTACCCAGCCAGCCACAGACAACCGTGCACGCGAAGTTAGCGAGAATTAAAAAATTTAAATTTTTCTTGTAAATTCTCTAATCGGAGATTTGAATTTGTGGTTAAATTTTCCATGTGGTGGTGAAAACATAGCAGCCACAGCGCATGGTTGGTGCGACGTGCACACAACTGGCGGCGGTGTTTATGTGTGCGGGTAGTGAAGAGCCCGAAAACAGCCGGCGCCATTTCTCTTTCGTATTTTATATCTGAAATACTTTTAGACACAATTTAAATTTTCAAGTAAAGGGTAATTAATTAATAAAAAAATCGTTATATAGTAAAGATCTATCTACAATGCTGACATCATTTATCGGGGATTTAAGAAAAAGCTTACTTTGGAGTACCCTGACCCATGTTAACGGAAATTGCTCTGTTAATATTAACGGTAGAAACTTCGTCAATGGACACGGAACGTCTCCCTAATGGTATCTCGGACTCAGGTGGAGCCGAGCATTTAATCTTCTATTTTAGCTTGATTTTTTTTTTCCTTTTCCCAATTTTAAACTGATTACTATAATGCACGCAATTTAATTTTTTTTATATAGTGGTATTTGGGTTGGTGTAGCCGGCCGAAGAACCCCTCTACATCCCGACGAGCTAGGTCAGAGCACCGCTAGGCGTGCACATGGCCGTCAGCCGCATCCAACCGACGGTGATGATAAATGGACAACCTGTTACATAAAATGGCGCCCAACGTGGGGCCCAAAATGTGAGGCCTTATGGTGTTGTTACGCGATCATACTCCAAGCCAACAAAACCATATTCAAATCGTTACATGAAATGGCGCCCAACGTGGGGCAGCAAAGCTTTTGGCCAAGCTGCACCATTGTGGGGCGTCCAGTAGTAATGAAATCTATCACTGCAAAACAGCTCCGTTACAACCTATGTTCCTTTGTTTCTCCTCTGGTGTATCCTACTTTGTTGTTATTTCAGCTTATCTTAGTCGGTTACAGTATTTGGGTGTGGTGGTGTCGATTGGGATGTTTCCGAACCAGTATCACAGTTTCTGCAGCTTTAACTCGTTTAGTCAAAGACGAGGTCGTCAAATGTCGTTTTTAGCGTCAGTGTATTGTTGACGTGTTGCTCTGGATTTCTTAGATAACGCTGTCGATCGCTGTCGCATTTGCGTCATGCATCTGGCTTCTCTCTCAGGATTGTGCTTCTTGGTGTAATTGTCTTGAGGTTTTGTCGTTGTGTGCTTTTTGTCTTGCGGTTTAAGTGGACAGGCGTTTTGCTCGCCGCTCTTCGTCCCCGATCGCCAGTTGCGCGAGGGCTTATACCATTTATTCTGGCGTTTGCTGCTGTATTGTATCGCCAGTATTGTATTGACTCGTGTGGGTGTTGTGTGGTGAGGTGGCATTGTTGTTGCGATGCGGTTTGTCTTCTCTGGTTCGGGTAAGAAGTTTCCGTGGAAGTCTTTCAATTCGCTGACGTGGGCAGTGCGCTCCTTATTTTGCCCATGTCTTCTTAGCCCTACGATGACTGGCGAGACGAAGTCCATCACACAGTATGGTCGGTCGTATCTCGGGGCTAGCTTACTGGCGAACCCTTCCACCGCTTTTGATAGGTGATGCTGTTTGACCAGTAAAAACTTTCAGATCTCTGGTTTCCAAGGACGTCGTCTTAGATTGTAGTGGCGGGCTTGGTCCCTTGCAGCTCGTTCCAAATTTCGTCGCACGATCCCGAAGATTTCTTTCATCTGGGTCTCTCGGTCCTCGGGGGCTTTGACTAACGTACCTGTCCCATGAGTGATTTGGTCGTATAGCGCATGCGGGAGGCGTGGTTCTCGGCCTTGCGTCAGAAAGGCTAGACTGTACCCCGTTGAGTTCTGGATGCTTGAATTTGTTGCCAGCATGACTTCGGGTAGCTTCTCGTCCCAAGTGCGTTGTTGACAGTGCGGTTGCCTCTTTCAGTAGGGTTTTGGGGGGTGTATGGCGCCGTGAATTGTTGGCGTACGCCCATGGTCTCCAAGAACCGACGGAATGCTCTGCTGCTGGATTGCGCCCAGTTGTCTGTTATTAGGATCTTGGGTACGCCGTATCGGGCCAGTGTGCATTCCCGGAACGCATTTTGAGCTCCTTCTGTCGTTGCCCTTTGCATTGGGATCAGTTCAACCCACTTCGAAAACCGATCAAAAAAACTAGCAGCATGGTATTTCCTTGTTTTGACCTGGGGAGTGGTCCAACGAAGTCACTGCACAACGTGGCCCATGGTTCGTCGGCGACCTGGGTAAGCATCTTTCCTGCTGCTTGCTGTTGACTGGGTTTGTAATACTGGCAACTTTCGATTCTTTTCACATGTTGACGAATGTCGCGAAACATACCCGGCCAATAAAACCGACCGCATATTCTCGCCGTGGTCTTCCGGATTCCCAGGTCTCCTGCTGATACGATGTCATGGTTCTCCTGTAGCACTCGACTTCGAAGGTTACTCGGCACACACAGCTTCCATGTTGCTGCGTCCTCGTCTTCGGCTTGCTGTCCTATGTGTCGGTACAGCTGTTGACCTTCGATCGCGTAGTCGGTGAATTTGGCTGGGTTCTCCTTGAGCTGGTGGACTTTTTTAACCAGATGTTCCACTTTGAAAGATTCTCACGGAAAAGTTCAGGTTTAGAGTCAAGTTGGACATCCAGATTCTGAGGTGCAAACCAAATTGTTGGAATCCGCTTTAGAAAAGCTCGATGTATTATCCCAACAATTTTTGGTACTTAATCGACTACAAGATGTATTGCAAGTACAATTATCTGCTAAACCCCCACCGGGAGTATCCTTCGCTTCCAAAACTGTTACTTCATGGCCTCTCTTTGGATCATCATCCAATACGGATGTTCCTGTCACCAGTCCTAGCCGTTGTCAGGCACCACAGTTGTTGTTCTCCAAGGTATCACAATGGTATCGGACACTGTAATTTCACAGCCGTCAGCTATGATAACTACTAATTGTTTTCCTACACCCATCACAAGAAATGTATTTGCGTAAAATTCATATACGCGATCTCAATTCAATTCTTCAAATGCTTGTTTCTCGTCTGGGTCAGCTTATATCAACCCCTCTTCGGTTATACCAAGAGCAGTTCCAACGTCGTCTTTTCAGGGTTCGCGATACCCTCTCACACATAGTCTTTCGAGTTGTGGAATATCTTACGATGGCTCACCTTCAAGTATCCCAATTGATATGTTTTTCCTGCAGTTGGACAGCTTGGCAGGTGCGTTGAATTTATTCGAAGCGAGTGTTCTCACCGAAATGAGTTCCGTACTAAATGGCATAGCATTACAGTGGTATTGGACATGTAGGCGTCATAATTCTGCGATATCATGGCTCGAACTGAAAGGCAAGTTCTTTGAAAGGTTTCAGGACAGGCGCTCCGATTTTGAGAACCGACGATTGATTTAAACCAGAAAACAGCTGCGTCGTGAGACTTTTGTTGAGTTTTATGATCACGTCTGGAGCATGGCTCTTCAGTGTCGAACTCCTTACTCTAAATAGAAACTCATTGAAATTCTAATGCAAAATATGCGAGTGGGCTTCAGTATCAGTTGACCGATCGACGATTCTCTTCAATTAACGACCTGATCTCAAGTTGTACGACTTGGGAGGATACTTGGAACCGACTTCGAGTCGACCCAGAGTCTTTGATTGGTGTTAAGAAGGCTATCAATAAATTGAAGCCTCTCGATCCTAACGTGATCACTGGTCCACCCCTGCGTATTGGTCAGTACCCCAATTTTGTTGTTGCTGACCCAGAAATCGCCGCTTTTCATAACAACTATGTAGACCCACCACTGAATTGGCCTACGGGTAGCATGCCTCAACCACAACAAAATTTTTCACGTCCCGTTGGCCGTGAGGTTGTCTGTTATAACTGTGATGAGAAGGGTAATACATTCAGTGATTGTCGTTTTCCTCCATCACGTTGGTTTTGCCATAATTTAATTTAATTGTAAAAGTTACACAATGTGGTTGCATATAGTTCCTAGTTTAGAACAGCCCTTGTACCTTGGGATCGATTTTTGGAATTTATTCCAGCTCACGCCGTCTTTATGTTCATTGAATGTTGAGGTCCCTCCCAATACCGATATGGGCAATTATCACTCTCTGACGCCTACCAATCAATTAGAATTGAATGCCGTGATTGAAAAGTTCGAAGCGTGTCCGCGGTAAAATACCTTTGGTTAAGCACATCATCGATGTTGGTACCGAAAAGTCTATCAAGCTGAGATTCTACTCGATTTCGCCAGCCATTCAAGAGTTCCTTTTCAAGTAGCTTTACAGAATGTTATCCTTAGGCATCATCGAAGAAAGTCAGAACAGTTGATGATCGCCGGTCACGCTGGTACGTAAAGCAGGTTGCAAAGTTCGTCTTTGGTTGGATGCCCGTGAATGGAATGAGGTCACCGTTAAGGAAGCGTACCCGTTGCCACTTTGGTTTATGTAATTCCCCTCAAACGATGTGCCGCTTGATGCACAAAGTCTTTCCGCATCAATTGCATGACAGAATTTTACTTAAGGAGGTAGCAGTTCGTTTGGAGAAGGCGGGACTCACATTAAATAAAGTTTATCTTGAAAGAGTCAAAGTATCAGGTATACATCATAGGGAACGGCTGTCTTCGAACTGACCCTAAAAAGGTGCGAGCTATTGTCGAGTTTCCTATTCCTAAAACCGCAAAACAAATCCGTCGGTTTTTGAGCACGACCAGTTGGTATCGACATATTATAAGAAACTTAGCTACTCTATCTGCACCGCTCACCGACCTGCTTACAAAAGGGTCTAAGATTAAATGGTCGACCTCTGGGGACTCCGCGTTTAAATCAAAGACTATATTCCAATTGTCTTTGTGCCCAATTTTTTTCGAATCGTCCATTTCAAAAGTTATGCATGGATTTTCTCGGCCCGTATCCCCGATCAAAGCGTGGGAATACGTACATTTTTATTGTATTAGGTGTATTTTTAATTTGAAGGTCATGAAATCCAAGCCTAATATGCAACAAAAAACCGATGAGAGAACCGTATTCCTCCAAACATAACACTACAGTAGCACTCTCCTTCAATTGCTGCAGCTTCACCTGTCGCTGTCCTCAAATTATAACGAAATACTTTTTCTACTTGCCTTTGGACGCCACTTTGCGACTCACAACTGATCTTAGGGACCCTCTTCACCAGCTCACGACCCGTAAAGCTGGTGTAACTTAGTTTTCCTGGTTTGCAGATATGAGGTAAGATAGCTGCTGCACTTCATTCATCTGTGATGCGCCTATCTGCCGTAAATTTTCAGGCCTCTTGACACCATTCACTGGTAGCATTGTAGTTTTTACCGGTCTTGGTTTCTTGCAGTCGCGGATAAAATGTCCAGGTTTCTGACAATTAAAGCATTTTGGACGGGAATTAGATGTGGAATTCCTGTCGTTCTGGAAGCGTCCAGTCTTTGATTTTCTAATCTTCTCAGCAATGAGGGCTTCTATTTGTGTGATGTCCTCAGTTTCCAACTTGTGCAATCTTACTAAATCAGTGGACAAACTGGCTCTAGCTGCCTCGAATTCCAAAGCCGATGCTAATACTTCATTCAAATAAAAAATTAAAATGTTCAAAAGCTGTCTCTCCATCGAAGCAGGTAGCTTCAAAATTCCTTTCTGGTTACTAGAAAATTCGGGAATGACTCTGGGAGTACTTTGTTGAGTGTTCTCTCTGACAAACTGGTTACGATTGTCCAACCGGGTCTCAAATTCTTTAATTTTTCCTATAAGACCACTAACCTTTCCTATCACGTTCGTCTCGAGCAATTTTACTTCTTCTTGAAAAGTTGCTTGAATTTCATTTATTTCACTTTTTAGCGTTGTTTGAACTCCATTAATTTCTCCCTTGAGCGTTTCACTCATTTCTCCTCTCAGTTTTTCCAGCTTCTTAGTTTGTTGATAGAATTTGGAGTTCAATTCCTGCTTCAATTCTTGGCTTTGTTTCTGCGGTTGTTGAATTTGCTGTTTAAACTTCTCGTTTAGTTTGGCACTTAATTCTCGATTCATCTGTTTGTTCTCCTGACTCTGTTGCTACGATTCTTGCTTGCTGAATCATATATGGTGGAACATTAGTCTATCAAGTTTCGAAAAATGCCGCGTCCTTGATAGGAAATGCGTTAGTGCATATATTAACTGCGAGCCCGAAGGGCGAAGCTTTTATTTAGAGGACGTGAAAATGTTTCAGCGACCTTGTGTACGCTTGTACGTTTGATTGCCGTGTTGTATATCTCGGCTTCTACCAATCAAAATTTGATGGGACTTCTTTTAAAACAATTGGTTAGCGCTCGGCTTGCGATGGCGTAATTTTTCCATTCATATGGGTTACTACCCCTGAGGAAACTGAGAAAAATACTAAATCTACGCATCGCTATCGATTTTGTTTAAGCCTAAAGGTTTGCAAAGTTAAATGCGATTTTTTAGTCTATTTCAGAAATTGCTTATGACTGAAAGATCTATCGCTTATGAATGAAAGACCTACATTTAACGTTGCTTACTATTAGGCTTTTAAGATAAATTAGTCTTTAGACTGAACTACAAAAAAATATACATACATGGCTGTTTTTTTTAAAAAAAGGTTTCTCGGGGATTGGTCTTCCGAAATTCAGGGGGGTGGTCGAAAATGATAACACAAAAATCAAAATGTACTTTTCGTTAAATCCATTTATTAACTAAATTTACTATTTACACACAAAGGAAAGGAAGGCTAAATAATTCTTATTATAGTTGTACACCAGGTGTATTCGCGCTGCAATGAGAGCACTCCGTCGGGTTCAAGTGTGTCGAGAGAACTAACTTTGTTGTGCAGCTGACTGCTGCATGAAGGTTCGCCTCGCCATGCGAGTCCGTCCACCACCACCATCGCCAGTGACGCCAAGCTGCTGCGTCATGACATATTCCAGTCATGTAGAGCGTCGAGTAGCTGATACCATGCCCATGCCTTGGCTATCCAGCTGTATACAATGATGAAAGTGCCTACGCCGGCAACTGCGATAATTATCTGCTGGATGTATGACATTCCGATGTATGCACAGATTGACAATGTTGCTGCTGCTCGTCGTTGCTGTATTTATTTGCCTTAGCAAATATGCCTTCACACTACATCGCAACGGAGCGAGTTATCGGGTGTCCGCACATAGCGTCCAGTCATAGCCAGGTCCTCAGCGTGTAGCTGCCCTAGTGGGCCGACGGGAAGCGGTCCGCTTGCAAGCCAACTCGGCCCTTGCCACCACAACGAGTGTTGAAGGAGTTCTAGAGCGCCTAGAGCGGTGCGAAAATTCTCCAATGTAGCCGCGAGGAGACTAGCGGCGCACAGTTCCAGACGAGGAATGCTAGCGCCCTTGAGTGGAGCCACCTTAGTCCGGGCGGTCAGTAGTGCGATCTGGGACCGGTCATTGGAATCTGATATCTTCAGGTAGATGACAGCTGCATATGCTCGTAAGCTGGCATCGCAAAACCCATGAATCGTGGTCACCTGCTGACTATGCATGCCGAACCATCGAGGTATCTTGACTTGGTTGAGGGCCTGCAGCCCGTTGCGGAGTGCTGCCCAGGTGGTGAGCAGCGTCTGTGGAAAGGGGAGAAGAGGAATTCTCGTTAGTCACCATGGAAATTACCTGTGCTCTGTTGGGGTTCCATTTGCGCAATTTGAAGTGTCCTGCCATGAGGACAGTGTTGACATCGGCAGCCTGACCGACTGCTTCGGAAATGCTGTTGCAGCTGGTGAAGAGGTCGTCCACGTAAAAGGCCTTCTCAATTGTCTCTCGGGCCCCTAGGGCGCATGCTGTATCTGGGATCAGCTGTTGATTGTCCTGTGCGCACTGCATCATGGATCGCACCGAAGTGTATGGACTGGATGTCATACCGTAGGTAACCGTCGTCAAGCGGAAGACGGCCAGCTCGTCTGACGGTGTTTCTCGCCAGTTTCTCTCTCGTCGCCATGTTGACCAACCCGTTCCATGTGTCCAAGCTCTTCATATTCGCGCTTGAAGGCGATGTACTTCTCTCCGAGATCTGGTTTGCTCGGGAGACGCCGCTCCAGACAGTAGAATTATCGCAGTGCAGCTCGGTAGGAGGCACCTAGTGCTGGTGCGTCGTGTCAAAAGGGGATTTGGACCATGTATCTGCCTTCCGATGTGCGGGAGTGCGTCAGGGAGTAGTGCCGGCTGCACTCGGCCTCTCTTGAATCGTATGCTGGTACCACCTCCAACTTCCAGAAGTTCCGAACGAGCTCATCCAGAGTGTGTTCCATAGTGGGTTCCAAAGGCGACTCTTCCGTCACCTGGCTGTGGAGCGATCGGATGGGTAGTGCAGCTTGCACCAGGGCAGCTGGACCGAAGACAACCCAACCAAGGTATGTGCGTTGGGCGTGGGGCTAGTGTGGTCGTCCATGAATGACCTCGTCCTGCACCAAGAGACCCCAGACATCAGCACCCAACAATATGTCAATGGGCCCAGGAGTGCCCAGATGGCTGTCTGCTAGCGGTAGGCCAACCAGGTGATGCCACTGTGTTGCATCCACATGTGCTGCGCGGAGCGTCGAAGTGATCATGGGTATCACTACGGCCTTCATGGTGAGCACGAACTCAGACCCCCGTCGTCCGACCCAGGTCCAACTGCTCGAACCTTTTGCACTGGTATAACCGGTAAGAGCCATGGTACTAGCCGCATCGGATCTCTGGAACTGCGACGACGTGAGTCCGGGCAACAGGAAGCATCTTTGGTTGCCGTGATCCACCTGCCTGTTGTCGACCAGATGTAGAGGGGAGCTGGATCTCTGTCGCCAAACTGTGGGCACGATGAGTCAAGAGCTCAAGCAGGCTGGTGAGAGTACGAATTTGTTTGGCTGGGCAATGCATGCACCAACCTTGCTGGGTCACCTTTGGCAAACGGGACACAACAATCGGGACCGTTAAAGCGTCCCAACTGGACACTGGTTGTCTCATCACTCGTAGTGCACGAAGTGATTCTTGCACGGTGTCCACGATCCGTAGCAGGGCACTTGAGCATTCGTCCTGGGCTGCCTACAGATTAAGGAGCCGAGAAAGATGGGTCTCGCACAACAGTCGTGGGTTGTCGAACCTCTCTTTGAGCTCACTCCAGAGCTCTTCGTAGCCGCCAGAGTAGATGTTGCCGACCAGGCCTACGCTGCCAGGCAGAACCGCCAGTTCCGTGTTGTGAACTAAATTCCCAAATTCGTCCTTGAACGCTAACCAATTGTGTAGGTGGCCATCAAATGTCGGGATTTGCACCGAGTCCAGTGTCATCTCCACCTTTGGCGTGGTTGTGCTGTGACGCTGTGGTGGGTTGGCAGAGCATTTTGTCTTCTGCCCAAGACCACCAAAGTGTTGTTGAACTGCTGGTACTGCTCGTCCACGACTGCCGGCAGATCATCGTAGGGCTGAAGGCCCTCAGGTGTTGCATCGCTCACCAATGCCGTGTATGCTACCAGGAAGCGTGCGTAATGCGCTTCTATCGCACGCTGTTCTAGGCGGATTTGGACCTCATCCAAATCCTACAATTATGTCCACAAAAGCACAAAATTAAACCACGAATAACAAGCCGTTGGACAAGCGTGTCCACACAAGCACAAATAAAACGGAATTTAAATTTAATTCAATCAATCCTCACAGGAGGCACCAAAATGTCGGGGATTGGTCTTCCGACCACACCAGGTGTATTCGCGCTGCTATGAGAGCACTCCGTTGGGTTCAAGTCTGTAGAAAGAACTAACTTTGTTGTGCAGCCGACTGCTGCATGAAGGTTCGCCTCGCCATGCGAGTCCGTCCACCACCACCATCGCCAGTGACGCCAAGCTGCTGCGTCATCACATATTCCAGACGTGTAGAGCGTCGAGTAGCTGATACCATGCCCATGCCTTGGCTATCCAGCTGTATACAATGATGAAAGTGCGTACGCCGGCAACTGCGATAATTATCAGCTGAAGATATGACATTCCGTTGTGTTCACAGATTAACAATGTTGCTGCTACTCGTCGTTGCTGTATTTATTTGCCTTAGCAAATATGCCATCACACTACATCGCAACGGAGCGAGGTATCGGGTGTCCGCACACAGGGCCCAGTCGATGACTGGACGACGATGAGCCGCACAAGCAGTGAACGTCGCAGTGTGCGTCGTCAGCGAAATGATAATATGTATCGTGGTTATCATAAGGCAGGCAACAAAGTAAGTGCAATACGAATCGTATGCAGACGAAATGTAGTGCGACTTTGTGCGACTGGTGGTGTGGGATGCGGCGCGTCAGTAGTCCGCATTTAGTGTGTGTATTGCTGGTGGCAATACTTTTATTGCATTGAATCAAAGTCAACGGTTGTTGACCGAACAAAGTTTTTTTGTTTTATATTAAAGAAAGTTTTTTTAAAAACAAAAAATTTACCAAAATAAAAAAAAAATTGTTGCGAATTTTGTGGCTTTTAAGATAATTCAGTGTTTAGACTGAATAACAACTATCCATATGGCGAGCTGAGTAGCTCTTTACTATCTTATATGCAGAACCTAGCATTCCAATTATAGGCATTATGTGTCAAATAAAAAACCGATGATGAATCTAGAGTGTAAAGGATTGAGAATGTTATTCTTGATGGTACTAGGAACCATTTCGCTCGGTTACCCTACACTGCAAAGAACTTAATTTCGGAAGCATTTTATTCGAATCATCAGTACTTCATGAGAGCACTAGAAAGCGGACTTATAACCTGAGGTATTCTTGCGTCTTGTTGCACTAAGCTATTTATCTGACTCGTGCAATGTGATTGTAATCTACCATATTGCTTGAAGGGCAACGGACAAACGCATCGGACATATTTCAATATATTTTGGTAATCGGGATGCTACCAGTGACGTACCTGACCGAGCTGTTACATTTGGGACTATTTATTTTAGTTTTATACTTTTTTTTTGTTTTGATTTGTCATCTACTTTTAAGTATATTTAAGTAGTTTTAATTAATAATCACATAAAAATATATAAATTAAGGTTTTTTCATCCTCTTATCTTTAAACAATCAATGTATCAATAAAAGTTCAAAAAGTTCAAAAAGTCAATGTTAAAAAAAAAATTAAAACGATAGATAAAAAACAATCTATAGAAGAACAGCCCATAAAAATTTAAATTTTTCATGTAAATTCTCTTATCGCAGATACACATGTATGCAAAGTTTAAATAAAATCGAGTTAATTCGGAAGAAATTTAAATGGGCGCTCCTCAGCCCTAAAGGCCGAACACTTCCAAATTTTACAAAAAGTTTTGTGCATGTGTATAAAATTTTAAGAAAATCCTAAAGGCCCGAGATCCAAATTTTAATAGAAAGTGTTGTCACCGGAAATACACATGTGTGCAAAGTTTCAATAAATTCGGGCCTTGGAAAGTGGGTTACACATTGATCACAAGATTCCACGACAAACAAACAAACACACGTATCGCAAAGTTAATACGAAAGTATAAAATTAAATTTTTTCATGTAATACCTGTGTGCCAAGTTTAAATCGTGTTGATTTAAAAAAAAACAAAAATTATTGACATCCGATATACATCTGTGAGGAAAGTTTGAATAAAAGCGGCCCATAGAAAGTTGGTTAAAAATAGTTCACACCTGGTCACGGGCACGCGAATTTAATATAGAGAATTTTAAAAAACAACCCATAAAAATTAAAATTTTTCTTGTTTCTCTAAAGGAAGATTTTTTTATAAAATGTGTATGGATGCCCTCGACCCCGAGGCATGATTACTTCCAAATTTTTACAAAAAGTGTTGTCAATCGGAGATACATATGTGTATAAAATTTGAAGAAAATCGGATACTTTTCTTTGTAAAATTTGTATGAATGCCCCCCGATTACTTCCAAATTTTTAAAAAAAGTGTCGTCCATCGGAGATACACATGCGTATAAAATTTTAAGAAAATTGGGAACTTTTTTTATAAAATTTTTATATATGGCCCCAAACCCCGGGGCCCGCTCACTACCAAATTTTTACAAAAAGTGTTGTTCATCACATGCATATAAAATTTCAAAAAAATCAGTTAAATTTTTCTGAAATATTTGTTGGGAGCCCCCCGAGGCCACCATCGAGAAAAGAGTTTTCATCGGAGATAAAAATGTGTGCAAAGTTTGAATAAAATCAGGCTTTAGGAAGTGGGTTAAAAATTGATAACAAGATTCTACCAGCCTGCCAGCCACGGGCACGCAAAGTTAATATATAGAATTTAAAAAGGATTAAACTCGGTAGGATCCGGTGGGCAGTACATCTAGCTTGCAAAAAGTCTTTGGGACGCGTCAACGAATCTTAACTGACTTAACATCCCTCGTTATACACCGAAAATAAATTATGCAGTCAAATTTGTTGCATATTTTTAGGACCTCACCACCCTACCAACATACTTACCACTAGAACTCGAATGATGAGAACTACGGTAATCTTAAAGTTTAAACGGTTTACTTTACTTTGTATGTTCCGTCGGGCAGTGCTTAGAGCGTTTGACTAGTTCGAATCTTACCATTTTTTGAAGTTGTTCCAACAACATGTATGCAGTTTGTGAAATTGTACTGAGACCCTGCGCAGTTTAAGCTAATTAATTAAGCTGAAGTTATGACACACAAAAATGCGTTATTTTAAACTAGAGGTTAACTAATAAATTAAAAAATTTTATTACTTTAATTAGGAGTAATTTCTAGGTTCAAGTTTATTTGGCCAGATGACACAAAAGCTGTGCATTATTTAGATAAAGATGAAGATATGGTTGTTGAAAGAAAAAAACATAAGGAGATTGAAATTGGTGATTAAACTCTAACAAATAATTTAAATTTACATTTTCATTTTATACATAATTTAGAACATTCACAATCGACAAATCTTAGACTTGTTGGCTTACAGGTATGGAGAGGAGCTCTTTTACTGTGCGATTTCTTGATACATAACCGCCATCAACTATGTGAAAAAAGCATTTTGGAATTAGGTGCTGGTGTTGGGTTGACAAGCATTACTGCAGCGATATTTGCGAAAAAGGTTTTCTGTACGGATGTTAATGTTGGCGGACTTTTAAATTTAATAAGTTCAAATGTTGAACGAAATAAGCAGCTCATAAGAAATAACATTGATGTTTTGGAGTATGACTTTAATTCGAATACTTATACCTACGATATTACTACCACTATTAAACTCAGTGACATAGTTGTGGCCGCAGATGGTATGGATAGATTTAAGATATGTTTGTTACAGTATTAAAAAATTACACCATAGTTGTTTTATTGCAGTTATTTATGACGATGATTTAACGGACGCCTTTATAAATGTCGTTGAACGAATATTTGAGTTTGATTCTGAAAACAAAAAAGTATTTTATATCGCTCTAGAAAAACGTTATGTGTTCACCGTAACCGAACTGGATGCTGTAGCTCCTTGTTTTGAATATTTTATAAAGAAGACAATGATGAAAGAGTGGTCTTTCCATTTTCTTCCAATTGATTTCCCCCAGTATTTTACCTATGATAGATGTAGTGAACTGGTACTAATAAAGCTTACTAAAACAAATTAATAAATTAACTGGAATTAGCAGTCTTAATTGTTTTATTTGAGAAGAAAATTATAGCAATTATTCAAGTGTTGGCGTTTTTGTAGTATAGCCCTCATGCGAATTTACGCCCCCTTCTACGCTCTCTATGCCCCCTTTTGGGGGCGACAGAAACAAGGTGTCGGCCACGCCCCGTTTTAGTGGGAGGGGCTGTCAAATTTTTATTTTTTTTCAGATTTTCCCAAGAGGTTTGAAGGATGTTTGGGGGTTAATTGGTACCACATTAAAGCTAATAAAAATACCTTTCATTTAAAAAAAATTAGGCGAATCGAGCCACATTCGGCAGTGGTAGAGTCAAAAAACTGACTTTTATATAAAAGGTAAAAAAGAGGCATGCTTAAAAGTGGGCGGGCCTAAATATTGCTAAAAAATGAAAGGTAAAAATTAGTTCTGCACGGTCCTACTGATTTTATGGAAATAAATGAAATTTTGAATGGGCGCTTTGGGATCATAAACATCTTTGTTTTTTGCCGCCAATATGGCTCCTTTGCTCAGCAAATTATGGTTTTTGAAATTTTGCGCTATTTTTGGAAAAACACTGGCAGAAATCAGTGGGCAATGTGATGAATCCGGTCGAGATTTCAACTGCGATTTTTCCATTACCAATGCCCAACAATTGTCTCGAAAACACATCTGCAGTTCGATCTTGTTGCAAAAACACTCGCATGTTAATTTCAGGCACGCGTTTAGTTCATCAGCTGGTTGAACGTGGAATAACAGAAAGAGTCTGACGAAAATCACCGGACAACAGAATCATGGCTTCACCAAAAATGTTTTTATTGTCACGAGGATCTTCCAACGTTCTGTAAAACGCCTCCAGAGAACTTTTGTGGGCCATCGTGCATTCGTCCCAAACGATCAGTTTGCATTTCTATAGAACCTTCGCAATTGCGTGTCTCGTTGATTTGAATGTTCAGTGGCGATTTCAATTTCTAACAAATTAGTTGCGGAATATTTGTACGAACTGCTTCGGCCAAAGTTTCGGTGTCATATTTTTGTTCTCATTGTAATTCGAGGCAAAAGCGACAACACTTTATTCGACATCAATAATCACATGTCTTCTATCATGATCAATGCCTCATTGTGCATTTATGCTCTAAATTGCAATGGTGGATTTGAATTATGGCGACGCACACGATGTAAAACATCCTCAGACATGTAATCTTTATATTTGACACACAAATCGTTTGGTTTCGAAGGGAACATGTAGATACGATAATCTCAAACAATGTGCGAATTTGATGCGGTGATGAAGATAGGACGGAATCTTCGATCGTATTGTCCCAATGCAAATCGTTCTCGAGCAACTGTAAGAGTCGACACGCCTCACGGTAAGTCGCACACAGATGCCCATTAACTTTTCTCAGTTGTTGAAACGTCTTGGGACCACGAACATTCACCATCAACAATCGAAGATAGTAGCATTCTAGGTTATTTGAATGCACAGTGTGAATTCGACCCATAGCATCTGAAGCAAATACATTTGGATGTCCTTCAACTGGTGTTCCATATTTACGACGCTGAAACGATTTCGATGATGCGTTCCATGTGTAGTAGCGTGGCATTTCCGCATACAGGAAAGTGAGAGCGAAAGCATCTGCTTGACAAACCGAGAAGAAGCTTGTCAATATTGTCGACGGTGGACAAGCCGCTCTGTCCGCTTCGTTCTCTGGATTGAAATACACCCGTTGTCCGTTTTCCAGATGCACTGTCAAATGTACACCTGTAGGGTGTCTTTCGTGGATCGCAAAGGAAAAGATATGCCAAATCACCTCATTGCTGCTTAAATAGCGACCCATCTGATACTGAGATACTTCGTCGTTTGCATTTGTGACACCGAAAACAGCCATATCGCATATGTACTTGACCGACTTGACGAAGTTACAGTATTCCACATTGATATGGGCTTCAAAAGCCTTGGACAATATCGGCGAATATAGCACAATCCAACAGTTATTCACATCAACATCTTTCCCTTTGACCTTCACAACTCATAATCGCCCATTGTCCGCAACTGATCGCCTACGATACAATGGGTATCCGTCATTGCCTGTGATTGTGTCGGCAATCAGGTCTCGCGGGAATCGCTTGGAAACTTGCCATCGATTATACAGGGTGAGCCGTTGTTGAAAACCACGCAAGGTCCATGGATCATATTCTTATTCACCACTGCATGAAATTTTGGATCAACAGCTTCATCCGCGATTTCGGCTGAGATGATGGAATTAATTTCATCCGGTCTGATTTTGTCAACGAGCCAAACCAAAATGTGCGCATGAGGCAGACCACGCTTTTGCCATTCAACGGAGTACATCCAACAACGGACCTTCTTTATTTTGATATCCATCAGAGATGCAGGTTTGTAGTTTCTTGTTGATTTCGATCTATTGAAGGTTACTGGTGAATATTAGTGTGTAAATGACTGTTATTTGTTATTTTTTTTATTGTGGATATTGGGCTATTCAGTCAGTTTTTAATTCAACTAGCGGAAATACCCGGCTTTTCCCGGCTTCACAATCCCACTAACCACCACCCAATTTAAAGCCCGCCCACTGGCGTCACGCCCACTGACACCTGCCCACTGTCCCCCGCCTACTGACCTCTTGCCTATGGAGTGAGTATAAGTTGGAAAGCTTCAGTGATTCAGACGTGATAGTCAGACATACATACGCACCAACGTTTTTATATATTAAGATGAAACTATGTGTGCATAATCCCGTTTCTAATTATTGTTTATTATATCCCGACGTTTCGGTAACTATGCTACCATTATCAAAGGGATACAACAATAAAATATTAACAATTGAAAATTACAAATCACGAATACAAATTGACTACAAATAGTGTCAAACATTAATTTTAAGGAAAAACCAACTGTAAAAAAACCCGGATTTCGCACCGTCGCGCTAACTGACATCAATATAATGAAAATAAACCAAAACTACATAAAAAATAAAAGCGACACTGCCAGTTATGAAATAATCAAATTTTATTGCCAATCGAAATGTGAAAATAATATTTAATGAAGCCAATCGAAATGTGAAAATAATATTTAATGGAGCAACAAGCAAAATGAAACACAAATAGACGGGTTGAAACTAGAACTGCTACTGAGTACTGACTACTGTATTGTGTATTTCAAGTTTCTCCTACTTCTTCGGAAATGTGTGTATTTGTGTGTGTTCATTCTTCTGTTGTCGAGTTGCCATTTCATCGTAATATTGAACATCCTGCCGGGCTGAACAGGTATATTCAGGACTATTCTAGTAGTTTGCACACCTTTTTTTATTGGTCGGGCGCATTCGCCAGTTGCGTGCTTGATAGTAACCACACGAACTAAGCCATCTGGTCCGGGATGTAAAGCAATTATTTTGCCAAATCGCCAATGTGTTGCTGGAAGGTTCTCATCGCGTATGAGCACAATATCATTGAGCTGCAAATCAGTATTGCTTCTATGACATTTCGATCGTTGTTGGAGGGTGCTGAGATATTCATCATGCCATCTGCGCCAAAAGTGTTGTTGCATTTGCCGAAGTTGGCGCCAATATGATAAACGATTTGTTGGCAAGTCTGTTATGGGTTTGTCTGGTATCGCCATGAATGGTCGGCCAATTAGAAAATCAGCAGGTGTAAGTGCCAGTTGATCATCCTGACAGTCGTGTAAAGCCACAAGATGTCGAGAATTTAGGCAAGCCTCTACATGAACCAATGGAGTGTGTAGTTGATCATAGTGTATTGGGTTATTGCCGATGATGCGCAGTAGATGTTTCTTAGCAGACTTCACTGCCGCCTCCCATAGCCGCCATGATGGGGTGCCTTTGGAGGTATAAAATCCCATTGTGTATCTCTATTCGCCAGCTGCTGTTGAGAGTATTCGTTATGCCAATGTTGTAGATATTCTGTCGTTATTCGGTAAGCGCCTGTAAATGCTGTAGCGTTGTCACTATATAATTCATGACATGGTCCACGTCGACTGGTGAAGCGTGTAAATACGTTGATAGATGCCTCTGAAGATAAATCCTCTGCCAATTCTATATGAAATGCCTTAGTTGCCATACATACGAACATTTGAGTTTCCATTTCCAATTCCTCCACTGAGAAAGTTTGGTGCTTGTATCCACGATGATCCTTCTTCCAACGAAATATAATTGCTGTGGTTCGAAGTAATTTGCCAAGATTGCCGAATCTCTCGACTAATGGGATTTCCATTCCCCTGCCATCCTTCCAGTAACCTGTCTGTAATGAACATGAATGTGTTGTCTGCGCCAATTTTGATGTAGCTAGTTTCATTTCAGCTTCTATCGATTCTGCCTCCTGTGCTGTGAGAGTGTGGAGTAATGACATCGGGATATGGTCAGGTAACGGACCTTGCCACCAAATTGTATGATTAACCAATGCTGCTGGACTGATGCCACGACTTGATGCAACGTGTTGTTTCAGCTGTGAAGGATATTTACGAGTCCAATGTAAAATAATCCTCGAGTCACTCCAAAGTTTGTACGGGAGTACTTCCAAATGCAAGGCAACACGGGTATCCTTTAAAAGGTCGGTGAGTAAGTGAGCTGCACAAAACTCAAGCCTGGGTATTGTGATGGTTTTAATTGGAACCACTTTTGTCTTTGCTGCGATAATCCAGGTTACATGGTTGCCATCCTTCTGCCTGGTGCTGAGATAAACGACAGCAGCGTAGGCCTTACTGCTGGCATCACAAAAGCCATATAAGCATTATGATGTTTCTGGAGAGATGCCAAGCCAACGAGGTATCCGGATAACTTCAACTTGCTTAAATTGATTGAGCAATTCGTTGAGCAAATCAATGGTACTGGTGCATCCCATCCCAAGCCAGCCACAGATTCTAAATAATGATCTTTGTCACGATAACGATGGGTGATAACATACCGGTTGGATCAAATAATCTTGCTGCATCACTAAGTATTATCCGTTTGGTGTTAGATGGATGTTTATCTAAGCGCACCCGATAGAATAATGTATCAGTTGATGAATTCCAATGCAGGCCAAGGACTGTTGTTTCCCCCAGCTGCAACTCCATTTCGTCTGTGCCAGATGGATGTGAAAAATGTGCCAAAACTTTAGTGTCGTTTGTTTTCCACTTACGTCGATGAAGATGTCCTTCTCGAAGGACTGATACCACGTCGTCTCCCAATTGAATTGCCTGTTGAACTCTAGACACGCTGGTAAGGTAGTCATCTACATAAAAGTCATTGAAGATGCCATGCTTCTTGAATCTTCCAGAAGTTTATGACAATGATCCATGCCACACTGTTGCATTGTCCGAATAGCCAGATACGGTCCACTTGCTGTACCATAAGTGATCGTTGCCAGTTGGTATGTACACAATGGTTCATCAGCTGACTCTCGCCATAATATCTGTTGCCATTGACGATGCCTTGGGGATCTGCATTGCGATTGATCGGGAAACTACTGACTGCTCAAAACTTGTTTTGGGCCAGTAGCGCAACAATCAAGTTCCTATGTAGTGCTTGCTCTACCTCCTAGTGGTGGTACCCGGGCAACTATGTGTATAAATCCTTATATATGTAGGCTAAAACTGAAAGTCCGAACGGTCTAGTGTTTCTAGTCTAGGTAACGTGGGTTAGCACCCTGCGGTACCGAAAAATGACCGCTACTGAAACCAACACAACGCCTCGGATAAGTAATGATCGAATAATGACGACTTTTGTCTATTGTACCCGGACTAAGATTTGTTTCTGGAATGTGAGGACGCTCCTTGACTCAGGGGGTGAAGGACCTCAAAATGCCACATTTCTTCAACTGGAACGTGATTTTCTTCGATATAATTTGGACATACTGGGAGTAAGTGAAGTAAGATGGTTCGACGCGGGAGAGTACCAATCCCCAACGTGTAACACTGTGCTGCTCTAATCCGGAAAACCCTCCGGCAGTCCCCGTGAATCTGGAGTGGGTCTGCTGCTAACGTCAACAACACACAGAGGCCTCATTTCCTGGCACCCACATAGTGATATGATCTTATCGGCCAGATTTCGGACTAGAGTACGGCGCGTCACGATTATACAGTGCTACGCCCCAACTAATCCTTCGACTGAGGATGAAAAGGACAACTTATACAATCAACTAAGCGCTGTATTCAACGCAACGCCAAACGGAGATATCGTCATATTGATGGGGGACTTGAATGCCAAGGTTGGCAACGACAATGAAGGACTCAAACATGCGATGGGAAGCACAGCCTCGGCGAACGGAATGACAATGCTGAAAGATTTGTTGATTTCTGCAACACCAACAACCTTGTCATAGGAGGCACCATGTTTCAGCATAAGACCTGCCACAAGGTCAGCTGGGTGTCAACGGACAGGCAATCATCATCCCACAAAATCGACCATGTGGCGATCAGCCGACGTTTTAGGAGCTGTCTTTTAGACGTTCAAAACAGACGAGGAGCCGACATGGGTATGGTACGGGATCATCACCTTATGGTAGCTACTGTCCAGTTACGTACTGCATCAGTTCAAATAAACCGCAATATCATCCGAATACCTAGGTATAACATTGACCGGCTAAAGATCCCCTCAGTACGCCAACAATGAAGGGATCATTTATCGCAAGGAGTGGAAGCAATCAGCAGCTCACTGCCGACAACAATCCAGGAACATTGGAAGGCTGTGAAAAATGTTTTCACATCTGGAGCGGAAAGTATTGTTGATAGAAGCCAGGCAAGGTACAGCAGGCTGCTTACCGAAGATACCTGGAGGCGGATTGAAGAACGTAAGCTACTTAAAGCTCGTATTGTAGATATACCAGCAGCAGCGAGGATCGAGCTAGAGTCCCTGTATCGAAGCAAAATGAGAGAAGTGCAGCGTAGTGTAAGACGTGACAAACGTAATTACATATATTAACAACCTGGCCTCAGAAGCAGAGGAAGCAGCGAGCAGGTACGATAGCGAACCGTTTACAGAATCACCAAAGAGCTGACAGGTGGTCACAGCTCTAGCCAACATCCGGTTAAAGGCCTAGATGGTGCCGTACTCGTTTCAGATGAGGATCAGCTCAAGCGATGGAAGGAGCATTTCTCTACGGTCCTTAACCGTGTATTTGCTAACGATATGCACCCAAATATAAAGGAGCTGCCGGAAGTAACAATTTCCCGAATTCGCACCTCAACTCACAGTAAAGATAAGATCGCTACCTTGATCAACGCACTAAAGAACAACAAGTCGGTAGGATTAGATGGTATACGCGCAGAGCTTCCGCGTGCCGCTCCAACGAGATCAGCAGAGCTTTTATATCCTCTTGTAGAGAGAGCTTGGGAGGCAGAAAGTTTCCCCGACGAGTGAAAGAAGGGAATGATTGTCAAGCTCCCTAAAAAAGGTAGTCTTATGGAGTGCGAAAACTGGAGGGGCATTTTCGTTCTTCCTGCAGTTGCAAAGGTAATAGCCAAAGTATTAATTGAGCGAATTAAGGGACATCTGGAAGATACACTTGATGCCGAACAAGCAGGTTTCCGCACTGGAAACTCCTGCGTAGACCACATAAACACCCTGCGGATCATTATAGAAAAGTGCGTTGAATTCCGGTCACCACTGCAACTGCTGTTCATCGATTTTGAGAAGGCGTTTGACAGTGTCAAGAGACAGTTTATCTGGCTCGCCTTGCGCAGGAGAGGTATACCCGATAAACTAATAGCTATTATTAAAGCAACCTATGATGGCTCTAAATGTCATGTGCTGCATAGAGGAAAGCTATCAGAGGAATTCGAGATCCTAAGTGGGGTACGACAAGCTTACATTCTATCGCCGATACTTTTTTTTGTTGGTGATTCGCGCATCTTTATCTACTGGAAACGGAGGAATTCGTTGGACTCTTACATCTCAACTCAAACATCTGGACTACGCTGACGACGTTAGTTTACTCTCACACAGAATTATGGAGCTGCACCAAATGACAACAAATGTGGAGAGGGAGCCAAATGTTGCGGGTTTGAAGATTAATACTACTAAAACCAAAATGATCAACCTCGGCACTAACTCAGTAACTCAAGTTAACATTGCTAGACAGCCGGTAGAGATAGTACAGTTTCCAATATCTTGGGAGTATTGTCTCGACCGAAGGTGGAACCGAATAGGACATTGTCAACCGAATCGGCAAAGAAAAATCAGTGTTTAGAATGATGTCCATGATTTGGCGAAGCAATTGCGATTAGGTTAAACACTAAGCTGCGGCTGCTCTGCTCAAATGTTGAATCTGTGCTGTTGTATGGGTGCAGCACTTGGAAGGTGACCGCTACTATCACAAAAAGATTACAAACGTTCGTAAATAGGTGCCTACGGAACATCTTAAGGGTTTTCTGGCCTAACCGTATCTCTAACGAACATCTTTACCAGAGAACAGGTCAGGAACCAATAGGCACAACCATCCAACGACGGAAGTGGCAGTGGCTTGGTCATACACTCCGAAAAGGCGACAGTTCCATAGCAAACTTCGCAATGCAATCGAATCCGTTATCTCAGGATGGTTGAACAACGGGTCGTACGAGAAATACATGGCGCAGAACAGTTGAGGAGGAGTCAGGACAATTGGGGAAGAGTTTGAGAGTGCTGAAGCTCATTGCCAGAAACCGCACGCGATGGCGCGTAGGCGTAGTAGAGGACCTAGGACCCACAAGGGGATATAGGACATAAATAATAATAATAAATAATATTGACGATGCCTTGGATCCACACGTACATGTCTGAAAATTTTATCGACGTCAGCCGTTATTGCAATGCCAAAAAGCCCAAGTCGATAGATGATGTTCACTAACAATTCTTGAATCGGTTGGCCAGCCAATTGTGTGTCGTTCAATGAGATGCTATTTGTTGTTCTCGCAGACGCGTTGAAGACCACCCTGAACTTACTGGTTACAGCGTGATGTGGAATAAAATACACTTGTGATGGATCACCAAATTGCCTTTAAGCTAGATGCATATGACCAAGTTGTTTATATTCCCGCAAAAATGCCACGTATTTCTGTTTGAGTTCAGTATCGGAAGCATGTTTTCATTCCAATTGATGGAATTGCCTAAGAGCCAGTTGATGTAATGACCCAAGAGCTGGTGCATTCGGTCGGAATGGCACCTGCACCATATAACGGGTGTTTTTTTAAGAGGTTGCCGATTTTTTTTTTTGAATAAAACACATATAAAATTATGAAATGACCAAAATTTTTTTTTATTTGGTAGATAATTTTTTGGCATTTAACATTTAAACACAATTTCTGGCATATGGCTACCACGACTATTTTTCACAAATGTCATTCTGGAGGTCCAATTTTCCAGCACTTTTTCAAGCATTTGAGGGCGTATGTCAGCAATGACACGTTGAATATTGGTTTCCAAAGCGTCAATCGATTGAGGTTTATCCACATAAACCAATGACTTCACGTATCCCCACAAAAAGTAATCGAGTGGCGTCAAATCGCACGAACGCGGAGGCCAATTCACCGGACCATTTCTCGAAATAATGTTGTCGTTGAAAGTTTCTTTCAATAAGTCGATTGTTTCACGTGCTGTATGGCAAGTGGCACCATCTTGTTGAAACCACATTTCATCCATATCCATATCTTCAAGATTTGACAACAAAAACTCATTTAACATGGTTCTGTATCGATTTCCATTCACGGTAACGCGTCGTCCTTCCTCATTTTTAAAGAAATATGGACCGATGATCCCACCAGCCCATAGACCGCACCAAACAGTACATTTATCAGGATGCATTGGTAATTCTTGAACGGCGTGTGGATTATCTTTGCTCCAAATGCGACAATTTTGTTTGTTGACGTATCCATTTAACAAAAAATGCGCCTCATCACTGAAGAGAATTTTACGGTAAAAAAATGGATCTTCGTTCAATTGATTTAACGACCAATCACTGAATTCACGGCGCAAACGATGGTCGTGTGGCTTTAATTCTTGCACCAATTGAATTTTGTATGGCACCAAACCCAAATCTTTACGTAAAATTTTCCATAAAGTCGATGGACAAAGTCCAATTTGCTGAGCACGACGACGAATCGATAAATTGTCGTTTTCTTCGACACTGGCCTCAACGACAGCAATATTTTCTTCTGTACGAACTCTTCTCATTCTTGTCGGTGGCTTGGCATCCAAAAGAGTGAATGTAGACCGAAATTTGGTAATTACGTTCTTTATGGTGGTCTCTGACGGACGATTATGTGCACCATAAAATTCACGAAGTGCTCTATAAACATTTTTAATTGAACACTGATTTTGAAAATAAATTTCCACGATTTGAAAACGTTGTTCTGGAGTTAACCTATTCATAATGATTTGCCAAACAATACTGAGTAGAAATGCCACTTTGAGCTGTCAAAAAAACTGTCATAAAATAAAACGACATCTATCGGAAAAACAAACCTCCTAAAAAAACACCCTTTAGAAGCCATTTGTAGCCGCCTGTGTGTTCGTACGAAGATCTGCTCGAAATGATCAGAAAAGTATATATCGGAATCCCTCTAATGAATGTAATCTCCAGCAAAAATGGTTCGCAACAATTCTTCAAACCGTTGATCCTCGTCGCTCGTCCCTAAAATTCTAGCCTAAAATGTCAGTGTGCCTGGCTCAGTCTCTTCAGCTGGGCCAAAAACCACCCAACCAAGATGTGTACGTTGTGCCATTTGGTCATTACCATCGCCTCGAATGATGCCATCCATGATTAGTTGCCCCCATATATCTGCGCCAATCAATGCATCGAACCTGCCAGTCTTCCCAAATGTGACGTCTGCTAGGGATATGTTGCAAAGATGCTGCCAACAACGATCTGCCACCCTTGCCACAGGTGTTGGTGATGTGATAGATGTGATGATATAAAATTTAACTTGTAGTTGGAATGATGGTTCAGCAATTGATCTCTTCTGGACTTCTGCCCGGCCTCGAGTGTATTCACGAATGTTATTGCCAATGCCTTCAACATGAACCGCATATCTATCTCGCGGTAGAGCCAATTGATTGAAGAAACGGGAAGAAATGAAACTGACTTGAGATCATGGATATCAGAGTAGTCGACAAGATAGCTTATTGCCAAAATGATCAATGATTAAGTGAGGTAGGTCATAGCTGCCTTCCTTGTTATTTATTTATTTATTTATTTCTGCCATGATTTGGATTAATTATACGAATTTTATAAAATTACCTTGTCCTGTCTCTTGCCAACTACTTGCAATAGAAGCACACACATGCGTATTACAGCAAAAGGAAACCAGACGAACGGCAAGGTTGCTCACCGTATCACATATGCACATTCGCTGTGCGCCTGTATGTGTAGATTGTTTAAAATGCCGCGAATTTTAACGGTTTCACACGAATTTATTCGATTGAACCACCGCCACGAGAATGTTCTCTCTATTTTCAACTCCGTCTCGAATTTTGTTGCCAATCTAAATATGCTACCAAGAAGTTACACTAAATATCGGGTGTTTCAACAGGTGCGCCTTAACTTTTCTCCGATAGCGACGGCGAACGACGCCATATTTTTTATTGTTCTTTTGTCATTTGGAAACTTCATTAGTATACATTTCATCATGGAACGCTACACATGTGAACAGCGATTGCAAATCGTGCAAATTTTTTATCAAAATAATCGTTCTGTTGCCGCTACTTTAAGGGCAGATTTTCACCGAAAAAGCATCTTCAGCGATGAGGCTCACTTTTGGCTAGAAGGATTTGTCAACAAGCAAAATATGCGTTACTGGGCAGAAAGCAACCCACACGTGATTCATGAGGCACCGTTGCATCCCGAAAAAGTCACTGTTTGGTGCGGATTACCTGCCGGCGGCGTCATTGGGCCATATTTTTTCATCGACGATAACGATCGCCACGTAACTGTTAATGGAAATCGGTACCGCGATATGATAAACGATTTTTTTTGGCCGCAATTGAATGGAATGGACTTGAACGACATGTGGTTTCAGCAGGACGGGGCCACATGCCACACAGCACACGATACAATCGCGTTATTGAAGACTAAGTTCGATGAGCGTGTTATTTCGCGAAATGGGCCCGTCCAGTGGCCGCCGCGCTCGTGTGATTTGACAACTCTAGATTATTTTCTTTGGGGTTATGTGAAGTCATTGGTCTATGCCAATAAGCCGGCGACTTTGCAAGAGCTCAGAGCCAATATTGAACGTGAAATTGCTGGAATTTCGGCCGATTTTTCGATCGAAAATTGGGTTCAAAGATTGGACTTCGTAAAACGTGCACGCGGTGGTCATGCAAAAGAAATCGAGTTTCATACTTAAATGTATCATATGTATATGTTCAAATTCGTTAATAAAAAAAAAGTTAGTTCTAAATTCGAACAGTTTGTGTTTAATTCAAAAAAAAGTTGAAGTGCTCTTATTGAAAAACCCTATATATATATATTTTCACGAGTTTACCACTATGCGCCACAAGGAGATTCTTGCCAATACGATATACGGTTTTCTTGTTATTTGCAAAGCCACGATATTATTTGCCACAATTTGTTCTTAAAGGTTCCCGCGTTTCGGCACCAAGAATGTACAAAATTACGCGGGTTTCGCACCTTCGCGGTAACTGACATCAAAATAATGAAAACAAACCAAAACTACATATAAAATAAAAGCGACACTGGCAGTTATGAATCAATCAAATTTTATTGCCAATCGAAATATGAAAATAATATTTAATAGAGCAACAAAAGCAAAATGAAACACAAATAGACGGGTTGAAACTAGAACTGAGACTGACTACTGTATTTTGTATTTCATGTTTCTTCTTCTTCTTCTTTTCTGGCAGATCGGAAATGTGTGTAAGTGTGTGTGTTCGTTCTTCTGTTGTTCGAGTTGCCATTTCATCGTAATATTGAACACTAACTATATATAAAAAAGACGAAAGAAAAAAGAGCGTGTGGTTACTTTGAAAGCAACCGTACGACTAAAGAAACTATATCAAAAAAATTACATAATACGTCTGCGTTCATATGGGTTATTGTTATCCTTATGTCTAGAGGTGAGACGAATATATTAGTATTCGTTAAAATATAACTAATATTTGTTCATATTACGTATCACTAATACGAATAACAAAGATATTATGATACTTTGATATTCACCAAACGTATTAGATTACACTATTCCAGTAAGAATCCAATCGAGAACTAATATTCATATGCATGTGTAGGTATTCAGTATGCATATGTGTGATACGAAAGCGCAAAGATGAAATGATTTGGAGTGAGACAGAAAGCATCTCATGGTCTTATAGTACTATTCAGTTTCATAGCTCAAAATACGGACGGACATCTGTCATTTGACTCGGCAATTGATGCTGATCATAAATATAATTTTTCTATGTTACATGTTCAGTCATGTATCAAACTTAAATATCCTATGGGAATCTAAAGAACTTTTATTCTATGTGCTTCTATGTACATAATAGTATTGACAACATAATTTAATATACATATGTAACATAAACAGATATGTATGTATTTTAAAAAAATAGATGTCTAAATACTGTACTCTCAAATGTAATACCATAGCTTTCTTACTATGAGAGATACCAGTATTAGTGATATTTTCGTATCGGTTAAGATATTATAATATTAAATAACGAATATATTCATATCAGGTGATATCTACAAATATTAGTATTAACCCATGCCTACTTATGTCCAATTTTATTGTGTTATCTTACGTTCAACAAAAAATTAAACACAGCATATAACAGCAATAACATAATTTAAAATTTTCCATATCTTAAAAATGAGCAATTATCCAAAAAACCTTATAAAGCGCGCTGTGTTCATGGTTTGACAGAAAATTAATTTGCAAAATGATACACATAACACTGACACACTCACTAAACGTACACAACATAAAGTATACAGAAGCTTAAGGTAAATAAGGGACTCTCGGAGAGAATTACAAAAATTGTCAGGGCATATACTGACAATGTAGAGCTCGCATAAAAAAACAATGTGTAACTAGGCAACGTATTCTCAAAACTAAAAGAACAAACACCTTTAGGCAAACGGACTGATGTTGTGTATCAAATACCATGTTTAGGCACTGGTAATCCTGGCGACAAATGTACTCTCACGTATGTCGGTCAAGCACGACAATTTTTGGAGAAACGCATTAAAAGCAAATTTCACTTTCCCACCTACGCAACACAAACCAGGAGTTTCGCCGCAGAATTTAATCACCATGCCATATGGCGCAATCGGTGATGTTCATTGTGTTGTGCTCGCTGGCGTTGTTTTTGATGTGCACGCACTTGTTGCATTGTGAATCTATTCGCTTGTCATTCATCATCAGTCGCTTTCGAACGTAATTGGGACATGAAAATACGACTATTTCAGTATCCATTCAACGCTGGTCATCACTGCAGTTCGCGCGTAAAGTAGATCACCGCGCATTTGACTGACTGCGACGACCTCTGTTAGCTCGTCCTCTTTTTTGAATTGCAGTGGACACTGTAAAAGGACACGGACTTGTTTTCACAATCACAAAATCACTTGTACGCAAACCAAATTACCTTGTTATTCTTCGCTGATATAGAGATAGAGTGAGAGTTCTCTCATATACTTTTTTGTCTTAACACTCCACGGCCTGGTTTTTTTTTTTTTAAAAAAAACTTTAAATTTAGTTTTTTTAGTTGTGTGCACAACACGACTTTCTTTACGGACGGGACCGGAATATTCAGTAAATGTATATTAAATTTTTTTTAAAACCCATATTTTTAGAATTTTTTTTTGTTTTTTGTATAAATTTGCTTTGCACTTAACAGATTTCTTCTAAGTGCTATTTTTTTGATTTCTGCTAAGTGCTATTTTTTTGAAATATTAAAATAAAATTAAATAAACATACATAAAATTCATTTAAAACAAAACTTTGTTGTATAGAATGTTTTTAGTTTCACCTTCAAAAATAAATAAAACTGTCCGTGGGGAAAATAAGACGATCTCAAATCTATACCCTGCAGTACTTAATAAACTGTCCGACTTATTGATCGTCATCGAAAAGTTTTACTGGAAATTGCAATCTCTTAAATTTAAAAGGTAGATTTTTTTTATATAGAGATTTATTGCCAAGGGAGGACTCCCTGAATGACTTGCGTCACGGCAATAAGTTGGGCTAAGCCCTATAAAAATAATGTAATCCGTCGAAATGAGTGCTATCCGTGGGATAAAAACTGTTTCACACTGTTCCTTTTCTGTGAAAATAGTCGCTTCAATTATATTTCATTTACTCTTTTACGCACAGTCTTGTGCCGTTCCAAAGGTTTGGTGAGTCGAGAATCCGTGGTAAAATAATTGGAGATCAAATCACCGTTCAACTCAGCGGCCCCGAAAACCATAGAATCGACACTAATATCGGTCACCCCCCCCCACCGTTTCGACCCCATCCCCCTAGAGCTGTCTTACCATCTCCATTCAATGCAGCGACCCCGAAATCCATAGTATCGAAACTAATATCGGTCACCCCCCCCCCTCCTTTATCGACCCCATCCCCCTACAGATGGCTTACCATCACCATTCAACTCAGCGACCCGAAAACCATAGAATCGACACTAATATCGGTCACCCCCCCCCTCCGTTATCGAACCCATTCCCCATAGATGGATCACCATTCAACTTAACGACCCCGAAAACCATAGAATCGACAATAATATCGGTCACCCCCCTCCTCCGTTATCGACCCCATCCCCCTAGAGCTGTCTTACCATCAGCAAACAACTTAGCCCCCTCAGTTAGTACCCCTGTCTAATCATCACCATTCAACTCAGCGACCCCGAAAACCATAGAATCGACACTAATATCGGTAACCCCCCCCCACCGTTTCGACCCCATCCCCCTAGAGCTACCTTAACATCACCATTCAACTCAGCGACCACGAAAACCATAAGATCGACACTAATATCTGTCACCAAACACCGTTTCGACCCCATCACCCTAGAGCTGTCTTACCATCACCATTCAACTCAGTGACCCCGAAAACCATAGAATCGACACTAATATCGGAATCAACTCTAACATCGATCACCATACCCCTTGCGGGAATATAACTCACCCATAGGAGTGTACTACCAGCACTTTTCGTCTCAGCGATACCGAAAACGGTGGGTCCGACACTAAAATCGCCTGCCACGCCTCCCTCAGCCAAAAACCTGCTACCCCCAACCCCTATGTTTGATTCCACATAGTAACTAATATGTATACCAAGTTTTTTTAAAATTGGTCAAGGTGTTCCAGAGCCAGTTAGGCACAAATATATATACAAATATACAAACAAATTCTCTATTTTTATATATATAGATTTGGGGTAGTCGGTATCGGATCAGGTACAGCTCTCCTAATCTAAAACGAGAAAGTACAGTTCGTGGAAAGGAAAAATAAGTCCTTAATCTTTAAACCGTAAAGTTCACGACAGTGTTAAAAAAATCATACATAATCAGTGAAAATCTTATTTTATTTAAACGCAACATTCGCAAAATTTCTGTTGAAGATGGCACAGTCACATCCAAACGTTATCCCAGAAGTATCTAGCCGAGATATTGTGAATAGCTTAATGTCTATAATGGCAAGGATGCCGCATTCCAGCCATGGAAGCAACGTCTTACGGGACATTTAATACCTACCTGATTACGATGGGTATAGTAATTCCCTGATGCATTTTATCGTAATGGTGGAAAATCATCTACAAAATTCGGCAAGGAGCCACCAGGCTGCTTGGAATATTATCCAACAAGTGAAGGTTAAAGGCCGAGCTATAGACCTCCTGATCATCAATGGAATTAACACATGGGAACAGGCAAAAGAACCATTTAAACAACACTACCGACCCATCATTAACAGGGCATATCTAACTAAGGAAATTCGTAATATGAAAGTATGTTCAATTTATGACTTAACAAATAAACTGGAATATACATTAAGTAAAGTAAATACCTATGTAGTGTTTTGTGACAAGAAGAACAAGAAAAGTTGCTGTATTACAATATTATAATAAATAGGATTCAAGAAGTAGCCAGAGGGAATCTAGCTCGAGAATTAAGAAATCTTTATGATATACACGATATAAAAACCATTCTTTGTTCTTACATTGGCTATGATAATGGAAATATAAAGATTATGAAATAAATAGCTCTACATCAAACCAAAATAATCAATATATAAAAGAAATAGTCGTTAGGGAGATTACTAACGACAGTGAATGAAGACAAAATTACAGTGACAAACTTATTGCACAAAGACATTTGGGAAATTTCAGACAGAATGTCTATAGGTATACAAATAACAATACCAGACAGAGACCTTCAGGGAATTATCATAACCGCCCCACACAGAACAGACATAACAGACCAGAACCGATGGAGACCAATGTTATTCAAACAAATAAAGGTGTGATCCAACAGGATATCAATTCAGTAGAACCACCGATTTTTCTTAACTGAGCCTTGGACAATTAATGACCTTATCCTAGATACACTAAAAGTAGAGATGACAACTATTAATAGTAGCGTAATCAGAAACACTAATACAATTCAATTTCCCGTACCAAAAGAATTCGGCTATAGCCTATGCCCAGAGGTTAAAAAATAAAAACAATACAATAATATTAGGTATAGATGTTCTTAAGAATATTATTAAAACCATTGACATTGAGAGTGGAACTATAGCTTTAAGAAATCACACTATTTTAAAGATAGAACGAGGGTCCGATCTGTCAGGCAATTATTTAGAAGAGAGCAATTCTGATTTCAGCAGTCTTAATCGCGAAGAGCAAACACCATTAAACTCTCTACTAAAACAATTTAAAGACATCCAACACAAGAATGGCGATCACTTGACTCACACCTCGACTATCAAACATGAAATCCATCTTAAATAAGATAAGCCGATCCATTCAAAATTATATATGTTACCAAAAAAAACAGGAGGAGGAAGTAGCTAAACAAATACTGGAAATGAAAAAACAGGGTATAATAAGGAAGAGCATGAGTAAATATGCCTCTCCTGTTGTGGTAGTTGCTAAAAAGAAGGAGAAATCATGTATAGAATTTGTGTAGACTATAGGGCATTAAATGGGATGACCAGAGACGATAAATTTTCTTTACCAAATATCGAGAGACTTTTCGACAAACTGGGGAAAGCCCAATATTTTTCCAGCATCGATCTAGATAAGGGCTATCATCAGATATTGATGCATCCAGACGATGTGGAAAAAACAGCATTTGTTACTCCACAAGGACTGTACGAATTCATTGGCATGCCTTTCGGAATAAAAAATTCACCAGTCACATTTCAACGGCCAATCAACCACATCATAAGGGATTATATCAACAAAACCTGTGTTGTCTATTTATACGATATTCTAATATATTTTACAAGGAACATCTCAAAAACCTAACAGATATTCTTCGGATATTAAAGAGTAAGAATCTTAAATTTGTTGTTGCAATTAAGAATCTTCCCCTTCCACAAACAGAGAAACAGGGTATTATAGGAAATGTATGCAAAAATAGCCTACCCCGTGACGAGGTATCTTAAAAAAGGAGCTAAAATCAATACAAACGACCCAGAATACATAAATGTATTTGAAGCACTTAAACTTCATCTAACAACACATCCAATTTTAAAATTCCCCGAATTCGACATACCATTTCACTTATATACAGACGTAAGTAACCTCACCTCGCTATTGGCGCCCTCCTGACACAGGACAAACAACCTTTTTTAAGAAAAAATACAATGGCAAAGAATTTTCCCAGCGCAATCAGAGATGGTTATTAAAACTGCAAGAATACGTTTACGAGATTGAGTATCTAAAAGGTCAAGAAAAAAAAATGCTGACTTCCTTAGTCGACTCGAAGGAGAACAAAGAGAAGTCAATCAAATCTCAGACAGTGAAACTACTCACTCAAATGTAGAAGAACGACATTACCATATACCCACCAATATAGGCATCGTCAACCTGTACAAACAACAAGTAATTTTAAGCTACGACAATTAGCCGAAATCAGAAATCCTGTACGGAAAAACAATCTTGTACCCCATAGACATTAGACATTATAATAGAACAGCTCAATTATCTTAATAAAGGAACAATAGGTATCTATTCCAAAGTTATTTTCCCGTAACATAGTTATGAAATTTTTGAAACTAACAACGAGAGTTAGAGACAATGTTTTCATGTCCTCTAAATATAAGCTTCGCCCTTCAGGCTCGCAATCATGATAATTCTATTA
The DNA here is from genome assembly GCA_947095585.1 of Nephrocerus scutellatus. Lineage (NCBI taxonomy): Eukaryota > Metazoa > Arthropoda > Insecta > Diptera > Pipunculidae > Nephrocerus > Nephrocerus scutellatus. Next base: position 54,126,316 of record OX352765.1, on the reverse strand, counting down.
TCATATCATTCTGTTACCATAGTGTTAAAAATACCCGAGCAGATTATAACCACCCCTACTAAAATAAAACTACCTATTCCAAATTTAGAAAAACAAGAAATAGACATGGAACCGTATGAAATAATAATTTACAATGGAAAAGAACATAAGTATGACAGACAGAGAAATAATGTTAATGAATTAGTAGAAAGAAACGATTGTATTATAAAACAAATATAATTCTTCAATATTATAAACATAATGTTACGAAATTCAGGCTTTCGAGCTCGTAAGGGATTTTGCAATTAAAACACAACACAAGTTAATTAATTTAAAAATAACAACTTTAATGAACAACAATAAAATTAACACAAGTTCACCATTTATAATGGTGATTACTTTAAATGTACACAAGAACACTAGTACTTCACAATAATTCTCTTAGTTTATAGCTTAATCACTTTACAAGAACTTTTACAACTGTACTGGTTAAATTCCAAACAACTAATAAACTTACTTCGGCTTAACGCCTCTATTTATACTCAATCATAAACTAGACAGAAATATCGAGAATAGACCAGAAAATTGTACCCTTATTCCCTTATTTACAACAAACGATACTTATATATAATGAGTCATCTTCTAAAAATAGATAACAAGTTCAATCATGTTCTTTTACAAAACGCGGGCAAACCGCACAAACCGGTTTGACTTCTTGTTTTACCAGTACACAATGATTCAAACTTGCAGGCGGTTACATTTCAAATTTCAAATATTCTTATAGTCATGAGAGTGCATAATTTTTAGTACCCAGTATTTTCTTGGTTCTAATTTAGCATTTATTTGTGGTACATTACGATTAACCTAGGATTGGAACCTCTGCATTACCGACTACTTTCGTAGCATTTGCTTATTTTAAGTATGCAGTATTTACATTCCAATTTATCTTATGATTCTAATTCCATTATATACGCTACTAACTACTTTTCGTAACATTACCCCCACCTTAATTCTGTTCGTCCCGAACAGATTCAGCACTTCTTCTGTTGTTGTACCTTGTCAATCTGTCAATGTGAACAACTTTCATTTTACATCTGGGGCTTTGTTGGATCCGATATACGACATCATTTATCCGTTTAATGATCTTATATGGTCCTTCCCAACTCTGCTGTGGTTTTGGAGATTTACCTTTTCGTCTCTTGGGATTGTAAAGCCAAACCAAATCTCCTCCTGAAATCCACCACAGTTTACTCGCAGGTCATATTGCGTTTTCATCCGGTTGCTGGCATCCACTATGTTGCTCCTTACTGCACCATGAACAGCGGTCATCCTCTGCCTTAGATCACTAACGTAGTTCTCCTTTGTTGTCGGCTCTACTGGTGGTGAACCAAATTTGATGTCGCATGGTAGACGAAGTTCTTTTCCAAATACAACCATTGCTGGAAAGTTTTTAGTTGTGTTGTGGACAGCACTACGATAACCCATTATAAACAACGGTATACAACGATCCCATTCATCTTGGTTGGCATTAACTTCTTTTCGCAGATGCTCTTCCAGCGTCCTGTTGAACCTTTCGACCATTCCGTCTGACTGTCGATGTAACGGAGTAGTCCTCGTTTTCTTGATGTTGAGTACTTGACACAGCTCTTGAAAGACTAGTTATTCGAAATTCCGCCCTTGATCGGAATGTAATTCCAGTGGTACTCCAAATCTGTATATAAAATTATCCACGAATGCAATGGGATATGCTTCTGCCCATTTTTTTTATTATTATTATTGTTTGGTGGGCTGAAAAGCCTGGTACTCCTCCAATGGAAAATATGTTTTTTGAGCGCCTGTAGGCCTCGATTGGTATGATATAAGGATGTGAGTTTATGTCCTCGTTTTCCTCATCGTTACCCAGTATTAAGCAGTCTGGGAAGTGGCTTTTTACCAGGCAGTTGAGTGTTTCATTTCTTGAGGTTGTCAGTTCTCCGTTAGGTTTTTTGACAGACCCGAGTGGATTTGTGTGGTCGAGGGATAGAGCCTTGTGAAGTCGACACGCTGTTGGTAGTTTTTCGATGCTTTCACAGAATTCTCTCCAGCTGTTACGTTTGCTGCTTCTTAGTGCCGCGTTGTATTTTGTGAAAGAAGTTCGATAAGCCGTCCAAATGTTTGTTCGTTTGGCCTTGTTGAACATTTTCCGGACTTCTCTTCTCTTAGCATCGAGATCATGGTTCCACCAGGGAACGTCTCTTGTACCTTTGACTCGGACTGCAGGACAGCTTGTGTGATAGGCATTTATGATTGCCTCGGTAAGGTCGTTTGCTGTGGAGTCTAGGTCGGCTATCGAGTTTATTCGGGTACTAATACCAGTCAAGTTTAATTGCAGTGAGTCTTGAAAGACTTGCCAATTGATGTGTTTGGGGGTTCTTATAATGGATTCAACCTTATTGGGAGTTTCTACATTGAATTTTATGTACATGTGGTCTGATAGCGATGCTTCATTCATAACATGCCAGTTACGGATTGCGCTGGCCGTACCCTTATCCGATAGAGTAAGGTCCAGAACTTCTCTCCTTATGGCGTTTATGAAAGTTGCATCACTTCCCACGTTGTTTATAATTACGTTGGTAGATAGACAGTAATTAAGAAGTAACTCACCTCTTGTGTTAGTGTCGGTGCTTCCCCAGACTTCGTGGTGTGCATTTGCGTCGCATCCGATCACAAATTTTTGGTTATGAGCTATGCAGTATTCAACGAAGCTCTGTGTTGTTTTTGGTGGCGATTCTTCATCGTCTCCCGGGAAATAAGCAGCGACAAAGTTGATGATGCTCGTGCTGCCTTGAGTAGTGTGCGTCTCTAGGGAGATCGCGGTTATGTCTCTGGAAATAGATTGATTTATAGAGTAGATGTTGTATTGGTGGCGACATAGGATAGTTCTCCTTGGCCTCTCGTCACCTTTGCTATAGATCAACTTACCTATTTTATTGGGGATACCCTGGATTCTACCTTTGTTGGTCCATGGCTCCTGAATAAGAGCGATGTCCCAGTTATGAGCCACAAAGAGGTGGCAGAGGTTGGCAGTGGCTGCCTTTGACCTATGAAGGTTTATCTGCACGCAGTTCAACTGATTGTTTGCAGTTGGGACTTTTTGGTCTATCATTCGGTCCCTGTGTGGTTGGAGTTGCGGCCGGCTTGATGGGTTTTGCTGTTTCTAGGCCGTGTTTTTTGCATATTTTGGCACTACAGGCCTTACTTATGCCATGAACCGACTGGCCGGGCTTTGGTAATTGGGTCTTTCTTTGCTGTTTTTGACTTCTTGCTGTCGGGTCTGAATCCCGCTGAATCTTTTTTACTTTTTTCGTCTTTTTTCAGTCGGAAGTAGACCGACCCGAAGAGCCAGTTGACCCTGTAGTTGGAGCCTTTTAAGTTCTCCGCTATCTTTTGCGACGCTGAAACAGTCAGTTAGAGATAGTCGTTTTCTCTATCTTTGCGCGAGAGAATCTTCCAATCTGCGTTATTTTGGACCACCAGGCGCCTGCTTATCTTTTAATTCGTCTCGTTCCTGCAGTGGGAAGATATAGGAAAAATATTTGGTTTTGGGGATTTCATCCTCCTTGACTATTTTGATTTTGGCGTTGTCCCACGGTTTGAGGTTTGGCACTGTATTAGCAAGCCATTCAGCCGTATCTGCATCTGCGCAGCTTACTGATAGCCAGCCATTCTTGTGTCGGCATCCCAGAAAGTTTGGGCTGATACCGTCAATAGGGAGCTCTGCCACTGCGTCCATTATGAGGTCTTGGGTTTTGGACATCTGTGCCGTGTTTAGTTTGACATCGGGAAAGCTTTGGTCGATGATTGCCAACCTGATTGCCTTCACGATCTCGCTGTAGTCTGGCACTGTCCTTGACCCGCTCGCTACCTCTTTTTCGCCTGGGCCCGATATGGCCGTGGTATTTGTCGTTTCGGCTACTTTTGGAGTAGGGGCTTGCCTCTCTCGTTTGGGGGGGTTTTTGGGGCTAGAGTCGTTCGATCGTCCTCGTTTGACAGTCATTGTTTCAGTCCTGTCTCTGATTTTTGTCAGGCACTGTGCTAGTGCCTCGTAGTGGGTGAGCCCCTTTTACTTAAGGAAAGCTAGTCTTTTCCTGGCTGCTCCACTAAGGGGTTGTCGCTGTTTCTTGCTGTCCTCAAGTGCTAGACTATTGAGTCCGTCTCTTAAGTCAGTGGTTGTCGATGTGGACGTGTTGTACAAGCATAATGGCACGTTGGAGCCTTGTGCAGGGACGTAGTCCACGGTAATGTTTGACGAATTTGAACTATCGTCGTAGTTTAATTGTTCAGTCTCAGAAGTAGGACCTAGGGGGTCCTTGGCTTCTGAGATCGGTGCGTTTGGAGGAGCACCGCCCTCAGGTTTTATTTCTTGTTCTCTATCCATGAACTTTGTTTTGTGAGGAAAGGAGGTCCACCACAGCAGAGCCTCTTGCTGTAGTAAGGCAGTTTGAAGCCGGAGGTTACCAGGTATCCGGAGTTCCGTGCTAGCGACCAAAATCCTCATGGCCATTCATCCCTCGGCGCACGTGTCTCACCTTGGATTGAGGATTTTTTATCGAGGTTCTCTCCTCTAGGTCCGTTGAATTCTGCTACACAGGTTCACCTCGGGTAGGATGGGTTCGAAAACCCGTTCAACGATCTTGCAGCGAGAGAGGCTTTGTGTTGCGCATCATCGTTGCCTGAAACCTGGGAGATATCGAGAAGTCTCTGCTCCTCCCAGGCGTCCTAGCTCCAACCCAACGGCCCACAGAAGCCAGCCAGACAGTTCTAGCTGATTTCTATGTATCCCAGAGTCAGAGCCCTGACGCCCGAAAAGTTTCAATCCATGGACCTCTCGGTTCTTTCCCGAGTTATCTTAACCCCATTTACCCATGCCCATTTACTGAAGTAATCAACGCACACGAGTATAAAGCGATTTCCATCTCTTGTTTCTGGGAATGGACCAGCTATGTCCATTGCCACCCGCTCAAATGGTGCTCCAACATTGTACTGTTGCATTTTTCCTCTAAATTTTGGTTGCGGTCCTTTGCTTGCTGCGCACCTGTCACACGTTCGACACCAGTCTTCTACATCTCTACGGCAACTGACCCAATAGAAGCGATTCCTAAGTTTATCTAGCGTCTTATTAACGCCCAAATGCGCTCCTGATGTACCACTATGTAATTCTTGCAGGACTTCTTTGACTCGATTCGTTGGTAGCACAATCTGTGATTTTGTGCTTTGACCATCAGCCGATTCCCATTGCCTTACCAGTAGTCCTTCTTCCAATCTCAATGACTGCCATTGAGCCCAGTAACTTTTTACTGTAGGACTTGCTGTTGCAATCTCGTGCCACTCCGGTCTTTCACCTTGCTCCATCCATTGAAATATTGGAGCAAACGAATTATCGTGCACTTGTTCCTCCCTTAGCTGCTCTTTTGGCCAGCGATCTTCAACTTGTAGTCTTATTTGTGCAACTACTTCAGAGCACTTCTTGTTTTCTTACCTTGTACAGTGTTTGCATTGGGATGCACAAGGTCTTCTGGAAAACCCGTCGGCGTTATTGTGCAGCATTCCTTTTCGATGCTCTGTTCTGAATGTGTATGCCTGAAGTCGTTCAATCCATCTGGCCACTTGACCCTCTGGTTCTCTAAACGTCATTAGCCACTTGAGTGCTGCATGGTCAGTTCGAAGAAGGAATTCCTGACCATATAGGTACTTGTGGAAGTGTTTGACGCTATCGACAACAGCAAGCAATTCCCTTTGCGTCACGCAGTAGTTCTTCTCGGGCTTCGAAAGCGAACAGCTGTAGTACGCTGTAACACGCTCCTTTCTTTCTTGACTCTGCGATAGAACCGCTCCTATTCCCGCATTGCTCGCATCAGTGTCCAGAAGGAAGAGTTCTCCTGCCTGTGGATACGCCAAAATTGGAGAACTGCACAGCATTTCCTTCAGCAACTCGAATGATTTTTGGTGCTCACTCGACCATTGGAACTTTTGGTTCTTCTCAGTCAGGCGGTGGAGGCTTCGTGCAACATCTGCGAAGTTAGGCACAAACCGTCGATAGTAGAAGCATAGCCCCAGAAAACTTCGCAGCTCATGTAAATTCTTTGGTACCGGCCATTCGTTAACAGCTTCCAACTTCTTGGGATCCGTGCGTACTCCTTGACTGGATACAATGTGGCCCCAATAATTTACTTCATTTTTGAAAAGGCTACATTTCGGCGGACTCAACTTCAATCCTGCAGCTTTAATGGTTTCCAGAACTTGCTGAAGATTATTCACGTGCTCATTAAATATACGACCAAAAACAAGGATGTCATCCAAATATACTAGACATGTCTTCCAGCTAAGGCCTCGCAAAACATGTTTCATCAACCGCTCGAACGTAGCAGGAGCATTGCATAAGCCAAACGGCATTACAGAAAATTGATACATACGTTTCCCGCAGTAAATGCTGTCTTCTCCTTGTCGTTGTCATGAATTGCTACCTGCCAGTATCCGCTTTTCAGATCCAATGTACTGAAGATTCCCGATAAGCTGTCCAAGGTGTCGTCTATACGTGGTAATGGATAACTATCCTTCTTGGTGACATCGTTCAGTTTCCGATAGTCCACACAAAATCTCGTTGAACCATCTTTCTTTTGTACCACACAGGTGAGCTCCATGGGCTCTTGGACTTCTCTATTATTTCATCACGTTCCATCTTCTCGACCAGTGTTTCTTGTTGCTTAGCAAGTGGTAATCGTCTTGGCACCTGTCGAATTGGAGTCGCATTTCCTGTATCGATTCGATGTCGCACTATTTATTTTTACTATTTTTACCCATGTCGTTGTCGCTGACAGCAAAAACGTTGGCAAATTGCTCTAGCTCCTTTTCTGGTGCCAGTCGCTGCGCTGCTGGAAGATGTTTACATAGCGAATGAATTATCTGCTTCCTTTCTAGATCTAGTGGCGTATTCTTTACCCTTACAGGCTGACAGTTTGCGATACAGCTTATCCCTGAGTCTTGCCAATGACTGTTTCTTCTCCTATTACCTTCGGTGATGTACTAACGTTCATTATTCTCACTGGTATCTTAGGCTGGAGTTTCACTAAAGTTCTTCCGCATATCAATCCGTTCTTATCGAAATTGGTTGGCTCCTACTGTACTGTCCCCAAGATCACCGTTCACCTTGTCATAGAGGATTTTCTCGCACATCGGTGGAATCTCTTCAGTAATGATTCTTAGCCCGCCAATCTGGTTGTCGTTTATTTGCAGGGGTACTTTCACATTACGCCATTTTAACACGTGGCTCTTCAGATCAAGGGACATCTCGTGCTCTGTCATGAAATCCAAACCCAATATGCATTCATCTGTAATGTTGGCAACAATAAACCGATGAGAAAACCGTATTCCTCCAAACATGACACTGCAGGAGCACTCTCCTTTAATTTCTGCAACTTCACCTGTCGCTGTCCTCAAATTATAACGAAATACTTTTTCTATTTGACCTTTGGACACCACTTTGGGATTTAAAACTGATCTGGAATCTCCTGTATCTAAGGTAAACGTACATGGTTTTCCTTCTAACACACCACTAACAACCAAGCTGTTGCTGTCCTTTCCAAGTTTGGCAATGTTCACCGTGACCTTGGGGTTCTCTTCCCTCTTCACCAGCTTACGCCCCGTAAAGCTGGTGTATCTTAGTTTTTCTGATTTGCAGCTACGAGGTAAGCTGACTGCTGCACCTCATTCATCCGTGATGCGCCTATCTGCCGTAAATGTTCAGGACTCTTGACACGATTCAAATGCTGTACTGTAGTTTGTATTGATCTTGGTTCCTTGCATTAACGGATAAAATGTCCAGGTTTCTGACATCTAAAACATTTTGGACGGGAATTAGATGTGGAATTCAGCCACCGAACCAAACCTAACCTAACCTAGATGTGGAATTCATGGTGTTCTGGAAGCGTCCAGTCTTTGATTTTCTTATCTTCTCATCAAGGAGGGCTTCTATTTGTGTGATGTCCTCAGTTTCCAACATGCGCAGTCTTACTAAAACAGTGGACAAACTGGCTCTAGATGCTTCGTATTCCAAAGCCGATGCCAACACTTCATTCATCGATTTTCCTCTGGCTGTTGTCCTCAAATGAAGCTTCAACTGTTCATCTCGAATAGCATTGATGAACGCATCTACTGCCAATCCGTTCAAGATACCAGCCGGAACCCCACAATAGGGTTGTCGAGCTAGTTTAGTTATTTCCCGTTCCAATTCTTGAAGTCGTTCTCCTCCCTGCTGTTTCTTCATCTGGAGCTGTATTTTGCTTAGCTCCTGTGTGTGAGACTGTCCATAACTCAAGTCCAACTCCTTCAAGATTCTTCCGGAACTCATCTCGGCATTTGGAATCATTTGCAATACATCAGCCGCCTTGCCCCTCAACGCCAGGATAAGTGAATTTAGCTCTTCTCCAGCGCCCCATCCATTGTGTTGTACAGCAGCTGCAAACTGCACTTTGAAATTTTCAAAAGCTGTGTCGCCATCAAACGCAGGTGGCTTCAATATTCCTTTATGGATAGTAGAAAATTCGGGAATGACTCTGAAAGTACTTTGTTGAGTGTCCTCTCTGACAAACTGGGTACGATTGTCCAACCGGGTCTCAAATACTTTAATTTTTCCTTCCAGGCCACTCACTTTTCCAGTAATGTTTGTCTCGAGGGTTTTCACTTCTTCTTGAAATGTTGCTTGGACTTCATTTATTTAACCTTTTAGCGTTGTTTGAATTCTGCTCATTTCACCTCTTAACTTTTCTTGAATAACATCCAGCTTTTGATTTTGCTAATCAAATTTGGAGTTCAGTTCTTGAGTTTGCCTAGTAAATTACTGCTTTTGTTGATCAAACTTCTCGTTTAGCTTTGAACTCAATTCTAGATTCATCCGTTTATTCTCCTGACTCTGAATCAACTCTTTTTTAATCTCTTGATTCTGTTGCTGCGATTGTTTACTTTGTTGCTGCATTTGCTGCATTAAAGCAACAAACATCGCCTCCATGTTTGGTGCTTCCTTATCTTCCGAAGTAGCCGCTGCACTAGCTCCGTCTCAATTGAAAACGGTTCACCAGCCTGCTGTTTTTCTGCTTTAACGACTTGTTGTAAACGGAGAAATAGCTCTTGCTTATTTCCAGCCGTGCTTAGACCTCGCCTTCCAAGCTCTTCTTTACGCTCCTGGGAACTATAGGATTTAATGTTTACTGCACTTTCCATTTTATTATTTACTGTTAATCGGTTTGTAAAACTTCACTTAATTTATTTATTGTCTCAAAATTAGTAAAACCACCAATTAATTTATTGTTCAACGATTTGCAAAATTTTATTGTTCCACAATTTGCAAAATTTTACTGTCTTCCGATTTGCAAAATCCCACTTCTGACACCAATTGTTACGAAATTCAGGCTTTTGAGTTCGTAAAGGATTTTGCAATTTAAACACAACACAAGTTAATTAATTTTAAAATAACAACTTTAATGAACAACAATAAAATTAACACAAGTTCACAATTTATGATGGTGATTACTTTAAATGTACACAAGAACACTTATGATACTAGTACTTCACAATAATTCTATTAGGCTTTATCACTTTACAAGAACTTTTGCAATTGCACTGGTTAGATTCCAAACAACTAATCCATCTTACTTCGGCTTAACGCTTCTATTTATACTCAATAAAAGCTAGGCAGAAATATCGAGAATAGACTAGAAAATTGTACCCTCATTCCCTTATTTACAACTAACGATACTTATATGTAATGAGTCATCTTTTAAAAATAGACTTCATGTTCAATCATGTTCTTTTACAAAAACCGGGCAAACCGCACAAACCGGTTTGACTATTGTTTGACCAGTACACAATTATTCAAACTTGCAGGCGGTTACATTTCAAATTTCAAATAATCTAATACTGTTAGAGCCTAAAAGTATGCAACACAAAAGTGTTTATTTTTAGTATGCAGTATTTACATTGCAATTTATCTTAGAATTATAATTCCATTATATGCGCTACTAACTGCTTTTCGTAACAATAAATATATTTGTGCCTAACTGGCTCTGGAACACCTTGACCAATTTCAACCAAACTTGGTATAAATATTAGTTACTATGTGGAATCAAACATAGGGGGTGGGGTGTAGCAGGTTTTTTGGCTGGGGGACGCGTGGCAGGCCGATATTAGTGTTGATCTTATGGTTTTCGTGGTCGCTGAGTTGAATGGTCATGGTAACACAGCTCTAGGGGGCTGTGGTCGAAACGGTGGGGAGTGGCCGATATTAGTGTCGATTCTATGGTTTTCGGGGTCGCTGAGTTGAATGGTGATGTTAAGACAGCTCTAGGGGGTTGGGGTCGAAACGGGGGGGGGGGTGACCGATATTAGTGTTGATCTTATGGTTTTCGTGGTCGCTGAGTTGAATGGTCATGGTGAGGCAGCTCTAGGGGAGTCCTCCCTTGGCAATAAATCTCTATATAAAAAAAAATCTACCTTTTAAATTTAAGAGATTGCAATTTCCAGTCTGACTACTCAAATAAGTTGTGTTTTTGTGTGTTTGTTTTTTATAGTTATGTGTGATTTCAAGGTGGATCTCAAAAACATTCTTGGGCTGAGAAATTTTTTTCCTGTTTTTACTTATGAACATGTCCACAGGACAGCAATTCTAGCACTGAACGTAACTCAGGTGTTTGATAATTCCGATACCTCGGGATTGAATCTGCTTGGTTAAGACTTAGCGCCATTATTTTTCCCTCGAATTTTAATTTCATATGGCAAAGAAAGCAGGTTCAAGGCCATAGCATTCACTTTTCATTTATATATATAAGCCCCAACTTAGACAGTTTTTCAACTCTTCACGAGTTTCAAAATTCTTACTCAGCTTGCAAATAAGCCTACAAGAATATCTGACATTACAAATCATTCCACAAACACTCTTGTGTTGTTCCTTGTGGCGCGTACGCCACACATCACAAATTACGTCATCGAAAGCCGAGCACTAACCAATTGTTTTAAAATAAGTCTCATCAAATTCTGACCTTCACTAGTCAGAAATATACCAGTTCCACTTTTTCCACGCGCCCCACACGACGAGCGACACGCGTCACACGCGGCATAACAAAAATGCTGTGTGAGTATAGCTGCTCCCAAAATTTAATTTAAGGTCGTGTTAAAGGTCTAAAAGTAACTTCACTTCACTTCGCTTTTGCTAACGCGTTACAAGATGTCACTTCCCATAAATTGTTTTGTGTATTTTCTTCTACATATGAAAATCGATTCTTAAGGAGTAAACTCCAAAAATTCATTAAAATCAGCTCTCGATATATCATAACAAAGCCGTTCCATACCAAGTTTATAAGAAAATGAATTTTCTTCATACATTTTTTGTTCCTGAATTTTTCTTATGCTTTAATAGTATATCTGCTATTATAAATAAAAGATCATACAAATCGGTCTAGGCGTTTTTTTTATATTCCGAGTATGACGCGAGTGGCTTGTGGCGCGTGTGATGAGTTGAAATTTTTATTTCGACTTCTTTGAAGTCATTTTAAACCACCATATAAACGACGATAAACGATAGCTGAAATTTAATGAGTTTCTAAGTCCAAATAGAATTTTTTATATTCCGATTAGATAAGCTCGTCAATTATATACTCAGTTGGCGTTGAGCTGTTATTAGATTCAATTTCTAAATTCAAAATGATTTGTTATTTTCACTTGACACCACCCCACACAAATGATTAATTTTTTTTTATATAATCTTAATACTTCAGAGGGAGTGAAGTAGAAGTTACAACGTCTTATGAAGCCTAAACATTGGCTAGCTCTTTTTGAAATTTCATAAATATGTTCTTTCCAGGAAAGATCACTTGATACTTTTAAACCTAACAACTTAAGTGAATCAAATCTCGCAATAGGGGTACCATTAATAACAGGAGGAACATAATGTTGAGTTGTCTTCTGAGAAAAAAGGCAAGACTGGAATTTATTTGGGTTAAATTCTACTCTGTTAGAAATGCCCCAATCAAGAATGATTTGAATATTAGACAGAATAGTCAAATTCATTAATTCACGCGAACCATTCAAGCGAGAATTGCATTCTTTTTGATTGACAAACTCAATGGAAGCCGATAGTGTTGTATCATCAGCAAATGAATGTATATCACAGGTTGTAGAAGACAACAGGTCGTAGATATATATCAAGAAGAGCGTGGGCGACAAGGATGATCCTTGAGGCACGCCAGCATTGATCCCATGTGAATCTGAAGATATACCATTTAATACAACTTATATTTTACGGTTCCATAAATAATTCTCAATCCATGTAATGAGAGAGGAGTGTAAATTCAGCGCACGAATCTTATTAATAAGACAATCATGCCATACTCTATCAAAAGCTTTAGCAATATCTAAGGAAACAACGATTGATTCACCTAGGTTTTCAATGCTTCGCTCCAAACAATGAGTCATGCACGTCATTAGTTCGCCTGAAGATCGATTTTTCTAAAATCCATACTGCACATCATTAATCTGAAATTAACGATAGATTCCATTACCTTCGATAGAACCGACAACAAAGCAATAGGACGGTAGTTCGTAGGTGCCGATTTATCACCTTTTTTCGGAACGGGTTGAATATTTGCTATTTTCCAAAATTATGGAAAAACACCTGTCTTCATTGAGAGATGAAACAATTTGCTTAGTGGTTTTGCCAAAGTAAGATGACAACTTTTCAATACTAATGGCGGAATACTGTCGGGGCCAGTCGCTTTATTGGGGTCAAGTTCTTTCAGAATCTTTGAAACAACCCGTTTCCGAAAATAGATTTTAGACATACCTGGGCCTAGATTCTGGAGAATTGGGGGGCTTTGGTTAGTTAAAGGAAGAGTAGACGCACCAGCGAAATGAGAAGCTAAGAGATTAGCTTTCTCAATATCAGTTCTATAATGAATACCATTATGAAATAAAGAAGGAATAGACGAAATATTGTCTGCAAAGTTTTTTTTAACCAATGCAGCAAACGACCAAAAGCTTCGACTGTTTGAATCAGAATCCAAAATTTTTCGCATGCTATCTCGAATCTTAAGGTCATATATTATTTTGGACCTTTTTTATATATAGCGTTTGATCTATTTCTAGCTATTCGAAACGTTACAAGGTTTTCTTCAGAATTGCAATTAACGTAGTCCAAATGGGCTGATTTTTTATACGCGACTGCTGACCTGCAATGTTCGTTAAACCATTTTTTTATGAGTATTTTTCTTTTTAAATGAAGAAGGAATGCAATTTTTCATTCCTAGCAAAATGGTTGACGTGATAAGTTGTGATGCTTCATCAGCGTTATTGCTGGAAGAACAGGTTGACCAATCAAATGAGCTATAAAATTGGTTCAGGAGCTCCCAGTTAGCATTTTTATAGTGCCAGAGTAGCCTTTTACTTGTAGGCTCTATAATGGCTGGTGTTATTGGCTACTATCAAAGCATGATCAGAAAGACCTAATGGAGCAGATACATCAATTGAATATTTATCTGGCATAGTTGTAAGAAATAAATCTAAAAGGTGAGGTGATTGACCAGTAGTATCGGGATACCTAGTTGGCTTATCAACGAGTTGGGTGAAAAGATTAACATTTGAAAATAGTTCAGCGGTTTCACCTGATCGATCTCTACCATTAGAATAGGTCAACCATGAATCATTGTGGACATTAAAATCACCCAAGACTACCAATTCTGATGTTGGTGATGATTGGTAAATCTTGTCTATAGTGTCTGATAAGTAATTAAACTCAATATTAGTGTCATCAGGTGACAAATTGGGACTACGATAAAGGTAACAAATAAATATCGAATGGTTTGAAATTACAATTTCAATCCATATCGTATTGAACATTGGATTACTGTTTGGAATATTAAAATTAGGTACACTAAAACTGATGTCTTCTCGTATAAATAAAATAACCCCACGATGAGGAACCAAACAGTCGACACGAGAATACCCCGGACATTGAAAATCATTTGAGGTACCCATATAAGAGGCCTGCGTTTCACATAAACTTAGAACCGCAGGTTTATTCGCGTCAAGATGTGCTACGATCGAGTTGAAATTACTTTTAATGCCGCGAATATTTGTGAAATGAATTTTAAAATAAGAGTTCATTTGACAAAGTAAAAATACCGAACCCGTCAAGATGATGAAAATATACGTAAAATAAGATAATAATAAAATAAAAATCAAAAAATATTAAAAATAACAATAATAAGAAGAATTTCTACGAACCAACCACTCAACAGTGAAAACGTTACTGATTCGTTTGTAGTACCAGGCCTAACAAACGAAAGCGGCACGCACAGTTACTGAGACAGAAAGTCAACAAAAATTCTACTTCTAAAAACTACTCAAATAAGATAAAAACTTGAATAACAATACTTTTTAACGTTACTACTTTTTTGTGCCCAAATCTTTGGTAACGTTACGATATGATGTCTTTGTTTTGATGGTATTGCTATCAGCAGTATCCACGCTTGATGAACAATATTGGAAAACGCCTTCAACCGCTGTTCGAGTACAGCAATTTTTGTCGTTAGGATTTTATTTGACTTCTTTTGGTGATTCAGTGTGATGATCTTGTCGTTTAAATTATCCAAGAGCACCAGACTCAGCGATTATAAATCGGCGAATTTTTCCACTTTGGTTGGTAAATCTACTCCATTTTTGTTGATCTTCTTGATTTTTAAATTACCAATTTGTTCTTTTTAAGAATGTGGATTGCTTTCTTTAACGATCTTGACCAATAAATTTACTGAATGAATACTGAATGGTATTAAACACAATTTGAAATAAAGAAAAGATTTAATTTTTAATTTAAATGAAAATATGAAAAAATATTTTCAATTATTTGAAATAAAATTTATTATAATTTTTTGAATATATTTTTTTGCTTGCATTTGACAGGAAAGTCGATGTTAACTGTATTTGTATCTAAAAAAAAACTTTAATAAGGTTGGCGCAAGTCTAATAACATTGCCTGTAAAAAATTATTATTACGGAACCCAAAAGCAACCTCGGATACACAAATGAACGACGACTACCACGGCAACGAAAACGGCTAAACGATTTAAGAACTTTCTCATGGAACGTACGCCCACTGTATAGAGCTCGAGCTGCACAGCAGCTGGCCGATACCCTGTCCAAATATAAGGCTGATATAACAGCAATCCAAGAGATGCGGTGGACGGGTAATGGTGTCTTACAAAAATCAGAATATGACATATATTACAGCTGTCATGAAAGACATCATGTGCTCGGGGTGGGGTTTCTAGTCAGCAAAAGAATGAAACCCACCGTTATCGGCTTTAAAGCAATAAATGAACGGCTATGCACGGGACTCCATGCCTGCCCTCAGTATGATGTAAAAATCATTCTGGGGGATATGAATGGTAAAATAGGTAGGGAGCCAGTATTCAGGCAGTACATTGGCACCCATAGCTTACACGAGAACACTAATGACAATGGACAACGAGTTATAAAGTTGGCAGCAAGCAATAATTTGGTCGTTGTGAGTACAAGGTTTGCGCGTAAATATATCCACAAAGCCACCTGGGTATTTCCCGATGGAGCCACTCGCAACCAGATAGACCACGTGTTGATAGACCGCAGCCACAACCCGAACCTGATGACGGTACGAACGTACCGAGGTGCCAACGTCGACTCGGACCACTCTCTTGTTGGTATGGTGCTCCGAGCGCGGATTGCATCATCACGGAAGACTGCATCCGCGAATCAGATTCGAGTCAACACGGCTGCCCTTCGCAATGAAGAGACCAGAAACAACTACGGTCAAGCGATAGGACTCGCGCTAAATGCAGGGAGAGTAAGTCCTGGGGCTGAGATGTCGGGCGTAGAAGAGAAATGGACACGCCTTAAGAATACTGTCATTAGTACTGCTGACTCCATCTTAGGCAGTAGTCGTAGAGATCGAAACGACTGGTTCGATGATTAATGTAAGCTAGCGACTGAACGTAAGAATGTTGCGTACCGAGCAATGCAACCATCTCATAGAACGCGGGCACGCGAAGATGAATATAAAGAGCTCAGAAGAGCAGCAGCCTGGGAGAAGAATCTCGTCCGTGAACTGGAACAGTACAGAGAGCAAGGACCGCACCAGGCGCGGAAGTTCTACCAAAGAGTCTGCGGTATGACGCAATATACACCGCGTCACACATACTGCAATTACAAATAGGGTAATCTGATCGCCGATCTTAAAGGCATCTTAGAGCGATGGGAAGAGCACTTTCAAGAGTTGCTAAATGCCTACCTAACTGAGGAATTGGAGGCTCCACCAATGACCAAAGATCATACTATGCTGCCGCCACCAAGCATAGACGAAGTTAGCAGCGAAACTCATATAAATAGGAGGTCCTACATTACACCAAGCAATTCATGAAATAATAGTGCAAGTATGGGAAGAAGAAGCTATGCCTGAAGACTGTCGAAGAGTTATCCTGTGCCCCATACCTTAGAAGGGAGATATCACAAAATGCAGCAATTATCGTGGTATAACGTTGTTGAGTACCGCGTATAAGATTTTCTCCTCTATCCTTCAAGGCAGGATAGCCCCATACGCTAAAGTCATAACTGGACTATACCAGTGTTGTTTCATCCCAGGCAAATCAACAACTGATCAGATTTACACCATAAGGCAGGTGATGGAAAAATGTCTAGAGTTTCAAAACTCACTACACCATATTTTTATAGACTTTAAAGCCGCCTATGATAGCATAGCCAGAGTAGAACTTTATAAAGCCTTGAGAGAATTCGGCATCCCAAATAAACTGACACGACTATATAGGTTGACTATGACCAATGTTATAAGCCAAGTAAAAATATCCGGATCCCACACTTCTGACTTCTTCTTTGACTTCTTTGAAGTCATTTTAAACCACCATATAAACGACGATAAACGATAGCTGAAATTTAATGAGTTTCTAAGTCCAAATAGAATTTTTTATATTCCGATTAGATAAGCTCGTCAATTATATACTCAGTTGGCGTTGAGCTGTTATTAGATTCAATTTCTAAATTCAAAATGATTTGTTATTTTCACTTGACACCACCCCACACAAATGATTAATTTTTTTTTATATAATCTTAATACTTCAGAGGGAGTGAAGTAGAAGTTACAACGTCTTATGAAGCCTAAACATTGGCTAGCTCTTTTTGAAATTTCATAAATATGTTCTTTCCAGGAAAGATCACTTGATACTTTTAAACCTAACAACTTAAGTGAATCAAATCTCGCAATAGGGGTACCATTAATAACAGGAGGAACATAATGTTGAGTTGTCTTCTGAGAAAAAAGGCAAGACTGGAATTTATTTGGGTTAAATTCTACTCTGTTAGAAATGCCCCAATCAAGAATGATTTGAATATTAGACAGAATAGTCAAATTCATTAATTCACGCGAACCATTCAAGCGAGAATTGCATTCTTTTTGATTGACAAACTCAATGGAAGCCGATAGTGTTGTATCATCAGCAAATGAATGTATATCACAGGTTGTAGAAGACAACAGGTCGTTGATATATATCAAGAAGAGCGTGGGCGACAAGGATGATCCTTGAGGCACGCCAGCATTGATCCCATGTGAATCTGAAGATATACCATTTAATACAACTTATATTTTACGGTTCCATAAATAATTCTCAATCCATGTAATGAGAGAGGAGTGTAAATTCAGCGCACGAATCTTATTAATAAGACAATCATGCCATACTCTATCAAAAGCTTTAGCAATATCTAAGGAAACAACGATTGATTCACCTAGGTTTTCAATGCTTCGCTCCAAACAATGAGTCATGCACGTCATTAGTTCGCCTGAAGATCGATTTTTCTAAAATCCATACTGCACATCATTAATCTGAAATTAACGATAGATTCCATTACCTTCGATAGAACCGACAACAAAGCAATAGGACGGTAGTTCGTAGGTGCCGATTTATCACCTTTTTTCGGAACGGGTTGAATATTTGCTATTTTCCAAAATTATGGAAAAACACCTGTCTTCATTGAGAGATGAAACAATTTGCTTAGTGGTTTTGCCAAAGTAAGATGACAACTTTTCAATACTAATGGCGGAATACTGTCGGGGCCAGTCGCTTTATTGGGGTCAAGTTCTTTCAGAATCTTTGAAACAACCCGTTTCCGAAAATAGATTTTAGACATACCTGGGCCTAGATTCTGGAGAATTGGGGGGCTTTGGTTAGTTAAAGGAAGAGTAGACGCACCAGCGAAATGAGAAGCTAAGAGATTAGCTTTCTCAATATCAGTTCTATAATGAATACCATTATGAAATAAAGAAGGAATAGACGAAATATTGTCTGCAAAGTTTTTTTTAACCAATGCAGCAAACGACCAAAAGCTTCGACTGTTTGAATCAGAATCCAAAATTTTTCGCATGCTATCTCGAATCTTAAGGTCATATATTATTTTGGACCTTTTTTATATATAGCGTTTGATCTATTTCTAGCTATTCGAAACGTTACAAGGTTTTCTTCAGAATTGCAATTAACGTAGTCCAAATGGGCTGATTTTTTATACGCGACTGCTGACCTGCAATGTTCGTTAAACCATTTTTTTATGAGTATTTTTCTTTTTAAATGAAGAAGGAATGCAATTTTTCATTCCTAGCAAAATGGTTGACGTGATAAGTTGTGATGCTTCATCAGCGTTATTGCTGGAAGAACAGGTTGACCAATCAAATGAGCTATAAAATTGGTTCAGGAGCTCCCAGTTAGCATTTTTATAGTGCCAGAGTAGCCTTTTACTTGTAGGCTCTATAATGGCTGGTGTTATTGGCTACTATCAAAGCATGATCAGAAAGACCTAATGGAGCAGATACATCAATTGAATATTTATCTGGCATAGTTGTAAGAAATAAATCTAAAAGGTGAGGTGATTGACCAGTAGTATCGGGATACCTAGTTGGCTTATCAACGAGTTGGGTGAAAAGATTAACATTTGAAAATAGTTCAGCGGTTTCACCTGATCGATCTCTACCATTAGAATAGGTCAACCATGAATCATTGTGGACATTAAAATCACCCAAGACTACCAATTCTGATGTTGGTGATGATTGGTAAATCTTGTCTATAGTGTCTGATAAGTAATTAAACTCAATATTAGTGTCATCAGGTGACAAATTGGGACTACGATAAAGGTAACAAATAAATATCGAATGGTTTGAAATTACAATTTCAATCCATATCGTATTGAACATTGGATTACTGTTTGGAATATTAAAATTAGGTACACTAAAACTGATGTCTTCTCGTATAAATAAAATAACCCCACGATGAGGAACCAAACAGTCGACACGAGAATACCCCGGACATTGAAAATCATTTGAGGTACCCATATAAGAGGCCTGCGTTTCACATAAACTTAGAACCGCAGGTTTATTCGCGTCAAGATGTGCTACGATCGAGTTGAAATTACTTTTAATGCCGCGAATATTTGTGAAATGAATTTTAAAATAAGAGTTCATTTGACAAAGTAAAAATACCGAACCCGTCAAGATGATGAAAATATACGTAAAATAAGATAATAATAAAATAAAAATCAAAAAATATTAAAAATAACAATAATAAGAAGAATTTCTACGAACCAACCACTCAACAGTGAAAACGTTACTGATTCGTTTGTAGTACCAGGCCTAACAAACGAAAGCGGCACGCACAGTTACTGAGACAGAAAGTCAACAAAAATTCTACTTCTAAAAACTACTCAAATAAGATAAAAACTTGAATAACAATACTTTTTAACGTTACTACTTTTTTGTGCCCAAATCTTTGGTAACGTTACGATATGATGTCTTTGTTTTGATGGTATTGCTATCAGCAGTATCCACGCTTGATGAACAATATTGGAAAACGCCTTCAACCGCTGTTCGAGTACAGCAATTTTTGTCGTTAGGATTTTATTTGACTTCTTTTGGTGATTCAGTGTGATGATCTTGTCGTTTAAATTATCCAAGAGCACCAGACTCAGCGATTATAAATCGGCGAATTTTTCCACTTTGGTTGGTAAATCTACTCCATTTTTGTTGATCTTCTTGATTTTTAAATTACCAATTTGTTCTTTTTAAGAATGTGGATTGCTTTCTTTAACGATCTTGACCAATAAATTTATCACTTTTAGATATGAAAAAATAATCTTAAAAAATTTTAACACAACAATAAATACTGAATGGTATTAAACACAATTTGAAATAAAGAAAAGATTTAATTTTTAATTTAAATGAAAATATGAAAAAATATTTTCAATTATTTGAAATAAAATTTATTATAATTTTTTGAATATATTTTTTTGCTTGCATTTGACAGGAAAGTCGATGTTAACTGTATTTGTATCTAAAAAAAACTTTAATAAGGTTGGCGCAAGTCTAATAACATTGCCTGTAAAAAATTATTATTACGGAACCCAAAAGCAACCTCGGATACACAAATGAACGACGACTACCACGGCAACGAAAACGGCTAAACGATTTAAGAACTTTCTCATGGAACGTACGCCCACTGTATAGAGCTCGAGCTGCACAGCAGCTGGCCGATACCCTGTCCAAATATAAGGCTGATATAACAGCAATCCAAGAGATGCGGTGGACGGGTAATGGTGTCTTACAAAAATCAGAATATGACATATATTACAGCTGTCATGAAAGACATCATGTGCTCGGGGTGGGGTTTCTAGTCAGCAAAAGAATGAAACCCACCGTTATCGGCTTTAAAGCAATAAATGAACGGCTATGCACGGGACTCCATGCCTGCCCTCAGTATGATGTAAAAATCATTCTGGGGGATATGAATGGTAAAATAGGTAGGGAGCCAGTATTCAGGCAGTACATTGGCACCCATAGCTTACACGAGAACACTAATGACAATGGACAACGAGTTATAAAGTTGGCAGCAAGCAATAATTTGGTCGTTGTGAGTACAAGGTTTGCGCGTAAATATATCCACAAAGCCACCTGGGTATTTCCCGATGGAGCCACTCGCAACCAGATAGACCACGTGTTGATAGACCGCAGCCACAACCCGAACCTGATGACGGTACGAACGTACCGAGGTGCCAACGTCGACTCGGACCACTCTCTTGTTGGTATGGTGCTCCGAGCGCGGATTGCATCATCACGGAAGACTGCATCCGCGAATCAGATTCGAGTCAACACGGCTGCCCTTCGCAATGAAGAGACCAGAAACAACTACGGTCAAGCGATAGGACTCGCGCTAAATGCAGGGAGAGTAAGTCCTGGGGCTGAGATGTCGGGCGTAGAAGAGAAATGGACACGCCTTAAGAATACTGTCATTAGTACTGCTGACTCCATCTTAGGCAGTAGTCGTAGAGATCGAAACGACTGGTTCGATGACGAATGTAAGCTAGCGACTGAACGTAAGAATGTTGCGTACCGAGCAATGCAACCATCTCATAGAACGCGGGCACGCGAAGATGAATATAAAGAGCTCAGAAGAGCAGCAGCCTGGGAGAAGAATCTCGTCCGTGAACTGGAACAGTACAGAGAGCAAGGACCGCACCAGGCGCGGAAGTTCTACCAAAGAGTCTGCGGTATGACGCAATATACACCGCGTCACACATACTGCAATTACAAATAGGGTAATCTGATCGCCGATCTTAAAGGCATCTTAGAGCGATGGGAAGAGCACTTTCAAGAGTTGCTAAATGCCTACCTAACTGAGGAATTGGAGGCTCCACCAATGACCAAAGATCATACTATGCTGCCGCCACCAAGCATAGACGAAGTTAGCAGCGAAACTCATATAAATAGGAGGTCCTACATTACACCAAGCAATTCATGAAATAATAGTGCAAGTATGGGAAGAAGAAGCTATGCCTGAAGACTGTCGAAGAGTTATCCTGTGCCCCATACCTTAGAAGGGAGATATCACAAAATGCAGCAATTATCGTGGTATAACGTTGTTGAGTACCGCGTATAAGATTTTCTCCTCTATCCTTCAAGGCAGGATAGCCCCATACGCTAAAGTTATAACTGGACTATACCAGTGTTGTTTCATCCCAGGCAAATCAACAACTGATCAGATTTACACCATAAGGCAGGTGATGGAAAAATGTCTAGAGTTTCAAAACTCACTACACCATATTTTTATAGACTTTAAAGCCGCCTATGATAGCATAGCCAGAGTAGAACTTTATAAAGCCTTGAGAGAATTCGGCATCCCAAATAAACTGACACGACTATATAGGTTGACTATGACCAATGTTATAAGCCAAGTAAAAATATCCGGATCACTATCAACCCCATTCAACATCTATAACGGGCTCCGACAAGGGGATGGACTGGCCTGCGTCCTCTTCAACCTGGCGTTGGAGAAAGTGATCCGAGACTCTGACGTAACGGCGAGAGGAACAATCCTCTATAAAACCATTCAGATACTGGCCTACGCAGACGATATTGACATCGTTGGTAGAAACCAAAGAGCTGTACAGGAAGCTTTCATCCAGATAGAGCAGGCGGTACGAAATCTGGGGCTGCACATAAATGAGAGCAAAACACAAAACATGGTGGTACGTCTGCAAGTAGAAGATCCAACATTGGTCCCTCAATTAAAATAGTGGAGCGCGAATTTGAAGTAGTGCAATCCTTTAACTATCTCCGGTCAACTGTAGCAGCCGATAACAGCATAGAACCAGAAATACGCGCACGGTTGCTTAAAGCCAACAAAGCCAACTTTAGTCTGTCAAGACTCTTCAAATCCAGGAACTTAACCATAACATCCAAGCTGCTGATATATAAGACAATAGCCATACCAGTACTGACATATGGATCCGAGACTTTGGTGCTTAGCAAAAAGCATTGTGACCTCTTAGCCGCGTTCGAGAGAAAAGTCTTACGGAGAATTGTTGGCCCCGTATGTGAGGAAGGACGATTCCGGAGACTCTATAATGATGAGATCTACGAGCGTTACCGCGATGTCGACATCGTGAAGAAAATTAAGCTCGGTAGGCTCCGGTGGGCAGGAAACCTAGCTCACTTAAGCGAAGAGAAAAATTTGACGCCGACCAAAACTGAAACAATAGCCTATTTTGAAGGCCTTGAGAAAACCTATTATTTGGAAAGGAATAAAAAGTTGGAAAAACGCTGGACTAAAAGTCATCATCATCATATTTGGCTCTATAACCGGGGTCCGGTCCTGGCCTCCCGCAATAAGTCTCTCCACCGGTACCGATTTCGAGCCGATGTCATCCAGTTTGGCATCCCTAAATTCTGGACGTCCTGGTCTACGCCATCCTTCCAGCGTAGGCTTGGCCGGCCTCGCTGTCGTGTTCCATAAATCCTACAGCAAAGGACTTTCCGAGCAGGATCCTCTTCGCTCATGCGAGCTAGGTGTCCTACCCACCGGAGCCTACCGAGCTTAATTTTCCTCACGATGTCGACATCGCGGTAACGCTCATAGATTTCATCATTATAGAGTCTCCGGAATCGTCCTTCCTCACATACGGGGCCAACAATTCTCCGTAAGACTTTTCTCTCGAACGCGGCTAAGAGGTCAGAATGCTTTTTGCTAAGCACCAAAGTCTCGGATCCATATGTCAGTACTGGTATGACCATTGTCTTATATATCAGCAGCTTGGATGTTATGGTTAAGTTCCTGTATTTGAAGAGTGATGACAGGCTATAGTAAGCTTTGTTGGCTTAAAGCAACCGTGCGCGTATTTCTGGTTCCATGCTCTTATCGGCTGCTATAGTTGACCCGAGATAGTTAAAGGATTGCACTACTTCAAATTCGCGCTCCACTATCTGAATTGAGGAACCAATGTTGGATCTTCTACTCGCAGACGTGGCCACCATGTACTTTGTTTTGCTCTCATTTATGTGCAGCCTGCTCTATCTGGATGAAAGCTTCCTGTACAGCTCTTTGGTTTCGACCAACGATGTCAATATCGTCTGCGTAAGCCATTATCTGAATGGACTTATAGAGGATTGTTCCTATCGCCGTTACGTCAGAGTTTCGGATCACTTTCTCCAACGCCAGATTGAAGAGGACGCAGGCCAGTCCATCCCCTTGTCGGAACCCGTTATAGATGTTGAATGGGCTTGATAGTGATCCGGATATTTTTACTTGGCTTATAACATTGGTCATGGACAACCTACATAGTCGTGTCAGGGATGCCGAATTCTCTCATGGCTTTATAAAGTTCTACTCTGGCTTTGCTATCAAAGGTGGCTTTAAAGTCTATAAAACAGATGGTGTAGTGAGTTTTGAAACTTTAGACATTTTTCCATCACCTGCCTTAGGGTGTAAAAATGATCAGTTTTTTGATTTGCATGGGATGAAGCCACACTGGTATGGACCAATGATGAATTTAGCGTATGGGGCAATCCTGTCTTGAAGGATAGAGGAGAAAATCTTATACGCGGGACTCAACAACGTTATACCACGATAATTGCTGCATTTTGTAATATCTCCCTTCTTATGTATGGGGCACAGGATGCCTCTTCGCCAGTCTTCTGGCATAACTTCTTCTTTCCATACTTGCACTATTATTTCATGAATTGCTTGGTGTAATGTTAGGCCTCCTATTTTTATCAGTTCCGCTTGGATCCCATCAGATCCCGGGGCCTTATTATATTTGAGTCCATTTATCGCTCTACTAAATTCGACTATGCTTGGTGGCGGCAGCATAGTATGATCTTCGGTCATTGGTAGAGCCTCCAATTCCTCAGTTAGCTGGCCATTTAGCAACTCATGAAAATGCTCTTCCCATCGCCCTAAGATGCCTTTAAGATCGGCGATCAGATTACCCTCTTTGTCCTTGCAGTATGTGCAACGCGGTGTATATTGCGTCATACCGCGGACCTTTTGGTAGAACTTCCGCGCCTGGTGCCGACCTTGCTCTCTGTACTGTTCCAGTTCACGGACGAGATTCTTCTCCCAGGCTGCTTTCTTTCGCCGGTGAACTATTTTTTCATATCTTCTGAGCTCTTTATATTCATCTTCGCGTGCCCGCGTTCTAATAGATTGTTGCATTGCTCGGTACGCAACATTCTTACGTTCAGTCGCTAGCTAACATTCGTCATCGAACCAGTCGTTTTGATCTCTAGGACTACTGCCTAAGATGGAGTCAGCAGTACTAATGACAGTATTTTTAATGCGTGTCCATTTCTCTTCTACGCCCGACATCTCAGCCCCAGGACTTACTCTCCCTGCATTTAGCGCGAGTCCTATCGCTTGACCGTAGTTGTTTCTGGTCTCTTCATTGCGAAGGGCAGCCGTGTTGACTCGAATCTGATTCGCAGATGCAGTCTTCCGTGATGATGCAATCCGCGCTCGGAGCACCATACCAACAAGAGAGTGGTCCGAGTCGACGTTGGCACCTCGGTACGTTCGTACCGTCATCAGGTTCGGGTTGTGGCGGCGGTCTATCAACACGTGGTCTATCTGGTTGCAAGTGGCTCCATCGGGAGATACCCAGGTGGCTTTGTGGATATTTTTACGCGCAAGCCTTGTACTCGCAACGACCAAATTATTGCTTGCTGCCATCTCTATGACTCGTTGCCCATTGTCATTAGTGTTCTCGTGTAAGCTATGGGTGCCAATGTACTGCCTGATTACTGGCTCCCTACCTATTTTACCATTCATATCCCCCAGAATGATTTTTACATCATACTGAGGGCAGGCATGGAGTTCCCGTTCGACTGATTCAAAGAATTCTTCTTTTTCATCATCTGGGGAATAATATGTAGGTGCGTGAACGTTAATGAGGCTTATGTTTTTTAATTTGCCCCGCACGCGAAGGGTGCATAGCCGTTCATTAACTGCATTAAAGCCGATAACGGTGGGTTTCATTCTTTTGCTGACTAGAAACCCCACCCCGAGCACATTATGTCTTGCATGACAGCTGTAATATATGTCATATTATGATTTTTGTGAGACACCATTCCCTGTCCACCGCATCTCCTGAATTGCTGTTAAGTCAGCATTATATTTGGACAGGGTATCGGCTAGCTGCTTTGCAGCTCGAGCTCTATACAGTGAGCGTACGTTCCATGAGAAAATTCTTAAATCGTTTAGCCGTTTTCGTTGCCGTGGTCGTCGTCGTTCATCAGTGTATCCGAGGCTGCTTTTGGGTTCCGTAATAATAACTTTTTACAGGCGAGGTTATTGGCCTTGTGCGGGTATGTGTGTGTATTCACTCGCATAACAGAATACATTAGCTCGTGTGGTTATAGTAGTGGAAAGTTTTTGGTATGAACGATTTTCAGCACTACTCCTTTAGTTAAAGTACAAGTTTTGCTAAAATTGTTCAAATGTCAAATCTGATAACAGATTTAGACTTCATTTTTAAGAGAAGACGGCAAAACAAGACTGACGATTTACACTAATAATCATTTTCGTCATGGTTAACTCGTATATCTCGCCTTCTACCAGTCAGAATTTTTTAGGTTTTAGGGTTTTTAGGTTTTCATCAGTAAGTTAATCTTTAAAAGCGGGGAGCTAGAGCGCAACACAAAACATCGTGTGTGCTTCAACATATTTCCCCGACACGACTACAATGCCGGAACAGGAACCTCCAGTACCTCATAGGATGTGATGCAAATGCACATCATGAGGTCTGGGGCCGCAGCAAAATCAATGGAAGGGGTGAATGTCTTTTAGAATATCTTATTAGTAATAATGTAACCTACCTTCATAAATGAGATTCCCGAAGAGGAACTTGACCTCACTCTACGCCAGTCCATTTTTCTCCTACATGCTTCTTCTAGGTATGATCTAGAGTCCACGGACTGGAATCTATATCAGGGACTTGTCCTTTCTAAATTGGATATGCTTGTCACATCTATTAAGTTCCCAGAGGACCTAGATAAGGCAGCAAATCAACTTAATAATGTGTTGTCACTTCACATCATGACAGCTGTCCCTAAAACGAAACCAGCTTGGGTAAACGAAAGGCTCCCTAGTGGAACGAACAGCTGGCTAAGCATTAGTTAAAGATCAGACAATCTGTGTAGGTTTATTAAAAAAGGCCGATGGCACATACACGTTGGACCGTGAGAATACAATAAGAACCCTACTTCAGGTTCATTTCCCAGGTTCGTCTGCTAGTGCACCATACAGGTACCCGAACGCATTTGACCAAAGTATTACCAGTAGGGTATACAGTTTATATATACCGGATAAGGCTAAATGTGCAGTAGGCTCTTTTAAACCTTTCAAAGCTCTCGCGGTGATGGGATCTTTCAAAAGCAAAAGCAGAGAAGGTGCCCTTCACTATCTTGTAAAGAAGATAAAAGGAACTTTTCTTTCCAAAAAGGTGGCCCTGTGTGTCTTCCTCGACATTGAGGGCGAATTCGATAGCACTGGCTACGACCCTATTGCAAGGGCAATCAGTAGCAGAGTTATCGAAGACAGGACCAATCATTGGATAAGGGCCATGCTTGAAAGTCCAGATATTATTTCCTCCTCGGGATAAGTTATTGTGTGTGTGTGACTGCAGTTAAGGGTTGTCCTCAAGGAGGAGTGCTTTCTTCTTTCTTCCCTTTCCCTGCTTTCCCTCAGTCCCTCTGATCTGGCTACTATCTACAAAGCTTTTATTCGCCTTAAACTTGAGTACTGTTCGCGAAAGCGAATAAACCAATCCGTATCCAGTTTAACACTCATTTATTAAATTATCAATCAGCTGTTTTCATCGAAACTAAAAAAACCAATCTAAAAGTAGGAGTACAGCTATTATTATTATAAATTCATTGGTACTTACCAAGTCAAATTCAGCTTGATTAATTTGTTTCATTATATAATTGTCATATCTAAAAGGAAATCATTATATTGTAAATAATTAAATTTTGTAACATATAAAAAACTACTTACGTTTAAAATTGTTAATGTAACTGGCGCTTTGGTCGGTTTGCTATAAAACTAGTGTGTACGACGGGTTAAAAATTTAACAACTCGAAAAAACAAAAAATTAATAAAATCTCTCTCTCTTCCATTTTGTCGATCAACGAAGTAACACCTGCAGCAACACAAGTACATAACTTTTACTAAAGTAATAAATATTGTACAAAATTAAATTGAAATTTGCGTTTATTAATTGTGGTATTTATATTGGACAAATCTACCAGCGGTTTTCATCTTGGACCCAATTATCTGCAGACATTTTTTGGTGCCGAAACCCGGGATAAATTTCCCACTACATTTAAGCAAAGTCAGATAAGTAGATTTGTGTTGATTTATAACCATTTTTTTTAAGCAATAGAACATTATTGTGTCTGAATAAAACAGTTCAGTGCATAGTTGTGAGTGCATCATAAGGAAAATGTCCGACAGATTAATCCGATTACGCGATCGAGCTCACAATCAAATAACATTAATAAAACGATTCGCAGAAACGATAACGGATACAACGGATGTCGATCACATAACGAAGCGGCTTGAGGCATTAGAGGCAAAATACAACGATTTCAATGAGCTTGAAGTACAGTTATTTGGCGACACAACTTATCAACCAATTACTGATGTCGTAGATGACCTCTACTATAACACATCCGCGTTATTAACCAAGGCAAACCGTAATCGAAGAGAGCCGAGCACAACACCTGATTTAAACGCTACACTAGGGCAGTTCATAGATCAACAAAGGACGTTCTATGAGGGCGTTAATATGTCGCAACATGTGCGCCTCCCAAAATAAATATCGAACCATTTTCGGGTGAATACCACTATTGGTCTTCGTTTCACGACTTGTTCATGTCTACAGTGCACGACAATCAAACCATTAGTGGCGTACACAAACTGCAAATGTTAAAGGGACTTTTGACTGGTGAAGCAGTTGCTCTTATCCGGCACATTCCAGTCACCGAATCGAATTACCGAGAAGCATGGGAAAAGCTTTCCAACCGATATAATAACAAAAATCCCATCGTGACATCCCTAATAAATACATTCTTTGAACAAAAGGGATGCCCTCAAGCTAATGCAAGGGAATTACGGCATCTTACTGAGACGTCCGATGAAATTATTCGTGGTTTGCGTGCACTAGGATCAAGTGCTGAAACACGTGACCCATGGATTATAAAGGGTGTTTTTTTGGGAGGTTTGTTTTTCCGATAGATGTCGTTTTATTTTATGACAGTTGTGTTGACAGCTCAAAGTGGCATTTCTACTCAGTATTGTTTGGCAAATCATTATGCAAAAAAAAAAAAAAAAAAAAAAAAAAAAAATGACATTTGTGAAAAATAGTCGTGGTAGCCATATGCCAGAAATTGTGTTTAAATGTTAAATGCCAAAAAATTATCTACCAAATAAAAAAAAATTTTGGTCATTTCATAATTTTCTATGTGTTTTATTCAAAAAAAAAATCGGCAACCTCTTAAAAAACACCCGGTAGATATAACGTGTTTTTTTTATTTGGTAGATAATTTTTTGGCATTTAACATTTAAACACAATTTCTGGCATATGGCTACCACGACTATTTTTCACAAATGTCATTTTTTTTTTTTTTTTTTTTTTTTTTTTTTTTTTTCATAATGATTTGCCAAACAATACTGAGTACTGTCATAAAATAAAACGACATCTATCGGAAAAACAAACCTCCCAAAAAAACACCCGTTACATGTGCTGATAAACAAAATGGACAACGAAACAAAACAACTGTGGGCTAATTTCCTAAACGATTTTCCTACCTTTGACGCTCTTCTTCATTTTTTGAACAAAAGATGTGATGCGCTGGAAATCTGTGGTGTAACGAACAAGACCTTTAAACCGAAATCGACAGCAAAATCATTTGTTGCTTCAACGAACGATATTGAGTCGAATTGCATCATCTGCAGCCAGGCACATTTACTGTACCGATGCCCAGTGTTCAAAAACCAAAGCGTGGAAGCCCGAATAAGGCAAGCAATTAATTTAAATTTATGCCAAAATTGTTTGAAGCAAGGTCATGCTAGTGAGAAGTGTTTTTCAAAATTTTCGTGTCTCATCTGCCATAAACGTCATCATTCATTGCTTCACTCAGCACATCCTGAGTCAAAATCCAATGAAAATCAATCAATGGCCAGCCATCACATATCCTATCATGAACCCCTGCCTGCAACATCATGTCAGGAAGTACCAGCAGCATCTACCAATGTTAAGTCACCTTCCACATCTATGCAGCAAACTACCACAGCAGTACATACGTTATTCTCTTCACCAACCGCAGTTTTACCAACTGCAATCGTGTACGTAAGATCACGTAGCGGTAAGCTCCAGTCATTTCGAGCACTCCTAGACTCAGGCTCACAAACATGTTTTGTGACTGAATCGTGTGCACAATGCCTAGGCCTGAAAATAACACAAGCTTCAATTTCCATTTACGGCCTAGCTTCTTCATCGGCTGGACAAACGAAGGGCAAAACCAGTATGACCATTTATTCAAGGGTAGATCAAACATACCAATTAAATATAACGGCTCATATTATCGGTAACATTACCAACCTGCTCCCAACTAAACCAGTTCACTTACAAGGCAGAATCGATGGTATCGAGTTGGCTGATCCACAGTTTTTCACGCCAAGCAGGATCGATATAATGCTTGGAGCAGATGTGTTCTTCGAGGTGTTAACATCAGAACAACGTAGAATCGAGGGATATCCAGTCTTACAATCATCGAAATTAGGCTGGCTAACTGCAGGCAATTGCAATAGTTCTGATCCACCTGTGATAAATCTGCACTGCTCTCCAGAGTCCGCTATCCAGACTAACAACGATGACATTTATAAATTGTTAGCAAAATTCTGGGAAGTCGAAGAAACAGAAACACACAATTCGGCTGAATCATATAACACTTGCGAAGATTACTACAATCAAACAACAACAAACCATAGTGACGGGCGATTTATACTCAAGCTTCCGTTCAAAAATCCCAGACCTCCACTAGGCAGCTCATTTGAAGCAGCTCATCATCGTCTTCTAGCAATGGAAAGGAAATTCGCAAAGGTACCAGAATTCTACGATGACTATAAGTCATTTATTCAAGAATATCGTTCTCTCGGGCATATGACTCGTTTAACATCTAATGAGGTTCCAACTTTAAATAACGAAAGGTATTTCTTACCACATCATGCTGTGGTCAAGGCAAGCAGCAGTACCACTAAGTTAAGAGTCGTATTCGATGCTTCATGCAAGACATCCTCCCACGTATCGTTAAATGACATATTGCTAACTGGACCAAATATAGAAACCGATCTCTCAACCATTTTAATACGATTCCGCAAACATGCCGTCGCTCTTGTCGCAGACATAGAGAAAATGTATCGACAAATTTGGGTACATCCTGATGATGCTAACTACCAACTCATATTATGGCGAGACAACCCGAAGGAGCCCATAGACGTATACAAATTAGACACAGTCACATATGGAACTGCATCTGCTCCATTTCTTGCAGTGAAATCACTCAAAAGGTCTATTTATCTATTTATCCTAAGGCTACACAGGTTATCAAAACCGATTTTTATATTGATGACCTCTTGACTGGATGTGATAACGTAGCAGAGGCAGTTGTACTTAAACAGCAGATTACTGAGATCTTGGGCAAAAGCGGCTTCAATTTGAGGAAATGGAGATCCAATTCACCCAAATTTTTGAGGTCATTTTCAACGCACGAGATTCAATCCATTCCCAAATTGATCGAAGACTTTAAGACATTGGGAATCATATGGAATTCAGACACCGACACATTTTCTTTCAAAATGACTCAAAACAGCGAGCCGATTATATGGACGAAACGGAAAATATTGTCAACAGCCAGCAGGATATACGATCCGTTAGGTTGGATAACACCGACAACAGTATTATGTAAAATACTGCTGCAAAGGATGTGGCTCGCTAAAGCAGAGTGGGATGCGAGTCTGCCAACCTCCATTGTTCACGCATGGCAGACCATCTACCAAGGTTTATTTCAGTTACAGTCAATTCAAATTGCTAGGCGATTGACAACCTTATCTACGCCAATCCAAATACAATTACATGCATTTTGTGATGCGTCTGAGGCTGCCTACGGCAGTGTTGTATATCTAAGAGCAGTTAATAAGTTTGGCGAAGTGACAACAACCATAGTTTACGCTAAAAGTAAGGTAGCCCCAATAAAACAGATTTCATTGCCTCGCCTCGAATTATGTGGAGCAGTTCTTCTATGCAAATGTCTTCAATTCTGTATAAAATCTTTGTCATTTGAAAATATAGAGATTTACGCGTGGACAGATGCAATACTCGTACTTCATTGGTTGTCAGATGTTCCGCGCCGCTGGAAATGCTTTATAGGAAATAGAACAGCTTCAATACTCGACACAGTTCCCAGGAGCAAATGGAACCATATTCAATCCAAAGATAATCCAGCTGATGTGATATCAAGAGGAGTCAGTCCGCACACATTATCAAGTCTACGTCTCTGGTGGCACGGCCCTTCTTGGTTGAATGAACGCGAGTCAAACTGGCCAAAACCAAGGGCAGACTTACCAGAACCAAATGATAACTTATTGGAGGAACGCTCGAATTACATCAAGACATTAGCTGCCACCGAAGGGGATGACGATATTGTACAAACCTTAATGATCAAACATTCATCTTGGTTTAAAATTCGAAAGATACTGGTCTTTGTCTTAAGATTTGGCAGATCGAAGAATCCTGAATACCGGAAGCATTCCAATAAAACGGTACAGCCGTGGGAGATTAATGCAGCGGAAACTGTAATTATCCGGCAAGTTCAGAAAACGTCATTTGCACTCGAGTTAGCACTTCTCAACAAAACCAAACCAGTACCAGCAAAAAACCGTCTATCATCATTGGACCCATTTGTCGATCCAAGCGGACTATTACGAGTTGGTGGACGCCTAAGCAAATCGTCGCTACCATTTACATCAAAGCATCCAATCACATTACCAAAAAATCACACGCTCTGTCATTTAATCATTCATGATATTCATATTACTCATATGCATGCCGGCAACTCGTTAACACTAAGCATCATTCGCAACCATTACTGGATGATAGGAGCACGAAATATGATTAAACAAAGCATAAAATCCTGTGTCGTCTGTACGCGCTACAGAGTTTGTACAACTACGCAAAAAATGGCTAATCTACCAGCAGCCCGATGCACACAAAGCCGACCATTTTCCAACGTTGGGCTGGATTATGCGGGGCCATTGAGCGTCAAAAGCAGTAAACGTAGAAACTCTCCAGCCGAAAAATCGTTCGTGGCAATCTTTGTGTGTTTAGCCGTAAAAGCAGTTCATCTAGAGGTTGTGAGCAGTCTGGATACTGATTCATTCCTAGCTGCTTCTAGCTGCTTTAAAAAGATTTGTTGAACGTCGAGGTATTCCGGAGCAAATTAGCTGCGATAATGGCTCTAATTTTATCGGTGCCAACAGAGAGCTACAACAACTACAAAACCAAATTAAAAATCAGATAAACAATCCATTAATCTTTGATTTTTTATTGCAGAAGAAAATCACTTTCCATTTTAATCCTCCACACGCTCCACATTTTGGCGGGTTATGGGAGGCATCTGTAGAATCTTTTAAATAGCACTTAAAGCGGGTAACCAACATCAACTTGACGTTCGAGGAGATGACAACGCTAATCACGCAAATCGAGGCTTTACTAAATTCCCGACCATTGTGTAGACTGACGGATGATCCAACCAGTCTAGAAGTGTTAACTCCAGCTCATCTTCTGATCGGAGAATCCTTAATCATGATTCCAGAACCCAATTTGGAACATATTAGGGAAGGAAAACTGTCGAGATGGCAAAACATACAGCAAAGGCTTCAAGGGTTTTGGAAACGGTGGCGTTCTGATTATCTCACGACACTACAACAACGATGCAAGTGGAAGTCAACACAGCCGCAGTTCGCAATTGATGATATAGTACTCATCCGGGAGGATCATGTACACCCTAATCAATGGTTACGTGGCAGAATTACAGCAGTACATCCAGGATCGGACGGTATTATCCGAGTGGTAACGTTAAAAACAGCAACCACTGTAATTCGTCGGCCAATACATAAACTGATAAAACTATTCATTAAGAAATTAAATTTCTTAAGGCGTGGGAGTATGTTCGCGAAAGCGAATAAACCAATCCGTATCCAGTTTAACACTCATTTATTAAATTATCAATCAGCTGTTTTCATCGAAACTAAAAAAACCAATCTAAAAGTAGGAGTACAGCTATTATTATTATAAATTCATTGGTACTTACCAAGTCAAATTCAGCTCGATTAATTTGTTTCATTATATAATTGTCATATCTAAAAGGAAATCATTATATTGTAAATAATTAAATTTTGTAACATATAAAAAACTACTTACGTTTAAAATTGTTAATGTAACTGGCGCTTTGGTCGGTTTGCTATAAAACTAGTGTGTACGACGGGTTAAAAATTTAACAACTCGAAAAAACAAGAAATTAATAAAATCTCTCTCTCTTCCATTTTGTCGATCAACGAAGTAACACCTGCAGCAACACAAGTACATAACTTTTACTAAAGTAATAAATATTGTACAAAATTAAATTGAAATTTGCGTTTATTAATTGTGGTATTTATATTGGACAAATCTACCAGCGGTATTCATCTTGGACCCATTTATCTGCAGACAAGTACAATTGCCATATCTGGTCTTGTGCGCCTAAAACTACCTTGCATCAGCTAGACAGAATTCAAAACTGCACGATAAAACTTATCGGAGACGCAAATATAGCGAAATCAATAGATTCGCTCGATCACCGCAGGAACGTTTCCTGCTTGTCACTGTTTTATCGTTTCTTCCACCAGCGGTGCTCAAGAGAAATAGCCAGCTGCATGCCAGCTCTCCTTGAATTCAACCACAATGCTCGTGGCGCTCTAAATGCTCATCAAGCATCATCATTACCTTCAAGCCCATCTTCGGACGTACAGTAAAGTTCAGGGATTCGTTCTTCACATAAGCCTTACAACACGTATGTGGAATGCTCTGACAAGCTCATAATTCAACACACAAGCTCATATACATCTCCTCTTTTCTCCTCCTTTTCCGTAACGACCACGTTGTGCCAAGCATATAGCCGAGCATTATAACGGGTGTTTTTTTGGGAGGTTTGTTTTTCCGATAGATGTCGTTTTATTTTATGACAGTTGTTTTGACAGCTCAAAGTGGCATTTCTACTCAGTATTGTTTGGCAAATCATTATGAAAAAAAAAAAAAAAAAAAAAAAAAAAATGACATTTGTGAAAAATAGTCGTGGTAGCCATATGCCAGAAATTGTGTTTAAATGTTAAATGCCAAAAAATTATCTACCAAATAAAAAAAAATTTTGGGCCTCTTAAAAAAACACCCGTTAGATATAACGTGTTTTTTTAAGAGGTTGCCGAATTTTTTTTTGAATAAAACACATATAAAATTATGAAATGACCAAAATTTTTTTTTATTTGGTAGATAATTTTTTGGCATTTAACATTTAAACACAATTTCTGGCATATGGCTACCACGACTATTTTTCACAAATGTCATTTTTTTTTTTTTTTTTTTTTTTTTTTTTTTTTTTTTTTCATAATGATATAAAAAAATCATATAAAAAAAAGCAGAGAAGGACTATCCATCGGCTCGGCACGGAATCTGCGTTCACATGACCTGAACCCTACTGTGTTTTCAACTGGGCTGACGCCACAGCACTGATAAATCGTTGGAAACACAAACTTCATCTGGCCCACTGGTAAAACGTCCCAGGGCTGAGGCAATCCGAACAATTATCAAACTCTTTTTCTATAAGGAAATCCTTAATCCAAATAGGGACAGCATAAGGAAGCTGGTGAGTTTTCTAACGGATGGCTTGCGGTATAACCCTAACAAAATTGGTGTGGGCTCAGATAGAATGTAGGTTTAGCTTGGAAGATGATGAGTCATCAGGGCATATTTTCTGTGAATGCCCAGCATTACTTTGGTTAAGGAGACGTGATTTAAAACGTTTTTATAAGCTCGCTTTTGTATATGTCTGTCTGTGCGGGTGGAATTTTGTAATGATTTTAAAATAAGCTGATTTTTGAGCTAGAGACTTGAAACTTTAAACATACCTCAGAACTGGATGAACATTGACAAATCACAAAAAAAGACAACAAATCACAAAAAAAATTAGTTCAAAGCGAGTTTGCAATTTGTTTCAGATCATAGCAAACTTCTACGCACAGTACTCGTTTTAAAAAATTTATATTAAAAATGGAATTTTATTAGCTAACATGTTTCATAAGAAAATATGCTCTACAGCGGAGTTGAGAAATTCTGCCACTCAGGATATATGTACTATCCTTCACTAGGGAGTTCGTACGTGTCTTAGAGTAAAAACACCCTAAGATACAATAGATCGTTTAGGTAGCAGTTTCTGCCATATTGCTAGGGTATTCATAAAAAAACTAAAAACAAAATAGAATTACCACAAAAAGTTGTAATAAAATTATTAAAAATGCATGGCATTATTTTAAATTATTCCTCTTCCGGTAATAATAAAATACAACTTATAGTTTGCGGGGTATATAAGAGCGGTGTTGCTTTGGTAAAGCAAAGCTGGTTTTACTTTAATAGCTGTGTTGCTTTGGCAAAACCAGCTTGACTTACAACAACAATCGCATAAGCATAAAGCCGAAGTTTCTTTAATGTAAGCCAAAAAAAATTTAGGTTTAAGAAAACTAAAAAACTAAAATTAAATTTATTAAAGAAAATTATTTATATACGTTTTTTATAAAATGAACTAAGACGAAGAAAGTGTAATAATCCAGGTAACAATGTTTTAGTACAAACACATAAATATTAAAATGCATCGAAAATTTAAAACCAAAAGCTATTGCTTTGAGATATTAGCTGTGTTGCTTTGGTAAAGCTAAGCGGGTTTTACTTTAACGGATTTATTTGCATATTTTGATGCTTTTGGACGCTGTAAAGCGTAAAAGTCGATGCATAGCTTGAAAAGTCTCAGACAATCGTGAAATAATATAAAAAAGTTATCGTTAATGCCACAACCCAGTAGATGACGTTGTACGTTGACTTAGGCGTTGTGCAATTTGACAGGTGTCCTTTTCGCATTGTTATTTTCGATTGTGCGAACGTGCTTTTTTTCTTGCTGCTATTAAATTGGAAACTTTATTATTAATTCACTAATTTATGACATTCGAATTGTGTGCATTGCATCCATAAATGGTATCATTATTACAATATATGAAGTTCGGTGTGGTTTTTACGGTTTTGATAATTTTGGATTACGGGATTGAGATTGATTCAATCGGTAGCTTAATTTTTGTGGATTAATGACTTCAAAGTAAATTAGTCAAATGAATCATTGTATTTTTAAGGAATGGATTTTTGATTAAAATGTCGGCTAAAATGACGATCGAACCTAGGACGAAGAAACTATAATTCACAAAGAATGCACTGTGTCCGTTAGAATGAAACACAAGAGCAACGCGAAGAATTAAATGAACAGAGACGTGCTCATATGGACCTAGTTCGCGATGCACGGGCACCAGCTCAGGTTCGTCATAACGTAACTCGACGAAGAAGTGCGGTCAGCGTCGACTTGAATCGCCCTGATTCCAATTGTCTCTACAATCGTCTACAAAGATCTTCGCTGCGTTGATATGGGTGCATTGTTTGGTGTGTGCCGACATTGTCAAGCATTGAAGTTCCAATCAAAAAGTTAAATTGCTGGTTTTCACTTCGCCACCGGAGCCATTGTGTTTTTATCTCTATGGAGATACAACGCTATCCAGAAATTTTCTCGCATACACGCAACAGTACAATCAATCCTTTAACATGACGTCATTTGGAACCGAATTTGAATTAAGTTATCGTCTTGCGCTTTTCAATGCGTCAAAACGAGAGATAATCGGGGAACTTCAATTTCTTTTGCATGAACACAATGCGCTGGTTCGTTTGTTTAAAACTGCTTTGGAGACAATGACTTCCGATGATCACAAAATAATCATCAGAGCAGACAAAAGACCAACCGGAGGCCATGTACGTCAGAACAATGCTCCCACTGTCGACAAAGTCGTATTTGTGGTTGTTGGCGAAAATGTGGAATCGCGTTATATTGTGATCAAGGGCAATGACGGACAAGTGCAGTGCGTGTACGAAACACATCTATTATATGATGCACTTCAGTATCAAGTAAAGTTTTGTCATGGAAAGTATGGCTACCACTTCCAGATAAAGATGGACCGTTTAGTTATTGAGCTGTTGATTGTACATGCATTGTTATACAAATAACAAATTCATTTTGCAGGTCCAAGAAACGAATAAGGTCAGGCAATTTTATACTTATCGGTTGATGATGCGTGGACAATCATCTTTTGAGATATCGTCGACTGTTTCAATTGTGATTTATTGCGTCGATACGAGTATATATGTCAAGATCGAAACGGAACATTTAAATGTCATCCGCTTTAGTACATCCATCTGCGCGATGCCATCGTTTCGGAAGGAGATGCAACCAACGTCGATCAATTGACTATTCCCCCAGCGACATATGTTGGCAGCCCACGTCATATGCATGAATATGCGCAGGATGCTATGACGTATGTGAGGCATTACGGACGGCCAGATTTGTTCATCATGTTCACATGCAATCCGAAATGGCCTGAAATTACCGTTAATCTACTACCAGGACAAACTTCCAGCGATCGCCACGACTTCACGGCACGTGTGTTCAAACGAAAACTCAGGACGCTAATGAACATATGGAAACTTAAGTTTCCAGAAATATATCCGCGTCCGTTGTTGGCATACACTATTAGTGGAAACGATGGTTATCCACTATATCGGCGTCGTTTACCCGAAGATGGTTGCAGAACAGTCACGATGATGGTGAAAGGAAAAGATGTCGTAGTGTACAATTGCTGGATCGTTCAGTTGTGCAAGCTTCTATCGTAAACATTCGTGTCAAGAACCCATATGGGCCGTTGTCATTTGCAATAAGGTGATTTGGCGTATTTTCTCATTTGCAATACACAAACATTTCAACATTTGTTGGTGCACTTGGAGAATGGACTGAAGCTAATGCAGCACAACGAGCACGAAAATTTTAATTTTTGTGAAGGACAAAGTAATTTGGGGTGGAACGAAATTCGCCGGCTCAGTTAGTCTAAAGAATAATTTAATACCTTTAAATTGATATAAAAAAAACCCACCTTCTATTCTTAAACTATCATAAATTTCTTCATAATAATTCCAAACATTGTAGCCCCCTTACTTCCATTGGGACCATGACCGACGGCTTTTCAGGTCGGGTGGTCAAGTGCCTTCAAATTAGGAAGGATATTTTCTCTGAAAATTTTGGGTGCTACACTGAAGTTTGCTTGTATTTTGTATATAGGAAATTTGTCCTCCCGCTTTCAAGAGGGGTTCGATTGACACAAGTTTTAGAGACCTATATATCTTTTCTTTTGATTCCAAACAACACCCAAACTAATTTCAAACATTCCCGAAAAACATCAAAACGTTGGACGCCGTACCCTTAATTATGGGGCGTGCGTGACGGTAATTGGAGTTGTTTTGAGGATTTTAGGTATAGGCTTTCGAGTGAGGCACCCAGAGGTGCGCTACCTCCTTTGTTGCTACACTGCAGTTCAGCCCACTATCATTTATGTCAAGCTCTCATATACACCCATGCGATAATGTAAACGTACTGTTATACCCTATTTAAAAGCTTTTATTAATATACTTATAACTACACCGGATAATGCGACAATAGTATATTACATAACGAGCAAGGAAAGTGGAGTTTATCGTGCGAGGTCGAAGCTTGACGAACGAGGCGGTAGCCGAGTTCGGCAATCTAACGAGCACGATGATCACTTTTCTGCAAGTCATGTACGCTATTTTTCACGCGTCCAAACCGGTTTTTTTTTTTTGCTAAATCGAGAGAAGCAGAAATGTGAGAATGTGTGTTCGCTGTGACTGAGTAAATAACAAAGAAATGAATTTATCACGCGTCCAAACCGGTTTTTCTGCTAAATCGAGAGAGAAGCAGAAATCACAAATGACAAACAAAAGAGAATTCTTGCTCATGCGCAATGTGTTCGCTGAGGTTGTAGTAAATAACAAAAGACGTTTATATCATAACATAACTATTGTTGTTATGGGCTACTTTCGAGGCTAGTTTATAGCGAACGAAACAGTCACTTTCGTCTATGGGCGTGTGAAAACATGTTTTACTGTACAGCTCATTAGAAAAGCAGACATTTACAACTTATTAAAAAAAGCGTTTTAAGTCCAAAATTAAGAAAATCAAAATAATTTGTACAATAATATTGTATAT
The DNA here is from genome assembly GCA_947095585.1 of Nephrocerus scutellatus. NCBI lineage: Eukaryota > Metazoa > Arthropoda > Insecta > Diptera > Pipunculidae > Nephrocerus > Nephrocerus scutellatus. The sequence continues at coordinate 54,085,944 of OX352765.1, read as the reverse complement.
AAAAAACTATTTCATAATTCATTGTTTGCATCATTCTTCAGAGTTGTAATACTTATAAATATACTGTTATATTTGTTTAAACATTTATTTAAAAAATATATTAATGTTTTTATCAAAATAAAATTATTTTTAAATATCAGTGTTTTGATAATTGTTTCTGCGAAAAGCAGACAGACGTAATCTTTCAACTTGTAATAGTTGTTCTAACTGAAGAACTTTTACTTGAATTTCCATTTCCAGTGTTTTGGCTTGATGAACGCTTAATCTACTTAAATCCATGTCTTGTGAATACTCAAGTTGTTGATTGCAATCTTTCGCAGTAGCTACAACAGCTGCAGTCGCTTGTGTAACATTTCGTGAAGCTACGGATAGATCGCACAATTTTTGGCTTTCATGCGGAGCTTTAACACGACTTGCAACCACTAACTGTGCTGTACATGCCGCTATGTCTTGAGCAGCGACTATTATATCGAAATTATGATTAGAACCGCCCGATACTGCCTTATTAGCAGCTTGCACTAGTAAATTGGCACTCGTTGCTATATTTTTTGAAGCAGATATAAGGCCTTCGGTCCACTGACTATTTCTTTTATAGAAATCTTTTTTTGATGTATTTCCTTATATAGAAAAAATAAGAACAAGAAATTAATTAGTGGAATTTAAAATCTTAGGTGAAATCTACATGCAATAACTTAAAATTAAACCGAGTTGTGATTCGGCAAACACAAGGAAGAAAGAAAACAAGTAACTTCAAGGAAGCAATCATTTGATATTAACTAATAATTATTGTTGCAAAATAAATTTTAAAGTTTACAATAACTGTTAAACCTCTCTCAAAGAATTGGACTAAGTACAGCCGGGAGCAATGCACAATATAAATGTCTGGTGGGTGGGATTGGATTTTCGTTTCGTTTTTCTCACAAACTCACCATTTTAATGATAAGACCGGCGTGGGTGTAAAGAAATTAAGTAGTTAGGGAGATGTCTATGCAAGTGTTTTGAATTGGCCAGGCTGACATAATTAAAAGGCGGCTTAAGAAGGGATCTCTTTATTGGTCGGTACGGCCTTATATGATTTTAATGGTGGACTCGTGGGTAGGTAATATAGACTTTATTTACCAAAAAATTATAACTACGAAAATATGAATTGTTTTCCCTAAAATATTTGAAAAGCATTTGGCTTCATATAGATTCAATTAGAAAGAAAAAAATTTAATTAATAGAAATCTACCTTTTCCTATTGATATTATTTCAGCTTGAAGGATCATTGACTTTTGAATCAATACCCTTATACTTTCCATTAGCTGAGTACATGCATCAAGTATTTTTTCATTTACTTCTAACTTGATTCCACTATCTACTCTTCTAGCATTCGACAACATTTCAACTATTTTATCGGCTGCTTCATTAATTGCCTTGTCCATAAACGCTAATTCAGACTCTACTAAGTCTTCTATTCGTTCAGAAGAGTCCAGTCGTATGCTAGTATCGTTAATGGTAGTTGTCAAATGATTTAATTTATCTTTGATGTTAACTATATTTGTTGAAACATTTTTAGTATTTGCCAAGTTATGTAAATCATCAAACAATAATGAAGTGAAATCAGATAATTCTTTAATTTTGATGACAATTTCTGCATGAATAAAATATTAAGTTATTTATTGTTTTTTTCATAATAAGACATACAACAAACCTTGTCCACTATCTATGTCAAAGTACTCGTAACATACTGCAATTCCTTGAATTTGAATAGTTGCAAGTAAGTGTCCAATTTGTATTACTTTTTTTGCCAAGGATGCAACTTCTCTATTGTTATTATAGTAAACGTCGTAAGCTGTTGCCAGTTCATTTAAGCATTTATGTGTATTTTCCGCTAATAGCAGGAATGTAGTTGAACTTTTTGAAGCACTTGTAAAATAATTTTCCGTTGCTTTTTCAAATCTCAGTGACTTGGACGCCTTAACGATTTCCTGAAATAGAGCTCGAAATGCACAGATTTTTTGAGTTTTCTTACATTGGAATACCGTTCATTAATTTAATTATCTTAAATTTTTTTTAAGATTATATGACGATTTGCCAATAAAGTAACTCTACTCGACTGATTGAAAATAGTCATACAAACCATGTGAGTAGCTTTCTTTTTCCAAAAAAATTATGTTCAGCATTTTTGACAAATCGGCTTTTCAATTATTTAGATTTGACATAATATAAATAAAGGAAAATTTAGCGGAATTGTGTCAATTAAATTGAATTGACGAAACTTACAAAAATAGGTAAATGGTCATTCCTTGTCAAATCCAAGGGAATAAAAAACTGAAGACCGATTTTGGTCGCAAATGAGGGTACCCTAATGTAGAACCGTAAGTTTCCAGTATTAATAGGTGTGTGGCCACAATACGACTTTCTTTTACGGAATGGCCGGAATCTTCAGTAAATGTATTTTAATTTTTAAAACGTTTTATTAGATCACTTTCGTGTATGTCTGTCTGGACGGGTGAAATTTTGTAATTGATTTTAAACTTAGCCCACCTAGCTTGACTAAAAACTTCAAACATAGCTTAGAACTAGATGAACATTGATCCGTTCCGTTGATCGAGTGATCTTAATGTGTGTGTCCTAATTGTGATCGCGCGACAAACGACGTCGTGCTCGAAAACATAGCGTTTCGCGATCACCTCAGTACATGTGAAGTGGTTGTTGAGGTTGGTTGAGCTGAAATGATTTTCAGGAATAAAACAATCGACCAACAAGTTCGGCATTGAACGCTAAAGAACTTTTTACTATGCACTTCATTCAACTTTTATCGCGTCGAAAAACTAACTTGTTGAATTTTAAGCGATCAAACGACTACACATCGATCAAACCTATTTTCGATGTTCGATAAGTGCTCGCTACGCGATGTCAAACAAATTTGTTCCAGCGTTCTCACTCGTTGGCCACGTTGTAAGATTATTGATGTTTGATATTTTTCGCGATCATCGCTCATCGCCAAAACGTGCGATCGCTGTCCAATTAGGACATTACCTTACACACACACTAACACTGCAAACGTGCGGTTCTGCAGGAGGGGAACTCGCTTTTCATTTTTAGACTACTTTTGCGATCAAAATCGGCCTACTGGAGTAACTTGTCGAACTTTCGACTCTCTCGCCATAATAGGGGTGTATATCTTCAATAGGTGTAAAAAAAAATGAGTAGAGAATGAAAAACTAATGCACAGTATAAACAAATTAACTCATAAGAGTTCTAAAAAGAGTAAAAAAATTAAGAAGTTGAAAAAATGTTAAAAAGATGGGCGATCCCAGTAAGTTAAGACCTCACAAAAAACAAGTAGGTCTGCTTCACCTCATTTACTGCATGCAATATATCTTAGGTAGACTTACTGTTTTATTGAGGCTTAAAAGGTTTGCCTATACATATACGAGTATGTATGTATATTTTTTTGTTTGCGACTCTACTATCCTTTTGACAGTAATAATAAATATTTTAAATATATGTTACACAGGACGCAAAATAAAAAATAATTTATATAGTTGCAGTGCTATATTTAATATTGTTGACTTGACAGATAATCTAAAACAAGAACAAAAGTAATATGTAGGTTGTAAAACAAGCACATGTAGAATTCTACAAGTGCGGCTTACCTACATATCAAATGTATAAACTTAAGAAAATTATATAAAAGAACTCACCTTGTACATGTCATCAACTTTTACTGAATTTATTTTCAGATTTTCAATTTCTTTGTCTTTAATAATTAACTCATCTTCTTTTTGTTTACTAATTTCGAGCATCTTTTCTGAATTGCAAAGCAATTCAGTCTTAGTTGCTTCTACATGTTCAACGTGATTTTTTATATGTTGTAATATTTCGTAATTCTTTTCGTTTATTATCTTTTCTAGTTCATTTTGTGTTGAATTTTGTTGTGTTTTAAGGTTTTCGTTGTCGGCAAATACTTGAGAATATTTCTGGTTTAAAAGAGCATTCTCTTGTGATAGTGATTCTGTCTGGTGTATTATTTCGGTGTTTTTTCGTTCTAAATCCAAAATTATATAATCTTTATTTCTCGATACTTCATCATAGCGGCGCTGAAGTTGCTGACATTCCAATGTTTTTATTTCTAATTTATCGGTCAATTTTTTTAGCGACACATCCATACAAAGTTGTTTTTCATTAAGCTCGTCTAACTCTTCGTTTTTATGTTTTAGTTTCGCAGCTTCGGTGTGTATCTCGGTTTGTAAAATATTACATCGCATTTGTAACTCTTCATTACTTGCTCTTAGCTGTTCGTATTGAACGCTCATTTCTTTATTTTTGTATTCCAAAGAAGCTGCTTGGTTCTTAAGGTCATCATTTCGATTTTCGGTAAATTCTTTTAATTTAGAGGTGAGCTTCTGATTTTCCGCTGTAAGTTCAAAACATTGTTTTTTTTGTTCATTTAACTTTTTCGTAGTATCCCCGTGCTGTAAAATTGTATAGATAAATGTAAAGGATGTTTATTTTAATGATTACTAACCTGTCGTAGAAGATTTATATGTTCATCGCGTATTTGAGTGTACATATTTTTCAATTTAAAGAACTTTTCCTCTGCGGCTTTACCTTTTTTCTCCTCCGCTAAACCGTTTTCTAAACAGATAATAAAATACAACACCGGGTAAAAGACTATCTCAAAATCAAACATACCTGACACTTTCGGCGTAGACTGAAGAACAAGCTCTAAGTCGTCTTTTAGTACTCTCATTTTTGAAAACGATTCTTGAGCATCTGTTAACTGTAAATTAAGCGCAAATATTTTCTCGCGCATTTTACAACCTTCTTCTCGGTGGGAACCGGTAAGCGATGTAATAAATGATCGCAATCTCTCTATTTCAGATTGCAGTTCACGAATTATATCATCTCTATGTTGAAGTAATTTTTCAAAATCAATTTTTATTGTTTGTTTTGCCGATTCCTCTGATTCCACATTATCTACAAGGTTATCAACATTTGGCTCTGTATCTGCTGGAACTACAACAACCGGTGGTATATAACTTCCGAAATCTACTTTTGAAGAAAAATTTGGCGCGTTTTCGGGAAGATGGGGGACTTGAATAAGATCTGCAAAATATTGCAAAGGTCTTACACTATCATAGAATTTTTTTAATAGATTGAACATGGTCCGAAAACGATCACGATGTCCAACTAATATATCATTTGGAAGATGCACGTGCAATTTAAACATAAGTCGAACACAAAGATCATACAAAGGATTTGAATCCTGTATAAGTGGTATTAGTGGTGCAAGCCTGCATTGCCCTTGTGGTGTCATTGACGACATTCGGTACATGTTAACTGAAGTAAATACTGTGGATTGAACATCTAAAATTTCATCAAGGTAATCAAATATTTCGACACCCAACTGAAAACTGAATCAAGCTTAAGTGTTTTCATTCTATAGTATCTCATGTCGGTACTTACTAAACGTTTATGTCAACACCGATTGTATTTACTATTTCTCCGAAATTGCACATCAAATTACCAGGAAAATTTGGATTTTTATCATGAAAATCTATCTTTGTAACCAAAAGTTTTGTGTAGGATTGTATACAGTTTCCAACTCCATCATTTAAATGGCCCCAAAGTTTTCCCATTTCCAATATCATCTTTTTGTGTATCTGTGAGTACTGAATGGTACTGAAATGGCCATCACGCAAAACTTTATGCAATAAATGGCAGAACTTCCAAGCAGTAAAACGATTTTCCATTAAAGGTTGCCTTGTTATTATGGTCCAAAAAGATTTTGCCTCTTTAGTACGATGTGTTGAAATAATGGCAGATCGAGCATGTTTTAGCTTTAGTGGAGCCTCAATAGGATTCAAAGCTTTATTTATGCTTATATTCTGTAGAGAAAATTTAGCGAAAATGTTTGTTGCTAGCTGTAATAAACTATGTATACTTACCAACTGATAGAATTCTTTGTCAGAAATTGATACCATTATCTTCTAAAAATTATATTCTATGATATTCTTAATGTTATCTTTAAACAAAGTTTAAATTAACAAACTTTTATGGAAGTTACAAAGAATCAGATGTTTTAATACATGTTAAATCTTTTATTTATTTTTGGTTGGATAATTATTTTGTTTCGTTTTAAACACTTTTTGTTTTGCACTTTTGTTATTTTCCAGTACAAAAAGTAATCTTTCCTATATAACTAGATAGATTTGTTTCTATATTTTAAATTTTGCCTAGATCTTCCTGAAAATCGTGCTACAGAACGTACAATTTATGTCAAAAATTGTATTGAATTGTATTGTATGTAAATGCCGACAACGTAGATACATTTACAAGAAACAAATCACCTCGCTATTATTTTATTTATCACACAACTTATGTTTACTTTAAGCGTTCGAGATAGCTGAGGACTTTATCTATAATCTATTGCTGCGTTGCTTTGGCTAAACCGGCTTGGTTTCAAGAACAATCGCATAAGAACAAAGCCGAAAATAAATCCAAAAAGTTTTTAGGATTTAATACTAAAGCCATTTTATAGTTATAGCGCTCACCGTTAGGCGATGATTAGGATTTATAAGACGATGAACTTGTTCGCCGCGAACATGTAGTTTGATTGGACCACATGGCGATCATGTAGGCGTAACCAACGTCGTTAGGTAAACAACACCATGGCAACCAGCAGTACAGGATTAACAAATTTCTGTCGGTTGATAACCATCGCCCAAGATAATGACGGATATAACTAAATGTCGATGGGGATTATATGGTTTTCCTTACTAGGAATTCATTACTTTCCGCAACACGCATCCAGGACCCAACCTTGTTTTATGTTTAACAAAAAACTTCAGCGTTTTCATATTTTCCTTATTTTCTTCTTCTTCTTCACTTTTAACTTTCCAAATTTCTGGTTGAGCTCCCAAAAGTTGGAAAAACTTGCCATGATGCCGATGAAAAAAATTTCCAATATATATATACACAAAAAATGTTCCCAATAAATTTTTTTGTCCGCAATCTTATGATTAAACCGAGGAACAACAACAATTGCACTGTCGAATTCCTTCTTTGGAATTGTGAAAACCTGCTGTTTGGCTTTTTTGACATTCGAATTCCGAACTCGCTCGGCAAATATAATGCAGCTAACAATTGCACTGTCGAATTTCTTCTTTGGAATTTGAAAACCTGCTGTTTGGTTGGTTTTGTCATTCGAATTCCGAATTCGCTCGGCATATAAAATGCAGCTAAAATACAGCTTTTTGCTATATTTGATGTTTTGCTTTGGCTAATCCAGCTTGGCTTGAAACAACAATAGTATAAGCATAAAACCGAAAGTAAATCCAAAAAAATTTTAGGATTAAGTTACTAAATCCATTTTATAGTAATGGTGGTCACCGTAAGGCGGTAAAACCAAAAGCTGTTGCTTTGAAATATTAAGTAAAGCACAGCCGGCTTTGCCAAAGCAATAAAGCTTTTGTCTCGGAAAATTGGAGCTAATTTACCGATTCCTTAACAAGCAATCGTGTTCGAGCTATTAAGGAATATTATTATGCCTATCACTCCGCGATTCGATCGCGCCTATTATTATCTCGTTTCCATGGGGGGTTATAACTGGGTTGAGCCTGGTTATCATTCATTAAATGGTGTTGAGTTGAGTTTTAGTTAAACACAGTTTGAACTCAAATACCTTGGTAGAGTAGAGTTGAAACTCAAATTGGCGATTGCTATTATTTTGTATGTAGTCGTCGGATTTTATATTCTATGGTCAAAATTTCAACTCAGTTTCATAATGATACATGGAAACGCGTGACGCCATTTTGCATTTGACGAAAATAAATTTCAACACAACCCTAGGCACGTACAAAGTAGATGGAGAGTGGTTTCCTCCTCCTCCTTATCCATGCAGCTTCTGCAGAAATCGTTGGAAAAGACTCCTAGTCTTTCTGCATGCTTGCCTATGAGACAGTATCCAGTTATGAAACCTATAATGGCACTAATGTGCAGTCGGTTTTGAAAGATCAAACACTTGGAGCGTTTCTGATCTAGCGTGGACCAGATCTGCTTCGTTGCTATGCAAATTGTGCCGTTTGACCATATATAATTAGTTTTTACTATAGCATTCCGTTTAATCATGAGTTTGCACGTAGCGATCGGCATGCCTAGGAACCATATTCAGGCAATAGGGGTAGTGTGGTTCCATGTTTGGCGAGTTCATCAGCCATACAATTACATGTAATGTCTCTATGCCCCGGCACCCAGCACAGGTAAATGTTGAACTGCTCCGCCATCTCCTTAAGAGACGATCGGCAATTCCGGGCTAGAATGGAATTTGTGGAAACTGATTTCATGGAATTTAGCGCAGCCTGGCTATCCGAGAAAATGTCGATATCCTTAAAAGAAATAACATTACTCTTCAGCCAAGACAAGGTTTCCTTAATACTCATGATTTCAGCTTGGAAAACACTACAGTGATCAGGAAGACGGAAAGAGAGACTTAGATTTAGTCTTTTTGAAAAGACACCTCCGCCAACCCCTTCAACAGTTTTCGACCCGTCTGTGTAGGAGTAAATTCCTTCATTTTTCAAGTAGATACCTTCCTCCCAATAAGACCCGGAGGGGATGGTGACCTGGAAGTTTTTGTTGAAGTGGAGCTGCGGAATAGTGTAGTCTATTATGACAAGTGGAGTCCTGACTGAATTCAGGATAGAAGAGTGGCCGAAATCACTCACGGTCCACTGAGAGACAGCCACACCGTATAGCAGTATAGGTCTGAATACTGCTGTGTACAGCCAATGAGTGATATGCGGTTGAAGACCCCATTTGCTTCCTATGGCTTTTTTGCTTGAGAAGAGTGCTACTGTGGCTTTACGGACTCTTTCTTGTATGTTGGGTTTCCAGCTCAGCTTCCTATCCAGAATAAGTCCGAAATATTTGGACTTATCAGAGAAAGTCAAGCTTGTGCCCTTGATGGACGGAGGGTTAACGAGTGGGATTTTGTACTTCCTCGTAATGAGGACAAGTTCGGTTTTTTGGGTGTTTACCCCTAGACCACAGTGATCTGTCCAGCTTATTAGCTTATTTAAAGCATTTTGCAGCAGTTCTTTCGAGGTGTGTGAGTGCTTTCTTGAGATGGCTATGGCAACGTAGTCCGCATAGGCGATCATTCCGCAGCCCTCCCCCTCAGGCGAACCATCAGCTCATTCACCACCAGGTTCCAAAGAAGTGGGGAAAGGACTCCTCCTTGCGGGGTGCCTCTATTGACAAATCAGACGACACACCAAGTCTTGAATAGATGATCCTACTTGTGAGCAGAAGATCAATCAGTTCATCCAGTGAGTCGTTCACCCCCAAAGTCGACAACGCATCCGTGATCACAGATGTTTTGACGTTGTTATAAGCGCCTTCGATGTCCAGGAAAACGACGATTGAGTATTCCTTGTGATGAAGAGAGTTTTCAGTGGAACGTACTAGCGTATGCAGAGCTGTTTCTACTGATTTGCCCTTGCAGTACGCGTGTTGATCGACGGACAGAAGTCTTTTGTCAATACTAGTACGAAAGTGGATATCGATCAGTCTTTTTAATAATTTTAAAAGGAATGACGAAAGGCTAATGGGTCTGAGGTCTTTTGGACTGACGTTGGAACATTTACCTGCTTTTGGAATGAAGACCACTTTTACTTCTCTCCATATGACTGGAATATAGACCAGATCAAGACAACTTTTGAAAATTGTCTCAAGCAAAGGAAGAATAATGTCGGAAGTCTTTTGTAGTTCGGCTGGGATTATGGGTCCAGCAGATTTGTATGGTTTGAAGTTATGTAGGGCCCAATGCAATTTGTACTTATCAATTATATCTCGAGAGATGGTATAATACCTAATTGATCTATTTAGATCAGTGTTGTAGGTAGTATGAGAGCTATTGGAAAATGGGTATCTAGAGGCAGATTTAGTGATTCTTTGCTAGAAGTTGTTGAACCATCAGCTTTTTTCAGACAGCTAGGCATTATTGGATTAGTTGGGAGGATTTTCCTGAGCCTTGATGCTTCCGAAGCCTCTTCCATTCTGCCGCAGAAGAGTCTCCAGGATGCGCGCTTGGCTTTACTTAATTCTTTTTTGTGCACTTTGAGGGGTTCTTTGTAGGCATCCCAGTCGGTCTCTGTTCCTGTGAACTTGGCCAAGTTGAAAAGCTTTCTGTGAGGAGAACTTGTCTCATCGTTAAGATGACGTCTAAACGTATCTCTATACTTGAGCCAATCGGTTTTGCTATAATTTCTGAATACTGATTGGCAAGGGGGTTCATCGTCCAGACTAAACTGAATGTAACGGTGATCTGAGAAAGAGTGCTCAGCCGAAACCATCCAGTTTAGAATTTTGTGGTGAATTGAGTCGGAGACAAGGGTGATATCTAGGACCTCTAGTCTATTTTTGGTAATGAACGTTGGTTCATTACCTTTATTGGAAACAACCAGGTTAGTACTTAAAATATAATCAAAAAGTAGCTCACCTCTTTCGTTTATATCATATCCATACCGAATGGTGCGCATAAGCGTCACATCCAATTATTAAGCTGGTTTTCTTGGATTTCGCTTCCTCGATTAATCTTTCCAGATTGACACCTGGTAGATATGCCATCAAATATGCACCCTTGGCAGTCTTCAGGTTTACCGCGGTGGCATCACGGTCGCCAAAATTAGGGATAAGAATACATTAAGACTATTTTTCACTAATATTGAGGATCTAGGTTTACCTTTGTCTGCCACATATAGTTGATAGTAATTAGGAGTCCTGAGTCCACAAACTCGGTCGTTTACAACCCAAGGCTCTTGTATCAGGACTATATCTTCTCCGTCTTTACAAATACGGAGTAGAAGGGAGGCCGAAGCCTTTTTGGAGTGCTGGAGATTAATCTGTACCACCCGCAGTATTATTGCTACACTTGGGCAGAGAAACCTCCACTACAGTGTTGGTCAGCTCATCCGAAGGCGAGTTGAGAAGCTCGTCTTCATTGGTAGATTCCCTGAATAAAAGGTCCTCGAACTCCATGTCCGACAGATTGTCAGCCATGAAAACGGAAGACTGCGACGGATTGGCCGAAGCTTGGGGAACATCGTCAACCATCACGGAGACAGAAGACTGTGACAGGGTAGCCGAAAGTTGGGGAACAACGTCATCCATCGTACGGAAGTTGACGGGTGTTCCCGGTTCAGGAACTTGAATCTCCGAGTCCGAGCGATGGGGGGGTAGTTTACCTGCTTCTTGCTCATCCTTCTTATAGACCCGAAGTGTAATGTGGTTCCATCCAAACCGAATCACGCCTTTGGTCCTTGCCTTGGCTTGGAGCAAGGGATTCCTGGTGGATCACAACTATCGCGGATCTGTGGTAGCCCCTACGCTCCTCTATCTTAGCGACCTTCCAGTCGTGCGTCGGAAGGGAGGGATTGCTTAGCCGTAAGACTTCGAGTATTCTATCAGCAGTGGGGGTTCGATGGGAATCCAAGTTTAAATCTAAATCTTCAAAATTTTCATTTAAAATGTTATTGTTTATAATAGTACCAATACTACTTAAATTATTTTCATTCAAAGAGACACATTCAGCAGAAATAGAATCATAATAATCTATCAATTCTATCTTTTCGTTGAATATGTTTACCGTTTTTCTTAAAAATATTCTGTTTCTTCTGAAAGTACCTCCTTTTTCATCCTTTACTAGAAACGAATTATCATTGAAGCTTCTTATTCCTCGGCAATGAAAATACATTATACGTATTTTATTGCCGAGGAATAAGGAATTACAACAACAGCTGCATTTTATTGTCAAACGAGTTTGGAATTCGAATGTCAAAACCAGCCAAAACCAGCCAAACAGCAGGTTTTCACAATTCCAAAGAAGGAATTCGACAGTGCAATTGTTGTTGTTCCTCGGCAATAAAATACGGCTAACAATTGCACTATCATATTCCTTCTTTGGAATAAGGAAATCTGCTTTTTCATTGTGCCCCAAATTTTTTTTTTTTAAAAAAAAGAGAATTTACATGAAAAATTTTAATATTTATGGGTTGTTTTTATCTCTGCTTAACTGCCTCAAATTTATACATATATATAATGTACTTCCAAATTGTGTTGTTGTAAAGTATTTATATTCGATTAGGCATTATTATTATGTGTAGACCACATAAACATCATGCGGATCTTTATTGAACAGTCCGTTGAATTCCGGTCACCACTACACCTGCTGTTCATCGATTTTGAGAAGGCGTTTGACAGTGTCAACAGACAGTTTATCTGGCTCGCCTTGCGCAGGAGAGGTATACCCGATAAATTAATAGCTATTATTAAAGCAACCTATGATGACTCTAAATGTCATGTGCTGCATAGAGGAAAGCTGTCAGAGGAATTCGAGATCCTAAGTGGGGTACGACAAGGTGACATTCTGTCGCCAATACTTTTTTTGGTTGGTGATTGTCCACATCGATGTTCTCTTGTCATTGTCAACCGAATCGGCAAAGCAAAATCAGTGTTTTGAATGATGTCCATGATATGGCGAAGCAATGCGATCAGCTTAAACACCAAGCTGCGACTGTTCCGTTCAAATGTTGAATCTTTGCTGTTGTATGGGTGCAGCACTTGGAAGGTGACCGCTACTATCACAAAAAAATTACAAACGTTCGTAAATAGGTGCCTACGGAACATCTTAAGGGTTTTCTGGCCTAACTGTATCTCAAACGAACATCTTTATCAGAGAACGGGTCAGGAACCGATAGGAACAACCATCCAACGAAGGAAGTGGCAGTGGATTGGTCATACACTCCGAAAAGGCGACAGTTAAATAGCAAACTACTCAATGCAATGGAATCCGTTTTCTCAGGTTGGTAGAAGAACGGGTCGTCGGAGCGGTACGCGATGGCGCGTAGGCGTAGTAGAGGCCATAGGACCCACAAGGGGATATAGGACATAAGAAGAAGAAGAATGGCTCCGGTCGGCTTCTGATGGATCTACTTGATCTTCTGGCAGGATTTGCCGCGCCGTACATACCGGCTGATGTCCCGAAACATGCCTGGTCAGTAATATATATTGGTAATGCGTGAATTCGTCTTGCGAATCCCCAAGTGTTCGTCATGATTCTCCCTCAGGACTCGTGTTCGCTGGTACTTCCAAGGGGTGTAATCCTCGTCTGCGGTCTGATGGGAGATGTGGCGATAGAGTTCGTTGCCCCCGTTGACATAGTCCGGGAATTTCTCCGGACTTCCTTTGACCTATGCTTTTCTTCGTTCTAGCCAACTGCATTTGTCCACATCGATGTTCTCTGCAGTTGCCGTTCTCTGGACTTCTCGTGGTTGACGTGAAAGTGCGTCAGCGACCACGTTTATCTTTCCTCTTCGATACTGGATGTCGTATGTGAATTGTTGTAACTCCAAGGCCCAACGCGCGATTCGTCCCGACGGACTCTCGGTTGAGTTGAGCCATTTCAGAGCCAGATGGTCCGTGATGATCGTAAACCTATATCCTTCCAGGTAGAGTCACATCTTGCGGACACTCCAAACTATGGCCAGGCACTCCTTTTTTTCTGTGGGTGAATAGTTGTGTTCCGCTGAGTTCAGGTGGCGACTGGCGTAGGCGATAACCCTCTGTTGGCCTTCGATTTCTTGCGTGAGTACATAGTATCTGGCATCTGTCTGCAGGGTACATTTTCTTTGAAAGTCCTGTCAGGCGAGAACCGGTGCGTGAGTCGTTCCTTCAGCTGGTCGAATGCGGCTTGCTGCGTGTCGGTTCACTTCCAGTGTTTCCCCTTCTTCAGGGACTAGTTTGGGGTTGGACGACCTTTGCGAACTAGGGAACAAATCTCCTGTACCACGAAGCGATCCCTAGGCAGCGACGGAGTTCTCGCAGGGTAGTCGGTGGTCGGAGTACTTGAATTGCCGCATTGAAAAATGTACACTTGTCTGCGTTGATTTTCAGGTTCGTCTGGCGCAGCCGTCGCAGTACTTCCTCAGGTGTGTCATGTGGTCCTCCAAGGACTCTCCGGTCGAGACGATGTCGTCTAAATAGGCGAAAGCATGAGGTTCCATATCTGGACCAATGACCTGGTCTTGTGCTCGCTGGAATATTGCGGGAGCGGAATGGTGACCGAAAGGCATGACTTGCCATTGAAAAAGCCCACTCCTTGGTACGGTGAACGCTGTATACTTTTTGCTGTTTTCCTTCATAGGAATTTACCAGTACCCGTTCTTGAGGTTCAGGCTACTTATGTACTTCGCATTCCTGAGACGATCTAAAATGTGGTGGATCCTCGGAAGCGGGTATGCGTCAGGGACAGACTTGGAGTTCAGCTGCCTGTAGTCCACACAGAGTCTCAATTTCTCGGTCTTTTTCTTTACCAAGGCATTTAGGGCACTGAAGGGGCTTTTGGATGGTTCAATGCATCCCTTTTCCAGCAAGTCATTGATTTCTTCGTTGATAATGTTTTGCATGGCCGGATTGCTTACTGTTGCTTTAGCGGTCGATCTTCCTGCATCATGATTTTATGGCTAGTGATATTGGACACGCCGCTCATCGACTCAAATTTCTTGGTCCAGGAAGGACCTTATCCTGTCGTCGTCACTGGGGATCTTGCTTTGGATGGCACGATCCTTTGGTCCGGCTGGCTGCGTAATAGTTCTGTCGTAGTTGAGGGTTGAGGTTGAGTTGACTGAGGGAATCAGGTCCCAAGATTATACTGTCGATGGCCTCCGGGAGAAGAAGTAGCTGCATCTGATACCGCCGTTCTCACTGTCTGTCCTGTATGTCGTATCGCGCGTGCGTATGCTTCACTGATGAGACTTCTCTTAGCTCCTGTGTCGATTGTAGCGGTGGTCTCTTCTCCTCCCAAGATTATCGTAGCGGCTGTGCGGTCGTGCTCTTGTTGCAGTGGTCCTAGTTGTGTCGGGGCGTGGGGTTCTGGGGTTCCATCCTTCCCTGGCTTTGATGGAACCCGATTGAGTTTCCCGTCGGTCGACGACAGCCGTCGATAGTCCTGGCATTCCGTTTACCACACTCCCAGCAAAACAGAACCCTGGGGTTCCGACATTCACGGGAAAAATGCCCTTGCTGGCCGCAGCGTCGACAGGCTGATTGCGGGTCGATTTGTCCGTCTGGTACCGGGATGACTTGTCGGTGTTGCTCGTCCCGTCTCGGTGGTCGCGATGGTGCGTCGACATTTCTGGTACCGCAGTTAAGGCATTCGAAGTCTTCAGCCAATTTTACCAACTCCTCGAGGCATACGAAATCTTTTCGTTTTATGTAAGGCTGGTAGTCCTGGCGATTATTTCGAGAGGTGCGTTTCAGCTTCCGGTCTTCGGTGTATCGGGCGTGGCGCATTAGAATCTGAATGGTGATGACGTAATCTGTAATTTAATTAAGAAGTCCAGTTTGAAAGCATGCCACTCTATCCATGGACCGTTGTTGTTTCCACCATATCAGCGCTCTGTCCTTAAGGAGTTCTGACATCGTTCGCGGAAGCAAGTTCTAGCTTATCCCATAGACGTCGGAGAGTTCCTCAACGCGTTCGATGAAAGCTAGCGGGTCGCGCACGCCGACGAATTTCACCGACCCCTTCCGAACGTGGTCGATGACAGCTGAGTACGAGGGTGCGGGTTGGGCTGGAACCGATGTGTGTTGGTCTGCGTTGTTGATGACGCCGGTCATCTTCTCGTAAGCCGTAACCGTGACGACTACTTATGGAAGAGGTATAGGTGAGGCATTTCTCGTGTGGTGAGCTTCCAGAGTGCGGAGTCGGTCCTGAACTTCTGATTTCAGTTCGCCTTCATTCACGAACGAGGAAAAGCGTTTACGAATTTCTTCGACTGTGCCGGTATCCTCTAGCCCAAATTCCCCAGCGTATGCGACTAGATCTTCCTTGCGTGAATATATCCACGCTGTCTTCATACTGGTGGTTGGTGTTTTTGGTGTTGTGATTTTTTATCTTCTGTGGTGATGTGACGGCCGGTGCGTTGGAGTAAAATTTAACGAATAAGCGATTTCACAACGGATGGTGCAAAAACAAACATTTTAAAATCTTTTATGGCGGGCGTTGTTTGTTGGGTTCACATAGTCTTCTGTTGGGGGTGTCGTAGCTTGATGATGCTTGATGTTTTTCTGCGTCCCTGCTAGGGTGCCACTGTAACGAAGTTTTACAGTATGCTCAGCGATTCTCACGGGTTCGTTACAGAAAAATTTAATCTTACGACGTTTGTTTGTTTTATCTGGCTTTTTATTTACTTAAGGTTTTACAAATGCTTGAGTTTACTATGTTGACATCTTGGTTTTACAATGTTTGTGTTCGCTATGTTACTCGTGGTTTTACAATGTTTGTGTTTACTATGTTTTGCTTTCTTGATTTTTATTCAAGTTAAGGTTTTACAATGTTTTCGTTTACATTACCCGTGGATTCGACGTCCTGACATCGTAAAGTGCATTCGATGGTTTGTAGTCGTACCACTAAGCATAACTAACTATCACATTGGCACTGAAGTCAGTCAATAAACACTACTCAAACGATCAACACTTGCATATCACTGTCGCGGTACATGGTGTCAGGTGTGGGGAGATATGCAAGTATCAGACAGACCTTGAATATTTTGATTGCTCGACCACGGTTGCTCCTTGCCACTCACGATGGCCTGTCTGCATACGTACTTTATCCTGCTTTTTCAGTTGCTTTGTTGGTAATGACACCTCGTCATAGTACCTTTTTGTTCGATGCGAAGTCTGTTAAGTTCTTCAAAAACGGTCTCGACAAATTGTGTTTTTTGCATTACTGGTTCGCGAATGTTACCAATACCAATATAATGATTATCGCGCTCTAGCTAAAGAGCTGTTAATTCCTGCATGTCCTGCGTGTACGTCCTTGATAATTTTTGGTATTTCGGCTTTCGGAACTATTACTTTAGTACCCTTAAAAAGTAGACCTTCATTAAATGCTATTTCTTCCTTGAAGTGTGGCCACCGGAGCCTACCTAGCTTTATTTTCTTCACGATGTCGACATCTCGGTAACGCTCATAGATCTCATCATTATAGAGTCTCCGGAATCGTTCTTCCTCACATACGGGGCCAACAATTATCCGTAAGACTTTTCAATCGAACGCGGCTAAGAGGTCAGAATGCTTTTTGCTAAGCACCCAAGTCTCGGATCCATATGTAAGTACTGGTATGACCATTGTCTCATATATATTAGCATCTTGGATGTTATGGTTAAGTTCCTGGATTTGAAGAGTCTTGACAGGCTACAATAGGCTTTGTTGGCTTTAAGCAACCGTTTGCGTATTTCTGGTTCCATGCTGTTATCGGCCGCTATAGTTGACCCGAGATAGTTAAAGGATTACACTACTTCAAATTCGCGCTCCACTATCTGAATTGATGGACCAATGTTGGATCTTCTACTCGCAGACGTGGCCACCATGTACTTTGTTTTGCTCTCATTTATGTGCAGCCCCAGATTTCGTGCCGCCTGATCTATCTGGATGAAAGCTTCCTGTACAGCTCTTGGTTTCTACCAACGATGTCAATATCGTCTGCGTAAGCCAGTATCAGAATGGACTTATAGAGGATTTTTCCTCTCGCCGTTACGTCAGAGTCTCGGATAACTTTCTCCAACGCCAGGTTGAAGAGGACGCAGGCCAGTCCATCCCCTTGTCGGAGCCCGTTATAGATGTTGAATGGGCTTAATAGTGATCCGGATATTTTTACTTGGCTTATAACATTGGTAATGGTCAACCTACATTGTCGTGTCCGTTTATTTGGGATGCCGAATTCTCTCATGGCTTTATAAAGTTCTACTCTGGCTATGCTATCATTGGCGGCATTAAAGTCTATAAAAAGATGGTGTAGTGAGTTTTGAAACTCTAGACATTTTTCCATCACCTGCCTTAGGGTGTAAATCTGATCAGTTGTTGATTTGCCTGGGATGAAGCCAGACTGGTATGGACCAATGATGACTTTAGCGTATGGGGCTATCCTGTCTTGAAGGACAGAGTAGAAAATCTTATACGCGGAACTCAACAACGTTATACCACTATAATTGCTGCATTTTGTGATATCTCCCTTCTTATGTATTGGGCACAGGATGCCTCTTCGCCAGTCTTCTGGCATAAATTCTTCTTCCCATACTTGCACTATTATTATTTTAATTCTTATAGTTACGAAAACTCGGTCTTTGCTCCATAGCACCGTACCGAAGACAACAACAAAACAAACACTTATTATGATCACAAGGCTAATATGCTTACGCCTGCCTAGTGATCACCAACAGAGAACAAACTAGTAATAAACAAAACAAAAACAACAACAATAAAAGAAACATAAGCACATAAGAAAAAAAACAACAACAACACCACACAGAGAATATTATGTTTAATACGGCGCGCATGTTCATCAAAGAATTATGAACTGCACATACGCGCTGATGCAAAAAATAATCCGTTAGCCGGGTATAAAAGGAGGCTGTTGAACAGCCAGCGGTTAGTCGTTCGGAAGCCAGCATAGTGTGCGGACCGATAAGTGTCTCCTGATTCCCACTGTTTACTTGTTTACTTGTTTACTTGTTTTTTTTTTTTTTTTTTTTTTTTGAATCGAGAACTTCCCTCCACCCGCGGTAAGGAGTTCTCTGACTATAGGATATTCCGCTATTTTGCTACGTAGTTTAGGTTTTTTACAAGCCTAGAATTTCCCCCGACCCAGGGTAGGGATTCTCTGGCTTAAATCGTATTTCTCTTTAGGAGTAGAGGTGACGCCTTTCCACAAGTTACATTGGTTTAGCCGCGTACATATACGTTTAGCTGTTACAAGTCGAGAATTTCCCCCGACCCACGGTAAGGGATTCTCTGGCTTAAATCGTATTTCTCTTTAGGAGTAGAGGTGACGCCTCTCAACAAGTTACATTGGTCTAGCCGCGTAAATATACGTTTAGCTTTTTACAAGCCGAGAATTTCCCCCGACCCACGTTAAGGGATTCTCTGGCTTAAATTGTATTTCTCTTTAGGGGTAGAGGTGACGCCTCTCCACAAGTTACATTGGTTTAGCTGCGTACATATACGTTTACCTGTTCACAAGTCGAGAATTTCCCCCGACCCACGGTAAGGGATTCTCTGGATTAAATCGTATTTCTCTTTAGGGGTAGGGGTGACGCCTCTCCACAAGTTACATTGGTTTAGCCGCGTACATATACGTTTAGCTGTAAATAAAAAAAAAAGGAAAAGGACTTTTTTTCTGTAACGGAACGTCGTTACAATGGTATTACTTCTAATAATATTTGTTGTAGTCTTATCGGTGCTTTATGGATGGCTTTCTTAAAAATGGTCACCAAGGGTTTGTGATCTGTCTCAATTTCTAGGTTTTTGCCATAAATATATTCATGAAATATTCCCAATACCATACTTTGTCTTTATAAAGTAATTTTCTTAATGGTTCCGTTAAGTCAGACAAATTTGGGATAAATTTATTGAGATACGTTACCATACCAAGCCAACATTGTAGCTATTTGACATTTGTTGGCGTTTTCAATCGCTTAATTGCTTCGATTTTGTCACCATCAGCCTCACAACCCTTTTGTGTGAATATATGCCCAAGAAATTTAACCCTTTTCCTAGTATACTTACATTTATCTTTGTTTAGAGAAAAAAATGCTTGCGTTAGCCTTTCAATTACTTTTTTAGTTATTTTTTGCAATTTTTCTTTGTTTTTAGCAAACATAAAGATGTCATCCATTGCTGTCTCAGAGTTCTCTATTCCTTGCAGCGTACTATTCATTATTTCAGAAAATATTTTGGGTGCCGAAGATATTCCAAATGAAAGTCGCTTAAAACAGTAACGACCCCATTGCGTTGCGAAAGTTATTTTTGTTACTGGCTCAATAATTCCCATGTTTACCATTTTGTCAAACTCGACTTTGACTTTATCACACAAAGCATGCGGTATTCTTCTTGGAGGTATTATTTTAAATTTTGTATGTTCTATGAGGTCTATTTCATATTCATAGTTTTTGCAGCAACCTATATTGATTTTATCAGTTTCCGCCTTCTTTGCTGATACTTCATGTACTCGTATGATCAATCCAAATTTTTCGCACATTTGTTCGCCCAGTATAGGCGAAAGCGCACTGTCAATAGTTTTGAAATTAACTTTCTCTATTTTATTTTTCGCTTTACAGAACGCTTTTGCTTCACCTTCTACTGAGACGCTTTCGTTATTGTATGTTAATAACCTCTTGGTTGCTGATTTTTCAATTTTTAAATTCAATTCTTTCGCTTGTTGTTTTGGCTAGTGTATTGCCAGTGTCTAATTTAACTTTTAACGTGCTCGAACCAATTACCAGTTTTTCTACCCATTTATCATCTCTACTTAATGAATTGATAGTTACTAGTTCTATTTTGTACTCAGGATATGACGTGTCATCTAATTCTGATTCCGAGTCTTCACGTGTTTTTTACATTTTTATATATTTTATTTCTGGACTTGTATTTTTAACTGTTTGGAGAGGGTCCCACTAGGGGTTCTAGCAAGGACATCACGCCACGCTCGCTGTTGCTCAGTCTAGCTCGTCGGACGGGCGGTTCTTGTCTCTTGCCAGTGACACCTCCTCATGAACAAAAAAAAATTTTGTGTCGAATTATAAAGGGGTGAAAAAGGGGGGAAAGGTAGGTGGGAAAAGGGAAGGATATCCTCTCAGTCCAGATGCAGTCAGGTCGTTCCTTCCTTTCTTAACATTAAACCTTTATCTAAACTACTCTATGTTAACCTATATTAAAAATTAAAAGCGAAAGAAATTTATTTCTTTATCTTTTAAGAAAACATTTCATTTCCTTAAATAATCTACTTATCTACTACCTAATTCTATTCTAGGAGGAATGACCTGGTTGCATCTGCACCGAGGCATCGCAAAATCGTCAAAGAAGTGGTCGACACTGCTCAGTTATTCAGTCCACAGTTCGTCAGGTCATGCTCTGAAAAGCGCCGGAGAAAACCACCACGGGATCATCGATCCCAGGCACACACCTTCAGCCAACGTACTCTACTCACGCATGATGTCCAACATAATGTACGAGCAAGCAAAAGAAAATAGTACCTTTAACCCAAAGGTTAAACAAAATTAAAAACTCAACGTTTCTGCATTCAATTCGTTATAAACTTTTATTGTATACTAACTAATTTGGGGCTGTTCATTTGGGTTTGAATTTAAAAGAATTTACATAAAACTTTACTGTTCATAGAAATCAAATGTTAATTTTATATGTATGTATTCAAAAGAATATGTAATTCATTTATAATTGTAAAAAAAAGGTAAACAAATTTATTGTTGATGCAACTAAGTTGAATTTAAAAATGAAATTTAATAAAAAAAATCAAAGTTAAAAAAAAAGGAATAATCAAGTACTTATCACTGCTCTTAGTAGTATAAATAGTGTATCAAAAAAAATTATGCAATGGTGAATTACTTGAATGTTTTTCAATGAAATCCTGCCAGCATGATGTCGTTGAATCACCTATTGTAAAACTGTAGAAATTTATTGATAGCTACTTCACGCAGTTTACAATAAATATACATTAAAAATTCAATAAAACTAAAAAAAAAAATTCGATATTAAATTAAATGCAATAATAAAGAAACTCAAAAGGTTAGAAGAACTCAATTGGAAATTAAATTCAAAAAAAAAAACTCAATTTTGAATAAATTAAAAAAAAACTCAAAAAAGTAAAGAAACTCAATTTTAGATAGATTCAATTAAATCTCAATTTTTGAGGCAAACAAAACTCGATTCGCTGTTTGAGAAGTCATTTTAAAATAATTCAGGGTTCTTGTCTCTAATGAGCTTTCAACGAGCTCCGCTCCGTGGCACGATGGTTGTTGTTGGAGTTTTAGTATTAACTACACTAATTTAATTATTGAAAATACAAAAAGTATTTTTAAAAATTATTTTTATTTGAAAACCTACGACTGATGTGTTTCAAGTCTACTTAAGTTCTGCCTTGAATACAATTCAAGTTCTTATTTATATAGATTCTGTTTTACATATTTCTTAGTCATAATACATTAACGTCTTTCCTTTGTTCTCTTTGTTGTCTGCCTGAATTGCGCGTTGGCTTCGAAGTTGTTTATTTGAGTCATCATTCCTTTGTTGTCTGCTTGAATTGCGCGTTGGCTTCGAAGTCGTTTATTTGAGTCATCATTCCTTTGTTGTCTGCTTGAATTGCGCGTTGGCTTCGAAGTCGTTTATTTGAGTCATCATTCCTTTGTTCTCTTTGTTGTATGTCTGTGGTTGAATATGATATCATGCTGATCTTGCTTTGTTGTATGTGGGAGTTCTGGTGCATATATAACTCCTCCCCCTCTTGAATCGTCCATCTGGTGAAATTTGACTGATAGTAGATTCAAGGCTATATTGTTGTTTGGTCTGTTATTTCTCTTTTTCATATATATATAATATTATTATTATAATAGTTACAATGATTATAGTCGTAATACTAAAGGTTAGTTGTTGAGGAGACACCTCTATGTATTTTAATATTTTAATATTTTCAATAGGTTTGAAATCCACGATTTCGATATCTTTATTGTTTTCATAATTAAAATTTAATGTAGGAATTATTAAATCTCCTTTATATTCTTTCCTATTAAAGGATTTATTGTTTAAATATATTTTACATTCTTTAAACTTTATTAAATAATTGCCATTTAGGCTGTAATTATTTTTATTACAATTTTGTGTAAGATTAATTTGTTTAACATTTTTTAGAATCAAATATTCTCCTAATTCTTTTACAATGGTTTCATTCAGATTCTTTAATTTACAAAAGTTTGGGTCATTTCTTAAGATTATATTATTAATATATTCATCATTTATTTCTGTTAAATTCTTTGTTTCTGTACTCGGATAGTATAAAATATTGTTTAATCTATATACTTCGTTAGTTATTAGATTTATTGTTTTATTTTTTATTTGGAAATCCTGTAGGTAATATTTATCATAGGGTTCTTTTGTGAACTGTGGTATAGAAATTATTATTAAAATATTTTCGTTGTATATGGCTAAATGCATTTTTAAATGTTCTAAAGTTTCAAATGTTAAATTGTATTCCTGAATTTCTTCCAACGTGAAGATATTATGAGTTAAAACGCCTGTTCGTGCGTTAAGCACTACATCTTCAATGAGTTCGATGTTATGTTTTACTTCTTTTATTTGGTCATTAAATTCTAATTCTATTCTTAAGTCATTGATATCATTTTTCTGATTTTTAAGTTCGTTTATTGTAGTTGTACCTATGTTAACTATCTCTGTAAACTTTCTAAACTGTTCATTGAATTGTTCATTAATCTTTACTTGTTGGTTATTATTATTAAATAATTGTTTATTATTTGTTTCATATTCTTTTAATTTATTTTCAATTTCTTGACGATCATCATCGTCCATTGTTCCGTACAGGAATTTCATGCCTGAACCTATTAGGTTAATTAGTCCTCTTTTTACAATTTTATGAGGGATTATTGTGTTTATTTTGTTTTCTAATTTTGTGAGCTCACTGAGTTGTTTGTAACTTTTATTAGGAATTTGTCTATACTGGGTTTTTAGTTCGTTCACTATTTCGTCATATTTAGTTAGATTGATAATGTGTAAAATGTTAGAGTAATCTTTAATCAGATGTACTGGTCTTGATTCTATTAATACAAATTCTTTTTTTATTTCGTACACTTGTATTTCCTGAGTTTTAACCGGTATTGACTGCCATAGAGTCAATGTCACTAATAGGGTTAGGGGTGTCATTTTTATTGTTGCTATTGTCACCTGGGATATTTATTAATTTCGTATATTTTTTTCTTTTTCTAAACTGGTCTTTATGTAGCGTTTGTTTGTTGATCCGGGGTTGTATTAGTATTTTATTTCCACTTGTTTTTAGCACTTTTACTTTTATATGTTTTGTCTTTAATTTGTCAATTCCTATGGGATTACAATTCGTAAATTCTGGATTTATTTCACAGTTGTTTCTACCTTTATTGATTTTAAATGTATTTTTGATTTTTACTTTTTCTATTCTTTCATAAATTTTTATTGGATTCACTTTACCGAAATGTACATCGTTGGGTTTCTCTAATGTAGTTAGATGTATTGTCCGATTGTAGACTTCTACTGATCGCGCTAAATTGTCGACTAAATTGTTTTTTTCTCTTTCAAAGAGTCTAAGGTTCTCGTTTAGAGTACTATGGAATCGTTCTATGTCTGAGTTTCCTGTGTGTCGATAAGGTGTAATGGTATGAGTGAGTATTTCGTTTTCTGTGAGATATTTGGTTATCGTCGGAGAACCAAATGTTGTATCATTGTCTATTGTTAAGAGTTTTGGTCTGGTCATATAACTAAAGATTTTTATCATAGCATTTAGAACATCTAATTGATTCTTGGATTCTGTTTTCTCCACTGCCACAAATTTTGAAAACTTGTCTATACAAGTTAGAATGGTTTTATTTTTTTGTACGATATATAAATCCATGTGGTAATGTATGTGTGGACCTTGAGGTGTGGGGGTTTTTTCGTATGGGAGTTTGATTGGGTTTCGTTCAATTTTGAAGTTGCAAATTTCACAATTATTAATTATTTTATTGATTAATTCTCTCAGATTTGGTGTATAGAATTTTCTAATTATTTCTAAATCTGTTTTTTCTATGCCTATGTGATTATGTGATTTGTGTACTTTTAATATTTCGTCTTCCGTTCTTGGAGGGTATAAATTTATTAAATTTGTCATTGTTCTAAATAGCTTTTGTCCGTTGTGGTGTTTTTTCCAATAGTTCTGGAATTTTAAGAAGAGTTCGTCTTCTGTCTCGTATCTTTTTAGAGATATCTCATCGTTATTAAAAAATATAGAATTTGTAATGTTTGTGTCACACTCTGATATTATGAATTCAAAGTCTTTGTCTGTAAAGTCTTTTCGAGTGATAGTAATTAATCTTTTTCCTTTGTATGGGAATGTAATTTTGTCTGAATCAATGTCTGTCTTTTTTATTATGATTTGTCTCTTAAACATGTTTAACGGTTTATCAGTTATAGGAATTAAATCTGTACTATCAGATTCTACTGAATGTTGAGTAGAGACTAGGTCTTCTTCTAATGCATTTATTTGATCTATTTTAATTCTTGAAAGGGCGTCTGCCACTTTGTTTTCTTTTCCTTGGATAGGGAAGTCCTGATTTGTTTCCGAGGCCTGTGCCCGAAAATTTGTATCATGTTCTTGGTTAATTTTTATTTCGTTTGATCCCGCAGGATTGTTCCTTTCGTTTTTATAATATTCATTGTTATGGTTTTTTCTCGTGTAGTTCATTTGTCGAGGCGCTATTCGCCGTAGTTGGCTACTTCCAGGATCTACATCCATGGGTTGTGGCCTTTGATTATTATAATTGTTATTATAGTTCCTATTATTATTAAAATTATTTTGAGGTCTGAAATTATTGTTATTCTGATTGTTGTTATAATGGTTAAACGGGGGTCTGAACGTTTGTTGTGGTCTAAAATTATTATTATTAAAGTTATTTCTAAATAGTCCCTGATTTTGAAAGTTTGGTCTAAGACCTTGTTGTTGAGGATAATAAATTCTTGGTTGAAAGTTTTTATTTTGGGTATTTTGAGGTTTTTGTATCCTTTCTTCGAGAGGACTTGAATTGACGAATCCTGCTTGTGTGAGCTCGTAGAGAGCTTGTTGGCTTTAAAGCATAGAGGATAGTCCTCATATGAGTTGGAACTTTTTCTTTAAAAATGTTTAAAGCAGTGAGGTTATTATTTTCTACTTCGTGTTCTTTATTTTCCTGAACGCTTTTCTGATTCAAATCACACAAGATTTTTTGGATATTATTATAGAATTCTAAAACATCACCTTTGAAGCTGGTCTGACGAAGGTCTTCGTACAGCTGGAAAGAGTTTTTAAATCCTCCAAAATTGTTTACTAGCATTTGCTTTATGTCCTGCCATTTTTCCAGGTGAGAATGAATCTCAATACAACGTTTTGCCTTGCCGATAAATTTAGATTTGAGAATGTTAATACACATTCTCTGCGATTGTGCATTGTATTCTAGCAATGTAGGGATGATATCATCTACGTTTGTTAAGAATGTGTAGAGGTCTTCTGGATGACCATCGAATGTATGCAATTTTTCAATATATTTTAATGGGTCAAGCGTTAAATTTTTCTTTGGTGTCTCGTCTACTTGACCGAGTTGACCAATGTTATCTGGGTTTAGACTCATGTTTGTTTTATTGTTAGAAATCTGTTCACAATTTTCACTTTTAAAACTTAAATTATGACTGCCCAGAATCTTTTCAAAAATATTACTACCAGGATTATTTGTTTTATTTTTGGAAATTTGTTCACAATTTTCACTTTTATTACTTAAATTATTACTACCCAAAATCTTGTTAAAAATATTACTGTTAAGATTATTATTTTCTAAATTAAATTCTTCTTTATTAATATATAACTCTTTAATGTTATCTTTGTTCTTAATCTTACGTAATTCTTCAGGAATCGGCTGATTCCTAATGTTGTATAATTGAAGGTCCTCTTCTGATGAACTGTTTTCTTCGTTTGTAAATCTGGTCTTTGCCTCCTGTAACTTCTTCTTTCTGAATTTCTTGATCATTAAGCTGTCTTTTCTTCTTTAGTAATTTTGTTGAAAATATAGCAGATACTTTTTTAGTTTCTTCAAATGTTAATTTATTTATTTCCTTCTTCGTTGGTAATGGGTAAACCAGTAGCCAGTTTTGCCATTCAAGAATCAATTTTCCTCTACGGAATTTTATAGCATTACCATATGCGTTGGATTGAGCTATTAATTGATCCTTTCGATTAATTCACTGAATTGATAATTCACTGAATTTATTTTAAAGTGTTTTTATTTCCGTCGATTTTTGTACGTTTTTATTTCACTTTAAAGTTTTTTTTAGCGATACCGAATTTTATAGTTATTACTTCAAACTGTAGTTAATTTTAGAAACTTTTGTTTGAAAAAGTAAATTCACTATTTAAAAACGGAACGTTGGTTTTTTACTTGGATAGCACAAATATAGTGACTATCCTACCGACTGCGCCAATTTAATTATTGAAAATACAAAAAGTATTTTTAAAAATTATTTTTATTTGAAAACCTACGACTGATGTGTTTCAAGTCTACTTAAGTTCTGCCGTGAATACAATAGAGCTGAGTCGTTCGTGACTGATCCGTTCGTACTGAACGGAACAGTACAGTGAACCAAAAGAGCGGTACACTTCATACGAAATGAACGGAACAGTAGTGATCCAAAATGTCAACCGTTCAGTTCAGTCTTCAGTGGCTCAGTCGTTCAATGGTTCAGTCGTTCAGTCTTCAGTTCATTCACTCACTTACTGGTTCTGGTTCTTCGATTCTATTCTATAGTGAATCAAAAGAGCGGTACAGTTCGTTCGTATTGAAGATTGAACGGAACAGTATTGTTTTTATTATTTGTGGCAACACAGAACAGACAATGATGAGCGAAACATTGAGGATTGGGCCATTGGGTATCTATGGCTGATGGCTCACTCTCACCCATACGGAAAACAAATTGGTTTTTGTTTCATTTATTACTTTTTAATGAAATATTCTAAAATACCGGGTGATTTTTTAAGCTGAAATTCAAATATCTCGGGAAAAAAAATCTCCAAGATAAAAATTTAATCATTCCGCGGGTGAAATATATTAGTGTTAAAAATAGTACCCCCATCCATTTTTAATTCTCCTACTAAGAACCTATGTATACGATTCAGCATTATGTTTGCAATGTAAATAATTGTAATTGGTCGTCAAAAAAATTTTCATTTTGCTTCTTCATAAACCAGAACCATTTCAATTTTCTCTTGTATAGTTAAATACACCATTCTAAAGTAGTATTAATAGCCTAACACACATATTGTTGTTTTCGAAATAATCTTCAAGCTGAATCGGTATTTTTGAAACAAAATAGAAAAACATTCATTAATTTAAAAGCAGATTTAATCGCCTGATCCTGAAAAACGTTGTATTTTTATTGCAAACGTATTGCAGAATTATTCATAGGTTCTCAGTAGGAGTAATCGAAAAATTGAGTATCGTCTTACGGTGCCATCTATCATGAATCGAAAAAAATGTTTCAGACTTTTAGCCGTAGAATCCAAATTTGCAATAAAAAATAGGGGTTAAATTTCAAAAGGTAGCCATACCCCACCTAAAAGGGAGTACCAATTTTAGCACTAATTTATTTCCCCCGCGGAGCCATAATTACGATCTTGGATATTTTTTCTGTAGAGTGCTTATTATCCAAAATATTTTAAAGTTTCAGCTTAAAATAATCACCCGGTATAAGGGATGATTGTGTTGCTGTTAGCTTTTTATTTCGCAAATTTTTGAACTTAAGGTTTTCTTTTTCTTTCAGCCGTGAAAGTATACTGCGTTGTACCGTTTCTTTCATCGTCTGACAATGTCGTTGTGTTTTATCTCGTTTGTATACGTATGTTCTAAGTGTACTTTATCAAAAATTTTCTGCAATAGAGCACTCAGACAGTAAAAAGAACCAAAAGAACCAAATGAACGAAACGAAATGAACGGATCTTTTGAATGGCTCTTCGTCGTGACTGAACCAAATGATTCAGTACACTCAAGAGATCCATTTTTCCCACCTCTAGAATACAAGTTCTTATTTATATAGATTCTATTTTACATATTTCTTAGTCATAATACATTAACGTCTTTCCTTTGTTCTCTTTGTTGTCTGCCTGAATTGCGCGTTGGCTTCGAAGTTGTTTATTTGAGTCATCATTCCTTTGTTGTCTGCTTGAATTGCGCGTTGGCTTCGAAGTCGTTTATTTGAGTCATCATTCCTTTGTTGTCTGCTTGAATTGCGCGTTGGCTTCGAAGTCGTTTATTTGAGTCATCATTCCTTTGTTGTCTGCTTGAATTGCGCGTTGGCTTCGAAGTCGTTTATTTGAGTCATCATTCCTTTGTTCTCTTTGTTGTATGTCTGTGGTTGAATATGATATCATGCTGATCTTGCTTTGTTGTATGTGGGAGTTCTGGTGCATATATAACTCACTGATGGTTTCGGCAGCATGCATGGTTACGACGACCATGGGTATAAAGTTGGTGATTAAAAATTTAAAAAAGAAGTATTATGTATTCTAATTTAAATAAGGTATCATAGATTAAATTGTTACAAGTTATAAAAATTATAAACTAAAATTAAATAAAAAAAAAAGAAAACGGACTTTTTTTCTGTAACGGAACGTCGTTACAATGGTATTACTTCTAATAATATTTGTTGTAGTCTTATCGGTGCTTTATGGGTGGCTTTCTTAAAAATGGTCTCCAAGGGTTTGTGATATGTGTCAATTTCTAGGTTTTTGCCATAAATATATTCATGAAACATCTGGCATGCAAATCTTATGGCCATTGCTTCTTTTTCAATTTGTGGGATATTTTGCTGACTTTCTGTAAATGCTTTTGTGGCGTATGCTACTGGTTGATTATCTTTCAGCAAACATGCTCCCATTGCCTTTGAACAAGCATCAACTGACAATTTGACATTTTTTTTGACATCGTAGTACTTTAGTACAGGTGTCGTTGTTGATGTTTTTTTTTATATTTTCGATCGCTATTTGTTGTTCATATTCCCAATACTATAAAGTCTTTATAAAGTAATTTTCTTAATGGTTCCGTTAAGTCAGACAAATTTGGGATAAATTTATTGAGATACGTTACCATACCAAGCCAACATTGTAGCTATTTGACATTTGTTGGCGTTTTCAATCGCTTAATTGCTTCGATTTTGTCACCATCAGCCTCACAACCCTTTTGTGTGAATATATGCCCAAGAAATTTAACCCTTTTCCTAGTATACTCACATTTATCTTTGTTTAGATTAAATTCTGCTTGCGTTAGCCTTTCAATTACTTTTTTAGTTATTTTTTGCAATTTTTCTTTGTTTTTAGCAAACATAAAGATGTCATCCATTGCTGTCTCAGAGTTCTATATTCCTTGCAGCGTACTATTCATTATTTCAGAAAATATTTTGGGTGCCGAAGATATTCCAAATGAAAGTCGCTTAAAACAGTAACGACCCCATTGCGTTGCGAAAGTTATTTTTGTTACTGGCTCAATAATTCCCATGTTTACCATTTTGTCTAACTTGACTTTGACTTTATCACACAAAGCATGCGGTATTCTTCTTGGAGGTATTATTTTAAATTTTGTATGTTCTATGAGGTATATTTCATATTCATAGTTTTTGCAGCAACCTATATTGATTTTATCAGTTTCCGCCTTCTTTGCTGATACTTCATGTACTCGTATGATCAATCCAAATTTTTCGCACATTTGTTCGCCCAGTATAGGCGAAAGCGCACTGTCAATAGTTTTGAAATTAACTTTCTCTATTTTTTTTTTTCGCTTTACAGAGCGCTTTTGCTTCACCTTCTACTGAGACGCTTTCATTATTGTATGTAAATAACCTCTTGGTTGCTGATTTTTCAATTTTTAAATTCAATTCTTTCGCTTGTTGTTTTGGCTAGTGTATTGCCAGTGTCTAATTTAACTTTTAACGTGCTCGAACCAATTACCAGTTTTTCTACCCATTTATCATCTCTACTTAATGAATTGATAGTTACTAGTTCTATTTTGTACTCAGGATATGACGTGTCATCTAATTCTGATTCCGAGTCTTCACGTGTTTTTTACATTTTTATATATTTTATTTCTGGACTTGTATTTTTAACTGTTTGGAGAGGGTCCCACTAGGGGTTCTGCCACTAGCAAGGACATCACGACACGCTCGCTGTTGCTCAGTCTAGCTCGTCGGACGGGCGGTTCTTGTCTCTTGCCAGTGACACCTCCTCATGAATAAAAAAAATTTTCGTGTCGAATTATAAAGGGGAGAAAAAGGGGGGGAAAGGTAGGTGGGAAAAGGGAAGGATATCCTCTCAGTCCAGATGCAGTCAGGTCGTTCCTTCCTTTCTTAACATTAAACCTTTATCTAAACTACTCTTTGTTAACCTATATTAAAAATTAAAAGCGAAAGAAATTTATTTCTTTATCTTTTAAGAAAATATTTCATTTCCTTAAATAATCTACTTATCTACTACCTAATTCTATTCTAGGAGGAATGACCTGGTTGCATCTGCACCGAGGCATCGCAAAATCGTCAAAGAAGTGGTCGACACTGCTCAGTTATTCAGTCCACAGTTCGTCAGGTCATGCTCTGAAAAGCGCCGGAGAAAACCACCACGGGATCATCGATCCCAGGCACACACCTTCAGCCAACGTACTCTACTCACGCATGATGTCCAACATCATGTACGAGCAAGCAAAAGAAAATAGTACCTTTAACCCAAAGGTTAAACAAAATTAAAAACATAACGTTTCTTCATTCAATTCGTTATAAACTTTTATTGTATACTAACTAATTTGGGGCTGTTCATTTGGGTTTGAATTTAAAAGAATTTACATAAAACTTTACTGTTCATAGAAAACAAATGTTAATTTTATATGTATGTATTCAAAAGAATTTGTAATTCATTTATAATTGTAAAAAAAAGGTAAACAAATTTATTGTTGATGCAACTAAGTTGCAATGAATTTAAAAATGAAATTTAATAAAAAAAATCAAAGTTAAAAAAAAAGGAATAATCAAGTACTTATCACTGCTCTTAGTAGTATAAATAGTGTATCAAAAAAAATTATGCAATGGTGAATTACTTGAATGTTTTTCAATGAAATCCTGCCAGCATGATGTCGTTGAATCACCTATTGTAAAACTGTAGAAATTTATTGATAGCTACTTCACGCAGTTTACAATAAATATACATTAAAAATTCAATAAAACTAAAAAAAAAATTCGATATTAAATTAAATGCAATAATAAAGAAACTCAAAAGGTTAGAAGAACTCAATTGGAAATTCAAATTCAAAAAAAAAACTCAATTTTGAATAAATTAAAAAAAAAACTCAAAAAAGTAAAGAAACTCAATTTTAGATAGATTCAATTAAATCTCAATTTTTGAGGCAAACAAAACTCGATTCGCTGTTTGAGAAGTCATTTTAAAGGAATTCAGGGTTCTTGTCTCTAATGAGCTTTCAACGAGCTCCGTCGCTGGCACGATGGTTGTTGTTGGAGTTTTAGTATTAACTACACTGATGGTTTCGGCAGCACCCTCATAAGAATTTTCTATTTAGCAGTTATTTTGTGTTTCTATGTACACGGAATTTCTCCCGCTTTAGCAAGTGATTAAATTTTTTTTTTGCAAGTTTCTTTATGACTATATACCACATACATCAACATTTCACAGTTTGGAATATGGAAATTTTTGGTTCTAATTCCGCTTAATCAATATGTCGCTTTCTAAGGCTAATGACACACGAGCTCCTTTAGCACCTTGCAAAAAGAATGGATTCTCTGGCTTAAGTCATATTTCACTTTGGCATAAACGAATCGCGTCAGAAAGCAAGCGCATTTAATATAGTCAGGCCCCCTACCCGTCCTATCCCACTAACCAAAACTTCACGGGAAATACGCTGCATGGTTACGACGGCCATAGGTATAAAGTTGGTGATTAAAAATTTAAAAAAGAAGTATTATGTATTCTAATTTAAATAAGGTATCATAGATTAAATTGTTACAAGTTATAAAAATTATAAACTAAAATTAAATAAAAAAAAAGAAAACGGACTTTTTTTCTGTAACGGAACGTCGTTACAATGGTATTACTTCTAATAATATTTGTTGTAGTCTTATCGGTGCTTTATGGGTGGCTTTCTTAAAAATGGTCTCCAAGGGTTTGTGATCTGTGTCAATTTCTAGGTTTTTGCCATAAATATATTCATGAAACATCTGGCATGCAAATCTTATGGCCATTGCTTCTTTTTCAATTTGTGGGATATTTTGCTGACTTTCTGTAAATGCTTTTGTGGCGTATGCTACTGGTTGATTATCTTTCAGCAAACATGCTCCCATTGCCTTTGAACAAGCATCAACTGACAATTTGACATTTTTGTTGACATCGTAGTACTTTAGTACAGGTGTCGTTGTTGATGTTTTTTTTTATATTTTCGATCGCTATTTGTTGTTCATATTCCCAATACCATACTGTGTCTTTATAAAGTAATTTTCTTAATGGTTCCGTTAAGTCAGACAAATTTGGGATAAATTTATTGAGATACGTTACCATACCAAGCCAACATTGTAGCTATTTGACATTTGTTGGCGTTTTCAATCGCTTAATTGCTTCGATTTTGTCACCATCAGCCTCACAACCCTTTTGTGTGAATATATGCCCAAGAAATTTAACCCTTTTCCTAGTATACTCACATTTATCTTTGTTTAGAGTAAATCCTGCTTGCGTTAGCCTTTCAATTACTTTTTTAGTTATTTTTTGCAATTTTTCTTTGTTTTTAGCAAACATAAAGATGTCATCCATTGCTGTCTCAGAGTTCTATATTCCTTGCAGCGTACTATTCATTATTTCAGAAAATATTTTGGGTGCCGAAGATATTCCAAATGAAAGTCGCTTAAAACAGTAACGACCCCATTGCGTTGCGAAAGTTATTTTTGTTACTGGCTCAATAATTCCCATGTTTACCATTTTGTCTAACTTGACTTTGACTTTATCACACAAAGCATGCGGTATTCTTCTTGGAGGTATTATTTTAAATTTTGTATGTTCTATGAGGTATATTTCATATTCATAGTTTTTGCAGCAACCTATATTGATTTTATCAGTTTCCGCCTTCTTGGCTGATACTTCATGTACTCGTATGATCAATCCAAATTTTTCGCACATTTGTTCGCCCAGTATAGGCGAAAGCGCACTGTCAATAGTTTTGAAATTAACTTTCTCTATTTTATTTTTCGCTTTACAGAACGCTTTTGCTTCACCTTCTACTGAGACGCTTTCGTTATTGTATGTTAATAACCTCTTGGTTGCTGATTTTTCAATTTTTAAATTCAATTCTTTCGCTTGTTGTTTTGGCTAGTGTATTGCCAGTGTCTAATTTAACTTTTAACGTGCTCGAACCAATTACCAGTTTTTCTACCCATTTATCATCTCTACTTAATGAATTGATAGTTACTAGTTCTATTTTGTACTCAGGATATGACGTGTCATCTAATTCTGATTCCGAGTCTTCACGTGTTTTTTACATTTTTATATATTTTATTTCTGGACTTGTATTTTTAACTGTTTGGAGAGGGTCCCACTAGGGGTTCTGCCACTAGCAAGGACATCACGACACGCTCGCTGTTGCTCAGTCTAGCTCGTCGGACGGGCGGTTCTTGTCTCTTGCCAGTGACACCTCCTCATGAACAAAAAAAATTTTCGTGTCGAATTATAAAGGGGTGAAAAAGGGGGGAAAGGTAGGTGGGAAAAGGGAAGGATATCCTCTCAGTCCAGATGCAGTCAGGTCGTTCCTTCCTTTCTTAACATTAAACCTTTATCTAAACTACTCTATGTTAACCTATATTAAAAATTAAAAGCGAAAGAAATTTATTTCTTTATCTTTTAAGAAAACATTTCATTTCCTTAAATAATCTACTTATCTACTACCTAATTCTATTCTAGGAGGAATGACCTGGTTGCATCTGCACCGAGGCATCGCAAAATCGTCAAAGAAGTGGTCGACACTGCTCTACGTACTCTACTCACGCATGATGTCCAACATCATGTACGAGCAAGCAAAAGAAAATAGTACCTCTAACCCAAAGGTTAAACAAAATTAAAAACTCAACGTTTCTTCATTCAATTCGTTATAAACTTTTATTGTATACTTACTAATTTGGGGCTGTTCATTTGGGTTTGAATTTAAAAGAATTTACATAAAACTTTACTGTTCATAGAAATCAAATGTTAATTTTATATGTATGTATTCAAAAGAATTTGTAATTCATTTATAATTGTAAAAAAAAGGTAAACCAATTTATTGTTGATGCAACTAAGTTGCAATGAATTTAAAAATGAAATGAAAAAAGGAATAATCAAGTAATTATCACTGCTCTTAGTAGTATAAATAGTGTATCAAAAAAAAATTATGTAATGGTGAAATACTTGAATGTTTTTCAATGAAATCCTGCCGGCATGATATCGTTGAATCACCTATTGATATCTACTTAACGCAGTTTACAATATATATACATTAAAAATTCAATAAAACTAAAAAAAAAAATCGATATTACATTAAATGCAATAATAAAGAAACTCAAAAGGTTAGAAGAACTCAATTGGAAATTAAATTCAAAAAAAAAAACTAAAAAAGATAAAAAAAAAACTCAATTGTAAATAAATTCAAAAAAAACTCAAAAAAGTAAAGAAACTTAATTTTAAATAGATTCAATTAAAACTCAATTTTTGAGGTTTGAATTTCAATGTTTGAGAAGTCATTTTAAAAGAATTCGGGGTTCTTGTCTCTAATGAGCTTTCAACGAGCACCGTCGCTGGCACGATGGTTGTTGTTGGGGTTTTAGTATTAACTACACCCACATAAGAATTTTAATCAATATGTCGCTTTCTAAAAGTCACTTTTTCACTTTGAAAATGTATTTTCTACCGATGAAGATTGTTATCGTTTTCAAATATTTGATTTTTATGAAAGAAACTGGGCAATTCGCTCTTTTGCACCTTTTCACTAAAAAAATAATGGTGTTTCCACTGATGGAAAATTTTAAGATTTTAAATCTTTGGAATTATGTAAAAATGGCGTTTAGCGCATATGCACTACTTTCACTTTAAATTGTGTTGCCTAGTTTCCGCTCACAAAAGTCACAAATTGATAGTTGGTCTTCGGACTTTTTTTTTCTAAAAACTCTTTTAGCGCACTCACACTTTTTCACCTTAACTCTACTATTTTTGCTAATAAAATTTAAAGAATCTAAAGTTTATTTTCATATATGGCTTTTACTTAAAAGAGAAAGAGAGAAACGACTTGAATACCAGAATCACCTATCGCCGTTGATGATAAATTTTCTCCTAATTGCTAATCTTTTGACTCTTCATGTCTCTCACCGACTACCACAACCCGTTTTTCACCATCGAACATTCTAGAATTAATTTATGCGTCAAGTATTATTCTGTCCTTTGTATTCCCCTTTTTGTCCGTATTTAAATAGCGCGTAAGC